>OY821749.1:14649716-15333972 GCA_963682055.1 Primula veris
CACTTGCCTTAAAAGCCAACCAATTCTACATGAAAAAAAAAAAGGGAAACCGAAGAACTTGCCATATGTAAATCCTAGCAACTCCAACGTAACACATCCATGCATAATTCTCAACCAAAGCTAAGTGTTCTCATGTAAAGTTGAATGGGATTGGTCCTAAAATCTTACAACGATTTTGACCCAAATGCACATGATACTTAAGAAGAACTAAGATGCATTCAACCCTAGGAAACATGGCATTACCTGTGTTTAGCTTTTTAAAACAAACAAGTTTTAGCTCCTGATATAATAACTAGGCGTTGAGGTTCTACAGTTCTAAATTATGTTAAAGGCCTTAAAGGCCATCGAGTGGAATGGTAGACATTGATCTTATGCATTCTATTTAGTTGCCATGACTACCTGCTCGGAAACTTATTTAGTATTTATCTTTTTATAGGGAGGACGTGAATAATGTCAAAATTTTTAAAAAGGAGTCGAATCTATTAAACATTTATGATCTAGTATTCCCTTTCTCATTTCTTTTAAAGAGCATTTAACTGTCTTAAAAGAAGTATTTGATGATATATTACGTCATTTTTGCTATTCGTGTTGTCACTTGATTGGTTGTCAGTGATTTCAGCTACATCACTTGATTGATCCTTTCCGCTGTTACCGTACGACAAACCTATGTACTCCTCATTAACTACATACTCCTAATTAATAACGTAAACTAAATTCACGTATCCTTCTCATCACACAATCACAACCCGAAACAGCATTTATCTTAGGGCTAAGACAAACATTTTTGCGTTGTGCCAAGACAACTAGCATACCACATGCTCCCGAAACGGTAAGTACCATAACAAACCACGACCCAAGTTGTAATATTGATTTCTTCAATTTTAGCAGCTCAATTGGACATACTATATCATATATGGTATATTTATCTATATTAATTCAAAATAATTTCGGAGTTCCCATGGTTCTTCAACTACTTCTTTATTCTAGTTGGTTTCTTCCCTTTCTTCTCTTTCGGATTGTAAAAATTATATCCTAAAGCAACTGAAGAAAGAAATAAAAAGAATTTTTTGTATCTGCAGCTTTAATTTGCTTTTTTTTTTAGTTTCAAAAGCAGGATAATAAACAGAAAGAAACGCGGGAACGAGCCCAAAAAACATGATAAGGGTATTTAAAATGCTAAACATACAGCAATGTTTAGTATCAACTACAAATTTTATTACAATCAGGCTTAGAAAGAGATCACAACCCTTTACAAAAATCGATCTTTACATCAAATGGGTCCGACCCATTAACCTAACTGACCACCTCTAGCTCCGGGTTAGTTTGGTTGCAACTTTTAAGCTAAAAAAGATAGAATCTTTATAACATGATACAAACGTAACAAAAGCTAGCTGTTTTATACACAATTGGTATCCATAAAAAAAAGTGACATAATACATAACTAAATAAAATCAAATTCAAGATGAGATCAATTCACAATCAATCAATCAATTGAAAGCTAACTCAGGTGTTTGATAGTTATCTAGCTTATATTTTCAACATAAATTCAATTAGATTGAAACCCATCTTATTTTTCAATCAAAAAATGATAATTGTAATGATAAGGAAGAAAAAAAAAGACAGACCTTGATTGATCAGTAAGAGCGTAACGGAGATGAAGGGAGCTAAATAAGCTTATATATTTATATATGTAGAACAGGTTGAGGAGATACTTATATAGAGAAAGAGAGATCTGTTTTAATTAATGTTTTAAGTGTATAGTTCAGGATTTACAGCAATTTTTAAAACACTTGTCTTAAAAGTTACCCAATTCTCCATGAAAAAAAGGGAAATCGAAGAACTCGCCATATGTAAATCCTAGCAACTCCAACGTAACAAATCCATGCATAATTCTCAACCAAAGCTAAGTGCTCTCATGTAAAGTTTAATGCAATTGGTCCTAATATCTTATAACGATTTTGACCCAAATGCACATGATACTTAAGAAGAACTAAGATGCATTCAACCCTAGGAAGAATGGCATTACCTGTGTTTAGCTTTTTAAAACAAACAAGTTTTAACTCCTAATATAGTAACTAGGCGTTGAGGTTCTACAGTTCTAAATTATGTAAGAGGCCTTAAAGGCGATGGAGTGGAATGGTAGACATTGATCTTATGAATTCTATATAGTTCCCATGACTACCCTCTCGGAAACTTACTTAGTATTTATCTTTATAGGGAGGACCAATAATGTCTAAATTATCAAAAAGAAGTCGAATCTATTAAAAAATTATGATCTCTTCCTTTTCTCAGTTTTTTTAAAGAGCATTTAACTGCCTTATAAGAAGTACTTGATGAAAAAATTCGGTCAGTTTTGTTGTTTGTGTTGCTCTCACTTGGTTGGTAGTCAGTGATTTCAGCTACATCACTTGATTGGCCCTTTACACTGATACCGTACGACAAACTTATGTACTTCATTAATTACATACTCCTAATTAATAACGTAAACTAAATTCACGTTTTTCCCTCATCACATAATCACAACCCGAAATAGCATTTATCTAAAGACAGTTTCGTTTTACCAAAAAACTAGCACGCTACATGCTCCCGAAACCGTAAGTACTATAATGAACCACAACTCGAGTAATATTGATCCCTTTATTTTTAGCAACTTAATGGACTTACTATATCTTATATGGTATATTTATTCATTTCAATTCAAAATTAATTCGGACTTCCCATGCTTCTTCAACTACTTCCCTATTCTAGTTGGTTTCTTCGCTCCCTTCTCTTTGGAATTGTAAAAATTATTTCCTAAAGCTGACTGAAGAAAGAAATAAAAAGGATTTTGGGTATCTGCATCTTAAATTTGCTTTTTTATTTTCAAAAACAAGATCATAAACAGAAAGCAACGCGGGAACGAGCCCCAAAAACATGATACGGGCATTTAAATTGCTAAACACAAACCAATGTCTAGTATCAACTAGAAATTTCATTACATATAGGCTTAGAAAGAGATCACACCCCTTTAAAAAAATCGATCTTTACATCAAACAGTTCCGACCCATTAACCTAACTGACCGCCTCTAGCTCCGGATTAGTTTGGTTGCAACTTTTAAGCTAAAAAGATAGAATCTTTATTATAGCATAATACAAATGTAACAAAAGCTAGCTGCTTTATACACAATTGGCATCCATCGAATAAATAAAAGTGACATAACACATAAGTGAATAAAATCAAATTCATGATGAGATCAATTCACAATCAATCAATCAATCAATCAATCAAATTGAAATTAAACTCAGGTGTTTGATAGTTATCTAGCTTAAATTTTCAACATCAATTCAATTAGATTGAAACCCATCTTTTATTTCAATCAAAAAATGAGAATTGTAATGATAGGGAATAAAAAAAAAACAGACCTTGATTGATCAGTAACGGAGATGAGGGGAGAAAAATAAATAAGGTTATATAATAGTATATTTAGTTATATGTATAGAACAGGTTTGAGGAGAGAGTTTATATAAGAGAAAGAGAGATCTATTTTAATTAATGTTATAAGTGAATAGTTTTGGATATATTTGATAAGGTACTGTCGTTTTGGAAATTAGATTCTATGAACTCAAATGCTGACACAGTTTTAACACTTTGACAATTGTTTTGACTGTTTCATTTAAAAAGTGGAAAACTATTGTACTGTTACATACATGTATCATCATGTATCTTACTTACTGCAAATCTTAATGTCATCATTTTATTTCTTTATTACCCGATATCTATTTTCTGATCTTCTAAATAAATTACATGGTATTTTATTGCTTTTAGTTCATTCTTTTATATATATATATATATATAGTACACACTAGTTCAATATTTCTATAGATGTTTACTAGTACTACCCGAATTCTATTTTATAATATTTTAAGTAAATTAAGTGGTATTTTGTTTTAATTGTGTTAATTTTAAACACAGCATCATTTAATTGCATGTTAAATGACACATATGTAACTTAAATTTAACATTCATATTAGTGTATTAACTCAACAAAGTTATCTAATTTTAATTAAAATTAATTATTAATTGAAATCTGATTAATTAGTCATTTTGTAAACTCCACTAATATATGAACTAAAATAGGAGTACTTTAAATATAGTTCACATTTTAATTAATTGTATTTTGCCACGTCATCCATTAACAACATTAAAAACATTGTTATATTTAACAATTTTTTTAACATCTATAATGATAACACATGATTTAACATAACTAAGAGCATCTACAATAGTGTTGTTATCTCTATTGTTAACTAAAATAGTTAGCTAAAAATACAATTTTTTGTCTTAATTAGTTATGTTAAATCATATGTTATTTAAAAAAGTTGTTAAAGATAAAATGTTTTTAATGTTGTTAACTGATGATGTGGCAAAATATCATTAATTTGAACGTGAACTCTATTTCAACTATTATTATTTTAGTTTCTATTTTAATGGAATTTACAAAATGACTAATTAATGATATTTCAATTAATAATTAATTTTAATTAAAATTAGATAATTTTGTTAAGTTAATACACTAATGTGAATGTTAAATTTAAGTTACACATGTGTTATTTAACATGCAATTAAATGATGATGTGTCAAAATTAATATTGTTAAAATTAACACAACTATTGTGGATGCTCTAATGCAGACAAAAAAAACATTGTTAGCTAGCAATAGAGATAACAACACTATTATAGATGCTCTTATATAGTACATGCCAGTTCAAAATAAAATTGTGTCTGGGGATATTCGATACAAGTTTTAGTAAACGTTATAATAATTTTTTCAATGCTATTAAGAGAGATTTATCATCGCTCTAAAAGGTATATGATGCCTCGGTAAAACATTTGAAAGAGATTTAGTAGCTCCCTCGTTGGAATACCTTCGACATCTCGTCCGAGTCTCTAATTATTACCATGGACTTTTGAAATGTCACGTCAAATCAATTATGTAAGCTAAATAATTAAAGTGTATCCAACTCAAAGAACCATATGGACATTGGTAATTTAGAGTGTACGGGTTTCGAATTTAATATATAAGCGCAACATTACTCGAGTTATATGATAATTAATATATTAATGGTCATAGTATATACGCTTCGTGCTCTTTTGGAAAAAAAAATATACGCTTCGTGTTTATATTGTTACATTTCAATTTTTTAATCTCAAAAATCTAAACCAGGTAATTTTACTCGAGCCATAATAACAACCTCATTTACTTAAGAATTCACAACCAAAGAGGTGAAACCAGTGAGTGGATAAAAAAAATCCCTAAATAGAAGATCTTAATCAATTTTCTAATTAAAATTTGGACCTTTTGGGGGAATTCTCACCTAAATCAAGTCAATTTACATTATCACAACTACTCATCTAAGTTTTAGGGCTGTCAAAAAGAACACAGGCCCATAAACCGTACCGTACAGATCCAAACATTACAAGAATCGATCCGTTGTGGAACCCTTTTTGGGTCTAGCCAATCCGATCCAACCGGACCTTGCGACATTTATGGTTTACAACTCTATACCGCATAACCGACCCGTTTATCATGTCCGCAAAACCGACCTCACCATTTAAAAAAATATAAAATTGTCCATCTCTATCGTGATATGCCTTATTTTGATTCCTATTTTATTGATCATTGAAAATCATTTTCATCTTTTGGCAAATGGAAAATAATATCAAGATAAGCCTAATGGTACAACTAATTCTACATGACTTATAAGTAAAATAATATTATCTGAATGAATACATTAATGATGCCTTTTATCCTCGAAATTCCACTCATAAGCTTACAAGCTTTATCAACGAACAAATTTGAACGCAACATGAGTAGCTAACTTGTGAGTAGAATATACGTTTAACCGTTGCTTTAAAAAATTGTATGATAAAAGGGTTGCGGGATAGCGTGTTTATTTTCACGCAACGGGACTTTTTCAGCGATTAATGTTTTTTTTCATGTAAAACACTTTTTATTAATGACCAAACGACCAAAAGACCGCTTTTTTCAACATATATTATGGATTTTCTATGAAAAGGCGTTTTTTTTTTTCATAAATGAGACTTTTGTACTTATATTTTTTAAACAAACTTTTTTTTCATTGCTTTTCCAAAACTAGTTTTCTGACTTATAAAACCGATATTAAATGCCCCCGTAATCGTGTAGATTTCGAATCAAATATATGACGCAAAGTAAACACAATCCATAACCCATCTTAAAAAATACATTCACTTGTTTGCTTCTAACCAGTGTAGCATGGGACTTTTCTTGTTTATTGCTCAAGTATCCATACGGGTACGGATAATGTAGTACATTTCTTTTTTCTTTTTTAAAATGAACTGCATGATATATAACAAAAGCAAAACATTATGTATGAATATAAACAGAAAAAACAGCATACTGCAGATCGTGCTATCTTTATTTTATTTTTATTCTCTTCCATTTAGATCACGCCACATCGAGTTCCACCAGGACCCCCGTAAAAAAAGTAAGATCCAAGTCCCATACGGGGTACACATACCTCAGCCCGGTAACAGCCAGGTGCATCCATATGCGCACGAAATAAATCTCTATTAGCATCAATCCAATTATTATTAGCATCCTTGATTTTTATATTTATGAAGAAGGCCACTTTTCTATAGCCTGCTTGTGGAAAATGACCGCTTCCCATATGAGTAAGTGTGTGACGACCACCGGTTTTTTCGTTTATTATCTCCCCACCCCAATCTATTATCTCAGCCCCTTGTGACATGGTTGTGAATATTTCGTCTGTCCAACAACCTATCTGGATGTCATTTACATGAAGCCACCAACTTCCGGTGATGTGATCCCTCTCTATCTCTGCTTTTAATCCGCATTGTGCTCCACCGTAGATAGAAGTTGCTGCCATGGCACAACCGAAGGAAAATGTGGGATTGGTTATTACGAATCCAGAGCAGGCCATATTGTAGCAACATGTATTAACGTGACCATCCCTCGTCCAGAATGTGAATAACCTTGGTGCATTATCTCCATATTTACGGGGTATCCATCAGGAGCAAGAGTTTTGGGGTGATAAATACTGGAATTGTTTGTTGGAGTTCTTCTGATCGGAATAGTTCCTTGAATACACTCACCGTACTTATTCCACTTATGAAACATGATTGACGATTTGGAAATATTCCTTTAAGACAAGTAAATTGCTATTGAATTTTCTTCTTCTTTGTCCAATTCCGTATGACACGGGTACAACTGCGGTACTTTTCTAGTACGATTAAGAAATATATATATAGAGGAGCGTTCAAGAGATACAAAATTTGTAGACACTTTTATGCAAAAACGCTTTAAATCAAAATTTGATTAATGCAAATCTCCACGATTTCATGACGGGAATACAAATATGCGGGGTTTTTTTTTTCTCTATATGTATAATTGCATGTTTTGGAAATCAATGTAAAGTTTAAAAATTCAATACATGCAATTATACATCTCGAAAAAAAACCGCATATCTGTCTTCCCGTCATGAAACCGTGAAAATTTGCATTAATCAATATTGATTTGGAACGTTTTTACATAAAAGTGTCTATAAAAGTGTCACTTGAACGCCCCTCATATATATATTTATATATATATTTCAATAAAAAATAGGGAAAAAAAGTTTTATATGATAATTTAAAATTTTACATTCTACAAGCATATTGAGACTAATTATAATTGATTTACACACAACTGATGAAATTGTAAGAATTAAATCTTGGGCTTATTTTAAAAACATTGATATATAAACCGACAAAATACGATCATCTAATCCTTCAATAAACCAAGCATATCATATTATAATACGGATTTCTCTTGTATGTACACTATTCGTCTCCCACACTCATTGCCACATTTATAGGGGGTCGAAACGTAAATATAATAAACTTTTTAATAATTAAACATGCTAGTTATAAATATGTTTTGGTTCATGTCACCTAAGATTGACGAGTGATTAGTATGATCGTGAATGTAGGAGTGATGATTTTAACCTCTTTTTTATTTATTTATAGATTATATATTTAACAATTTACATAATATTATTACTAAAAGATTAGAAAAATCGCATCAAATTAAACTACTATTGAAGTACCGTACTCAAATATAGTTTTTTTTTTTTTCCTGAAAATTTTAACTTTTTTTTACCGGGTAAAGATAATTTTGTAAGCGTACCCGGAAAAGTTACAGTATCTTCTTAACTATGCTTGAAGAAAAAGAAAACAAACCTCACTCTCCCCCTCATTATAACAAAAACACAGATAGAGAGAGAGAAAAAAAAAACATATACATACATTTATATATATATATATATATATATATCATAATGTTCAGGAACCAGTACGACACAGACGTAACAACATGGAGCCCGCAAGGCCGACTCTTCCAAGTTGAATACGCCATGGAAGCCGTCAAGCAAGGCTCCGCTGCCATCGGCCTCCGATCAAACCGCTACGTCATCTTGGCCTCGGTTAACAAGGCCCAGTCTGAACTCTCCTCTCACCAGAAGAAGATATTTAAGGTGGATGATCACATTGGGGTAGCGATCGCGGGCTTGACTGCTGATGGGAGGGTGTTGTCGCGGTATATGAGGTCCGAGTGTATCAATTATAGCTATACGTATGAGTCGCCTCTTCCCGTGGGTCGTCTTGTCGTCCAGTTAGCTGATAAAGCTCAGGTTCTGAGATTTGAACTTCTAAATATATATAATTGTCTATTATTTGAGTTTTTAGCTTGTGGGTTGTGCTTATATTGTATTTTTATAGGAAAATATTGGATCTTTTGTCATGATATTAGGAACAAGTTTGCGGGTTGATGTTGATTTGATTAAATATTCTTTGTGGGTTGTCCTTAATTTGATTGATTGTAGGAAAAGATTGGTTCCTTTGTTATGATATTAGTGGGAAAAGTACTGGGTGGTTGCTGGATTGGTTCATTATTGGAAAAAAGAATTAGCCTTTTTTTTTTTTTACGTTTTGTCGCGCTATATGAGGTGCGATTGTATTAACTGTAGCTATAGCTATACCAATGGTTCGTTGTTGCCTGTCGAGAGGCTGGTTGTCCAGCTAGCTAATAAGGCTCAGGTTTTGAGCTTATAAACCTTTAATTATATCTTGATTGTGTGTATTTTTTGAGTTTTTCGTTTGTGGGTTGTACCTAAATTGTCTTTTTATTGGAAAAAGACTAGATCTTTTGTCATGATATTAGGAAAATAATTGTGGGTTGTGGTTGATTTGATTGAATATTGGTTAAATATGATTTCTTGTTTTGATATTAGGATGAAATATAATGTTGGTTGCTGTTGAATTGGCTGATTACTCGAAAAAATAGGTTTTTTTTTTTTGTTATAGCTATACGTACGAGTTGCCTCTTCCCGTGGGTCGTCTCGTTGTCGACCTCACAGATAAAGCCCAGATTCTGACCTTTTTACTTCAAAATATATTTAATTGTTTATATGTTTTGTGTGGGTTGTCCTTAATTTGATTGGTTATCGGAAAAAGATTGCTGCTTTTGTATGATATTAGTGGAAAAACAGTGGGTGGTTGTTGGATTGGTTCATTATTGGAAAAAAATATAGTTTTTTTTTTCTCTTTTCATTGTGATATAACTCTGACAGAGATGTAGTTGCGGATAAGGCCCAGGTTCTTAGTTTGGAACTTTCATATTTGATTAATTGTGTACTGGGTTTTATTAATATGTTAAGCATAATTTTCTTAACTGGGTGTTGATGCAATTGAAATCAATGTTGTTTTTAATTTATGGGTGGTTGTTGAATTGACTGATTGTGAGAGAATAGTTGGCAGATTAGGCTGCTTTTTACTCAATTTATGCGTAATTGTGTATTATTAAGTGTGTAATAGAAAGTACCGGTGTACTTAATTTGTGGTGTGTGGTTGAATTGATTGATTTTTTGACAAAAAAGGATTTGTTTTTATATCAGGAAAAAATTGTTGGTTGTGTTTGAATTGATTGATTTATGGACAAATTTGGGTGCTTGTTTTGAAATCAGGGGAAAAAAACTGCGTTATGGTTGATATGATTGATTTTTGGAAAATTAGTGTTCTTTGTTTTGATATTTAGGGGTAACATATTGTGGGTTGTGGTTCACTTGATTGATTATTGAAAAAATCAGGGGAAAAAGAAAGGGTATTGATAGTGCATTTGATTGATGAAATGTGGGGAAAAAACTGTACAGTAATCATAGCTGTAAGTTTGAGTCGCCTCTCCCCGTGGTTGGCTTGTTATTCAGCTGGCGGATAGGGGCCTAAGCTCAGAATGCTAATATATGATTAATAGTGTAATGATTTTGTTATTATTCTTATAAGTGTTGTTTTCTTAACTGGGTACTTATTTTTGCATTTGAAATCGATGTCGAATTTATTATGTGGTTTGTAGTCGAATTGATTGAACGTGAAAATATAGTAGTTCAGATATCGGGGGGAAAGAAAAAGGAACGTCTTATGGTACACACCATTGATGAAATGTCGGGTTTGAAATGTGGGGTAAAAATGAAATTTAGTAAAACGTATGAGTTGTCTCCCCATGAGGTTTGTCTCTTCTTGCAGCTTCCCTATAAGTGTCAGGTTCTGGGCGTAAAATTATAAATTGAGCTTCAGTTTTTTGATCTGCGCATCATTGTGTTTCATTTAATTACTGTTGAGTTTCGTTTGTGAGTTCTGATTGAATTGATCAGTTGTGGGAGAATAATTGGGGCTCAAGTTTAGCATGTTTTAAATTATTTTAAATGCATGACATTGGTGGATTTTGGGATGAAATCAGGGCTTTAGTTCAGTTATTGGGGGAAAATTTGTAAACCATTGTTGAGAATTAAGTTATCAATTCTAGTTATATGTATGAGTCGCTTCTTCATGTGGGTTGCCTCATCTTACAGCCACCGCCTATAAGTTCCATGTTCTTAGCTTAAAATTCTAATTTGAGCTTTAAACTTCAATATATGTGTAATTGGGTATTAGATTTTAAGATTGGACTTACTGTTGTGATCATATTTATTGTTTGTTAGACAAAATTAGGGTTTAGTCAAATTTTGAGGAAAAAAAAAAAACAAAGTATATTTAAATACTTTATATTAAAGGGCTTTGAGACAGTTACTTAAGACAGTAGAAGAGAAGCGAAAAGAGATGCTAAAATTGAAGTATGTTTGGGAAATGGGCAGTTTTTATCTGTTGGTCAATAATAGTTATGCGTATGGTTCTTCGCGTCCGGCGAATCATCTTGTAGTCCCCTTTGACAATGATGCCCTGGCTCCGAGACCAAATATATGCTCAATTTGTCACTTATTTATTATTATGAATTTACTTTTTGTAACTGGGTGCTAGTTTGTTTATTTGCCAAAGATACAGTGAGTTGATAGAATGATTGTGAATTTGTTTAAACCAATTGATTGTGGGGGAAATTATGAATTTAGTATTGGGGGAACAATTGGGGTTCCCATTCAGATATTGGGGGAAATTAGAAATAAATTCGACATCTAAATTCTTGACAAATAAATCGACACAAAAAATGGCAGATTAAAATTTTATTCGCTTATTATCGGTTTTTGAAGTTGTCTCATTTCCTCTTCTGTTCTGCTTCTTGTGCTCTCTCTGTTACTCTAAGCTGAAGTAAGCTGTGAGCATTAGTTTATAAATGTTACGGGGAGTGAGACCAGAAGTATGTTTATTTATTTATTTTATGGTTAGTGTGAGAGTTTAGAAGCACCTGTTAATATATTATTAGACCACGTCTAACCTGTCATTATATTACTAGACCACATCCAACCTGAAAGAAGTACAAGGGTTCAAACTTCTAACATGAGTATATTTAAACCCTCTTTATATTGTATTTGTTGATGGATGCTTCAGAAAAGAAGTGCAGAAAGTCTTGAAATTATATTTTATCGAATATGATTATACTAATTAACTTGATGTTCCCTAGGCAGCCTAATCTACTAAATACTTATGAGACACGGTATGTGAACTCACACTTCTTAACTGTTAGATTGTCAGAATATTAGGCGAGGTCAAGTTGTCAATTTTAGTATGATTGTCATATGACATGACCTATTTCATTCTCATTGGGAATATCTTTGGTTTTTATTTTTGTTAATCTGGGGTAGGGTGTAGTTAAGAAGGAAAGCCAGAAAATAAAAATACTGAAACCCAGTTTATGCAACGAGGGGAAGGCTAAAGTAAAACTTCATAATAACAATTAAAATCTGAAAACTAATCACAAGTGGCACCCATGTAGACAAGTCTCGGTATAGTGAAGCTGAAACAGCTAAGAGAATCTCAATCTTGATTTGAAACTAAAAGATAACATGGGAAAGTAAATTTAAACAATTAAAAACAGGCTCCATTTTTCTTCTTGTAGAAAAGCAGGATCCTATATCTTGTCTTTTGGTTTAATACAACCTTTTATGTACATGTAATAACCCTCTGACTTTAGAACCAAGCTACCAAACTGAGCAGCACTGTGCATTCTATTTTTGCATTGTAATTCATAACATTGACAATTTAGTGCTAGTTTCATAAGATGGACTTTTCAGTCATTACTCTTCATTTAGCATGAATCTATAATTAGAGACCACCATCGATCATTTACCAGTTTCACAGTTTTGGATGACATATTCTGTAAGTGTTTCAAATATGTTAAACGCTTATCTTACTTTGTTAGAAGTTTGTTATTTGAAATAAACAATCAGAGCATATTGTTTATTTTATGAGAAAAAGCCAAAAAGCTGATCACAAACCTAACAACTGTTTTACTTCCCTTCTATCTATAAAGGAACGCGTGATAAAATGCTGAAACTTCAAAATTACCAGCTTCATCTAAAAAGGTGAAAGCACGAAAAACGCGAGCTTTAGAGATAATTTTTTATCTGGCTTTGATGGAGTTCTTGAAAATATTTTCTTTCAGAATTTGTATGTGAATGATCCTCTCTGTCATGCTTTATTGCTTCTTCGTATTGTTATGACTTATTCGTAGTCTTCCTGCGACATTGTTATATTTATGAACATATATTTTATTTATGCAGAGTTCACTTTTTACGCTTCCAAACCTACTCTTGCTCAAACGCAATCGCGATAGTTGTGTGTTTTAAAACATTAATTTTGTTTTGGTTTCAGGTCTGTACGCAGCGATCTTGGAAACGGCCATATGGGGTTGGCTTGCTAGTGGCGGGCTTGGACGAGTCTGGTGCCCACCTCTACTACAATTGCCCTAGTGGAAACTATTTCGAATACCAAGCTTTTGCTATTGGGTCTCGTTCTCAAGCTGCAAAAACATACTTAGAGCGTAAATTCGAGGGTTTTGTGAGCTCAACTCGCGACGATCTGCTTAAAGACGCTCTTTTTGCTCTGAGAGAGACACTACAGGGAGAAAAGCTTACAGGATCAAATTGCACTGTCTCTGTGGTTGGGGTAGATGAAGCTTTTCACATACTGGACAAGGAAACTGTGCAAAAAATGATTGATGCTTTTGAGATTGTCGGTGAAGAAGCTCCAGTCGCTGAAGAAGAAGCTCCAGTTGCTGAAGAAGCGTCTCCCCCTGCTGATGAAGGTGCAGCGCCGATGGATATTTAAGAGTGCGAGAGAGTGATTTAGCAAACACTTTTTATGTTTTAAATTAAAATTACTATGACATTTGCTGATTGAGGCAGCTACTAGTAGTTCTTCTGTTGAAAGTTGTTTTCTGGTCTTTTGTGGTGCGCTTTGTCACTTTATAATCTTGTTAGATACTGAAGCCAGCCTCTGTTGAATTAAAGCTTAAGTTCGACTATTTCATTTGCTGTTTGTTTATGCACTTTGTTTTCAACTCACTTTGTTAATGCTGTTGATGGTCGTTTTGGCTTACCAGTCCTCTACTTTGTGAGGTGTGGATGCAAGATATGTTGATATGTTATGGTTTCATTTAGTTTCTATATTTGCATTACAAACTTAAAGTATTAGTCAAGGATTGGAAGCGACTTCGAGTCTTAAATTGATTCTCATACAGATTCCCCAACTACGTAGATATGGAAATGATCAGTTGGACCTTTACCTTATGATCTGAGTCCCGGGTCCGTAAAAGAGAGACCCGAGTGCATTAAACCAAACAAATATCAGATTTCAGAGATTTCCCTAAGATCAGGCCTTGTGTTTAATTTGTTACTCTTCCAGCTCTTAGATTGTTGATGTTCTTAATGGTCCCTAACCAACTTCTAATGTTAAGCAATTTTTCATATGAGCTAGAGCTTAATATTGCTTAGGAAAGTCCATGTTTCAAACACAAACCTAGCTTCAGATTACAAATAAAATGATTTACATAGCAATCAGTCTGTGTGTCCACTAAGATGACCTCGTAGAAATTTCTTGAACTAACAATATTCCGATATTCGATACGCAATAAGATTCCAAGTTTAAATGCTTGTTGGTAATTACAGGAAATCAAACCCAAAACAAGTAGTAAAATAAATAACAAAATGGAATGTCCCCAATGGGATTGTGATATTAATATTGCTGTATGTACCAAAAAAGGATATAACAAGTAATTTGATCGGAGGCTAATTACTGGAGTAATAAAAACAAGTAAAATAAAGTACAAAAAAACAACCTAAAGCCAGTCTTGTTCTTCTTCTTCTTTTAGCTTAGGTGTCATGGACGACAAGTGTTCGATAAATGAATTTTATTTATTAATCATTTTTAAAGATGAGAAAATAAGGTGGTAAAATTATAACGCGTTAAGGTGATAAAATATCTGGGCCGCCTCAGTAATCAATGATTCTCCCCGATACGCAATAAGATTCCATGTTTAAAATGCTTGTTGGCAATTACACTAAGTCAATAACAAAATGAATTGTTCAATGTGGTTGTTATATTAATAGTGTGTTTGTAACCCCAAAAATATCACGAAAAAGAAAAGAAAAGTAAAACCAAAGAAATGAATATAAAATTATTTTAGGATCGTGTGTTTAAAAGGTTGATAAATCAATAGAAAATAAAATAAAAAGGCACACTTTTTAAGTTTTTTTGAACCAGTGATAATTAATATATATGTATGTAAAAAAAAAGAAAAAGGAGAGGATAATTATTGTTATCCAAATAAAATAAAATATTAGTCCGTACAGTAGTAGGATATTAAAAGTATAGTGGAGTAATAAAAAAAAAGTAGTAAAATAAAGTAAACCTCTGATCTGTTTGTATCGTATAGTATAGAACAATAGATACAGATACATAGAGAAGAGAGTGTTTGTTTGTTTGTTTGTTTGTTGATATGATCTGATCTCTCTTATTATTTTTTTAATTGTTAGCTTAGCTTAGAAAGAGAGAGAAGAGAGTAAGGTGATAAATTAAGAATGGATCGAGGTCAATTAATACTAGTTGGATTACCACTTTTCTTATTTTTTACAGATTTATTTAATCTTTTCTTAGTATCACCACCTCCAAAACATCATCATCATTCTTCACCACCTTCTCATCAATCCATTGACCCTTTCTCTTCCCAGGTTTTCTTTTTTTTATTTACTTTTCAATTCTTATTTACCCCCTTTCTTCTATTTACAATGTTTTCTTTCTTTCTTTCTTTCTTTGTTGTTTTTGTTGATTGTTCATGATGGATGGGGGGGGGGGGGGGGGGGTGATGATATGCCCTTTTCTTTTTATTGAAATTTACAAGGGTTTTTCATATTTTATTATTATCATTGGTTATTTGTTCATGATGATGGTGATTATGCCCTTTTCATCTTATTGAATTTACTAGGAATTCAATATTGATGATGACGATGATATGCCCTTTTCAAGTTATTTAATTCTTCAGCCTTTTTTTCCTATCTAATTGTAATTGGCTATTATTATAATTATTGCTGTTGTTGTTGTTGATGTTGTAATTGTTCATGATGATGATGATATATACCCTTTTCATTAAAAAAAAATATTCCTAAGGTTTTTCAAATTATCATTGGTTGTTTTTAGTATTATTGTGAATTTACCCTTTTCATATTATTGAATTCCTGAACCTTTTTTCTTTCTAATTCTCTGTCCAGATACTCTTTTTATCTATTACTTCTTATCACCCTTTTAATATTATTTTGTTTACAAGGGTTTTCTTTATTCTTAATTATCATTGATTAATATTCTTGTTGTTCTTGTTGTTCTTGTTTTTGGCGTTGTTCATGATGGTGGTGATATGCCCTTTTCATGTTATTAAATTTACAAGGGTTTTTGTATTTCTGATTATATTTTATTAAAGTTATTATTGTTGTTGTTGTTCGTGATGATGATGATACGCCCTCTTCATGTTATTGAATTTACAAGTTTTTTCTTATTTCTAATTGTTATTTATTATAATTAATAGTATTATTCTTGCTGTTATTGTTGCTGTTAGTCGGCAAGCATGATGTTCTTGTTGTTGATTTACCCTTTTCATATTGTTGAATTCCTAAGGCTTTTTCGTTATCTTTGATTATTACTATTATTAGAATTATTTTTGATTTGCAGAATTTCAAAGGGAGCGCTGCAATTGGAGGAGCAATTGGACTTGGAAATTCCGTCAATATCAACTTCTGCTCGTCTTGCTCTTACAAGTCAGTGAGCAATATTACTTTTTTTCTATATCTTTTTTAGCAAGTAGAAACACGGTCCAAACCTTGGAATTATTTTCAATTAAGTTCCTCAGCATGAACAATTCTCCTGTTCGGTTCACCAACTTTTCTTGATCTGTAGCAATTGAGTCCATGGTTGCAAGTTTTGTTAAAAAACAAATGATACGTTTATCTCTTTTCTCAACCACAAGTCTCGGTAAGTGATATTTTTGCTAAATAACACAGCAGAATGATGGGGATGAAAAAGTAACTGAGAAAATAAAGACCTTTAGCGCAAAGTAACCAGCGAAAACTCGTTTTAAATGGATTTGTGATGTTTCCTTTGCCAAACTATCAGTTGTTTAGGGCTTTAGGCTAATAAGGACACTCCAGAGTTAAGAGTTGAAAGACAAATATCCATCAGTTTTTAATTTCGTGAATGACTGACCGTGTATTCAGTCTCTAAACTTTATCATAGGTGGGGTACTATTTAATACATCTCTTGATCATCTTATCTTACCATTAAATATAACTCAAACTTAAATCTCCAGCTATTTATAGACATGAGAATCACTTTGATGGGTGGATTGCTTTAGTGCCTATTCCCTTCCCATTTTGGATCTTTTAATTTTGTTGCCGTCATGTGCAAAAAAGATAGCGGGTGGTTAAGTTGTTGGAGGCTAAAAGAGGGAAATTTATTAACCTCTTAAGTGCGACTATGCATATTATCCCTGATAGAACCTGGTGCGAAATTCAAGTAAAATGAAATTGGGTTACTAAATTTTATGTATTTAAAGCTTGAAGCTAATATAAAGTAAATTACACATGAGTTAAAAGTTTATTCGAGATGGCCAATCTACTTTATATTAAGGATTACACTGGCAAAATTTTCAGTTATAAAAATTGACAAATTTTCAGTTCCTGAACCTTTTGAACCCCCTTTGGCCTCATCTTTCATCACATTATCACCATCCAAAATACACTCGGTGGAAATTCGGGCTAAATCACTGTTTTTTTTTTTTTGCACTTTGCATGAGCTATTAGGAATTTTGTAATGGTGGTTTTGGGTTTAGACACTATAGCAGTAATGTCATGTGAGTCATTAATTTATTATTCGAACTTACTTTCCCTGTTTTGGGTAGCAAATATATGTAAGGAGTTATAGTTGTTAGTCTTCTAAAACTTTGTCTCTTTATATATCAGGGGGAATGCAGTTACGATGAAGAATATGTTGGAAACTGCTTTTCCAGGAATAAACGTCATACTTGCAAACTATCCTCCACCACTTCCGAAACGTTTATTGGCAAAAGTTGTACCAGTAGCTCAATTCGGAGTTATCGGTATTGTTATGGCAGGGGAGCAAATATTCCCAAGGTTAGGATATATGGCACCACCTCCTTGGTACTATACTTTGCGTGCAAATAGGTTCGGAACTATTTCATCAACTTGGCTTCTCGGTAATTTTGTCCAGTCGTTCTTGCAAAGTTCTGGTGCTTTCGAAGTGCTTGTCAACGGAGAACTTGTAAGTTCTTAGTGTCTCCTATTATCGTTTTACTTACACCAACTTGCTACTCATAACATTTTACTCATATGATACAAGTTTCTCTTGGAAATTATTACGTTTGATTAATCTGCTATGTATGTATTCTTTGGTGATTCTTTTAGCTATAAAAATTAGCTTCAAACTCTTAAGAATTAGGATCCTTTCTTCTCATGCAGACAAACAAGCACTCTGACAACAGATACCTTAATTTAGGAGTGTCATCGTAGCTCAATGGACACTTTATTTTAGACGTGTTTGAATACAAAAAGAAACATTCCCCTATTTTTATAAATGTGTTTGTTTATAGGATTTTCACTCTTGTAAGGGAGACATACATTTCAAGTATAGTGCTTCATTTTCCCTCAAAAAATTATATCTTTCAACTCTTGTCACACTAATCTAAATACGATCTTAGATAAAGCATTAGTTTGTATATCTGTTTCCCCCTCCAGAATTGGACTTCTATGGGCCAGAGGGTGATTTTTTTTTTTCCATCTTGTTGTTTTGTATCAGTCGTGCCTTAGAATTTGTTTTGCTGTATTTTTTGCTATTTTGTCAGTGAAGGGATCGTTTTTTAAAGGTGTCTGGGTTCTCATTTACGTAATAAGGAGGGATCTTTATCTTTGTAACCCATATTACTTTTTGGGTCAAACCAGCCTTTTAGCTAAGCAACCAAATGAACAACTTATTAGCTTTAGACACAACAAAGCAAGCTTTAAAGAGTTGAATTGTTGGTGGGCAGTATCTTAGGTTAAGTTCGGGATGGAACTTGCTACAGTTAATCTAACATGAGTCAGGAGTAAAAAGTAAAGCAAGAGCATTGCCTGAAGTAAAAAGTAAAAACAGGTGAAGGGTTCCCCCGTTCGTGTTAAAACACTGTACTCTCTGTTAAAACATATGCAACATGCTTCTTAATGTTGAAGTTCCAATATTCACTTCCATAATAACGTCCAAGATATCTAAAGTGACTGTAGAGATATCTTTAGAAACAAAAACCCTCACAGACGCATGTACTGTGTAAAGTCTACTTCTACATGTGGCTTTAGACTTGTGACCGATGCCCATTTATAGAATCGTTACACACTCCTGTAGGATTTAACTTGTGGTTTTATTCATCATCTCTGGTGTGTGGAAGTGGAAATATGAAATTTTTGTTTCTCTTTAGTTGGTCAGCCATGTTGTAGTTTGCTTAAAAATATGTTTGGGATGTGTCTCTCATTCTTCTGTTGTTCTAACTTAAATATATTCCCATGATCTCATTGTCTCTTCTGTTTATAATTGGGAAAATGGTAATATGCAGGTATTCTCAAAGCTGAAAGAGCAGAGATTTCCCGGTGAAATAGAGTTGAAGGACCTTGTTGGCAGAATCATTGCTGCTAATTCAAGAATAACCGACGGCGTTGGGGGTGGTTCCCTCTGGTCTTAGAAAAATGCTGCTCCTCCAGAGAGAGAATTACAAATACTGTTTCACAATGTTTGGGAAAATTTTCAGAAAGAACCCATAGAGTGGTGCTATAACTTTTCTTGTTAAAGATTCTATTCAGCTTTAGATAGCATAATCGTGGTGTTGTTTCTTGCAGTTATCTGAATATCCTACCAACGTTTTTTTTTTTTTTTCATTTTATATCATGTTTATATCCTTCCCATTCCTGTTGTTGTCTAATCTTGCCTGGTCTTGTTCTGGTATTAACACCGTATTAAAAAGCAAAAAACTTAGGGAAAGCGTTTTTGCAAGAAGTATGCTAAAAGCTTGGGCCATAAAAAGCGGAAAACATTTTTTTTAAAGCTTTGGAACAGGCTTTAATTGAGTTTTAGATCGAGCTTTTCTGTTTCAAAGCAAGTTTGTTAAACGTGATAACTGACTCGAACATTTATGAATTTAATAAGCTAACACGAGTGAATAGTTTAAGCAAGCAGGCCATTTCTCTCTATTCAAGGGTTGGCAACCAATTTTTTGCTTTTGCCATCTGTGTATGCAGGATAATTGAGATTGATCCAAAATTGTAAACGGGTGTTGTTGACATACGAAACTGACTAAACTTTTGTGTGTAAATTTTACGAAATTGACTAAACAAATTAGTAAAAGTAATGACAACATACACCAGAAAGCAATCGTTAACACATCACGCCAACTGTTGAGGGTTTACAGAATGTGAAGTCAAATGTGTCTCTAATTAACGTGAAATCTCACTGCACTTCTACCATATGAAAGCTCTGTTTCATATGGCAATGCAAGATATCATATTGAAAAATAAAACTTTTTTGATAAATTTATAGAATCCAAATTTCTATAATTATTCGTAAAAATATACCAAATTAGTGTACTGAATCTCACAAAAAAATTATGATCACTTAGAAAACATGAGTATATAGTACAAAAAAAATGTTAAATAAAAACCTCGACATGAATAAGATTTTCATTGAATTAACGACATCGAATGCCCACATAAAAAGTTTAAACAGGCGCAACAACACATATTCCCTTCACCATAAACTACTACTTCTTGTTACTTATTGCTCAAAAACCGGGTCCTAAGACATGAGATGTGCTACCCTCCTGCAATGAGCAGGGCAGTGCACTACTAAAAACAAATTTGGTGAAACTAGTTGAAAACAATACAAGATCAAAAGCATATGAATGCAGCCTTAGGAGGAGACTAGTGATTGAGTTTGTTGTTGTTGCTTCTTGTTTTTTCTTTTTGGTGAAACGGAGTGAAGTTTGAGTTCCATCAGTTTCCTCGACTGGTCAGTTTGAGGGTCTTCAGGAAGGGTACAGTGTAGGAATTTCTTGCTGGTACCGACTTGGTTGCAAAACAGCTTCAACATATTTCTTCCTCTCATCCATTTTAACATCAGCTTCATATGCGTCTTGCTCTTCAATCCACTCATACCAGCTTCCTGCTAATATTAACACAAACAAAATATTATCTTCAATTGTTGGCGTAATAGTTCAAAAAGCTACTTAGAAATCATCATTACTGGATGTTGACAAAGACTAAAGAGCATGATCCTCTTGAGCTAATTGGGCTGAACCCAACGACACAAAATTTGGTTTTTACTACTGTAAGTAGTTATGAGGACTACCACAACTTACTCTCCTTGAGAGTCTAGACTGATCACACATCTGCATTCTGCAGATCAATAAAGCATCACAATCCTTGTAATATGAATACATTTTTCTTTTACTAAATTTGTGCAGTGTTTAATTTCACATTTGTTCTCAAATAATTACTTTTTTTTAGTATAAGCTTATGATCATGCTCCACTTTTAAGGTTAAACTCAAAAGCATAGGAAGCAACTGAATTGAGGTGATTGGTACTGGTACTACGTAGCAAGCTGACCCGACAAACATTTATATTAGAATTTTTTTTGTTTCTATTATTCTTTAAAGATTAAAAGCATCAAAATTCAACATGTTTTCTAAAAACCCAAATGGGTCACTCAGAACTCCACTTAATCGAGGCTGTGATGGTTTTTTCAACACACGCCAACAAATTACTGTTGTTGCTATTAAGAAGCCATTTACTAGGAGTACTTTTCAATGCGTACATTATGTGAAGCTAGGATCTAGCATTGAATCATGGAATTGCTCAAGAAAGACTAAACGAATTTGTCTTGCACAAAACAAACATTTCTTTTTGGCCTTCATGGTGAAAACAAAAGGGAATGAAGAAACATTTCCATTGGGCTTGAAAGTACACAGCTGGGGACAAAGTTACACACAAGTATGTAAGACTAGAACAAAAATAAAATAAAAAAGGGGACACTAGTGTATTAAAAAAAGAACTA
Source organism: Primula veris (assembly GCA_963682055.1). NCBI lineage: Eukaryota > Viridiplantae > Streptophyta > Magnoliopsida > Ericales > Primulaceae > Primula > Primula veris. The sequence goes on from OY821749.1 coordinate 14,671,636, forward strand.
GGAAGTATAAATGAAAGAAGGAGAGTGAGCTAAGACCTCGGTATAAACGAAGCTTACATCATTGATACCTTTTTACTACATTCTAGTCACCAACTTAATAGTTTTATGACAACTGAAGAGTTGATTTGACTTGCATCGACTGATTACGCATCTGTATTCTGTAGTACTTAGTTGACATTCATGGCACAACAATAACTCGGAGGTGTTCATAATTTTTAACTAGAATCTTACAGTGTTGAAATCCTAAACACGCTTCCATGTAAGGACTTAGAACAGCAATTTTAATAAAAGCCTAAGATAATGCTCGAATCAAAAGCAATAATGATATCAAAAGTGATCAGGTTATTTCGGGACGTTATAGTAGACATGCGACTCGAAGTATCTAAGCCATAATAACAGAACTAGCTTAATTGGAGGGAGTTTTTCTTTTAAAATTGGTATCATTTCAATTCCATATGACATTGTTCACTAGAGGGCTAACTAGCTAGACTGTTCTTTATTTCTCTTCAATAAACACAACACAGCTGTAATTTCATAAGAAACCATTTAGCACTATTTCTTATTCACGGGAGATGCAAAAATAGGGTTGGGATGTTGAATATGCTACTACTTACTCCTAAGACTTTTTATACTCCTCTCGTGCCCAGCTGTTTGTTCCGCTTCAGGAATATAGTTATTATCTATAGACACACATTCAGCTGTCAATTTTCAGTAAGATACACGGGAAAAGTTCGAATTTTCTTTCTAATACCTTTTAGTCTACTCTCACTTCCTCCCCTGCACATAGCCGTTAGCTTTATGCACATTTTTACTGCTCCCTTATTCTGTCCTTTTTCGTTCTCTATTCCATCTTAGGAAGTTCCAAACTAAAAACCACGTATACCTTATGTTGGATTTCATGAAACGACAAAATTTTATAATGAATTTATCTTCCCGAAAATAAAACTAAGGGTAAATTAGTAACATCGTCCATCTCTTTTTCTAGCACGACTTCTCAAATATGGACAAACATTTCGAAACTTCCTAAAATAGAATAAAGAATAAATAAAACAAAATGGAAGAAACGGAATAGTAAAATTGTGCTAAAAACAAACAACGTGTTTGTTACACGGTGAAAACAATGGCGGAACTAAGACCCCTTATATAGGATTGGAATAATTCTATGTGGACTTTTAATTTATTTTACTATCCAGGGTGCTGAAATGCCAAAATCAGTGTCCTATTAGTAAAATGGGGAACGAAGAAACAAACGATACACTGTTTTGAAACAACATACAACTGATTCTTGAAAGTTGCAACAATATAATCACGTAACCATTTCGATAAAAAAATGATGAAAGGTTATATATATATATATATATTCTATGTATTTTGATTAAAATCTCCAAAAGTTTGAAGTGTTTCAGCCACAGTTATAGAGAGAGAGAGAGAGAGAGAGAGAAAGAGAAGGAACATGGGAAGAGGAGATGATGTTCCAAGTGTTGGAAACGGTGAGAGGACCGTGTAATTTAATAGCATTAAAAAGACCCTGTGCTAACTCAATCGCTTCTTCGTAAGGCACTTTAGGGTTAATCTTTCTTAAATTCCTAGGTTCCCTATTCCTTGATATGTATCTAACACCACCCATCATTATATTTCTTGTTTTCTCATTATTATTTGATATTCTTCCTCCTCCTCCTCCTCCTCTCACACTCCCCACCACCGCCTTCCACATCTCTCTCTCTCTCTCTCTCTCTTTATTTTGTATTTTGTATTTTGTTTCTTTTTGATCGGATATTGGGGTTTGTTACCAGTACTGCTTAGACTACTAATTAGGGGTGGGTCCCCATTTTCATTTGCTTGGTTACTCGTATTTTTTTTAGTGTGTTCAACCCGGCCCAATATTTAAAATTCTAGTTATCAATCAATCAATCAATCATAATAATTGCCATCTTGCTAAATGGAAGTGGGAAAATGGAGCAATAACCCTAAACGTCAAACATAAAAATAAAAATATTAAAATTTAAACATAAAATAATAGTAAGGAGTAGATGTTCTCCTGTTTTTATTTGATATTTTATCATATTAGTGTGTTCAATGGACTAACCTGGCCCAATATTGAAAAACTCCGCTATGGACGAATCATAATTGCTAATTGTCATCTCCCCGAATCCGGAGCAGGAAATATGAAGAAAAAAAAAAAAAAAAATCAATAAGCAAGACATGGAAAACGTGATTTTTGAAAAGGGTGAATGAGTTTCCCCGTAACCATGAGATGAACTCCGTACATATATAATTAAACATTATATCAAAATGATTAAAAAGAATAAACTAGTACTCCATCCGTTCTCATTTAATTGTGCATTGCGAAACTACGTGAAATTTTGATCGGTTTATAACTTGTATCAAAATTATCAAAATGAATTTTTTTTAAATCTAATCATAAAATTTAACATTTGAACTATATAATCAACTTTTGAAAATTTTCATTCCGATAATTTTGATACAAATTATTGACCGGTCAAAACTGCACGTAGTTTCGTAATGGACAATTAAATAGGAACGAAGAGAGTAAGTTTTTTTGTAAGGGTGTAAATGTGGATTTTGTAATGTTGTAATAACCGGAAAAGTGCATTTTGTAGAAGTGGTTTTGTAAAAGTAATTTATAGAAAAACACTTGATAGGACAAATTATGTTTGGTGAAAAAGTGTTTTTAGTTTTCATAATTTTTTTGTAATGTTTGGTATATAAGTCAAAGTGACTTATTCAAGATTTAAAAAAATGTCTATTGTTAATAACATAACACGGAATATTTTAAAATAACACAAAATGAAACAATAGAATGTCGGATTGGGACTAATTAATTAGTAGTATAACTATTACATGAAAAAAAAATCTTTTCGAAAATATGAACCAATAATATGTGTTTTTACAACATCACTATTTTGGATAAATAGTCTCTTAATTAAAAAAAAAAATCATGGAAATAACATTATTTGAAAAATACGTATTCGAAAAAAGTTACTCTATGAAAAGAGTCGTTATAAGATGAAGAGAAAAATTACTTGAAAATACTATCTATTTTCTCCAAACAAAATTCGTTTTTTTCTTAAAAATAATCTCTTTTCTAACAAATAAAATTAATTTTTAGAAAAACCTTTTTTTTGTGAAAATGATCGCTTTTGAATATGTCAATTAAAAAAAAAGAAGTTTCGTAAGTATTTTATGTAGAAAAAGAATAAAAAATTTGATAACTTGCCTTTTTAAAAAGCCATTTTTAGAATATAAATTTTTATAGCGATTTTTTTTTTTGTAAACAAATGATATGCTTTTTAAACAAATTTGACATTATTTTTATTTTCACTTCTCCTCAAGTGTTTCTTCCTGACTTTATAAAATTGACTTCTGAAATACTTATACTTTTGGATAAATCGGGCAAAAATTGTTCACCAAATACCGAAAACTTTTCCGTAAGTCCTTTTAGCATCAAGAAGCACTTCTGACAGCTCCGTCAAACACCCACTAAGTTACACTTTTTAAGCAAGTCACAAGATAGCATATCAATTTGTATCCCCATTAAATTCCACTTTTTAGGTCTATATAAAACATAATTAAACTTTTTTTAATCATTCAATAGAAATACATGAGGGGGTTATTTTTATTATGTTACTAGTTGAAGTTCAAACCGACTAAGTTAAACTGAACTAAATGAATTATTAGTGGTTCTGTATCGAGTATAAATTTCCTCCAAATGGAAGTGAACGCTATCGATTTCCGCTCACACATAGTAGGTGATGGTCGGATTTTGTGGGAAGATGGAAGGTGAATGTTAGAAATGAGAAATTATTATATTTTGACTGTGTGTTTAGAAACTGCTTATTTATTTAGATTTCTAGGTTTTGCTTAAAAGAATCTACAAGCGTTTTAAAAAATTACTTTTTTCAGGGAAAAGATATCTCAATATAATGGAAGCTTGGAATTACATAGGGGCTTTTTTGCTTTTCACAACAAATTTCGAAAACATTATAGTAGACTTTATTTCTATATTTACAAGTTAATTACAGGTTACTTTTTGTTAAAAGAATAGAATATGGTGTTGCCCTTTACAATTGATATAAAAATCTGATTAGTTTCAGCAGTTTATCCTAAAATATACAAACATTGTAATAGAAACTTATGTCAACCCGTTTATCCTAATATTAGTGTGGCGAAACAATAATATTTCATATATCTTAATTCGTTAATTCATAGTAACTAACATTAGAGTCCTATAGAATGTTGGGTTTTAATTGTATCGTAATAAAACCATACAAATATAATATTAATCTATTTAATTAGCTCAGAATAAAAGAACATGAAAAATGACCAATTTGTCATTGGGTACGAGTCTAAAATAAGACTTCCATAACAAAACGTTGACATGATCTACTCATCATCACATGTTTATTGCTTTTTATTACATGACACTCCGGCATCCACACAATACGTGTACCTTAAAGGGTGTCGAAGGAATACTTCAAGATGACCTCGATATCCATACATAATCTCACTAACAAACAACATGAAGATACAACACCACCAAGTTAATAGAGACGAGAAGCGAACCCCAACTCCAGCCTTGCACGCTAGCTTTTCGGGCATTGTTTTTGTCAGAAACTGTTACACAACACCACCAAGCGAAAAAATAAAAATATTGAATTAAGTAAAGAAATCCATTATCCAATCTTTCCCTACCAAAAACATTGTAATCATTTTAAATTAATTAGATAGGTCAAGGCCATGGACAAGAGAAATACGGATATTAACCTGCACAAGTGGAGTGTGACGAGAGGGTAGTGAGAATGGTTTGGTTAGTGTAACCCGCATAAGAACAAGTTGTATGGTTGCAACTGCTAGAAGTAGATGTTGTGGTATTTCCGATGTATAAATCTCCTCCTTGGCATTGCATAGAAGGACATGTTTTCCATGTTGATAACGAGTTTCCAACTATTTTCGATGATGAAAAAGATGATGGTTCACATTGTAACCTGAATGGAGGGATTGAAAAGAAAAAATGTATACACGATGATGAGCAAGGAAAAAAGACATAACTAAAATGATTAATAACATCATTGTGATTCAAAAGGCCATTTGCTAGCTTATTAGAAGATGACATGACACAAACAAACTTACCTATAGTTGCTTGTAGCAGCATCGCATTTGCACATGACACAATCACCCGCAGTGAAGGCGTACGTAGCATTCCCCACTAGTAAGGGGTAGTCCAACGAGTCAGTCTCCACCATCGATGTACAAACTGTTTAACATTACCATCGATTTCTTCCAGTCAGTATCATGTAAACAGATAATCAGAACTTAGTTCGTAAATTTGGCGAGACTTAGGTGAGCAACTACCACTCCATAATAATAACTTTCTAAATGCACACAACAATATGAGTCTGCTCACATAACTTTCAGTTTGGAGAGTCCAAAGATCCTTTTATTTTCACAACATCCCTTTATGTTAATCTTAGTATCAGTAATGGTTTAAGTCTTTGATTGTGAACAAAATGCTAAAGTTATTTACCAACTTGAACAGGAACACATAGTTGAAGATTCAACACTGTTTACAGTAAAATAGAAGTATGTGGTGCGATCTTTTCCTAGGACCACTTGTCTGAATCCGGTCTAATATCGCACTTCGTAGTTAAAAGTCGTAACTCATATGCGTGATCTTTGACATTGACTTTTTCTCACTTTTTTGTTTTTCTTTGAAAGAATTTAAATAAAAAAGTAAAAGAAATTGTAAATTATAAACTTAATTAGAAGTAGAAGTTAAAACTAAGTTAAAAAATTAAAAAGCCCTTCTTTCCCTTTTTACACAAATTTTTGAAAAAAAAACAGAAAGTTTTAATAGAAGTGATTGTAGATTATAAAATCCGTTCTATAAATTTTAAAACTACGAAGTGCGAGATTGGAATGGATCCAAAATATTGGGCCCAGACAAAGTTCGCACCTATAAATATACACATACAAGTGTCAGATGTTGGTACCTTTGAGGGGGACGTCAAGGGGCGTAGCAGCGAGAAGTGCTGTGGGAGAAGGTAGGTCGTTGAGAGCGAGAAGTGTGGTGTTGGTGGTGCCGTACTGCTCTGCGATCTCGTCGATCGTGCTCCCCGATTTGACCCCGAGTCCGTAATGAATCACATCCTCAAGTCGTTCGTCAACCATGAGCTGGTCACAACTGCAAGGGAGGGGTATCCAGAGCTCCTGACCCAATAAGATCAAGTTGGGATCGGTGATGTTGTTAGCATCTTGTATCTGCTGGGAAGTGACCACTCCCGAGAAAACCTCGGCCGCTATGTGCCAGAGCCCGTCATCCTTGACCACAGTGTACATAGGGAGGCGTTCGAGGGGCATACCCTTGCCGTCCGAGCACTTGCACCTGAATCAGGAGAGCAACTAGTTATATTTTGTTTAAAAATTGATGATTTAAGTATTTGGGCACCCGGACTTTTTCCATAAATTTTGTTTAAAAGTTGACAATTTAAGTCTTTCAACACCCCCCTAATTACATAAAAAATATACACTATATTCATGAAAACTTGAATTTTTTTAATGTATTTTGTTTAAAAGTGACGATTAAAGCGTTTCAGCACACCCTAAATAAAAAAAAAAATACACATGTAGTACAACGTCACCCGTATTCAAATATTGGTTCCGCCACTGACCTGAAAGGGATGTTGACTGTGCGATTTGCCGGGACTGCATAAGAGGAGGGTGTGGAGAGGGGGAGATTGTTGGCTCCGAGGAGGGAGTGTAGAGTCGGGACGCTAAACATGGACTGGATGTGGGAGAGAGTCGTAGCGTTTGGGGCAGTGTATCCCACCATGCCGTTACATGTCGCGCCCTCTTTGCTGCACTTGAAGCCCAATGCACCACTTCCTCCTGTGGTAATTACCAATATTACTACTAATACTAAAATTGTGTTTTTGGTGGTGGCTTTTAGCATGATCCATGAAGAAAAATCCATGATTGTCTAATACTACAATTTGTTTTCTACTTGTTTAAAGTTGGGGGATAGGGGTATAAATAGATTTTTCAACAGTAATAATTAAATTAGTAATCAAAGGAGAATTTTGTTCTTGTTTATATTTGTCTTGTGAACGCGACAGTACAGTTGACTTGACCTCAATACTTTGACCATTCTACTGAACTGGACTTTTCAAATGCAATATTGATAAATGATAATGATGGGACTCATTTTCCCTTTTCCCATGTTTCCTTTTTCTTGCCAGTATTATAAGAATTCAGCATTACAGTAACAAAGACTTAGCAACTAGTACTACTTTTCTGCAAATTTGTATCTAATTTCTTTTTGGTCTTCACAGGTTTTCTTGTGTTCTTTTCCCCCCCTCTTTGTTTTTTGTCCACAGCGGAATATAAGAGTAAACTTTATTTTCCTTAAAATTATGTTAATAAACATTAGGAACAAATTGTTATCAGGTTCGCATCTGATAAGTTCCAAAGCCTGGTAATACAAAATTCGCATTTCAGATTTAAAATGTCTAGCATTCCTAAAAGTCGATTTTGGTATAAATTTATATTGTGGTTCAATCTCCCGATCCATTTTCCGAATGCAGTCCTACTTCAAACTGATTTTTTTTATTGGTATTAAGAAATGTTTTCTGCATCGCCAAAATACACGGTATCGATGCAAATTCCTATCAACACGTACGATAGAGTTAAATAGAGTGTCACGACAGTCCTACAGTGAACCAACAGGTGCTTAGTTCTTTAGAAAATGGTTATGAAGAATTTGATATTTGGTGCAATGACAGGGTTGTGGTGGCTGACCCCAAACAGCCACAAGCACCATGTTAGTACAAACTTGGAATTGTCAAGGAGTTGGACGACCCTTGACAATCCGTGTCCTAAAAGAGAGTATTCGTACTCATCGTCCCTCCATTGTTTTTCTAATGGAGACTAAAAATAAAGTTAAGAAAATGGAAAGGTTAAGAAGACAATGTAACTTTGATTTCTCCTACTACGTGAACCCAACTGGTCTAGGTGGTGGTCTTTCGTTATGGTGGAATAACCCGATAAGTATTGATGTCCTGTATTCAAATTGTAATATTATACACTCACTTGTGAGTTGTGACTAATGCTTCGACTGGGCAAATTTGGAGTATGACCTTTGTGTATGGTTGTCCTGTAGTGAATAGTAAGATGTATGGAATGAAATAAGAGAGATTAGCTTGAGAACAACTAATCCTTGGCTCTGTCTAGGAAACTTTAACGATATAGCCGAAGAATGCGAAGAGGTAGGTGGAGCTAGACCTAATCCGACTAGAATGTTAAGGTTCCGTGAAATGATGATGGACTGTGAAGTAGTAGATTTAGGCTTTAAAGGGAATCGTTTTACGAGGGAAGGAACTACAAGAGATGGGGAACTTGTTCGAGAAAGATTAGACAGGGTCTTGGCATCTCAATCATGGTTTAATTTATTTCCGAATGCAGTTGTTAGCCACAAGGTAATGATTGGGTCTGATCATTGCCCGATTTTATTGCACTTCGATCTTCCGATCAAAAAGAGTGTCCTGACAGTTTTTCTTTTTTCAGTTTAAACTTGAGCTCAAATTAGACTTGTAGAGAGAGAAAGAGAGAGACGACTAGGGTGAATAACCCTAGCCGCTGTATTTTGTATGGCTATCGCCAGCTCTTCACCGGAGAGAAACAAGAAGATCGGAATTACGAAAAATGATCAGCTCATTGAACCAGACTCACCACCTAAGAAATCTTTTGCCTCTATTGTTAGCAGTGTACCAACGAAGCCTAAGATCGATCTAAAGGAAATAGGATCATATAAAGGGGAGCCTATGATTCAATTCTCTATGGAGGATGTTAAGGCTTTATCGGAACCCTTCAAGTATACAATTGTCGGAAAATTCTCCCACGGTAAGCCCAATATTGATGTGATAAAGAAATTCTTAACTAAGCTGGAGCTTAAAGCCAATTATAACATTGGTATATATGATCACAAACATATTTTAATTAGATTTTTTCATGAAGACGACTTTCAAAGACTGTGGTTACATAATATATGGTCTATTGAACAAGTCCCAATGCGGACTTTTAAATGGATGTATGATTTTGACACATAAATGGAATCATCTATTGTTCCTATATGGATTACTTTTCCTAAACTGCCTATACACCTATACAATGTGTCCAGCATATTCTCTATTGCTAGAGCCTTTGGAGTACCGTTAAAAGTTGATGAGCCCACGGCAAGTTTATCGAGACCTGGAAAAGCACACATTTGTGTGGAAATAGACTTGGGCAATGAACTAGTTAGTAGAGTTCGCATTGGGTATGGAGAAAGAGGGGTTCTGGCAGTATTGTGACTATGAGGGTTTACCAAGCTATTGCATTTACTGTTCAAAGCTGGGACATAAGGAAGAAAAGTGCATTTTCAAAGAAAATAATAAAAGTAAAAAGTACCTCTAAGCACAGAAACTGCAGATGATACAAAGGATCATACATACCATACTAAGCCAAATAATCCACAAAAGGCCATATTAAAAAAATCAAAATCACTCCCTCGCCAAAAAGAAGATGACAAAGAAAAGGAAACCACTAAAGACTGGGCTTCAAAGGTCTTCTATAAATCTGCAGAAGAAGAAGATGAAGGAATTAAGAAGAAAGGGGATATTAGTAATAATGTTATGGACAATGGTAATAGTAAAGAAAAGCCTATCCTACTGGAGCAAAGTAGCAAAGAAGGAGATGACAACGAAAAAGAAAGGAATAAAAGCACTGGTGATGAGGATAACAATTCTGAAGCTGGAATCCCTAATGAGATTAATAAAGAGGACGGGGAATTTATAATGAATATAGATGATAATGTTGGTAAGTCTAAAAACGGTAATAATTTGCAGGAAAATGCAGTTGAGGAAAATAATGAGTTACTGAAAGAAGGTCCAACAGTAAGTACTCCTAATAATGATAGTTATGAGGCTGAACTATTACAAATGGAGAAAGAAGACAATATGGTTAGAAAACTGATTAATAACATGCCTGAGCATTTCATAGAAGGAAATTTGTTGGGTGGCTTACAGGTTAATACTTCAAAAGTTGTGAATGATATCCAAAGTTTTTTTAATTTATCTCCTAGAGCAGCCCCTGAAATTCAAAAAGAAAATGGAGAGTGGTCGGTAGTATGTGGTAATAAAAGGAAAAAAGGGACAACAAGCAAAGAGAGTAACAAGAATCAAATGTCACTAAGGCCTAATAGGCCTAAAAAAGTCCCTTTTAATGTTTAAAATAATTATTTGGAATTCTAGAGGTATTTCTAATAAAGTTACCTCTAGAAGAATTAAAAAGTTTTGCCTTCTTTATAGGTTGCCTATGCTAATTTGTTGTTTTGCCTTCTTTATAGGTTGCCTACGCTAATATGTTTGGAGCCAATGGTGGAGAACAATAAAGTTGATAAGTATAAAAATAAATTTGGTTTTGATAAAGTGGAGGTTCATGAAGATAATAAAATATGAGTTTTCTATAATGATGAATTGGAGATCACTCTTTTGCAGCAAATGAATCAATGTATGCACTATAAAGTGAGTAGTAATTTATTTAGTACAGATGTCCAACTCTCTATCATTTATGCAAAATGTACTAAAGAGGAAAGAAGACCTCTGTGGGACTTTTTGAGCAATTGTGGTACACAAGATCCTTGGATTAGCTGTGGGGACTTTAATACCGTATCCAAGGAGGAAGATAAAGTGGGAGGTCTACCTATTGATATTAATTCTGCTAATGATTATTTGCACTATATCGATCATAATGAGCTTGAGGAGCTGGATTATAAGGGTTCTTGCTATACTTGGTGGAATAAGAGAAGTGGTGAGAAAAGCATTTTGGAAAGAATAGACAAAGTTTGCATTAATAATTCTTTTAAAGGGCTTTTTACTGATATTGAGCTTGAGCATCTTAATAAAAGGAGTTCGGATCACTCTCCCCTGTTACTCACTTTAAGCTCTAGTTGTGACAAAAGTCCGAAAAGGTTTGTGTTTCAAAAAATTTGGACTCTTCATAAAGACTTTGAAGAGTTGGTAAAACAGAACTGGGTTTATTATGAGAAAGGAAATGCTTTGGTCTCCTTGTGTAATAATTTGAAAAATATTAAAAAAGTCCTACAAGTTTGGAATAAAGACACTTATGGGAATAAATTTCAAAATACCATTGATGCTGAAGATAACATTAGTAGGTTGGAGAGGATTTTTGAAGATGATCCAAGTGTTGAAAATAGGATCAACCTGCAAAGAGAAATAGCGGACCTTAATAAGCATCAAAACATAGAAGATATTTATTGGAGACAAAAAGCAAATTTAAAATGGGCAATAGAGGGTGAAACTAATTCTAAATATTTTCATCAGATCATTCAAAATAGAAGAAAAAAAAGTGTTATTAATGAGATTAGTGGAGAAAATGGTGAAGTGATAAATACTTGTGAGGGAATTAAAAATGAAGCTACAAGGTTTTTTCAGCATTTGCTAGCTTCTGACGGTGAAAAAACTGGCATCTATAAGAGTATTGAGACTCTTTCTAAGGTGCTTAATAACGAGGATAATATCATGTTAGACCAATATCCTATTTTGCAGGAGGTTAAAGACGCTGTTTGGGATCTTAATAAGGATAGTTCACCTGGGCAAGATGGATTCAATGGTCATTTTATTACTGCTTGTTGGGATATTATTCAAACAGACATTTATGAGCCTGTTCTTCATTTTTTGCTGGTGCTACTATTCCTAAGGCTATGACTACAACTCTGCTCGTTCTTCTTCCTAAGGTAAAAAGACCAAAAAAATTCTCTGAATTCAGACTTATCAGTTTAAGTACTTTATGTGATAAAATTCTCTCCAAAATATTAGCAACTAGGCTGGCTAAAATTCTTCCTAATTTTCTCTCTCTAAATCAAAGTGGCTTTGTTAAAGGAAGAGATATTATTGATAATATATTATTAGCTCAAGAATTGATTGGTACCATGGGTTCTAAAAGATCTGGGGCAAATATAGCTATCAAATTGGATATGAAGAAGGCTTATGATAGGGTTTCTTGGCTTTTTCTGACCAGAGTTATGAGAAAATTGGGTTTTAGTGAGGTGTGGATTGATAGGGTGTGGAGATTAATCTCTAATATTTTCTTCTCTATTATGGTTAATGGAGCTGCTAGTGGTTTTTTAAATCTTCTAGGGGTTTGAGACAAGGGGATCCTTTATCTTCTGGGCTCTTTATTATCTGTTCAGAAGTTTTATCAAGACACCTAAATGCTTTAATTTATAAAGGGCATTATAGAGGTTTTAAAGTACCTGCCGGCTGTACTAATATCTCGCATCTTGCTTATGCTGATGATGTGCTCATCTTCTCTTCTGCAACAAAAAAAGGTCAATCACCGAAATTAGTAAAGTTCTCGTTCTCTATGAAAAAGACTCTGGACAAGAAATTAATATGGATAAAAGTGCTGTTTATTGTTCTGTTAAGGTTACTTTGGCGCAAAAAAAAATTATTCTGGAGAAAATGAAGATTAAGATAAAGCAAATTCCATTTATTTATTTGGGGTGCAAGCTCTACTCTGGAAGGAAGAAATGTATTTACTTCATGCATTTAATATCAAAAGTTAAGAGAGAAGTTGACTGAATGGAGATCACAGTGGTTGTCTATGGGCTCCAAGGTAATACTTATTAAACATGTATTACAATCTATTCATATTTACATTTTATCTGCTTTACATCCTCCTAAAAAGAGCATTATGGATACTGAAAGAATTTTTGCTAATTTTCTATGGGGACAAGGTGAAGATAAAAATAAATTACATTGGATAAAATGGGATAAAATTTGTAAACCTGTAGAAGAGGGAGGGCTTGGTTTAAGAAGTATGACAGATATCTCTAAGGCTTTTTCTATTAAGCTGTGGTGGAAATTTAGATCTCAGAATTCTCTTTGGGCTGAGTTTATGAGGTGTAAATATAGTAAAAAGGTTCACCCAAATAAAGCAAAAAAGGCAACAAATGGTAGTACGTGGAGTAGAATGTTGGAGATAAGAGAAGTAGGTGAGAAAAATATTTTGTGGTGCTTAGGGAGTGGTAACGCTAGTGTAAATGAAGATAATTGGTGTGATATGGGACCTATTCGTTCTGAAGATATTAATGAAAATATGATGATTAATGAATTATGGGATAATAACAAATGGAGTAGAGATAAAATTTTAGAGAAAATACCTGCTAATTTACTTCATTGGTTTGAAGCGCCTTAAAAAATTCTCTCTGGTGGAGAAGATAAAATGATCTGGAAACCTGCAAAAAATGGATTGTTTAGTATGAAATCAGCTTGGGAGTTGGTTAGAGAAAAAAGAGATGTTACTTGGACTAATGCTCTGTGTTGGGATAAAATAAACCTCTTGATGATCTCTTGTTTTATGTGGAAGCTTAATAGAAATATAGTTCCAGTAGATACTAATATTCAGAAGAAAGGGATATTTTTGGTCTCTATGTGCGAATGTTGCAATACAGGTGAAGAAAACTCGGATAATTTGTTTGGTAAAGGTCCTATGGCCTCAAAAGTTTGGTCTCATTTCGATAATCTCTTGGGTGTTACTTATTCTAACACCAGTTTGAGGGGGAGAATTACTGCTTGGTGGAATAAAGCTAATTCTAGCTTAAAAGGCAAATGTTTTTAAGTTATTTCCTCTATTCTACTTTGGAGTATATGGAAAGGTCGCTGCAAAAGCAGGTTTGATGGTTAAATTATGAAAGAAGAAGGAATTATTAAAGATATACATGAACAAGTCAAACTTTATATTAATAAAAGCAGGCTCTTTCCTAAAAAGTTTGATTTAATTCATATGGATACTTTGATAAGTTCTATACCTATTAAGAAGAAAATATCCATTATTAAGTGGTCTACACCACCATCAGGTGTAATTAAGATTAATACTGATTGTGGGTACAGATTTGGTAATAACAGAGGTAGATATGGAGTTATATACAGAAATTGCTATGGTAATTTTTTAAAAGGTATATCTATGTCTATGGAAGGCACATCTGCGCTACAAATGGAAGCACAATCAATTTTCATGTGACTACAAGCAAGTGATAATGAAGAAAATAATTGTTGAATCAGATTCCTTAAGTCTGATTAATATTATTAATAAGTCACATCAAGTTCCTTGGGAGATTATTCATATTATAGATGAAATAAAAAAGATATGATGAAGAAGAAAAGGGTGAAAGTTACGCATATTTACATAGAATCGAACTTGGTTGCTAATGTTTTGGCAAAGATGGATGAAGACATAATTTCTTGCGACATGGAGGATTTCCCAGTTAATATTGCTAGGCTAATCGTTGTTGATAAACTCCAGATCCAAAACCTGATAATTTCGCCATTTACATTCTCTGGATGTGTAGAAAGAAAAACTAAAAATAAATGAAGAAAGATGAACAGAGACAAGAACACGTGTCCCCAGACAAATACTACAGTATTTTTTTTTGCTCTTTTAACTCTTCCAGCTTTATTTTTATTTTATTTTTGTATAAGTTGTCTTTCTGATTTTGTGCTTAACCTTGTTTATTTTGTGTAGTTTTTTTTTTCTTATTTTTATAAATAAATAAATAAAAATATGGATTTTTACCATCAAATATAAAATAAAATAAAAAAGTTTAAACTTAATGCTAACTTAATGCTTTTGAATGAATATTCAACCTGCAAACACTACTGCATTTAAAGCTTTACTTATCAATTGGTAAGTTGCTGCTATATTCTGGTGTATATTAGAATGCGTCAAATGGATTGGTGAATAGCATTATATACTCAGTAGTAGCAAGGCGTGAGCGGAAAACTACGATATTATATCCTGACCTTGTCTATCTAACTGCAATTTAACCAATTTTTGCAAATCTTTATTAGTAGTTTTTTTTTGGGCGCTTCAACGTTTATTTGGACGGAAAATATTTACTCGAAAAATATTTGTCAGGAGAATTAGTTTCTTTTAAATTGTTTTTCCTCTATTCGTTTATTAAATGTTTGGCGATACTTAGATTTTTTATTGATATTTCTTGACTAAAGGGACGTTTGAGATCGACTTTTGTAGTAAAAAATAGATTTTACAATGAGAAACTAACTTGTTTAAAATAAGCTACTTTTGAAAAACAATGACAAAAAAACTGGTTTACGTTAGAGAATTCTCAACTGTCGTATATATAAGTATAAACTTAACTAGCTTTATAGAATATTATACATAATAACTTATACATTGCACAACAGTTCACGCGCAAACTATTGTATAAGTAAATAAAAAAACATTATTCCTGTACTTTTTTATTTTGTCCAAATTCTCTGGTAATACCATCTCGCCATTCCATCTAACATATGTATCATTTTCTTAACCCACTCTTCTAAATTAATTATAACTTAAACAAAAAAACACAATTTCATTGCCCAGTTCTACTTAGAAAAGGACTTGAGTTGTAAAATAAATTAGTAACTATGGCTTCCGATCGAACATCGAACCATGACCGAGAAATTCAAATAATTATTTACAACCTAATCGACTGACTACTACCTCACCTCAATTGATTGTTACCTCCGACGAAAATAAATCCGATTTTGGCCTTGTTCTGTTTATGGTAAATTAAATTTGGAAAAAAACAAGTTTGTTTATGGAGATAAAATGGCTATGGTAGCCGAAGAAGAAAAATGATAAAACATAGAGAGAGGGAGTGTGTGTGTGTTAAAAAAGCAAATGAAATAAAAGAATGAGGAAATGAGTTTTGTTTGGTGGGACAATGTTAAAGTACTCTTATAATTTTTCTCAATTTCTCTCTACATGCATAGAGATTTTTAATAAAATTTTATCTTTTATATTCATGTCCCACATATATGTGTCTTGTTGAGCAACATTTTTAATCATTATTGTATAATTATATATATATAGAAGTGTTAAACTAAACCATTGAGAATGCTCTTAAGTCCCTTCTAATTATTTTTAGCTTTAAATGACTTATAACTTATTTTTATTAATAAGTCATTTTTCACTTTTAACTTATTAGTTGCACGGAAATATACAAAATAATTCAATCAAAAAATTTAACATTTTTGTGTAAAAGCTAAAATAAGTCTCCGAATTCATAACATCTCTGATTTTGAGTTTTTTCATGAAATCTAACTTTTGAAAAGTTAAAAAAGCTAAGTTATCAAACACGTATAATTTATTTTTATTAAAAAGAAGAAAAAACCCGAGGCAAAAAGGATAAAATATATAATTTCGTGAAAAATTTATGTTTTCTCTTAGGAAAATGTTTTCCGTCCAATTTTGAGATGGGTCATTTTTCCTTGTTTTACTTGAGAGATGAAAAATATTTTCATTAGTTTCTTATTTTACTGTAAACTAGTCATACATAAAATTTATTTTTTCCAAAAAATATTTTCTTTTACTAATTTCATCTACAAACAAACATAGCATAGTGGTTAATAAAACTAGAGAGCGGTCAAGGAGGGCCGTCATTACTTACTTTAGTATTAACTAATTAGTGGTTAATAAAACTAGAGAACGGTCAAGGAGGGCAACCATTACTAACTACTACTGTACTAATTAACTGAATTATTTCCCATAAATGTAGTCAAGCCCAAGCATTTACTGCAACAAGACACCTGCATCACTGACCATGTTTTTTTTTTTCACAACGCCAAATTGTATCATTTTCTTCATTGTCTTACCGATAAACACTTAAAATGTAAATTAGAAATGTTTTTTTAAGTGCCAGGAACAACACTTTCTGATTTACAATGGATTGCTGCTTCATTAGATTGTAAAGTGGTGCAATAAAGTAAAGCAAACTTGGAATGTGTTATTTCGAGACTCATTAGTTTATTATTATTGCCTGATTATAAATAGTCAGAAAACTTTCTCCAAATTGACCGGTGTCTAGACATATTTTATGTGGTAGTACTAAATAATGAATAATTTATCATGTAGTAATCCATTGATCAAGGGATTGCTATTTTGAGCAAGTGGTTGGTAGCCATGTGGTTGGTAGCCAAGTATAACATGCTTACCGTCAGGGTTTGAACGCTATCGTCTGCGAGCTTTTACAGGTTTTACCTCAAAATGAGGGATAAAAAAATAAAAGAAAAGGGATTTGCTATTTTAAGTTTTTCAGGTCAAGCTCGAACATTTACTCATCGGTAATAAGAAAGACTAGAAATCAACATGAGAGAGTAATCCAATCACTCTCTCAAAAGGCAAAAACTTAGCGAACTTGGTAATAAGAAATACTAGAAACCAACATGAGAGAGTAATCCAATCACTCTCAAAAGGCAAAAACTTAGCGAACGTTATTGTAAGAGTTACTCTAGAAGCATAAAAAAACATAAGCTTTTAGCGGAGCATATCAGACTAACAAGCGAGCTTTTCTAGTATTTCTAACCTTTGAGTCGAGCTTATTCGCTTTGAAGCATGCTTTTGAACATGATAAATTCCAAAGATGCGATACATCTTTAAGACAGTGAATCAACAAGGGCGATTGAGGGTTCATAGTGTTTAATAAATCATTATCAATCCAGCCTACAGTTTCAGTTGGTGATATAACGAACCTAGTGTGTTAAGTCATTCAATTACCTTTGTGGATTGATTTGCACTTTACACGAGGAGCCTAAGTATCTCATACAGATCGAAAGAGGAAATTTTTTATGGCATGTGCCCAGCCATATCTAAAGGGAGCTAATTTACAAGATCTTGCATTTCCACTTTTCTGGTAAAAAGAATAGATTCCCAATTGTGATTTTGTTGAATCCTAATATAAAGGTATTTACAAAAAAACAAATGAAGGTGCTGCTTTTACTGAGTTATTTGTTAATTTTTTTGGACTGAATTTGCTGATTGTTATGGCGATTCGACTGAAGTATAAGTCGTCCCAATCCTTATCACATAATTCTCAATATCTACTTGGCTACAAACAAATCAATCGCCAGAACTTTTTACGTAGAAATTACCAGGAAAAAGCATCTATGCTGTTCATGATAAATTCCCCAAGAACAAATACTTGAATCCAGTGTTTTATAAAATAATGATGAATCCGGTAGTGATTCACCCTTCGCTCGATGTTTTAATTCAACCTAACATAAACTAAGAACCTAGTTCTCAATATCTATAGCCTTCAAAAGAGCTTATAACGTGACTAATCAACGACAAATTGGCTTAACTAATTAATAAAAATAAAATAGCCGTCTTCATCAACTTAACATCATCCAACATGTTTGAACATATTTTCTAAACTAAACATTACTACTCTTTCCTCATTTATTCAAACGCCACATATTGTATAAGAGTTCCGCTCGAAAGACTTGTGTTTAAGGGCGCACACATATCTCGCTATGCGATAAATAAAAAAGAGCTACTCGTTTAACTTTGGGCGACTTTTAAGGATCTCACGAGTCTAGCAGGATTGCCAACAGCAGTAGAATAAGGTGGAACATCCTTTACCACAATCGACCCTGCCCCAATCTTAGCACCTTGTCCGATTCTAATATTGCCCAAAACTTTGGCCCCAGCCCCTAGTAATACCCCATCACATATCTTAGGGTGCCTGTCCAACCCCGTCGCATTCCCTGTACCACCTAATGTCACACTGTGCAGTATCGTCACATTGTTCCCAATCACAGCAGTCTCCCCTATCACAATACCGGTCGCATGATCAAGTAGTATTCCGTGTCCAATTTTTGCTCCAGGGTGAATATCAACTGCAAAAGTTTCTGATATCCGGTTTTGGATTAAATAGGCTAGGTTTTTCCTGCCTAGTGAGTATAGTCTGTGGCTTATTCTATGGGCTTGGCATGCTAAGAACCCTTTAAAGTTCAAGAAGCAATGGACATAACTGATACACGCAGGGTCACGTTCTTTCACTGCTCTCAGATCTTCTCTGATGGCAAGTTTGATCACACAATCGCCACTAATAACGTTATAGAAAATATCACTAAGAGTATCAGTGCCAAGAGTGGAATTGCCCAATTTTAAAGCCAAATAATTTGCGAGCGCCATTTCTAGTGAAGCGTGGGAGAGTATGAGGGAGTGGTAGTGGTTGGACAAGACCGGTTCCTGGAGGGCATCGGACTTAGCTTCTTTGTGCATTTCGAACCACAAATTGTCTTCATTTTCAAGAATTGTAGAATTGAAGGAGAAAATATTAGAGGCATCTGGAAGGGTAAGTGTGTGTAGAGACTTGTTATTGTTGATTTTGCATTGAAATTGATAAGAAAAGAAACCATTGCTTGAATAATTTTTTTCGACACAAATAGCCATTGCTGGACTGGAGCTAACAAGTGGAGTAATAAACAGCGTTTGCAAATTAGTGTTATGAGGAAAAAGAAGTGGATTATTGTTGGTAATGATTTGAAGGTGAAGATTGAATGCTTTGTTATATAGCAGTTGAGTGAACACATATATCAGAAAATTCGTGGAAGGAGCATGTGTAAGTATTTATAGCTTAAAAATTAAAGGGCTTTTATCAAATACTACAATTATATTTTTTACGGCTAATAGAACCAGTGACGTTTGTCATGACGAATTAGTTCCAAAGTTCAAAGGTGAGCATTTAAAAGTTAAGACCAGTAGTGGTCATTCGTGTATGATTTATTCTCCTTTTTTTACTATTTCATTTATTCATAATAGTAGGTCGGTCCCAAAATATTGGGTTCTATTTATCTCTGTGTAAATTTTACCCAATAATATAGACAAAAATACTGTTTCAACATGTAGCATTTTTGTTTTTTACCCTTCAAAACCCTTCTCTTAAATACGAAAATACTTTGAAATAATAACACATGTACCACTATAACAGTAGTATATTACATATCAATATATAATTCCTCAACAATTATCAATCTAACTTAATTATATAAACCAGGATTCCAATCCAGAAATAGAGTTAAACATGTTAAATCAAGTCCAACGAGAAAACCCATATAAAGGTAAAAGTTTTCGAGTATTCTATTTCGATTTCTTTATTTATCTATTTGTGAGATTGAATTTGCAATCTTTATTATTTAAAAGACTCGCGAACCCAACTCGAAACAAACCGCTTCAAATGAGTTGGGTTTGGCTGGGTTGGAATTTAAAAGTTTATCAACCAACATCAAAATGAACCCCTTTTTTCTTCTTCTTTTTGGTATATCATTAATTATAATAATTATTATAATTACAGAGCTATACAAGACCCTGCCATATCCCTTTCTTGATAAGGACTCCACGTTAGACTTGGTCCTGGATCAGAGTCACACAAATACAAAAGTCGCCTATTGCATAATTCGCTTAATCAACGTTGATACCACTTAATTCTCTTAACTACACTTGATCATCCTTAATCCCCAAGGCGCATAGAATCGTTTAGCTAGCTAGCATCTTATTTTTGTCCGTATACTTTCTTTTTACAACAGTGTCCATACGATAATGTCCAAAAAACGCCCGAGAAAAGGTAAAACAATATTTAATGGTATATGTTGTTCGACTCTGCCAACGGAGTGCCCTTACTTATAATTCGAAAGTAAAATAAAAGATGAATCTTGATAAATACTGCCCCCATCTTGTAAAACAACTCAAGGAGGATTACACGTTGAATGTTCTACCTCTGAATGTATTTCGTTTGGTTTTTTTTACCCCAGCTGTTATGTACGTACCTTTTCGTGTATGAACTTAGTTTATCAATTTCTTAACCCTTCATTAAGTTTAATTAATGGCAAAAGGGCGTGTAATTACCGCAATATTAAATAGAAAAACTATGATGAAAATCCATCACAAGAATTCTGGCTATCATTTTGCTTTATTAGAAAGATCGACTGTATTGCTTCCCATTTGATTTTGGCACGACTAATTGTTTGTAGAACATTGGATGAAATATGGGGAAAAAATACGTTTACTGTACTTTACTACCTATTTTTAACGATTTAGGTATCATACCATCAAAATTAACAATTGACTGAACTATTCACAATTCAGGTACCAGCGTTAAATTAGTTGAATGTAAGTTAGTTTCAATTTTCATTTTGGTCATATTGTTTGTAAGTTGTATAAATCTAACCCTTAATTTTTTAAAATGTCTCATTTTAGTATAAATTCAAAAATATATAATTATATCATGTATATAACATATATATATATATATATATATGTTATATTGATGTAAGTATAAAAATATATATAATATAATGCATGCATATATATTATTGCAAATAATGTAAATTCTATATGATGTTTGTGTATAAAAATAAATTATAAATACTTAACAAATATATTCTATTTACAAAAAATGAATAATTTTTTGAAAAAAACAACAATTTTCTTGCTCTTTTTTATGAAAGTATTCAAATAATAACGTGGCCTCAAATAAATTTTTCTCGAATGTTATAAATCTAAAACTTACTTTATTTTCGTTTTAGAAAAAGTATAAAAAAAAATTATAATTTTTTTATTTTAGAAAAAAAATCAAAGAAAATATAGTCAAATAATATATTTTTTAAACTGACATATTTTATTATGTATGTATATGTATGTGTTTTAGTAGAAACATTGTAAATTGTAATGTTTCGAAAAGACACGATTAAATTTATATAAATTATAAAGTGTTGCCCCGTGCGGCTAAAATTTGAAGGGGGTCAATAAGGTTTTAGCCATTTTTCATGAATTTAAAATTCTAAACACAACTAATAACCCAAATAGCTCGATATCTACTTGCGATAATAAGTATGTGAATATAATGTATGAATAAATTGAAATATGCGCATAATCACAAATAAATAATTTGCGGAAAGTAATGAGTAAGAGAAGAAATTGACAACACGATATATAGAGATTCGGCAAACCCGCCTAGTCTTCTCATCGGTATTTACGCTACCGAGTATTTCACTATAATTTTCTTCCCAGTATTACAAGTTCTATCGAGCTAATCAACCGATTTGCTCATCCTGTATCCGAGAATATAATATTGATACAAGTGCAAGAGTACATAAAAGGTGAGTCAACGACTCTCCCTCAATGTATGAGTACTCAATTGTTTTAACGTATAACTTTTAACCAATATTTTGGGTTAAAATCTTCTACCCAAACATTCACTCACAAATTAGCCTATAAGTTTGCTCTTTACAATTTTGTTACAACAATGTAACCACATTCACTATTTTATTACTTCTAAATAAGCTAATTGGTGATTTTTTGATATTGTTTGAGCTTGATCACTTTTCTCATCGTTTTTCCCTTTTTGAGCTTTTTTGTTTAACAGTTGAGCTTTTTTGTTTAACAGTTGAATTTTTGTGTGTGTTTAAGATACATAGAGATTGAAGGATGATGATTGGTGTGTTTTGGAGAGGGATTGATGTGTATTTGAAGAAGCAAAATGCTCATTGGTCCATAGAGGACCGTTTAGAGTTGTTGATTGTATTATACAATGGGTAATGACTTATTTCCAAAAAAGCAAAAAACAACTTTTTTGAAACGGACTGAATCTCGATCGATCGGGCTGAATCTCGATCGATCGAGATTTCTGAAAAATTTTATTACTTGTATTTTTCGATCGATCGACATGTATCTCGATGAGTCGAAATGGACTGTAACTTTTTGGACCATTTTCGATCGATCGAACTTTATCTCGATGGATCAAGATTTATATACTATTTTTTCTATTTTTTGAAACATTCGTAATTTGCTCGTTCGGATTACGAATCGACTTCCGTTTGAACCGTTGAGTTGATTATTGAATGCTCTATCATTTAAAGTCCTGTAATATACATTTTCACTTTTTGAAAAAGATCAAACATTATAATCGAATTGTAAAATCATTAAATCATATTCACATTTATAATCAAAATCAATTATTGAGCATATGGTTCAACACAAACAATATGACCAAAATAAAAAGTGAAAATAAATTTTATCTAACTAAATTAACGTAATACATGAATTGTAAATATTAGGTAGTTTAATATGTCAATTGTTAATTTTAGTAGTCTGATAGCTAAATTGTTAAAAAAGAAATAGTACAATATAATAAATGTGTTGTGCGACATATTAGCTAGATATATAGATATAGAGATACAAGTATAGAGAGATAAAAGAGTCGTCTTTTATTCATTGATAAGTGTAGGGAAGTTACATCAAGAGACCACATAACCTTCTTTATATAATAGAAGCTAGGGTTACATATGCTAGGAAAACCCAATAGAAGCCCAATAGAGTAAGGCCCAAGATGGCCAATAATATCCTACAACACTCCCCCTTTGGACGTCTTGATTTCTTCGTCTTCATGTTGTCGATCTGAATCGAGTTCATTCGCAATGCTAAACACATAAAAACCTTAGGGCCGGAAAACCCAGTGTGGGACAAAACCGGTACCTAGGAGAAACTGTGTAGCCGAATGATATAGGCCGAAATATCATGTAAGTAACCAACCACAAAACAGTGTGCCTCATCAAAACCTTGGCAGAGCAAATCCAATGGGAAAATCTCTGATCGAAGGAAAAAGAGTGCAACAGTGGTAGTAGTAGGGGATCAACCACAAAACAGGTGCCTCATCAAAACCTTGGCAGAGCAAACCCAATGGGAAAATCTCTGATCGAAGGAAAAAGAGTGCAACAGTGGTAGTAGTAGGGGATCAACCACAAAACAGGTGCCTCATCAAAACCTTGCTAGAGTAAACCCAGTGGGAAAAAACCTCTAGTCGAAGGACAAAAGAGTACACAGTGGTAAGAAGTATACAACAGGATACTCCCCCTAATTTCGGCAATCTTAAGTGAGATAAGATGGGAACGTGTCTCGCTAAAAACCTTGCCAAGGAAAACCCAGTGGAAAAAAACCTTGGTCTAAGGACAAAAAGAGTACACGAGCATGCGACTGGATGCTCCCCCTCACTTGCACACGACAGGGTGCGAGGATTTCGACTAAGTAGTAATTAGTGCAATAAGCATTCACCTGGATGCTCCCCCTCACTTGCACACGACTGGGTGCAAAGATTTCATATTCCAAGAAAGAGTACGAGCATTCGACTGGATGCCTCATTTACTTACATACGACTGGATGCAAGAAAATCTAACGTGGAATAGAACGAGCATTCAACTGGATGCTCTTAAACTTCATTTGTGAAGATTAATTTCGGCGAGAAATGCTAAATAGCATAATGTAGTCATGTCTCTCTTGATCAATAACAACAAGTTGTCTTCTATGACAAGTGTTTTATCTGGATCGTGAGACAGAACATATGTAATTCAAATATGACTAATACTAGCTCGAAGCCATATACACTCTCTAGTCATCTCATAGAGCACGAATAGATCAGAGTGATTCACTTGGAGTCATTCCAAGACCTCCAAGATGTCGCCTTATTCCTAATGGTAAAGACATACCATGTTAGGAATATCCCTTATGCGGGTTTGATAAGTAACCGGCATCGGTATAACCGAAAAAGGGTTGCGTTAATTCGAGTACCGAATGGGGTAGGTACACTCGATGACGCAAATGGGATAAACTAGCCCACTTCCAAAATTACCATAAGGTAAGGGAATGTGTCTTTAGTGCCATTTCGATGGCAGCGTGTTAGCGCGATGTTGTGTCGAGCTATACCATTCACAACAGACGAGATGTTCGTCCTAGCACATTAGACCAAGTACAATGATGCGCTTATTGTACTTAGATATGAACATTATGGTTCAATATCTCTTCATCGTCTCATCAGGGACGGACTGGGTCTATATCAATGTCTAGTGATCGAACGATCATGGGAGAATCTGACGACTTAGCGTCATGATGACTAAAACGTCATAACACCTTCTGGGTGTAGTCTGAATCATGGACTTAGATTCATTATTTACGGGACTCAATCATCAGGTTGAGTCACTACCGTGTCTTCCCAAAATCCTTCATCTCGAAGGCAAATCCAAAAATGGATCGCGTAATAAAACACGCAAGGGCATAATACTTGTTCAAGTATCCCAAGCTAATCAAGTACTCACTTAGGCGGTATACCACATCCGCTCGGATTATATTAATCCATAGAGTGAACGTCTCAGTCAATTGAGATCGTGTTCCATGGTTAGGAACTACTTGATTTAAGCACATGAAGTCACACAGGGACCTTCATCTATATCTCTTTGTCTAAATCCCCATAGAGATAAAACCATGACCACATTCATGGCTGCATACTCAGTTTTCCGGAAACTACTAAACTGGTAAAGTAGGGGACTGTTATAATGTCCATTACGAAGAAATCAACCATCTCGTAATCAATTCCAAGGTGTGAGAGAAGCCTTGCGCTACTAGGCGAGCATTCTACAATCTCATTATTCTCATCACTTTTCCTTACGAATAACCAAATAAACGAACTCGTTTAACATTGGTGGTGTTGGAGCTACAGGTCCGAACACACTTTCGCTAAGGAGTCTACTTGGATTGCAAGTTTCCATTAGGTCAGTCGATTCTACGTTGACTTCAGGCAACGGTACATGGTTCCCTGTCATAATTTGCTCATATTATCAGTCGTCACCGAATATATGAACAAGTAATCAATGACAGTCTCGTTTCGCTTCAATATCGTCTAAGATATCATGATCGACAGATATTTCGAGATTCTTAGGATGAGGAGGAAATCACACATCTCCTTGATCCTTTATAATCTCGTGCGACAAACGAGTTTCAGTTCACCACCTCTGGGGCTGAACGAATTAAGAACCGGTCAACTTCCTCATATCTTGGGAAGGACGACAGACTGACGGCCGACGACAGCGTCCTTTGCTTGGCGGGTTCGGCCAAAGCAACGTGTTACGACAGGAACACGGCGTCCAACAGGGACGTCCATCCTTGCAAGCATTTTGCAGCTGGTATAAATGATCTTGTGACATCTCATAAAGTCATTAAATGCGTCTGGCATTTAGTTAGAGTTGAGGGAGTCTATGCACTTACTTATCACTAAGTGCAGTTTTGGGATCAAGCTAAGACTGAGTGGGTTATGCCACGTTACTTCACGTCGTTCCTTATCAACGGTAACGTGCAAATCTCCCCCTAACGATGGGGAGAACAGTCTTAGCGATGTCACTTTCGCATATCATGCGGTAAAGAGATCGCTTGCCAAGGTTACTCTATCAAATGATAGCCAGGAGATTCATAATCGACTTATGTCCCCTTCAGAGGTCCATATTTTGAACGCTAGAGCGGCTCAATCAAAATATTAATTAATCACTCTAAACACGCGTTAATATGAGACTTCTGGCTCATAACCAGTAACTAGCTGGTACGCACATGGTGTTTGAGTGTCTATGGGCCTCATAACGGACCAATGCAGCAAAATAGCATAACCCCACACGGAAATATAAATCTTGGTGCGCAAGACCAAGAAATGCGTGCAATCATTTGCAGCCGCATCATCAAACTTTCCGTGAGTCCATTTGGGTCTGAATATAATCGACATGATGTTCAATTTCAATTTCCAAACTCAAGTAATTCAAATCGAAATTTTGATTATTACTCTTCGGAATTATCAAGTCGACTAGACTCTTCAGGATAATCCGGATCATAAGCCATCAACTTAATGATAGGGCTAAAAGTTTGGAAAGTGCTGCATTTATGTGGACAACATTAAAATGTGACCATATTGTCAATGCATCAACCATAACCATTTATATTTATGGTCCGTCTTATGGTTGGATAAGTCCACAATAACTCCTTCAATTCTTTACAAGAATTCTACGAGTTCATTTCGTGATCTTTACACATACCAGTCTTTCAAAGTGATCATTAATGGCATTAATTTCGGATTAATCGCGAAATATATTCTCAGAGAGAATCCAAATGCGATGCGATTATAAATCAAGCATCGTCTTTTGACTCGGGAATATCTCATCCGGTCAATGCCACAATATCAAAATGCTCTTATCAATCGACGACAGGCGAATGATAGTACAGACAATCATGTCTTAGCAGCTAAGTCATTTATTATTTCGACGACAGGCGAAATGATAAGGTAACTTTAAATGCTTTAAAGAATGTGGTAGCAACCACTTGAAAGACATTTCAACTCCTCTAAAATACGCTTTTGATCGTATTGAATGGAGGCTATGTAAAGAAATTTTAATTCTTTCATGAGCTATTACCAGATAACACTGGTTTTCTCGAATATTTTATAACTCAACAAGGTACGGCAGGACCTACATGAGTATAAGACCTCATATTTGACAAATCAATTTGGTTTTACCAAAGATTTCGATTTGGAACGACAGGTCCATAATCGTTGTCACTGAGTACTCTTTTAGGCAAGTAGTTGGTGAAATTATGTGGTACACTGTTACCCACTATTTCCAGAAAACCAACTACACCACAAGTATTGCCTAAAATTTCATAATTTAAAGTTTGGTCACATTTGTCAAAGGAATTTGCTCAAAACACTTTAAATTATTTCGAGAAATTTCGTAAACAGGCAAACCATAATCCAAAAGTATGGTCCAAATGGAAAAATAATAATCCAAATGGAAAACATAATCCAGATGAGCGAAAAAATGGCTCAATGATTTATCAAAATCAATAAAGAAATGTATCAAACTCATTTGAGCCACAAAATCGGGGGTCTCAAGAGTTTCCTTTCAGTTAGCTTTAACCACATTAGCATCGGTTTTTTCACCTTTATAATAGTTTTGAACTATTTAAGGAGTAACCGTGCATGACATTTGTCTTTATAGAATAGAGTTGCCTCCTTGAGCATTATCTCTTGCTTTGTGACAACGGGCCATATTGTTCCTTTCAATTACTGTCATGGAGCCACAGGTTTTCGATTTTGACGATTGTCTAAAATCTTTCTTGACTAAGCGATTCATCGGGATCGCGACAGTTCGAGACAAATAACACTTGTCTCGGTTCTCGATTCGTGGAAAAAAAAATGTACACGAAGAGCATTAATATCAGGCAAACAATTCGCCATTGACCCAATAGGATTAAAACTACTCACCGGGGTAATTTTCTTATCCAATAACAGATGGGCGATAAAGGAACATGGTGAATATAAATTCACGATACTGCTTATGGAATACAATTTTCAAGCTAGTATTTTGGTGAAGGATAGCTCAAATATGTCAATTTCAGACATTTGTTCACCATAGACGTCATCACGTCTCAAATGTGGCGGCGGAATAAAATCAACGCATTAGCATTCATCATGAGGGTAACAACAAACTCGTGTTTTACTCATAAAAGATGGCATCCAAAAAAAATTTGGGCATCACATTTTCACACATCAGGGTGACTAACATGTGGTGACGGAATAACATCAACGTCTAAACAGTCGCAAGTATGTTTTGCGAATTTTCTCATCATAGATGGCATCCAACATGTGTTGGGAGTTCTGGATTATTTTTCATATAAAACGACTGGTTTATATGTTTATGGTTTGCACAAGCATAAACTTTATTTCGAAACGACAGGTTCGAAAACATTAGTTTTGCTTCTCATGTGAATCGGTTCTCATTGATCGAACGACGGGTCGATACTGAAACACCAATTCGGCGAAACATACATCACTATATAAACACACTCGGGGAAATTATTATTTAGTCAACCCCTTTCGGTAGCTCTACTTGAAAAACGACCAGGAAAGACGGTGAGGGTGGAGGGCACGAATGCCACTTAAAACCCGACCTCATTAGGATATCGACTTCCGCCTATATCTTTCCTAGACATCGTATCCAAATAGGTGAGCCTAGTTGGGGAAGATTCATAATTTTTCCAACTTAAATGTGAAAATATGTGATTTCGCAAATTATCATATTGTAAACATGGCAGTGATAAATATCTAGATTGTATCTGTTTCATGATTAACTAACATAGCAGTAAATATTTCCAAGTAAGGAAATCAAATTAATCTTACCAATCTAGATTTACCAATTACACTAGCAAGATGTAACACAATATTTTATTATTCTTACTATTGTAATTATTAATATGCAGTTTCTAATCAATTCACGTGGGTAACAAGTAAATATCAATCATATGACACGCAATACTATTTTAATTTACTTAATCCAAGTTACAGACGTGCGGGTGTAATATAAGCATATTAATCAACATGGTCATGAGCTGTATGTGACATAGCAATATAGCATGGTATTACATGTATTTATGGTATTTATCAACATACAAACTGTTTTGCATACATGTAACTATTACAGGACCATTTGTGTAATTACAAAAAACTATACTAATCCAGCTTTAGACGTATTACATAGTCAATCCATAAGTTTCTAGCGAATTTTAGTAAAGTCATACATGTTTCTGAAAATAGTAGTTTAGCTTCTACATGCTTTTATTACTTCCAATATACACACTTTTAATAAGTCATAGTAGTATATTAAACCAAGCATGCAGTATATCTATTTCAAGTAACAGAACATATTTTGCAAGCACACCGAAAGATACTAAACATGCAAACGTTTTAACCTTGAATAAGTGCGAAGCTATATATATTACCAAAAAACATGCAATTGATTAGTCCTGCTTTTTAAACGAGCAGATTTAGATTACTATATATTTATAGCATGCATACATACAGGGGTTATATCACCAATTCACCATAGTAGTATACAATATTAACACACGGTTTTATATATATATATATATATTAACACACGGTTTATATATATAAAATAGCATGGGTTCAAATTCCAGTATACGAAAATAATAATAAGGGGGATTAGTAATTGTACCGAATTACCAAGTGCTCCAATGATTGACCGGGAACAACAATAATAAAACCCTAGCTGTATTTTTTTTTTTTTTTTTAATCTAATATCTCCATGAGTAAAGTGCTGATAACGTGTTGTGCGACATATTAGCTAGATATATAGATATAGAGATACAAGTATAGAGAGATAAAAGAGTCGTCTTTTATTCATTGATAAGTGTAGGGAAGTTACATCAAGAGACCACATAACCTTTTTTATATAATAGAAGCTAGGGTTACATATGATAGGAAAACCCAATAGAAGTTCAATAGAGTAAGGCCCAAGATGGCCAATAATATCCTACAACAAAATGTATTTTTTCAGTGAAATAATGATGATGTATTCTTGGTCAGTTAAAAGGTGAATTGAATACTTCTATATATAGCATTTTGGGTACGTTTTTCTTTTTTTGTAATCTTACATTTTGGGTACGTGCGTACTAATCCCTAACTTCAATTATTTATATTCTTTTAATGGTAATTCTAGTATAGTACTATTCCATTCGGTCCATGCATATTTATAATAATAATGGCCTTTATTCGGCAGTTAAAAGAAGAAAAGTTTGGTCATTTTAACATACTCATGAGTCATGACTCCTTCTAAGAATATCATCAAAAGTACCAAATTAGGTCACCGTTGTTTACAGTAAATTGTTTGTTTTAAGGTAGCTCAAATATGGGAACAAGACATAAAAGTTGGGGTTTCCTTGTACCCATGTGAATTCCAAATTACAGCGCACTTGCAACCAACCAATGTTTTTTTCTTCATGAGTAACACACACGTATGGCCATTGTTAAGGTTATACAATAGTAGCATTATTGCACCATAGTTGGCTAGCTATTTGATTAATTAGCTAGTTGCAAGCTAATTAGCCACATTTAGTTTGGCTTTGGACACGAGCCCAAGTGTGGATTAATTAAAGCCAACTCTTGTACACACTCACACTTGATCAACATTGCCTTCCTTTTGGACAAATGTGAGTGTGGATAATTTTATTAATGACAAAATTGAGCATGTCATCTTCTGAACAAATGGCTCATATTCAAATACTATGGGACTGGTCATAATTGAACTGTGTATAAGGACCAATTTTAACTTTCAACTTATTACTACACAAAGGCGTCCTCTTGAAAAAAATTATAGTTGCTACTACTTAAATGAGTTTCTGAGTCAAGAGGATTTAGAGTAACATACAAACTGCAACGAATTAAAGTAGCCAGCAAGCCGTACATAAGTTTTTATCTAAAGCTTAATGATGACAAAAGCCCATACCATAGGTGAGTTGTGACATTTCCGTCCCTACTTATGTGTACAAACACTCGGAAAAAAAAGTTAAACGTGTCGTTTCGGATATTACTTGTCCGCGTCGATACCAGTACTACACTCCATTTCACGTCCCGAACACTTCAATTCACATGTTGTTGACTTGCTAACCCGTTACCACACATATATGCCTTTGACACTCCCGGCAACATTTTGAACACTTTTGAACACGAGAAACACAAAGTTACAAATTGCAGTACAAACAAATACTTAAACTTCCCTATTTTATACTTTTATCTCTAAAGTTAACAAAACATTTAGATAGCAAAATGTAATTACTACCAAGATTTGTCGGTTGAAGTTGGTATATTCATAAGTTTTCTTGTTTTATAAATTATATATAAACCTATATAAAAATATATTTATAATAATTTAATTGACGTGTGTTAACTGTGTCGTGTCTTAAATTTTTTAAAAAAATCCCATATCGTGTCCATACGCATGCTCGTTCGTGCTATAAAAATACTCTATACATAATTAACTACATATGGTCATAAAACTTGTTTCCAACTCAAACCAATTTTAAATACATATTATTATATTCTCTAATTTTGTGAGGTCGTGTTACTAAGAAATTCGCATTCTTATATAAATAAATGACATTTCGATGCAAAAATATGCATACTATTGTTACATTAAGTCTAACATGACGTAAAATACTTATGTTATATTGTCTGTGATGATGACTTAGTTTTTTTTATGTCATGCTAATAAGCAAACCACACGTGAATTGAAGTGTTCGACACGTGAAAATGAATCGGATTGGTGTTGACACGTACAAGTGTCCGTACGACACTTTCGACTCCTTTTGAAGTGTCTGTGCATCATAGTTCTCGAAACAATTCTCACAACTCACAATTGAGTGAATGTTAGAAATAAATAATCACTCTCTGTAATCTCGGTACGATGCACATCGTCGCACATGGTGCTCCAAATACAATAATTTTGGATCATTTGAAGTTGGATCAGACAGTTCTTATTAACATCAACCCACACCCATAGTTAAGCCAGAAGTATCATAAGTCCATCAACCAAACAAACTAGTACCTGGTCCAATTCCCAAATATAAGTTCTGTACGATAAACCGAACTTATTAAACTAAATAATTATGTCATCTTTTTTACACTCTATTTTCAATTATACCCCTTTATTTTTAAATCTTTAAATATATAATTTCTTTGTCTCTTTTTAAGTGTTTTCTTGAAAATTGGGACTTTTTAATAGTTAAAAATTTGATATATAAACTACATATATTACTCTTATTAAAATTATAATTAAATTCATTTATACTAATAGAATATCTCATGAATGGTAAATCTGTCACATTATTGTAATATTTATTTAATTTTATGTTAACTTTTTTATTTTAATATTATTTAAATTGTAAAATATAAATTTACTTCTTAAAAACATACGTCAATTTTGTAACGTCCTTCTGTAATGGAGTAATGACAAATTACAATAACAATACATATAAATTTAGATATTATCGGTCTGAACGTCGGCGATGACGGAATCTCCGGCGGTGGTGCGAACATGGAGAACAGCTTTGTTAACACTGAGAGACGAGACCACCGCCGTCGCACACCTATCCGGCGAGGCGGTGTTAGCCCTACTCCACCGCCTCATCCTCAACGACGATCACTTTCATAGCCCTAATAACCTCGATCATCTCCGTCACGTCCCTTCTCACGAGCTCGTCTCTGATCTCGTTTTTATATTGGATTTGGCCACCACGTCATCCGCCGATGACGTGGTGCAGTCGTTCACCCAGCTTTGCCGTTTCGTAATTTCCATTCACTCTGCTATTTTTGTAATAATATTTGTTGCAATGTTTCCGTGTCTGAATTGTCGAAATTGACCTAATTTTGAATATTTGAAATAGTGTGTGATAACTGACAGGTTTTTTGTTTTGTTTTTATTTTAACTGATTTAAGGGTAGTTTTTTTTTTTAGGGTTCGGCAATGTGTGTTGAATTTTTTAGTGGTTGGCACATCAAAGTTAGTACACCGGGTTCACAGTAGTGTTAATCCTTAGATAGGGACTAAGGAAGTAGTTATATTATTAACTTTTACTCTACTTTGCCATTTTTGTGTAATTTCCTAGACTCGTCGTCCCGTAATAATTGGTTGAGTGTTTTGTGTTAGGATGCAATGTTTACGTATCCGAGTTGTCGAAATGACCTAATTTATACAGTAATATTTATTATTTAAAATAATGAAAGCTGACACTTAAATAGATAGTACAAAATAATAAAAGTGGACACTTGAAATAGGGACTTAGGAAGTCATTATATTACTAACTTTTACCCCACTTTGCCGTTTTGTAATTTCCTACACTCTGCTATTTGTGTTTTATATTAGGATGCAATGTTTCCGTATCTGAATTGTCGAAATGACCTAATTTATGATGTTTAAAATAAGGAGAGTGGACACTTAAATAGGGACTTACGAAGTAGTAATATTACTAACTTTTATCCATCTTTGTCGTTTTGTAATTTCCTAGTTTCGACTCTTCTATGTTTTACTCCCTCCGTCGAGTGTTTTGTATTATGATGCAATGTTTCCGGATCTGAATTGTTGAAAGACCAAATTTATGATATTTAGAGAGTGGACACTTAGATAGAGACTTGGGAAGTAGTTATGTTACTAACTTTTACCCAACTTTGCCATCTTGTCAAGTATTTTATATTAGGCTTCCTTAAGGATGCAATGTTTACGTATCTGAATTGTCGAAATGACCAAACTTATGATATTTAATCACATATACTTCCTCCATCCCTTTGTTGAATATATGTGAGCTAAGGTATAAGATAAGTGGACACTCAGGACTTAGGAAGTAGTTATATTATTAAATTTTACCCAACTTTTACAATGACAAAGTTGGCTCATTCCTTTACCGACTTAACGATTTTGTAATGTATTAAGTGTTTTAAACTTTTCTTTCTTAGCTAAGTGGGTGAATAATGTTTCGTATATATAATTTGACTCTATTTTAAGTAGAACAGTGATTTCGCATTGCCATACTTTGACTATGATTAGTAGCTAAGTGGCCGGCATATGTGCCGGACACACTGTAATTAGAAAGAAAATTATTTGTATATATAATTTAACTATAGTTTATTTAAAGTAGTGATTTGGCATTGCGATAACTTTTCTTCTTCTCTTAACTTGATTTTGTTTTTATATGTGCATTGCAGCTCCCCCATTTACGATTCCTGACTTTCGTCACTGATATAAACCAAGTCTTTTAGATTTCAGTCTCTATCCATCAAAGTTTATCTTCTCGAATTATCATGATAATATTGGTAGCAAATCACACAGCTAAACATGTTTTCTTCTCTCTAATACTACCCCTACTAGCAGTGGCAGTGTGTCTAAGAAAGACCACACTGAGTTAAATAGATACAATTCGTGCCACTAGCGGAACTAGGAAAGTAAAATGGGAGGGGCTCGAGTTTTATGCGTTATGTGTTGGGTTTGTGGTGGTACAGCCCTAACGTTTTCACCTATTCCCCCCCCCCCCCCCCCCTTCTGTTTGTGTTCTTGCTCTAATCATTAGAAGATAGATGAAGAAGCATAATCATTAAATTTAGTTGTTTCCTTATAATTTTGATTATATGTGAGTAAAACTAAGATAAACTTGACTTTTTTCACCCAAAATAAAGGCCCCACACATGAATATGTATTTGAAATCAGAACCAACACCTGTGCCTATTACTAGTCGCTGGGTCTTCCAACTGTAGAGTAATAGTACTAAATAATCATCTGGTTATGGGCAATGCATGATAAAACTATTAAGCATAATGAGAAGCAAACCGACTTTGTTGTTTGTGGCTACCTTTAGTTTATGAGAGGATATCTGTTCCTTTTTCATTTTTATATTTTTTTTCTGTTCCAGCTTCAAGTTTTGTATGTATAAGATCATACGAGTTATGGTGTTTTATCTTTGTGCCAGATCTATGATGTCAACAATCGAGTTTCTCTTCATGTTAGCTCATCTTATTGGGTACAACTTCTCTCTTCCTTCGAAAGGATTCTTAAGTTCCTTATTAGAAGTTGCACAAAGAGAAGTTCATCAGTGGATGTTGTAGTTAGAGCTGTAAACCAGTCTTTGGAGGTAATAAGGTCAGTTGCAATATCCTTTATCTTTTATGATTGTTTCTTTTTTCACTCGAATCGTATAGGTTGACTTTGTAGTTTGCTGGGTGAAGATAATTCCTAAGAGTTTTGAAGATGGATAAACATCAATAACAGTTTAGAAAGTAAAAGTTCGTAACATTGCTGTTTCTGCCAATGAAGGATATGCATACTTACTTCTCTTTGTGCTGAGATGTCTTGTTTCCTTGGAAACATTTCTATAAAGTTTCCGTCTCTTTTTGGCAGCTCACCTTTTAATCCTTTTGTTTCCTAAACAAAGTAATTTTGAGTATGTTTCTTTGTTCATGAAGATAAAGAAGTGCAGATTCGTTTCTTAAATTGCTTTGTTTTCCAGATCTATCGCCGGTGCCCATCAGAGAAATGGCTCGCTATTAGAAACAACGGAGTTATTAAAGTTTCTTCTCAGCTTAGCGGAGGCATGTTCCCACGATGAGTTATCGTACTCATTTTCGTCCAGTGGCTACCATAAATACCCTGCTGCTGAGTTCGGGAAGAGTATGACGAGGCACAAAAACTGTTTATGGGAAATCCGTTCTACGGTCTTCACCATGATAGGTGAAGTATTTTCAAGAGCTGGGTCTTCTCTTTCAGTTGATATCTGGAAATTAACAATTGGGGTGAGATAATTTTTTCTCTATTCAGCTTAACCTTCCTTGTTAGTGGCATGCTGCTAATTTTCCGACTGTATATTAACAAATTAGGTTTTGAAAAAAGACATGGACGTCCTGGCATCTAGCATTGTGCTTGTCCAAGATAGTGCTGCGGCCAGGTATGTAGTTACACTTACACTTGTAACTTCTGAAAAAAGTTGTGGTCATGCACAATTCTAAGTTGTTCTCTTTCTTTTTGCAGGTATTATTCTGCACTTTTTAATTGTCTGCACTTGGTTCTGGCAGATCCTAAAGGACCTCTTACGAATCATGTGAGCATGAAACCTTTCTTCTTCATAAAGTTGTGCTGAAATAATTCTTTTGTTAAGGTTCCTTTTTAGCTTATCATCCCTATTGATAATATTTTTGAAGGTCGCGGGTTTTGTTGCTGCATTACGAAAGTTCTTCAGTTATGGTATTTCCGATAGATCCCCACATTTGGACCCATCAGCTAATTATGAGAAGAAAAGTTATTCGGCGGGCCCAAGTAAAAGTGTAGCAGGAGGATCTCCGATGAAGTCAGAGTGTGGTCGATATAGGCCTCCACATTTGCGGCAACAGGATAGGCAGCAGCAGAAAAGAACGGAAGAAACTTTTCCATGTAGCAGTGATCTTAAAGTTGAACCGACAACAATCATAATTGGTGCTGTTAATTATAATAGTACGTCATCTGATTCAGACTGTAGCGACAGTGATGCACCAACCTCAAACACACACTGCTGCAAAGCCAGAGTTGCTGCTATTATTTGCATTCAGGTTAGCATTTCTGGGACTCAAAACTAGAACATTTGTTGAAGAAAATTGTGTAAGGTAGTTAGTCGAATACTTCATCACATCTAAGGTTTAGGTACAATTGTCTGGAATCTGTGTCACTTCAAAGTGCAAAGTATTGAGAGTTATTTTGGAATTTACCAAGAAATGCTGAAAACGATAGGGATAACCTGTGATAAATATGTAATGCTTGAGTATATTTTCTAATCTGTAAAGGTTGTGTTTGCTTCTTTATCTGGTAAACTTGAACAGCTTTTGCATCTTCTCGAAATTCTAGACGTTTTTTGGGGGCGCAAGTCTTTTTTTCAGGATTAGAAGTGTGTTTGTTGTTGAAGTTTCTTCTTTTCCTCTTTGCTTGATAGGATCTTTGTCGAGCTGATCCCAAATTGTTCACTGCCCAGTGGACGATGCTTTTGCCCACCAGTGATGTGCTACAGTCAAGGTGAACTGTAGTTATATTTATTATTATTTTGTTCTGGAACTATTCTAACTCTGCTGGTTCTAATTAATAAAGAAGAAAGAAACTACTGGTTCTATAATAAATTTTGCTATTCTGCAGGAAGTATGAGGCTACATTAATGACATGCTTGCTTTTTGACCCTTACTTTAAGGTACTGTTGCTGTTGATATCTTTACATTATTTTGCCTTTTTTTTTGCATCTGGATCCCTTTTGAGATTGTATAGAAGTTGATATTATTTGTCAAATTCTTTTCCAGGCCCGTGTTGCATCAGCATCGACTCTTTTATCTATGTTAGATGGGCCAGCAACAGTTTTTCTACAAGTAGCAGAGTACAAGGATTCTGTTAAACGTGGTTCTTTTACGTCTCTTTCGAGTTCCCTTGGTCAAATTCTTATGCAATTACATACGGGTATATTTAGTAAAAAATGTTTACATTTAATTTACTTCATAATGAATCTCCACTTACACATCTTGCCTAACTTCATCTTGGTTTGTCTTTATTGTTTGATATATTTGTGCAGGCATTCTATTCTTGATCCAGCACGAGACTCGTGGGGGTTTACTTCCATCTATATTCAAAATCCTTATGCTTTTAATTTCATCTACTCCGTAAGCATTATTTCTCTTAGGTTCCCATGTTCGTATTTTTTTCGGTCGTGGCTATTGATTTGTTTTTCTGAATGTTTGTTGTCATTGGTAGTTTGTATACAGTGGCCTTTTAGTTATTAGTCAATAGATGATGTGGCTGAGCTGGCTGTTTCCAACAACACAAAAAATTATGTAGCCTATGGGTGGTTAATTGTAATTTATTTGTATGCATATCTTCTTTTAAGAAGCCGAGTTACTTTTACAAATAAATGTCTGCAAAGGGGTCGAAGCCCGTCAAACCTGTTAAACATAAAGATTTGGAGGAAAACTGAACTAAATTTGCCAAGATAAGAACCGATATTAGCGAGAAAATATAAGACATTCATTCCGATCTTGAATAAAAATTAAGATTTTCTCAACCAATCATATCTCAAATTTTAGGATCAATGGTAAACCCTGCATGGCGTACATATTTTCAATAAGATTCTCGCTTGTGGGGCATTCTGTTTTCTTGTGTTCTAATACGTTATCCTTGTTAATAGTATTGAGCACTGAGGTTGAGTTCTAGCAGGCCTCTAAGGCCCTTGTGTTTGCATCATGCAAACTTAGCAGTTTGGTGCATATTATATGCCAGTATATGTAATATTCTTACATTTGTGTTTTAATTCTGTAGATATTCAAGAATGCCGGGGGACTTGTTGCCATCTGTTATCTCGTCTCTTCAAGCAAAAACTAAAAAAGGGTTTCCTCAAAGAAGTGACCAGTCCAGTCTCCTGGTTAGTTTTTAATTGGTTACCTGTTTTCAGTTACTTTATGATAGAGACCAATGTATAAACTACCAGGCTGCCATTGAGTAGCTTTGAGGTGGCGAATGATAGTGTCCTATGAGTAGTGATTTGCAGATTACTAACTTTTCTAAAGTTTGGTTTTAATTAGCAAGTCCTTTAAGTAGTTAGGCTAACCATTTCGTAAATAAACATTCTAGAAGTTCCCCAATTTACATCTTTTGGCATGGTTTGTTTCTCATATTTTGGTTATTTCTAATTTTACAGGCCATCGTTATTAATTCTTTGACTTCAGCAATATCTTCCTCACCCTCGTCACCCAAAGTCAGGGAGATGTTTGAACAAGAAATATCACGAGGTTAGTTTCTATTCCATCTTTTTTTGAGTTTGTTGTCCAGTTCCCTGACATTTGTGTTATAATTGTGCATATATGTTTAATTAACTAATTCGTAATTTCTAAATATAACGCTGTAAAGAGATTAGTTTACTTTGATTAATGATAGATGTTTTGTTACTCTTTTGCTATGGAAAGTCTATTTTTCAGATAACCAAAATAATCTAATAAAAATCGGTTGTCATTTTAGTTATGAGTAGCTATGTTTTTATAAGGAGTTGATGTGGCTCTAGCAGCATCCCACTGATTTAAAAAAAATCAAAAAGCTCAGGGTCGTCAGAATTCTGTTGTGGGATTTGTGCACAAAATATTCTGTACATACTATGTGAACCTTTCTATATCCTTTCAAGTCTTAGTGGAAATTACCAAATTTCTTATAAACTCAAGAATGATGCATACGGGTGATGAACTAGTAAGTTTGCATTACTACTCTGGTTTAATTAACTCGTCTGCATTATTTTGTATACCGCTTGAGGAGTGTTGAGTTATT
The DNA here is from genome assembly GCA_963682055.1 of Primula veris. Taxonomy (NCBI): domain Eukaryota; kingdom Viridiplantae; phylum Streptophyta; class Magnoliopsida; order Ericales; family Primulaceae; genus Primula; species Primula veris. The sequence goes on from OY821749.1 coordinate 14,711,015, forward strand.
GTTACACATGTGGTCTATAGTTTATGTTTTCTTCTGCTCTGTTACTTATTTTTACGGAAACTTCTCCAGGTAATTTTGAGGCTCAAGGGGAATTTGGTGTTTTATCATCCATATTTCAATACTCTGAATCAGTAAATAATCCAACGCTAAGCCTCGAAGCTCTCCAGGTAAAGACTATAATAGCACGTTGAGGTTGTAAATTACAATTTCCCCCTTTATTACTTAGTCCTCTCTTTTATGTATGCTACGACTGATTGGAATAGTTCATAAAGAGAAAGATAGTGAAGAAGAAAAAATGATATTGCTGTTCACGTATATTTTTTTAAACTGAAAGGGTACTCATTTCATAGACAATTTATGTCAGGCCCTGCGAGCTGTGTCACATCACTACCCAGATATAATAGGTTTGTGTTGGACACACATTTCTTCTATTTTGCATGGAATTTTGAAGATTAATTCCTCATCATCTTTTTCTTGGAAACGCAATCCCGGGTCTGTTGGTGAAAAGGTCATCACAGCTGCTGTCAAGGTGAGATTTCTTGTATATTTTTATGAGACCTTTTTTATCCTCCCACCTAGGGGTGGGACTTTTTACCGAAAAACCGAACCGAACCGAACCGAAAAATCCATTCGGTTCGGTTTTGTTTATAAAAATCCAAAACCGGAACTGAAACCGAAACAGGAATCGGTTTGGTTTCGGTATATAGTTTTGGTACCGAAAAAACCCCGAACCGAACCGGAAACCGGAAAAAAACCGAAAACCGAAAAAAAACCGTAAACCATTAAAAATATACTTTTATACGCTTTTATTTATAAATAATTATGTTTGGTGGTTCAAGCAAAACCTTATTTCACGTATATGGAAAAAAAGTAAAAAAATAATGAGTGTGACTTTTATTTTTAAATGTTCTCACTATTTTAAATTGTAAAAATTTATATAAATGTAACAACCAAATATGCATCATTTATAGGAAAACATATAATAATATTTCACGTTTTATTCGTAGCAAAATATACAATTGATACAATTTTTTTTATTAATAATCATTAATTTTTCCCACATAAATATTTTATTTACTATATATATCATAAAATTAGTTTTTAACTTTTAACTATAAATCATTTTGGCTTTTTGACTTTTGAGTATTTACCAAAAAATCGTCTCAAACCGAAAAACCGGTTCAAACCGAAACCAAACTTAACCAAAAATACCGGTTCGGTATGGTACGGTTTTATCTTTGAAAATAGCCAAACCGAACCGAAACTGAAACTGATATTATTTCCGGTTTTCTTAAAAACCGAACCGAACCGACCCGGTCCCACCCCTACCCCCACCTGCTAAGTCAGCTGTAATATCCTTTATGCCTTTGGTTGTCATCTCATCAGTGGAAGTACAGTAAATCTATTTTTCTTTCTGAGAAGGATCCATATTAGCTAGAGGTAATTTGTTAGGAGGTCCTTTCAGGACTTATTTCAGTTTATATTGGGTTTATTATACTTTAGTACCTAAGTATGGTCACTTTTTCGTTTAGTACCACAAACTATCACCACCCTAAACTATTGAAACGTTAGTTTTTTGTACCATTCCGTCAATTATTTTTGTACCAAATGTTAGTCTTATTGAAACTATTGTAATGAAATGACCAAAATACCCCTTATTTTAACGGATTTCGTCCACAAAGTAGCTAAGAGTTGACGGAATTGTACTAAATTAATTTTTTTTAAAGTTCACAGTACTAAAAAAAGGTTCATAGTTTGTCGTACTAAACAAAAAAGTGATCATACTTTAAGGTACTAAAGTATAATAAACCCGTTTATTTTATAAAAATTAAACTTTTAAATTATTTTAAATCCATATCATACCACTTAAACTACTAATTAGATTAGTAGTTTTTTTTAAAACACATTGTAGTATTTTTAATTATAAATACCATGATAGTACCATTTACTTTATTTGACTGCTTTTCAAATACTGTCATATATTTTTTTATTCGACTATCTACAATTACACAGCCCCCATTTCTTTCAGCTTGTCATTAGAGCCGGTTGCACATCCAAATCTATTTTGATAAACACCGTATTACATTGTATCTTGTCATAAATAACAGGTGATATGTTTCTTTGTTTAACAATGTTAGTGAAGAAAGATTCCTTGCGTGCTAGTTTGGCTATATATTTAGATATGGTCCTCAACGTGGGTTCTTCTTTAGGGCAATTAACTATATGAATCAGGAGTTACCCAAAACTAATTTTCAAATGTAGGTCTTAGATGAATGTTTGCGTGCAATTTCTGGATTTAAAGGGACTGAAGATGTTTTTGATGATAAAACTTTTGATACGCCATTCACATCTGACTGCACCAGGAGTAAGAAAGTTTCGTCAGCTCCGTCACATAGACCAGAGAGCAGAGACGTTGCAAGAAACGAATCTGAATCATGTATATTGGCAACTAAGCAGTGGTCTGTAGCACTTGAGAAGCATCTGCCCTCGGTTTTATCGCATACTTCTTCAATGGTTGGTTTATTAATTGACTTGTATTTCTTTGCTAGTATGATGTTATATGTCTTGTTCTTCTGTCATTATACAACTATTCTTAATTGTTGGGTGAACGCATCAGTTCAAAACTTAACTGAATTAGTGGAATAATTAGTTTCCTTGTATATACGAAGCGGAAGTTTGTGTTTATTTATTTGTCTCTCCGTCCTTTTCAATCCTCACTCAATGTGGATAAAATCATCAAGTATCAGCTAATTTTCGCATGCTTGGATCATATTGTTTCTTTCATTTTTCCATGAAACCTCTATAAAATATAGTAACGTTCTACACCAAATACCAAATGAATTTCCAATTTCTTGCTTTAAATAATTCTTTCAAGAGAACCAAGTAAACGGTTTCTCTTGGCTAACATCCGAGCTTGAAAAATGTATGGAAAAATTATTTTCGAGATTCATTTCCACCTTATGATTATCTACTCTTTTAATATCTATTAGTTTCGATAGCATCGAGCTTCAGTGGGGTGTGAATTTTGTAAGTAGTATTTGTTACTTTATTGAATCACCCTTTTCTTGTTTGAAAGGTGAGAACTGCATCAGTAACTTGTTTTGCGGGATTGACTTCTTCTGTTTTCTCTTCATTAAAGAATGAGGAGCAATATGTTGTTCTTTCGTCCACTGTGAGTATTTTAACAATTCTTCTTTATTTCAATAAAGGAATTATAGCGTCATGTATCAATTTTGTAATTTTCCGACAAATATTGTGTAGATCAATGCTGCTCTTCATGATGAGGTTCCTTCAGTCAGATCGGCTGCTTGTCGCGCCATTGGTGTCATCACATGCTTTCCATTAATTTCACAAAGGTAAGTTCTGAAATGTAACTCCTCTTGGCACAGTTTAATGGACAGAATTAATCAAGGATCAATATTATACAGTGCAGAGATGCTTGGAAAATTTACCCATGCAGTTGTGTTTAATACTCGTGACTCGCTAGTTTTGGTAAGTTTTAATCTTCAGTGTGTAAGCACGCATGGGCAGAAGTGTTTCAATTCTTTTGAATTTTAAATTTTTCTCTTAAGGTCTAATTAGTTTCTTTTAACAGGTTCGCATTGCAGCCTCCTGGGCTTTAGCCAATATATGTGACTCACTTCGCCATTTCAGTAATGCTGCTAACTCCGGGAGTTGTACGAAAGGTGAGCATGGGGTTTACCAGAATGACCTTAAATACAATTCTTTGATTCCATTGATATGATCTCTTGACAATAAGCTGTTTTGTTGTGCTAGATGAAAATGAGAGCTCGAGATTAATTGCAGTGCCTCTTGAGAGTGCTTTGCAGATGACGAAGGATAATGACAAGGTAAGGACGTCAAAATGCTATTGAATCCTCCTGTTTACACTTGCTTGAAACAAGTGCACCATTAATTGAACTTGGCATCTCTAAGACTGTATAACTTATAATTATTCCGATAATAGATAAAAGCAAATGCCGTGAGGGCTCTTGGAAACCTTTCAAGGTTCGTCAATTTTACGGGTCAATTTGGTGTTTGCTCTAATAAGACGGAGGATTCATGTTGGCTAAATAAGATGGTTCAGAGCTTTATTTCATGTGTTGCAACTGGAAATGTGAAGGTGCAATCTTCTCTTTAGACAATATTTGTTTGGTTCCTTTACTTCCATGTTATTTCAATCAAGTAACGAGTTTTTCTCGAGCAGGTCCAATGGAATGTTTGTCGTGCTTTGAGCAATCTATTTATGAATGAGACACTGGTGCTGAAAGATATGAATTGGTAAATAGTTTTCTTGATTTCTCTCCAACATATAGTTACCTTGCTTCTTATAAGCTCCTTTCTTTCCAGCTCTGGCGATTCTTCTGATTATTTAACTTTCAGTTAAAAACAAGCTATATTGGTTAAATTCTTGTATTTTGTTTAGAATAATGTTTGATTAAACTGTAATTTTTTGTAGGGCTTCATCAGTCTTTAGTATCCTGTTGGTGCTTCTTCGCGACTCTCCTAACTATAAGATCAGAATTCAAGCGGCTGCTGCTTTGGCTGTCCCAGCAACTATAGTTGGTCAGTCACTGCCCTTTTCTAGTCCTCAGATTGTCTTTCTTTTATTTGTCATTTGGAACTATTATAATTTGCGTGGTTATGCTTCTGTTACAAATCTTGTGCATTTTTAAAAGTTGCACTGTGGTCTCAAGGTAGGAGAGGGCCGATTGGAGCCTTGGTGGAAGGGGGTTCTACATGTTTATTTATTTATTTTGAACTCTGATATAGTTAGTTTGAACTTTAGATATTTTAAACACCTGAGGGAAGGCTTGTGTATATTTTCTACAACTGAGTGGAACCTTGTCTAATATTATCTTAACCATATTGTCTAGGATATCATACCGCCACCTCAGAGTGAGTGAGGGAGTAGAATATCATATTGTTCTGTAACTAGAACAGAACAAATATCATCTTTAAGAGGATAAGATTTCAGAAACTATGTGATACTGACATCTTGTTACTGTGTTAGATAACCAGTTGTTTTAAAGTTTAATCTATAAACTATAAAGTGATAAACTGAGCAGTGAATCCCGAAATTCCCATCAGGGAGAATAACATTGTTATGAATAAACTATTTTTTTCATCATTTATTGCACATTGGCTCCTCGTTAATCTACGATCTCTTCTTTCATTCCCATTAAGTCACAGTTTGCACCCCAAAAGAGTAGGTAATCATTTCTCATAACGGTATTTTGGTCTCCAGATTATGGGGAATCATTCTCAGATGTCATTAAGGGGGTGGAGCACACCGTGGAAAATCTAAGTTCAGAACAGATATTGCCATCAAGCTTTAAGTACCGGATTGCCCTTGAGAAGCAGGTTTAGCTCCTAAGACCAGCTTCATTGGACCATGATATAAGTACTCATTACATATTATTATACATAGCTATGATAATAGTCTGATTTGTTCCTTGTCAATTGAGTCTCTGATGTTTCCTAAGAAATCTTGTCTTTAAATTTTAAAAGGAAGTAAGCTTTGGATCATTTTACTGCATGCTTTTTAAAAATATCAGCGAGAGTGCTGAATGGAATTTTTCATTCAGCCTGAATAGTTCTTTTCGAACCCTTGGATGTCACCTTGGGTAAAAGATAAAAAAGAAACAATCCATTTTTTGAGCCCTTGATGAATCAATCTAATGGCTCAGAGTAGTTGATTGTGGCTGAATTGTTTTTTTAACCGTCTGGCAATCATGATTCCCATTTTTTACATGTGAGGGCACCTTGACTTGTGTGCCTTTTCAGTCTAGGTTCCACGTGCTTCTAGTTGTTTTTATAGTTTTATATGAGGGTAAGAAAACCTCTTTCATCTTATCTTTTAATTTTGTTTATAAATTTTTCAGTCAATTACAAAGGAAAGGTAAGGAACTGATGATTTAGATACATGTACAATTTGTCATCTCCATTGGCCTCCTTGTATTTAACTAGTATTTAGTTGAGATGTTAATTAATCGAGGTCTGTTTCTTTATGGTTACAGCTAACTTCTACGATGCTCCATGTGCTTGGTCTTGCTGCATGTGCTGATAATGAACGTGTAAAAGATTTCATCGTCAAAGTGAGTTGATTCTTCTAAAGAAATAAAATATTCTGTAGAAAACATCATCTTTCCTCTTAATATTTACTCATGAGACAAATAGATTGATGTCTCTGCCATGTTAACTATGCTTTTCCCACTTCAGTTTCTATTTCGTTGCATATGTTATAATGGCTGCGCAAATCTCGAGATTATATCACATTTTAAACTCCGTTTTTTGGTTTAAACAGAAAGCGTGCTTTATGGAGGAATGGCTGAAGGTGTTAGTTTCATCAGTTGGGAAGACGAACAACGCTCAAGTAGTTGAGGAGGTTGATTCTGATTATGCAGAAGACCAGAAGAGACGCATCATAACTACAACCATAACATCATTGATCCAAGTCTTTAAAACCAGAAATCTTTTCGCCACCGCGGAAAAGTTTGAGAAGTTGACGATGAACAGCATAGAATGAGTGACACGGTTCATTATAACCCACGTGGGTTAGCCTGTTATCCAAAACCCATTTTAGTCGGAGGTTGTGAGTTCCATAGATCCCCACTCCCCGTAAAGATGAAGCTAGGAAATTTACGCAATTTATATGCTTCTAAGTTGCGGTCAATGATAATACAACACCTTTTTTGGTGTGTATGGAGGTGGCCCCACCAGTTAGCGGCCCTTGACATTTCTACTTCTACATATCAATTGACTGTTGGTGCGGAAATGCCTATTATCTACAACAAAACTAGCTTATTTTTGGTGTATCATAGTTTGTATTTTGTAATATCTATACTATTACAGTAGAGCTGTTGCACACTTGTACATACCATCTTATCACAGTATAGTCCAAACACTATGTTTTTTAATATATATATATATATATATATATATATATATATATATATATTTATAATTGTTTTTGAAAGTATATTTTTATAATTATGTGTTGCTAATCTGAGAGATTTGAGGTTTCCAATGTGGTGTTAGCAAGCTGATCTACTAATGATCTTCTTGTGTAGTGAATTTTCCCTTGTGTACTAAAGGGAAGCGAAAGATGTGCAATGCCATGAGTTTGAATTTCGGATTTCATAAAAAAAATGATATTTCTTTGTTCACATAGATTAGCTTAAGTCTGGAGGGAGAGATACAACATACAGAGTTTCGCGTTGGGCTCCATAACTCACCTATTCCGATGTCAATTTAGGATGACTGACTACTGCTAACAGAAAAAAACATTATAAACATGAATAGCTTCCATGTTAAAGATGAATAAATGCAAGAACTTACCCTGATAAATAATGTGATTAAGCTTTAAGTAAAAAAACTCCAGTATAGTGTAATGATTAAATTTTAAGACTACAGTATTATGTTTACATGTGACAAAATTCAGTATTTATGGTAAATGAATTAAAATAATACAATGATAAAAGAAAAATGAAGTGATGGGCAATTTGGCATGGAGGTAAGAGCTTGTTGAGGCAAGTATGACGGGAAATGGAGTTCAATTTTGACCTCAAGCTAGTTTTTGATGTAAGACTGTGTGGTATGTTTGGCTTTTTGTAAGTATTAATTTATCCTTTGGTGGACCAATATATTCTCAAAAATAGAAGAGCGCTTCATGTTCAAGCAATCACCTCAAAAATCTCTCCTCTAAAAATGGAAAGTTTCAACAACAGAAAAGGAGAGAAATCATATCATCCAAGAATATAAATCTTATTACTTTTAAAATGCCATTCTTCCTCCACACACTAAACATTTTCCAGTAACTAGGCCATTTCATTGTTTTTCTCATTCTTAACTCTTATATTATTCTTCTTACAAGCTCACTTCTTCTTCTTATTATTCTTTGCGTAAGTGACTATTTCTCTTTCTTATTTACTCGACGTATGCAGGCTTCTATTAAATCTATTCTAATATTCAACTACTATACAAACCCTTGAATGCTTCTTATTGACATTTTCCAGTTTAAGTTAGACCATATTTTTATGACTTCAGTTATTTAAATTACTGTCAAAAAATAAAGGGTGCAAAATGGTGTTCCGGATGGTGGTCTAATACTATCATTAACAGTTGTAATTAGGCATAGCAGCACCTAGTTTCGTTATTCACCCATTTTACTTTTCATTTGAAATCCAAAAATCCTTTTAGTTAAGTATAGCAGCACGTAGTTTGATCATTTCACCCTTTTACTTTTCTTTTGAAATAGAAAATTCTGCCCGTTTTACGTTGAGTACTGAACGAACACAGTTACATATCCATGTTTGATTTTTCTTTGCCTTCTACTACGCATCATATGGATTAATTAACTAGATTATTTTGCAGAAAAAAGTTCTCGGCCTTGACTTAGAAGTTGCTTTTCTAAAGGATTATGGGATTCTTGACTCCGCTTTTACTACACTAAATGCCATCGAAGTATTGAATATAAGGTACCTTTTTGTTATGACTTGTTTATTGATTATTTCATATCATGGTTCCGTTTGTATGCATCCCATAGTTTTTTTTTTTTTTTTTTCTGATTTGTTTTTGCTAGTTTTTGCACTTAGGTGTGTTTGCTTATATAGCACGTATTTCGCTTTGCCCATCACGGGGTTAGATAAGTGTTTTAAAACATGAAGCGCATATCTAAAACGTTTTCATAAGAGCTTCACTACAACATAAAACTTTGCGAGTGTTAAAAGCGCAAGTTTTTGATATTTTCAGCGAAGCATTTTTTTTCCTAAACAAGCAAAACGAGATTTTTTTAGTTTCGCAACAAGCTTTTTCAAAACAGAGGGTTGAATGAATACATGATTTTGTAGATAAGCAGACTGCAAACATCAATATCATATTTATATCTACATGTAATTACAAATTTTGTTGTGTTATTGCAGTTAGCCAAGCATACGAAGTGTTAAAGTGAGTTTAGGGAATGGGAAACGAGTACGGTGGATCCCCAAAGCCTCACCATCAATTGGAATCAAGGAGGAAGCGTCTCACGTGGATCCTAGCTGTGAGCGGACTATGTGTAATTTTTTACGTACTTGGAGCATGGCAAACAACCACTGCCCCATCCTCCTCTCAACTATACAACCATGTCGATTGCGATACCACCAATGGTGGTGACAAAGCATCATCATCATCATCATCAATGCCAGCCTCAACAATGAAGAATCAACCAAATCTGGATTTTACGAGCCATCATCAGTTGGAAATGAACAACACCATCTCAAGTAGCGGTGATGATCAACAAGGTGGTGGTGGTGGTGGGAGTAATGTAATTCCAGCATGTGATATATCTTTGAAAGAGTACACACCTTGTCAAGATCAAACCAGGGGTAGGAAATTCGATAGGGACATGTTGAAGTACCGAGAGAGGCATTGTCCTACAAAAGATGAGTTACTAAGATGTCTTATACCAGCTCCTCCTAACTACAAGACCCCTTTCAAGTGGCCACAGAGCAGGGACTATGCTTGGTACAATAACATCCCACACAAAGAACTCAGTATCGAAAAAGCAGTACAAAACTGGATACAAGTCGAAGGGGACAGATTCCGTTTCCCGGGTGGGGGAACAATGTTTCCTCGTGGTGCAGACGCTTACATTGATGACATTGCTGATCTCATCCCTGGAATCTCTAACGGGAGTATACGCACCGGCATCGATACAGGATGCGGAGTAAGTACTAATTTATTTATTTTTAAATAAAAGGGATACTTTCATTAAATTTAAGTTATTACACAATAAGGACCAAAAATGGTCAGGTACTTCAAAATAACATGAATTATCAGAAACTATTCTAACATGATTCGTTCAACAATTTACCGGGACATTTGTCGATCTCGGGCTCCAGTAAAAATTCCAATTATTACCGCAAGCAAGTTCATGGATATCTGTAACAAAAGCTTCAATTTCCCATGAAACTTCCTTCGTATTTCCTTTGCAACATTGTATCAGTGTTATGTTATCCGATTCGAAATCGACTTGATTCGAGTTATGGTCCTTCGCTCTTTGGCACGCGGTCCTTAAAACCCAGGCTTCTTCCCTTAGCGGGGACGACGTCTTAAACCCGCCAGTCCACATGTCCTCCAAATTAATCAATTTTTTCTTTTATCTTTTCTATAACAGAAACTTGTGCACTATTATTGATAGCAGTTTGGGCTGGTAAAAGTTTCAGTGATGTTGGAACAAGCTTCAAAAGGCTTAACGTACCACAAAACACATAGCCACAATAGGCCTGCAACTCCGAAAATTCCACCTAAATCATCCCAAGGAAAATTAAACCAAACAAAAAACTCATCTCCACAATTTAATTGATCAAACTTACCGCTCTATCAACTCTATATATAATAAATTTCCCATCCTACTAGTGCTCAGTTGGTTATATTCAAAACAGGTAGCTAGTTGGGGTGCATACTTGTTAAAAAGGGATATCATAGCCATGTCATTTGCACCAAGAGATACACACGAGGCGCAGGTTTGGTTTGCACTTGAGAGGGGAGTTCCTGCTATGATCGGGGTTATGGCTTCAAAGAGACTCCCTTATCCAGCTAGAGCTTTTGATATGGCTCACTGTTCCCGTTGCTTGATCCCTTGGTACAAGTACGGTAAGTATGTAATAGTAGTCGTACAATTAAAAAAAAACAGCTACCACTTTTGAGCTGATCGTAGATTTGCAATAACCAATTAACCATAGTAATAAAATTATAATAATAATGGTGATGACGAGGATGAATTTCTTATGAATGTTTGTTGGTTTTACATAGATGGAATGTATCTAACCGAGGTGGACAGAGTGTTGAGGCCAGGTGGTTACTGGATACTGTCGGGTCCTCCCATCAGGTGGAAGACATATTGGAGAGGTTGGGAAAGGACACAAGAAGATCTCAAACAAGAGCAGGATGCTATCGAAGACGCCGCTAAAAACCTGTGCTGGAAAAAAGTGGTCGAAAAGGGTGATCTCTCTGTATGGCAAAAGCCAATCAATCACATGGAGTGCGCACAGAGCCATAACATCTGCAAATCATCGTCTTTAGACAATGCCGATGCAGCTTGGTAGATATACTAATTTATCAATTCAATGTCATCCTTTCTCAGTAAATTATTATCTTTTTCCTTTACCGTTTGCATAAACCGTTTTTCTTTCCTTTCCTATAATAAAAAGGGACAAAGACCTGGAGAAGTGCATTACACCACTGCCAGACGTAAACAGCGCGGATGAAGTTGCAGGCGGTGCAGTGGAGAAATGGCCGGAACGTGCATTTGCAATTCCACCTAGGATAGCTAACAGTTTAGTTGCAAGCAGCATAACTGCAGAAAAGTTCCGCGAGGATAATGAGGTGTGGAAGGAAAGAGTATCTGGTTACAAACGTGTTCTCACCGGTTTGCCTAAAGGACAGTACAGGAATGTTATGGATATGAACGCTAACCTTGGTGGATTTGCAGCAGCGCTTACTAAGTTTCCAGTGTGGGTGATGAATGTAGTCCCTGCCCATTTAGAGCAAAACACTCTCGGCATTATCTACGAAAGAGGCTTTATTGGGACCCACCAGGATTGGTGTGAGGCTTTTTCGACCTATCCACGCACATATGACCTCATCCATGCTGGTGGTGTCTTCAGTATGTATCAGGATAGGTAAAAGCAAACAGTCTCTCCCCTTCTATTAGACGTTTTTAGGGCGCGTTTTGCCGTACTGTCAAAATTGATTTCTGGAATCAAAAGTACTCACACAAAAGTTACAAGTCCAAGTCAGTATAATTTATATTATGAAAAAGTGATTTTAACCACTTCTTGTGAAGACTTGTGCTAATATTCATAGTACCAATTACTGTATATATTATTTATTTGTTACTTATAAACCAAACATTAATACAGAAAAGTTATGAACACTAGAAACATTTATAGGTCAAATGTTTTTTTCTTGAAGTGTTTTCGCTTTCTAACTAGCACTTCCACAAAATGCACTTTCCCAGAAGCACTTTGTTTCACATCGCCCACTTATTTGTTAACGTAACCATTTATATTTTATACATTTGAATATTTAATGTTTCAGACAACTTACTTTTTAAAATTTTCCGTTGAAAGGTGTGACATTACCTACATTCTGTTGGAGATGGATAGAATCCTTAGGCCAGAAGGGAATGTAATATTCAGAGATGGGGTCGAGGTTCTTTTGAAGATCAAGAGCATAATAGATGGAATGAGATGGGAGAGCCGTATTATGGATCACGAAAGTGGGCCTTTTAATCCGGAGAAAATTCTTGTCGCCACGAAAAGTTACTGGACTGCTCAAGATAAGCAAAGCTAGCCTGCCTGCTCTATATTTGGTCATCCAAATTTGCTGGAATTTAATTTCTTCCAACGTAAGGTTATACATAGATTAAGTCAACTACTTGTTAAATGCTCCAAATACTGTCTTCTATTAATTTATTATTTTTTTTTTTTTTGTATTATTTCTTTTCGGGGAGGAGGAGAGATGAACTTCTCTTATGCTCCCATTGTTGCAAGAAATTAGTTAGATTAAGGTTCTTTTTGTGTATCAACTAAGGCTCTAGAAATGAGCTTAGGATTTATTATTCTCCTCTCACAAGATATTACAATTTCACTGCTAGCAATTATTACTTTCATTTTCATAGCATGTTTTGGTGAATAAAAAACACTGTCCCTAGCTCTAAAAGCATTATATTGTATCAACAACTAAAATTAAAGTAGGGTGCTCTCTATGGCTACCTTTATTAAATATAAGACGAGATAGGAACAGCAATGTTAATCTAGTCTAATCTGTAACTTTGGGTGGCAAGAGACTGAGCTTTTCTGCAAAACGGCAGTAGTTTTTTTACGTTTTCTTGTAATTGTTTTTCTTCAAGCGTTTGGGGTGAGAACTGAGAACCGGAACTATTATGGTTTTTCTTCAAGCCATAGAAGTATACGAACGAATAATCAGTCGGTACAAAGATAGTGAATTTTCCGTTTAATATAATGAAATATTGTGACTATCTGTACATGTTTGTTTATCGTCTTGTTAATATCTGCTACAAAATTAAGAATGTTTTACTCTCAACATGAGAATTCCTTACTTTTCTCGACTCTCTCTCAAAATGAGTTTAGTCAACTTGTTCAACCGTGTCCTCATTTCATACACATTTATATTTATTATGGTCACAGTTTTTTTTTCTTCTTTTGAAACCTCTTTTCATCAGAGTAAGGTAACCACAAATAGTCAGAATAGTGTACCAAATGCTCATACATGTCCTAATCTATGACATGACGACAATTTACCATAATTTTAACACGAGGTAAAACCATTTGATATGCTAGTCACATAATTATCGAGGTTAATCCGTACATTTTACTGTGTCCATCAGTAATATAACTTACATGGCCCTGAAATTATAAGATAAACAGAAAACAAATTAATTATGGAATTACAAAATGGCTCTTTGTAAAGAGATAAAGCCAAGGCCAAAATAATATTGTTGGAATACAAAATACTATGTTTTTATAACATTTTTGTTCTCAGAAAAAAACTTTTGAGCAACCAAATTTGCATATTTCCGTCTAAGGCGGAGTAGTATCCACTTCTCCAAAAATCCCGCTTTGAAGAAAGGAAAAAAAAACGACACAAAAATTGAACACGCCGATAAAGCTTATAACTATAATGGTGAAGCTCAACGCGAGCCCTTATGGCAGGCAAAACAGCCAACCAACTCACACGTCGGCCGACTAATAAGGGCCAATTTTTTGTTGGAACACTTGAGAAATCGAAATAATGACATGATGAAATATTAACCGAGTGAGTGAATACATTTTACAACTACTAGTTGCTCCATATTTATTAATTTTTGTTGGAAAAATATATATTGACTAGTTTAGCCACTCCATTTACAGTGATGAAAGTAAAGAGATAGAAAGAGAGAGATAGTAAAATAGAGAGAGAGAGAGAGAGATGGAGATGGTTTTGTCTTGCTCGTCGTACTCGTACCCTTTTTATATACACAAGAAATTGCTCTCAAGTATGAGTATCCATGGTCGACTTAGTAATAAAAACATTAATAATAAAAACAGCTTAATAACAAAAATAATAAAAAGAAAGCAGAAGCAGCAGGTGAGGTGCAAGTGCTTATTATTGGAGATTGTTATTCCATCAGACCCATACTCCATTCCGCTTCCGATCATCACCTCTGCTTCTTACGGTGCTCTTCTTCTTGCTGCCGCTCTATTTGCCTGTACTCTTCTCTACTCTTTTTATATACACTCTCTCTCTCTCTTGTCAATTCTACTTATTTGTTCATTCTACTTTCCATTTTTTTGGACACTAATAAACTAGTTAACACCTTCAATTTTTTTATAGTAAATTTTCTCTTTTTTATTTTTTGAAATATTTCTTTTTGGTAGTTAAATCATAATCAAATTTACACTTATAATCTTATATTGTAAGTAAGAAATAGTTTTTGTTTGAAATTTTTGCTTATTTGATAGTACCTTTTTGTTGAATTTTGAGTGAAATGGTTCAAATGACACTTATTTGAGGACGGATGGAGCACATTATTAGATTTTGAAATTTTCATTTTGACAAACTCGATATATACGAGTTTTTTACGAATCAAAATCACATGTGGCTTCTTAGTGGATAAGTAAATTGTAACGGAAAGAGTATATGTAAGAACAGACACAACTATATTCCCCTACTACTCTCTTTATCTCTATATGTGTAAATAGAGAGTTTTTTTTATCTGTTTTGTAAATTGTAGTTACTTATGGTTTTTACTGTTTTGTAAAATAGATACAAGATCCGGAAGCAAAGGTTCTCTTTATGGAGGACTTTCTGGCGCTTCGTTGATGGCTGCTGTATGTACTCACACTCATATGTATAGTATAATGTATTTATCAATCTTTTATATGACTAGTATATTACTAACAATCACTATTTTAAGAAGCTCGAATTAAAAATCAAATTTCTTTTGCGGAAAAGCATACGCATTTACATTTTTCATGCTTAAAAAGCTTACATTGTTATGCTTTTTGGCGGCGAAGCTCTTGCAAAAACGAGTTAGCTGAGTTTTTGCATTTTAAAACATTGCTAGTGTTCATTTTCTCTATTGTTGTTTGATTTTTTCCCTCTCATTCCCTACATATTGTCTTAGAAACCCTAAAATTTGAAATGTTCCCTCAATATATTATCAGTTATAATTTAATTACCTTTATTTTGTTAAATAAGTGGACAATTGTTGAGTTTAATTATGTTTCGGCCACTAAGTTGGAAAACTGAAACATATATAGAGGTATCGGAAAATAGTGTGATGTTTTAAAAAAAGTTTGGGACATAAGGAATGTTTCTCAGGGTTTATTTAATGCCTACTCTTCTTAATTGATTCGCCTTCTTTTTAAACAGGTTCTAATTGCCAGACATATTTTGTAACGTATCACCTGATTACGATTTAGAAAAAAGTCTTGTAATCTCGATACACTGACTCTCTAAACAACCTCTCTCGCGCATGGTTTAACTTAAATCAACAACTTATTAGGTGATATTGTATTACATCTTGGACCAACATTGTACAATATTATCCATCTCTTAGTCTGCTTAGAGATTTTTGACAAGGTCACAATTCTATGATTTTTCCCTCACGAGTCACAAGCATGTTTAGTTGCGGAGCTTCAACCAGTTAAATTCACACATGGCTTCAAGATATATAGTACTAATTAGATGCACAATTTACTATATTAAAATTTTATCCAGAGGATGTGAGACAGAAGTTGCTATGCCGAGCGTTTTAAAGTCTCAACTCAACCCACACCTAACTCTACGGATTGCATTTTTGCAGCATCAAAACTTCCACCTCTCTTTTTTAGTAAATCAAAATGTTTCAAGTAGTCGCCTATATAGTGGTTGTTGTCTACCCAGAAGAAAGACTAAATTATGTCACCTTTTTTCTGATACATATATTGCATCTTGTGGTATTGCTTACATTTCCATTTTGGTCTGTCTTTTGCACAGGCCTTCATACTTATGCAATCATCTGAGACGAGAGAAATTGGGGAGGCCCTTGCATTTGGATCTGCCCTTCTCTTTACTTTTGTCTTCGGTATGATTTTCCAATTTTATGATTTTTTTTGTCTTTCTCAGTGCCATTACCGTATCTCTACAACAATGATAAATTTGTGGCAAAGGTGGCTTGTTCAAGAGAAAACTAGTTCATTTCAATGATCATGCTCCCACTTTTTGTTACAGCTGCACATTTGAAGTATAGACCTTATTTGGAATCATATTGTAATATGTCACACATGTTTTCTGGTTATACTGTTTTCAAATGTCGGCCGGTTTGCAAGTAAGAATTGGATCAAATCTTTTACCATGTGGTTCAGGTTGCTAACTTTGACTGGCTAATGGTTTAACGAAACAAGTTATTCTTCTAGACTTTTCTTCATTAAGGGAATATAATGGAAATGGACCATATGGAGTTTCTAAGGAATGCCCTTGTTGAACACTTGAGCTTATGTTTTTTTGACTACTTTAGTAATTCTAGCCGACTCCTTCAATTTATTTTGTCCATTCTAGATCTCTCTCCAGAAATAGATAAAAGTTGGAAGACGTGATAATAGAAAACTATTCCAATCCATGGTGTCAGGTGGCTAGGTCCATCAAGTATCTTTTTAATTCAACCATACCTTTCTCATATGTACTGAAACAATGTTTGGATGAATGTTCAAAGATTAGCTTGGCCATACAAATTATTTGAAACACATTAGATGTTAAAAGAAAAAATCACTTTCATGTCTTGTGGGAAAATGAAATTGGAAAATGGTGCGACACAACAATTAGCAGAACACTGGGAAATGACAATGCGAATTAAGGTGTAGAAAACTTATTGCAAATGCATTTAAACCCAAATCGTGTGTTTCTGTAGAGGTGTACCCTATACAAGGTAAGCTCGACACTCCATAGAATTGCCACCTATTTCCCTATGAAAACTTCATCTACAAAATTAGTTTGAAAACTTGTCAGTGATGTTAATATTGCTTCTTAAAATGTAAAATTATTTAACATGTCTTCGAAAATTCTGATAGAACGAGCTTTAGATTATTTGCTAGAAAAGAATGAATCCATAAATTGACAAACATAAATCATTATATCATATGATGGATCTTGACTCCTTGGCGATTCAGCAGGATTGTTACTGACAGTAGCCTAGGGCTTTTGTTCTGGGCAGTGTAGAATATAAGAGAGGTTTCACTGTTTCATGCATATGATTAGAATTTCATCTTAGGTTTATGCACTTGTTTGCTTGAAAATAGCATAGGGGGTCCCAACTTCCAAGTGGTGAGTAACCAAATAACACATTCCAACTCGTCCTGATATTTGTGGGAATGAGTGAGATAATGGTTACACCGGTAGTAGTTAAATAGTGACGAAGTTTTGTACTCTATCGACCTGCCTAAAATAGGGCTGTGATGTAGTTAAAGTAGGATCCTGACTGATTTTATAATAAGTACCATAAATTTTAGCGTGTGCCCATATTCAGCTAGAAAGTAAAGAATTATACTCATTCTATCATGCAGAAAAAGTGTGAAATCACAAGATCTTATGCCACTCTATTTTCCTTACATGTAGCGGCAGTGCCAACATGTTACCAAATAAAGTGTACGCGTGCTTTCTTGAAACATGATTAATTGTTCTGCACAAACTATTTTCCGAAGACCTTATGGCAATTTATTAGCATGAAAGTCGAGTTTCCATGTGAATACTGTAGTCAACGTTTCTAGTGTTTTTCAGGTTCAACTGACTGATTATATTAAAACTTGTGATTTTTTTGGGGAACAGGCATACGATTGGCAGCGACACGGAAAATAATACCGGCAGCCCCTTTATTAGCTCTTTCCGTGGGTGCGTCTGTCGTGTTCATCTCAGCCTATCTGCAAGATAATCAGTCTCTAATGTGATGTCAAATGCCTTGTCGCGGTTTCTTATGTCATCTTCTTGTTTGTTCTTCTTTCTTTTTTAATTGTTTCAAGCTTTTCCCTAAAGTTGCTGTTTAATATTTGATATAAATGTACCATTACCAGTTAGCCAGTTAACAATAAGTGAAGCTATAATCATAGACTGTAGGAGTTTTTTGCCCTATTTGACTAACAATATACAACTATTTGAAAGGGAAACCGTATACAACAGATACTGGAAACAATATGAATGTGTGGAAGCATACAAAAACTACCCATTTTCATTTACAATCATTTATGTACTCAGATTGGTGGGTATGGAGGTTTTTCCCAACCTCTTTAGTTGGACAATCAAGTAAAAACTCATGACTTCTGTTGGAATGAAAATGAGTTCAGTTTCCTTGAGAGACCCCATCCGACTAGAGGAACCGGGAAATTTAGAGAGTACAAAACGTAACTTCAAGTCTTGCCTTTTAATGGTGCTAGTTGCTAATAAAGAAGCATGTTCTTTATAATCGACAGGTTGTTGTTCATAGTATTGATTGGAATCAGCCTTGGATAGACGAGACCAGAACATCTTTAGGTTACTGAAAGCAATAACTATTGATCAATTAGCAGAACTTTTTTGTGTTCGCATTCCTATTTGTCAATAATATGCTTCATTTATAGATGTTATTAGGTTTGGGATGAAGGACTTTGTTGTGATGTCAATATTAATAGACTGTCAACTACGTATTTCTGCTTACGGTTGTGTTCGTGGGAAAAAGAAAGGCTTCCTTGTCTCTTTTTGTCTGTCTTACAAGAGCAAACTAATGTTTATTAAGAATGGTTGTGGCTATTTAAGTGAATTTGGCGGGAGGTCAAAAAGTGGAGCAGAAGTTGGATGATTTCTATATCATTTATGAGTTCAAGGATTTCCTTCGTGAGAACTTGTCAGGTCTACCTTTGAATATTAAGTTTAGCTTTGATTTGTTACCTGAGATTGTTCATATATATCTACTTAAAGTAGGCTAAGTAGCATCTGTTAAGCGAGTTTCAAGTGCTGGGAGAGTTTCTTGATAAAGTTTGCCATATATTAAATTGAAGAGCAAAAAAGGGTATGTTTATTGGATTGCTTTCAGGACTAGGCATTACAGGTCTGTAACAGATTTGTAATTTTTTTTTATGTGCAACTGGTAAACAATGCAAATCTTTATGGAATGTTACAACATGATTTAATGTAAAATCTTGTTCTATCAAAAGTATATCTGTTCAATAAAAACGTATATTTATATCAAGTCTTGTTTAATGTTAAAGACTTTCCTCAAAAGTTGAATTTCCATACAAAAAAACATGATTTGAAGTACTTCTATAAATTTGACGGGGCACGCGAATAATTGAATGTCTTGTCCAAACCGAGATACTTTATTGAGATTAAAAAAAAGCTTTAAAATCCATTTTTTTGAATGGGTGTTCGTTGTTGAGGGGTTATTACATGAGTTTAATGAAAAGTGAGTTTTCTCATAAATATACTCAATAATACTAGTATATGTTTAAGTATGTTCTTTCAAAGTTGGTGCACTCTTTTTCTGGCTATATTGTAACTACACCCATTTCATAAAATATTCTTCTTAGTTTAACAACTATCCAATATTCCGGAGAGCTTTTACCCGAAGCCCTACGTGTTTCTGTTGGTACCGTGATTGGTTTGTCGGACTATCCGTGTGCTAAACTCTAAAGTTATGGACTAATTGAAACTACTATTAAGGAATTATTATAAGCCAAACGGCAACCGAGTGACGCCAATTGCCACAGCTGATTGTTTACATAAACATGTACATACGTGGGACTGTAACTATCTGAATTGGAAATATTTGGTGTGTACAGAAGTAGCAATTAAAGTATGAGAATCATAAGAAAATATTTCTGACCAGCTTAAACCTTAAAGTTAAAGCCACATTCTCTCGTATGTATTGGTAAAGATAAGACACAGTAGTAATGTTAAATGTTGTTTATAATGAATTTTTTCTCAAGCTATTATCGCTTCATTTTGATTTTTATATTTTCTGTGCAACACAAGTAAATAGCACTATAGCAGTATAGCACATTAAAAAAAACTGTGACGTTATAAGAATTTTTTTTGACACGCTTGTTGAGGCATAGGCTTGGCTAGCAGGAGGCTTATTGGTCATATTCATGTAAACAATTACCTCTTGCTTCTTTATACTCTCTTCCGTTCCAATTAATTGTTTTATACGAAATTACGTGTAATTTTGATCGGGTTATAATATGTATCAAAATTATCGAAATAAAAATTTTCAAAACTAAATCATATAATTTAATGTTTGAACTATATGATTAACTTTTGAAAATTTTCATTCCGACAATTTTGATACAAGTTATTGACCGGTCAAAATTGCATGTGAATTCGTAATGGACAATTAATCGGGAACAGAGAGACTAGTTAGATTGTAAAATGGATTCTACATCAATACCCTTCACATCTATCTTGCCCATAAACCTAATACTACGAAAACCATGTCTTCCAACAATTGAAATTTAAACTTGGTTTGGTCTAAACGTTTTGCATTCATGTTTATCATTTCAGCAGTGCCGGCCCAAGATCTTCCGACACCACAATGGAGATTTAAAATTTGCGCCTCAAAAAATCTTAAAACATCGAAATTCAAACATGCAATTTTGTGTATATGTGAGAATTTTTAACATGTTTTTGAGTAAATAAATAAAAATAATAATATCAAACTATCTATATATACATACTTCCTAGAAAATTAAACCCATTAAAATAGTAAACTTTTGTGTACGTTTCTCAAGGTTCATTTGAAAAAAATGTACCAAATCGAACATTCCTTCAACTATTGACAAAATAACATGAAGCTAGCTCAAGTACAATCCAAAAAAAAACTACTACTACAAAAAAAAAATAAGACTAATACAGTAAAACATCTATAAATTAATTATGTAGAAATTTATTAATTTAAAGAGATATTAATTAATCGATAAATTAATAATTATTATTTTAAAGAGATTTTAATTGATTGAACAATTAATTTTTAACAAATGACAATTGTAAACACTGCAAATTTCACCTGGTCGATTAAGTGTCAATTAATTTCGATGAAACCACTAATCACTATTGACGAAGGTATTTATGAACTTGAGAAAATAATTGATGATCTCGGTTATCGTAATAAAATGTATGTTAATCGTGGCTTGTTTGATTATACAAGTGAAAATGATATATGTTTTGAGGCATATACCTTAAAAAAAAACTGTGGATACCGCATTTGAAAACATAAAGAGTTTGAAGTTGATTATGATGCAATATATTTGGAACTAGTCACGCGAAAAAAATCATTTATCACGTCTAAAACTTTTCATACTTTTTTGGTGTATTTCAAAAAGACTACACCGGAGCTTTCAGATGCAATTAGAAAAATTATGGATGAGATTCAAGTGTATTTAAATTTTAAGAAGAAACAAACAACTATAAAGTCATGTTTCACTAAGTCGTCTTAGTAATTTTTGTCATTTTGAATAATTATTAATTTATGATTTTGTCGGAACCAATATTTATATAAGAATTTTCAGAAGATTTATTATCCTATTAATTTATCTAAATTTATAACATTTTGGCCTTTAAATTTATAACATTGGACTTTATGTGTTTGATCGATCATAACATTGGACTTTAAACCTCCGACCATAACTATTATTCGGATTCCGAATTAGAAAAGAAAAAAAAATACATAAAAAACTATGTTAGTACTCTCACCGGGTGACATAATATTTACAAAATCTAGCTAATTTGTGTTATAAACTATAACCAATTCCATTTTTTACCTTATTAATCTCGTATTCAAGTATATTTAAGTACTTATGTTTTTTAAGCGAAAGAGGCATTTCATTAATTTATATCAGTACTCCGTAATGATGCATAATAAAACTATTATTATTATAGGGACAATGTAACTTTAGACTAGTAACATGTAATTAAATTTCTAATTTAGAACGGTTATAACTTGAGGTGAGGGGTGACATGGTGAGAAGTTATAAGGGTTATATGTTTATTAGATATATTAATTAGTCTATTTATTTGCGGTTTGACGGTTTGACCCGCGGTTTAAAGATTTTAACCCAAACCAACCTGCATATATTAAATGTGGTTTGATTTGGTTTGCGTTCATAATTTTGAAAAGTCCAACCCAACCCAACCTGCAACGGGTTGGTTTGGATTGCGGTTTGGGGCGCTTTTTTGCCCATTCCTACCTCCGATCAGTAAAAGAAAAAGTTCATTTAGCAATAAAAAAACTTTTTGAGTTATGTTGATAAATTGATTGATGTTAAGTTTTAGTAATAGTTTGACAAAACAATTATTATTCTTTTGTTAAATTTTAGCTACACCCATTCTATTAATATAAATCAAAAAGTTTTCTAATGCTACATGAACATTTTCTCGTAATGGATAGAAATAGATGCCAATCAAAACGATTTATGGGCCTGTAGTTGGGTTTGTCCATACTTTTTAAAATATACGAAGTTAAAAAAATTAATGGTTAATATCTAGGTCATAGGTGTAACATTGCCCAAACATGATTATGAAGTTGATCGTCATAAATTAGGTAGAACTTTGGCCACCCATTTGTCTTTTTCTCTCGAGTTCTAATTTTCTAAGCTAGGGTTGAAATTGCACTCTTTAGTTCTAAGTTTAAGAACCAAAATATATAAATAAAACGCATGACCCAGCCCAGGGACCAATCTATATATATAGTGGCAATGGGTGCAAACACACACTTTTGGTTCCGTAGTAAAATATATTAAAAAACAATTTTTTATTAATTTTTAAATATTTATTTACAAAAACAGCTAGTTAATAGATAAAACAAATTGCAAATTATAACAAACTCACTTATTTGGTGTAGTGGAAAAATATCTCTTCAATTGATGGATTTTTTCATTATTATTAGTTTCTTTTAAATGTTATTATTTATATAATTTTCTAATTATAAAACTGAAAAATACTCATTACTTTTAACTTATTAGACTTTATTTCTACAATTTTAAAATTTATTTTGACTTTAGTTTTTTCCTCTTAAAATAAAAGTTGCTACATGTCAATATATTATTTAATTATTAGCACTACATCATTATTAATAAATAATTGACATTATATATCTAATTACTTAACGAGCTTTCTCAAAGTTAAATAATTTGCTTTATTTGATAAATTAAACCACATGTATATAGAATTTTATAAAATAATATTTTTTTATTGATGTTTGGTGGTTTTTACTCATGAGTATTGATATAAAATTTAAAAATAATACATCATTTATTTATATACATTGTTACGCTTTAATAAAAAAAATATATACGACTTGCCCCCGTTACTCAAAATCCTGAATTCGTCCCTGACCCAACCCGAACCCAACCTACTTTAAATGGGTCGGTTATGTTGAGTTGGGTTGTAATTCAAAATTTTATCAATCCGTACCAACTCATTTATCTGATAGGGTTTCGTTCCGTTTAGGCTCAACCCACACCAAACCAAAGTGTACCCACTTCTAACAATATGGCTAAATGAAGCTATTTTACCTATCTCAACTTTACAAGAATTGGCATTACAATGTTAACACATCATCTATTTTATTGCACGGTACGGGTATGACAATATAGAAAAAACTGAAAATTTTCAGTACGGTATGAAAATGATACGTCAATATTTTATTTTATTTTTTATATATACGATTTAATTTAAAAATTACAATATTAAAATAACAGAATTAACAAACTTTAGTACAATTAGACTTCTATACGGATATTTTAGTGAACGTTAATATAATTTTTTCATAACTAGTGTCTAAAAAAATTTAATTTAATTCATCACATTTGTTAATTATAAAAAAATCACATTATTATATTGATAATCTTACATTTTAATTAATTTTTATGAAAAAAATAAAATAAAATTTCTCTGTCGAACCGAAAAAGAACCGGAGACGTACCCGTGTCGTACCCAAGCCGTACCGAGATGGTCAAACAATGTAAAAGTCAATGATACTCCATTTTCCATACCCAGTACTTCATTTGTTTGTCATACTGTGCCGATACTAGTACCCTACATGTGCCGGATACTCCAAAAAAAAAAAACTGAAGTGATATTATCACTTCCCATTTCCAGTTTCATGAAGTATTTATTTTCTATCCTAGTGTATTTATATAGTGTAATCCTTCCTCTCAATTACTCGTATTACCTATGACTTTGGGTATAGTTAATTTTTTTTCCCGCTTAATTAGAAACTTTTCAATATATTAAATTTTGCTCTTAAGTTATTGTACTCATGTTAGTGATTGCATATGAAGTCATGTTAATTTAATTTCATGCCTTTTTTCTTATAAATATTAAATTAAATTGGTTGAAATTTGAAAATCTTGAAACATTTCTTTTTTGGTTTCTTTTTTCAAATTTTTTCCTTTTCACGGTTTTTGATGCATTAACACCAATATGGAAATATAGCTTTCTCTTTTCTCTAACATAGGCTTTCAGAAGATAAACGTATACACTGGACACACTCATTGAAATAGACTAAATTAAAAAACAAGGGCAATTAACAAAAACATATCATATCTCTATTATATTAACAAAAATATATCATAATAATTTAAAGTATAAATTAACAAAACATACTACTTTTGAAACTAAATTAATAAAAACATACCCAAAAGTTTCTAATTAACAAAAACATACCCAAAAGTTCATACCCTAATTTGTATATTTCATACCCTTATTCCAAAAATTCATACAGTTATTTCAAAAGTTCATACACTAATTTGTATATTTTATACCCCTATTTCAAAAGTTCATGCCCTTATTTCAAAAGTTCATACCCTAATTTGTATTTTTCATATATTTATTCCAAAAGTTCATACTCTTGTTTCAGAAGATCATACCCTAATTTGTATTTTTCATACTTTTATTCCAAAACTTCATACAATTATTTCAAAAGTTCATACCCTAATTTGTTCATACACTTATTTTAAAAGTTAATACACTAATTTGTATTTTTCATACCTTTATTCCAAAAATTCAACTCCATACCCTTAATTCACGTAATTCATACACTTATTTTTTAACATTATACACTAATTAACAAATTCAACTCTTAGCCGTTCTCCGATCTCGAACTATCACGCCGTCGTCGTGAGCTTCTTCTTCGATGACCGCATCTTCGTCGGCATCAATCTTGAGTTTTCGACCTCGCTGTACACACTCGTCGTCCATTCCGATAGATGTGTCCGTCTTAATCTCCACAGAAGAGAGAGATCAGAGAGAGAAAAGAGAAAAAAAAATCAAAAAATAGAGGAAGGATGATGAGAGAGATCGAAAAGAGAGAGGAGTGATGAGAGATCGGAAAGAGAGGGGAGTGATGAGATTGGATAGAGTGATAAGTAGTAGGAGAGAGAAGGAGGAGAGAGAGATTGGAGAGAAGATGAGAGGAGCAGAGAGGCGAAATAGATTGGTAGGGATAAATCAGATTTTTTATTTTTATTAATTATTAATTGAAGTTATGATTTTAATAATTTAACTTTTAAAAATATGTTTTTGTTAATATAACACTAAATATATTTATGTTAATTGCCCCTATTATTTAAAGTTGTCCATGAAAAAATAAAAATAAAATATTAGGTGCCCTGTTTGGATATTGCTTCCCAAATTGACGATGATAAATCAAAAGAAAATACCATCAAATCAAAACCAAAAGGAAAAAGAAAAGCAACAAAATAAATAAAGAGCAACAGACCAATTTATACCAGGGCAATTTTTTGTGCAGTCCAATTTTTGATTGGGTTGAAAGGGGTACATGGTCTTGTAAATAGAGAAGATACAACAACATCAAATCAATACATGGTTCAAGGTATAAAAAATAAAGACAATAAAATAGAAGAGCATATTATAGCAACAAAATAGACGATAAATTATGAATAAGAAATTGAGAAAACTGAAACTGTTATTACCAGTTCATCTGGAGATCAAAACAAGGAATTGACAATTATTTTCGAAATTAATTTCACATCAAATTTAGGGTGTAACATACCACTTTCGCTAGTCTTTCCGAGTAATCAGACCAAAATTTTAACGGATTTCACTCAGACCTAGAGTCAAATTACGATCTTCAGCTGAGCTAAATTCCGGGTGGTATTTTGATTATAATGAGGGTTGGACACCAGTTCCGGTTAAAAGAATCAAATGAAAGGGACAAATGTTCCTATAAAAAAGAACAAATAGTTCTACGATCTTTCCTCAAAAGCATCTTGAATGTATTATAATGGAAGGTTGGAAGA
This sequence comes from Primula veris, assembly GCA_963682055.1. Taxonomy (NCBI): domain Eukaryota; kingdom Viridiplantae; phylum Streptophyta; class Magnoliopsida; order Ericales; family Primulaceae; genus Primula; species Primula veris. The sequence goes on from OY821749.1 coordinate 14,737,327, forward strand.
AATAAAAATTAGTGATGATTCGTGAAACTTGGACGCATTTTGAGGTTTTTATTTTATTTGTTTTCTCTGTTCCAAATATTTATTAATAAGCTCTATTTGACCAATTATTTATAAAAATAAAATAAAATAAGTCTAGCACAATTTATATATATATTACTAAATAGTAAAAAATAAAAACTACTCCTACTCCTGTTTAAATAAGGAACTACATACAAATCATCTCTTTTAAATAATGAACTCCTGTTCTAAATGTGCTGAGTGTCTCTTAATTTATCTGAGTAAACGATTTCCTTTTCTTATGAGTTATCATGGATTTTTTTTTTTTGTAGCTTTAAGTGGAAAGTTTTGTGCTATTTTGGAGCTAAAATTTGAAGGTGGGTAGGTCTGAATGCATGTTTATATATTTTTTTTTTCTGTAATTTTGGGTGGTGCTGCTGAAATTATATAATAGTTAACATCTACATGCAAAAATTGTTTAATTTGCTGCAATTTGTTTTCTTAAGCATCTCCGTTTTCTTGTATCTCTTTGCAGTATTGTAGGTTTTATAAATCAAATGGGAATAAACTCAAATATGCAAGTGCGAGGGTAACTCCTGTGTCTAAAAGTTAAGAACACCTTAGAATATACGTACTATGAAGCAGATTTGACACTTAATATTAGAGTTCATAATAATTCATAAGTGAATATTGATCCGGTGCAATTAGTCCTTTTTATTTTGGAGACAATGTAATTTGCTTGTTTTTTTTTTTTTAATCATTTTATTTAATCCTATGATTGAAAAAGTTCTCGTATCTCTGTTTCCCATATAACTTTAGTCTTATTCTTTGACCAGGCAGTTAAAAGAATTAAAGAGATGAAGATAGTTAAATAAAAGATGCCTACCCCAGACATGATAACCGTTGAAAGTGTGAGTCTTTCTTATCAAATTGTATTTCATTTTTTTCTTTTCTTGGGTCAATTTTACAGTTTTCATCCCTTTTTGACTGAGGTATCTAAGTGCTAAGTTTAGAGTCTAGAGCAAGTTATTTCCTCTCCACGCAAAAAAGCTGTTCTATATGATGCATTTCCTTGTTCAAGGTAAAAGAAATGATGAATGATGATCTGTCTCAAATGATAGAAAAAAGCGAGTTCAGAGTGGGTAAAGCTAGTATTAACTGTACTGTGGTGACGACCACTACTCATACGACATAAACCGTTGTCAATGACTCTGTTGTATAGATAGTTACTCCATTCTAGATTTGATTATTGTGTTGTCTCTGTTTATCGTGATTATTTTGAATCTAAGTGTGTATAATTTTGGCAAGCCATTGTTTCTTGTTAAATGATCAGTTTCACAAGTCATTATTGGCTCTAAGACAGTCACCCGTTCGAATTTATTTTTACGTAGATACGGTTTAATCATATTTTCTTGGCTAACTGTGATAATTTTATTTCTGCTCTCCATTTGTTAAAGATCTCAGATTCTGGATAAAAAATAGTTTATGCTTGCAGTATGTCACTGTTTTTATTTATAAAGAGTTTGTTATTTATGTATGGGACTATTTTATATATGCATCAACTTATGTAAGTTCACAAGAAATATGTTCAAGAGAATAAGGCCTCTAAAGTCATGTCTAAGGAAAACTTTGTCTGTTATATTTTAAGTGATAAGTGAAGCCCAAATGAATCCCTCCTGGGTCTGGAAGAAACTACTCCAACTGAGAGCAACAATTAAACCTATGTCGAATAGTTTAAATTTGAAAATGGTCTTCATTGGTATGATTATTGGTCACCGTGTGTGTTTTTTTTTTTTTTTTTTATGTTTGGTATGATTATTGATAACCTTGTGGTTATATTCCAGTAATGTGCTAGAGAGTAGAGACAATCGATGCTATGCGGTCTAAGGAAAACTGGAAAGCATGAGAGATTATTTTCATTGCTTTATGAGAATAGAAAAGTTCAAGTCCTATGATTTTTAGAGGGAGGGCTTGATAAATCCATAACTTTGATCGGTCGTGTTAGGCTTTTCAACAATGATATAATGGTAAATCAACCGTGAATAAAGGACACTTCCTGATCTTTATTACTGCTCGGATTATTGTCCTTGTTCGGACTATTACATTTGCTCGGATTAGTATTTCGGTTTTACAATTGTGCTCGATATGACTATTTAATCTCTCGTCTTGATCTTTCTCCCCTTTTATTCGGTGCTCGGCTGTCTTTTCTCGGTTTATTTCTCGAAGTGATATGCTTTGGTTAGTTTATCTCTTTTCTTAACTTCTCTCTATATTTTTTGGATAGATTTTCTGGTGGTTTTCTAGGAGGGGTAGTTGGCTATTTATAGGCAACTGCGCCTTCTAGGATATTGACAAATGTCTTCATCCCAGAGATTTTTCAGACATGAGTCCCCATTTGATTGGGCTTGGGCTTTTGGTAGTAACACCTCAATTCCTATAAAAAGTATGAGATGACCCATTTAAGCGTTGGACACCCATTTATAAAGTGGGTTGATTATTACCCGAATAAAATATTCGGGTCTAATTTTTATGTTCTATCAAGTGCTCCCTGACTTCCTCGGCGTGGTTTCCATGTCGGGGGAGTCATGTTTGGTTTGTCGATAACGTTACTTCGGTCTTGTCCTTCCCAATGCTTCATCGAGAAACGCAATAGACTTATGACGGTTCCCAGGGGGGCACATTTAATGTTTCCTATCCTAATATCTTTCTTCGAGGAAAAATCCTATAAAGGGGTGTGCTCCCTCCATACTTAGACATTTTACTACTAATTTGCTCGTGACATAATGGCTTCTTCAGGTTCTACTGGTGAGAGCTCCTTTAATTATATTTCATATTTAGAAACGGAAATCAAGAAATCTCGTACCGCGAATAAGAAACTCGTGGCCAAGGTTTCAGACTACAAGAAAAGGCTGTCTGACATGGATTCTGATCATCATGTGACGATGGCCGATCGGGATTGGGCTTACGAGCATATAAAGAAGCTCGAGGCTAATCTGGCCAAGCAGAAGGCAGCAAAAAGGGCCTATAAGCTTGCCTTCAAGGAGCTGCATGCTCGGTCTAACCCGAGTTCGGATGACGATGAAGAAGGCTCTTCCTCGAAATAATTAGTCTTTTGTAATTTCTGTCGTAATTTCTCTTGAATGAGGAGTCTTCTCTTCAGTTGTAATCGAAGTTTTTGAAATTAATAAAATATTTCCCTTTCCTTGTTCTTGTCTGTTTATCTTCTTGATGTCCTTTTGGATGACTTTAATTGGATTTGGAACTGTGGTTAATTCGCCGTAAATGCTCTTGGGAAGTTCAAGAGGTTGTATTTATTCGAGATGACCTTTGATCTACTCCTTGTTTCTTCTTATAAAAGGGGACTGTCCCAGTATTCTCTATGCAGTTCATTCTTTATTAACGAACAAATGGCTTCTCCTCTTGAAAACTATGGTGACAACCTTCCTGAATACGTTGCCCGTCTGGAAGAGGAAGTTCAGAAGGTGCGTTATCTCGAGAAGAGGGTTGCCCGGCTGTTGGTGGAAGCTCGTCGGGCCGCCGAACTAGACGAGCGATTGGATGCCCTGGAGAAGGAGCACCAGAGGTCTTTGCTCGACAGTATTCGCGCTTGTGCCCGGATCAAAGAGCTCGAGGCCTCCAGAGATAGGCAGCTTCCTTCCAAGAGGGCTTACAAATTGGCCCTTAAGGAAGTGTATGCTCGGTCGAAAAGGAAGCCGAATGACGAAGCGGGCCCTTCTATGAAATGATTTTATTGTTTTCATTGTATTTCCTCTTTGTGCTTCTTCTGTAACGAAGTATCGACCAATCAATAAAGACTTCTTTTTCTTGTTTATATCTGAATTACTTTCCCAATGCAATTTATTTTGACTGCGCACGCTTGTGGCCTCATTAATGCTTTTCTTGGGCCTTGCGTTTGATCTTATCCATTGGACCTTCTTACTCTTTATATCTGGGGACCAATAGGATTTCTTGAGCCCTGTGCATAAAAATCTTACTCATCAGAGTTTTCTTGATCTCTGTGCAAAAGATCTTAGATATTTATTTGAACCTAATGCCTTTCCCCAGAAATGACGCGTGTTTCAATGCCATTATTACTTGCCCTCTTTAAATATTGGTAAGAATCCAAGCGTTTTGTGAACAAGAGTGGCTTTTAATTACTCACGCTTTTTTAGAACCTTTGGGGAATCCAAACGTTCTTTCTTGAACAGACATCTTTTAATTACCATCGCTTCTTAGTACCCATTGGCGAACGGTTGCGACTCTCAATACCAGCCCTCATCTAATTGATCTATAAATACCTGCTTACAGCATGGTTACATCCACAATTCTCATCATATTATTTTCCCCCATATATAGACCCTCATCTTATAATTTTCCTAAGATGTCTGGTCCTTTCACCCAATCAGCATTAGCTTTGCAAGTGGAGGCCTTTAAAGCCTCCTATAACCATGTACAAAGGCTGTTGAGGGATGCCGAGGAGGAATTGAAGGTGATGCGTTATCACCATACCGAGATGGTTCGGGAATTAACTTGGCTAAGATCCGAACTGGCTTACTGCCGACGTGCTCGTCAGGCTCTAGTCGAAGAGAATGAGATGCTAAAGGGGAACCCGACACTGAGGGACAGGGATGTCTCTGCCGGGCCCTCTCATCGATACCGATCGACTTCCCCCTAACCTTCCCCCTTCTTTTTTTATTTTTCTCTGCTTTTCCCCATCTTTTCCCATCTCTTTCTTTTTCTTCTTTTTATTTCTCAGTTTCCCTCATTTCTTCCTCTTCCTCTCTTGTGTTTTTTTTATACTCTGTTCTCTCGTACTTTTTATTCTTTTCTTTTCCCCTTTCTTTTTTGTTTCATTGACTTCCTTTTTAGTTGTCTGTCTCCTTCATTTCTTTATCTTCTTCTCATCTGTTTTTCTTCTGTGCCTCCTCTTTCTTTTTCTTCATCTTCTCTCCCATCACTCTTTTTCTTTTTTCTTCTTTTTTTTGCACCACTACGATGTAACAATCAGCCCTGTGATCCAAAGGGTTTTGTGTTACATTTAGGGTTTGTCATTTTTCTTTTTGACTCTTCTTTCTTATCACTTCTTCTTTTCTTGCACTCTTCTTCTTTTTCTCTTCTTGCTTTTCCTTTCTCTTTCTTCTTACTTTTTCTTTTTGGCGTCTCCTGCTCACTTGGTCAGCTGATATAGTTGATCCTTTGCCTGATCTTCTGTACTAGCTCTTCTCGGATGTAATAGATCTTTTCGGATGTAATAGGTTTCCTTTTCGGATGTAATAGACCTTGATGTAACAGACCTCGATGTAATATTGTCTTTTGATGTAATGAACAATGATGTATTCCATCTTCATTAATGAAAAGTATTTTTGCCCTTTTATTTTTGCATTTCTTTTTATATTGCACCTGTGGTTTGTTGTTTGTCTGGAATCTAGATCTTTGAATATCTCGTCTTTATTTCTTCTGAACTGTAGTCTCAGATGTCAGTAGATGTCCCCATCACTGTCAAACATATGTGCATGCTCCCTAGTAGGTCAGGAAATGTGCATGCCCCCAAACATGTCAGGAAATATGCAATTTCCCAAGCAAGGTCATAAAATATCATACTCTCCGTTCTATAAGTACTTCTCTTTTCTTTGGTAGTTTATCATCTCTTTTTTCTTTTTGCTTCTCTCTTCCTCAGCCCTTTATTTTCTTCCGTACTATAACAATTTCCCAGAATGTCTGGACATGTGGTGAGATATCATGCTCAGATGAAGGGCTTGGACACTGAGGTATCTCGGGTCCGCCGTCGGATGGCAAGGCTTGAGAAAGAGTATGGCGTTTTGGCCTTGAGCTTGTTCGGCTCTTATCCCGAAGAGACGGTGAAGTGGACCGAGATCTCGGCACTGAGTCGCCAGCTCGATCACTTGTTGTTACAGAGAAACCATCTGGCCAACTCCTGGTATGATGCCGAGGAAATTTGGGACCATTCTCAAGATGAGTTTGACAACTCTCCTCAAGGCCTAGCTAGCATAATGGTAAAGAATGCTCGGCTCGTGGAGCGCGTCAGGGTTCTTACTACGGAAAACAACAGGCTCTCCTCGGAGAATGACAATTTGGTCGCCATGAACGATTCCTACCAAGCTCGGTTGAATTGTTCTGCTCGTTTTGCTTTCTCTCGGTCTGGCAGTTCGGTTTTTCCACCCATTGATCCTTAGATTGGGCTGGTTTTCTTATGTATTTCCCCTTTTGCCATTTGTGTTTTATCTTCTGTATTTGATGAATCAGTTGTATCTTTTCGTATCTCGTGTCTGTCTTGTGAACCATTGTAACGCTTCGTACTTTGTGCCTTTTGATTCTCTATAAATGCTCCCTATTGCCTGTATCTCATTACCAATTTCTACCTCTCTCTTGTTTTATAATTTGCTTCTTCTAACTTGCTTTTGCGTGAGATGGCTCCCATAACTAGGTCTGCCTCCAAAAAGAAAGCCCTTATGGAAGAGGAGCCTACTTTTTTGCTACCTCGTCCCCCTGGTTTTGGGGAGGAGGATTTGACTCCTCTTCAAATAAAAGAAATTGAGATGTCATGGCTGAAACATGATCTCATGTGTGCTCGGACTGAAGCGAGGAGGTTTAAACAATATTTGGATGAGGAGGGCACTGCTCGTTTCAAGGCCGAGCAAAAATGCGAGTCTCAGTCTTACGCCTTGAAACAGGCTGAGATGGCGATTTCTTGTTTAATTAGGGAGAAGGAGCGTCTGGAGGAACTTTTGGCGAAGAGGGATGTTGCTATGGGGGATAGTTCGAAAAAGTAGGATGAGTGTATTTTCTTGTAACATTTTTCTTTTTCTGTTGTATTGTTTATGTTTCCCCCTTTGTGGATGAATAAAACTTGTCTTGCACTTGATTCTGTCCTATTTTATTTCCTGTTTGCTTCACCCTTTTATATTTCTGAGCATACACCGAACAATATGCCCGGTTATCCCCCCGGAGAGCGTTGTTAGACTTGATGCTCCCTGCCATCAAGCTAGAAACGGTCTTCGTCCACCTTGTTCGGTGTGCCCTTTTGGTAAGGATTGGTTGGGAGTCGAGGAACTTTAATCGGGGGATATTCTCGGTGTGATAGTAGTGGTAGCGTATGTGGGAAGCTTTTCGTGGTAGGGTCCACTGGCCGTTTATTTAGGCGTAATGATGTGAACTGCCTTGGGTAGTGGGATACGCGCTGACGTGGCGAAATCTGGAGCGTTTATATGTTAAAAATAGCAGCGGTTGTTGACTTTTGTATGGTTGGAAAAAAGGTAAACCTCTGTTACACGAAAGGACGGTTATTATTTTATTCTTTTTGTGACTCCACTCCTTTCTATTGTGCCAAGTAATCCTGTTTTATTTTTATCACAGAATTTGCTGAAGAAAATATCTCTCTCTCTAAAGCATATTCTTCCCGCCAAAAAGGAAAAGAGTTCGGCCGCTTGATCTAGGGTTTCGTGGTTTTGTTGGAAGACTTACTGCTGTTCGCGCTTGCTTGCTCATAATGATTACTGTAAGTGATTTTTCGTTCTCCCCCCTTCCCTCTTTTAGGAGTTGTATTTGATTTGTCGTTGTGGTCATAGGTGTGTCGTTGGTATATGGTTCAGGTTATCTATATATGTCGGATGATTCTTATGTATCTGGTTAATGTGTGTGTGTGGGGGGGGGGGGGGTGGTGGCGCTCGTTATATTGATGTGGTTCTTGTTTGTGTATTTGGTTAGTATATTGATGGACTTTTGATGATGTTTGGATAGGAAATTCTGAGCCAAAGTGTGGCCCAAATTGGCACATTCGTAGAAAAGGATTTTAAGGAGCTTGCCGGAATACCTGACAACATACATATCCGGCTTCCTATTTCTGACGAGGAGGTGCTGGGATTTGTTCCTTCCGGCGAGGTGGCTGTGTGCTCTTCGGCATTCTTCACTGGGGGTCTTCGACTGCCCTTTACAAACTGGGTGGCTTCGTTCTTTGAGGCCGTCCAGATTGCTCCGGCCCAACTGGCCCTAAATGGTTACCGTACTCTGAATGGTATCCAAAGGTTATCGGAGCTGTCTGGAATACCGATTGAACTGAAGGATGTCTTCAGAGTCTATAGTTTGAGCTTTGAGCGTCGCAGCTCGTATCTGAAAACCTTGCGTTCCTTTTTCCGGCTCGTTATCGGTTTGCCGGATACCAACAAAGAGCGCAATCTTGGTATTGTTATTGCGTCTGGTGAATGGGCTTGTCCGGGACACCAGATTCCTGGGCCGGCCACCAATGCTCCCACTATGCCAGACCTCGGCGCTCCCAATGTAGAGGCCCTGTTAGCTCTTTGGAAATGGTGGGGGCCGGGACCGACGCCGGATCCGGCGAGTCGTAGTGCCCCGATGCTGCTCGGGTACCCGATGGGGTCGGTGACCAAGGGGAATCCTGCGCCCGAGATCCCCAAAGAGCCCGAGGAAGAGTTCTTGAAAGTGGTCCGGGCTTGAAGTGCTGCTCGGCTCGGGAAGAAGCTCGTTCGGTCTAAGCGTCATGCGTCTGACCCTGTTGGTGGAGTAACGAAGAGGGCCAGGGGAACCGATACATCGGTTACCGAGGAGGCTGATATCGTTGGCTCGGGCGAGGTGGCGGTGGCTGCCGCCGAAGGGGATACCGCCGAGGATGCCTCTGCGCCGGGCGAGGTATGTGTATATGTATTATGATTTTCTTGTCTTTTGGTTGTTTGTCATTTTGTTCGCTAGTGCTTTGCTTTATTAGTCATCTTGTTTCAGCTACTGACTTCTCCATTGGTTACCCTCGCTCTTGCCCGGTCTATGGGTATTATTGTGTTTCAGGGGTCGATCGACGATGTATTCGGACATATGAACCTCTTGACTAACATGGGAGAGGGTACGATGACTTTGCCTGTCATCTCGCCTATCCCCACCGAGGGTCCGATAGATTTGCCCGTTTGCTCGCCCCTCCGTACTGAGGAAGAGATCGAGCATAGGGCCCCTGAGATTGATCAGTTGGAGGAGGACGTGGGGGTGGAAATGGAAGGCAGCGAAGAGAATGCCGGGGATGTTGTGACGGGTGTCGAGGATGAGGCTCTCGACGGATCCGAGAAGGTGTTGGTTGACGGGGTTGCAATGACCCGTTACATTGACCGATGTAGGGGTGAACTGCTGGAGCAACCGCGAACCTTGAAGATGGGGTATACGGCTCTGAAACCCCTTGTGTTCAAGGATGCAGAAAGACTATCTGCCCAACCTACAATGTCGGTTATAGAGCAGGTCCACGCGGATGCGCTGAGGGTACGTGGGGCTCGTATTTCGCTATATAGGTCTGGTACTTGTATTTTGTTTGAAATCTAATGTGTTGAAGTGCAGATTGCTGTGAGTACCGTGGCGCTACGGGATCAGCTGGGAGCTCTAGGGGCTGAGAAAGAGAAGCTGGTGGCCGAGAAGGAGAAATTGGTCGCCGCGAAGAAAACCCTGGGCGAGAATTATGACAAGCTGTCGGTGGACTTTTTGCACCTGACCGAGGATGTCGAGAAATTGAAGGCGGAAAAAGAGAGCATGGTCGTTAAGTACGGCGAACTAGAGGAGGAGAACTTGCTCCTGGCAGAGGACGTGAAAGCCGAAAAGGCTAAGGTGTCTGCCCTGAAAACGGCACATGCGGTGGAGCGGACAAAGTTAGCGATGATGGCCAACTTCTCTGTATACTGTGCTCATGTGCGGGCGCTCAATTTCGCGAACGTTCCTTTGTCGGATAGGGCGTGGTCGGAGTTGGTGTATCCGTGTCCGCATGGTGCACCGCCGAAACCCTTGGACTGGGCGAATCTTCGTGAAGAAGAGCTTCCTCGGCTACCGGGACAGACAATTTCGACAGCGCTGCGTCCTCATTCTATGTCGGCCCCGTCCACTCCTCGACCGGATGCTACTGTAGTTCCCCCACCAGTATCTCCTCAGGTGGAACCTTGACTATCTTTCTAGCAGTATGTATTTTTTTTTTTTTTTGGTCTCTTGTGTATCTAGAAACAGATTCTTTTGGGGAAGTGATAATATAGGTGCTGTGGTTTCTTTCTGTTGGGCTTTCTTGGGTTAATTTCTTTTGATGGTCGTCATATTTTGAAGGATGTGAAAACAAAATATTGTCAGGTACCAAATAACCCCCTTGCCATGGTGGTCTGGACCTCGCCTAGTCGTAGTGTAGGTGACGTAATGGAAGATTTGGAAAGATCTAACGCGTCCCTGACCGCGAAATTGACTTGTGCTTATCAGGAAATCGAGGGTCTGAATATTCATATTTCCAACTTGGCGATCCGGCTACGTGATTTGGGAGAGAAATTTAGTAAAAAGACCGCCCATTATACGGCAAATAAGGGTAAAGCAAAGGAACTTCTCGGTGCCCTACGACGTTCTCGTGATGAAGCCCGAGGTCGTGTGACGAGCTTGAGCTTGGTCCTTGGGGCCGTTTTCGAGGATGCGGATCTGCTGCTATCCTTTGCCAAAGCGTATTGGGCCCAAGCTCGCGCCGTAGAGGTGCTGGAGCATATAAAAGGAATGAGTGGTGCGTCCCGGGCAGAGCGCATGGTGGATGCGAAGGCCGGGGTAACTGAAACCACTGTTGCCTTGAACCGAATCGAGGCGGTCATTCATGAGCGTTTGGGGACGCAAATTAATTCATTGCGAGATATTCATTTTGCCGATGTAGTAGAGACTTCGGCGTCTGTTGAGGGGTTGTCGGATTAATAAAGTAGCTTGTTTTGTCGTTTGCTTTGTAGCTTGTATAAAAAATTCTCTCTCTTTTTTTTTTTTTTTGTATATTCATCTCTTCTCGTTCTTCCCCCCCCCCCCCTTTTTTTTTTATATAGGCACATGCTACTACGTCGCACCAGGCTGGTTCTCAATGCCTAGTTAACCCGGGGTTAGGACCTACTGGTGCTGCCCGGGACGAGGTCTCATCTGGTGCGGCTAGTGAGGTGCCTGACAGGTGGCCCTACATTGTTTTGATGAGCAAAAATGTCAAATTGACCGACCAATGTGCTCGACTGCGGACCAAGCTGAAAACCCAGGCGGCATCTTTTCGAGAATACGTTCGCCGTGCCGAGCATGCTGTTGAGGTTCAGGAGCGTCGTTTGGATCGATATTGGCGTGCAAAGCACGAGTACTTCGGCAAATTAAAGTTGCTTGTGACCAAGGCCAACGTGTTGGTGAAGTATTTCCGTTTGTCCCGTGCCAGATACGATGCTTCCGCAGCTATGATCGAAGCTCGCCGTAACCTCTCCTTTGACGATGATCGCCGTAAAGCGGCCTCGGATGCTCACGAGTTCACGAAAGAAGCCGAGTTCAACGCGTGGCTTCAGACGCTGACTTGTGTTGGGGCTCATACGACCAATTTTGATGCCCTCATTTCTGAGGAGCGTTTTGATGGTGATGAGTCTGATGGGTACACAACGACGGATGACGAAGAGATTGAGCTCGGTCAATTACCGTCGTGCTCCTCCTGCAGTAGCTCTTCTTAAATGAATCTCTTTAGTGTCGATAATCTTCTTGTTGCCTCCGTAATGCGGGCGAGGACTATTTATGTTATTTCTTTATTCCTGTTTTGTACCTTTCCATTGCCGTATTGCTATTTAATTGATTGGATCGATTTTTCCTTGCTAAATCATTTGTTATTTCGTTATTCCTGTTTTGGAGATGCTTCTTGTTGATATTTTGTTGTTTAGATTGATTCTCCTTCATTGTTTTAGCCAATTTATATTGCATCGCCGCCGTAATGTGGACCTGAATAATTCCTTGCATTGTACCTGCATATAAATTTCATAGTATTCCTAGGCGTTCCTTCGGTAACACGCCATGTTGGGAATTTCATAGTATTCCTAGGCACTTCGGCCATGTTGGGAATTTCATAATATTCCTAGGCGTTCCTTCGGTAACACGCCATGTTGGGAATTTCATAGTATTCCTAGGCACTTCGGCCATGTCGGGAATTTCATAGTATTCCTAGGCGTTCCTTCGGTAACACGCCATTTACGGAATTTCATAGTCTTCCTAGGCACTTCGGCCATGTTGGGAATTTCATAGTATTCCTAGACGTTCCTTCGGTAACACGCCATTTATGGAATTTCATAGTATTCCTAGGCACTTCGGCCATGTTGAGAATTTCATAGTATTCCTAGACGTTCCTTCGGTAACACGCCATTTACGGAATTTCATAGTATTCCTAGGCACTTCGGCCATGTTGGGAATTTCATAGTATCCCTAGACGTTCCTTCGGTAACACGCCATTTACGGAATTTCATAGTATTCCTAGGCACTTCGGCCATGTTGGGAATTTCATAGTATCCCTAGACGTTCCTTCGGTAACACGCCATTTACGGAATTTCATAGTATTAGTAGACAGCATAATAATATATTTTATTCATTCAAAAGAAGAAAGATAATGCCATTAAGCAAGAAGGGTAAGGTAGCACCTGTACTTGTATTCGGAGGATTGCCTATACGTAGTACTTCTTTAAGTTAGCCACATTCCAAGAATTCTTTTCCCCTCGGCTGTTGGCGAACAGGACGCTTTTGATTTTGTAAGAGACTGGACTTGTTTGCTTGACGATTTCGTATGGGCCTTCCCAGGTAGGGCTTAGCTTGCCATGTATTTCGTTGCGGGTATAGACCGTCACTCGTCGCAGCACCAGTTCTCCTACCATGAATTCTTTGGACCCTTTTACTCTCTTGTCATAGGTTTGCTTCACGCTTTGTTGGTACTTAGCTAGGGTAAGGGCCGCTATCTCTCGTTTCTCGTCTATCATGTCGAGCTCTTCTCTCATTCGTTGTTCATTGTTTCCCTGCTCGACCAACGTCGTTCGGAGCGTGGGTAGCCCGATCTCTGTCGGTATGATGGCCTCAACACCGTATGCTAAGCTAAACGGGGTTTCCTTGGTGCCCGTCTTGGGTGTAGTTCGGCACGACCATAAAACGTTGAGTAGCCGCTCGAGCCACCTCCCCTTTGCCTGTTCAAGGGTGGTCTTGATGCCGTCTAATATTGTTCGGTTTGACACTTCGGCTTGCCCGTTTCCTTGTGGGTATGTCGGCGTGGAATAGAATTTTCGGATACCGAGTTCCTCGTACCACAGCTGTAAATTGGCATCTTTGAACTGGGTTCCGTTGTCGGCGACGATAGCGTACGGTATACCGAACCTAGTTATGATGTATTCCCAAACGAATTGTTTGACGTTGCTGGCTTTGATTTCTCGGAGGGGTTTGGCTTCGACCCATTTGGTGAAATAATCGTCGCAACGATCAGATATTCCACATTCCCAGGTGCTCTTGGGAGTTTACCGACCAAATCAATTGCCCATTGAGCGAACGGCCATGGTGCCGATACCGGGGTCATCATAGATGAAGGGAGCCGTAGTATCTTGGCGAATCGTTGGCACTTGTCGCATCGTTGGACGTATGCATCGGCGTCTCGCTTGATATAGGGCCACCAATATCCTTGGGTCACTGCCTTGTTTGCAAGGGATCGCCCTTTGATGTGTGCTCCGCAAGATCCTTCGTGGATTTCCTCCAAGACCAGCAGTTGTAGCTCGGTCGGGACGCACAGTAGATGGGGTCCCCGGTAACTGGATTTGTATAGTTTATCGTCCTCGGATAGCCAGAAGCGAGGAGCTTTTCTTGTAATTTTCAGCGCTTTTATCTTGTCGGCCGGAAGCGTTCCACTTCGCAGATAATGTGTCATGTCCTCCATCCAACCTAGTTCGTACTGTATCGACGTCACCCGGCCTACCCTTTTTATTATGCTCGGGGTCGGCAGTAGTTCCACTGTGATCGACCGGGTGTCGGTCAATGTTAATGTCGAGGCTAGGGTGGCCAAGGCATCGGCATGTGCATTTTCGGTGCGATTGATTCTTACTAACTCGCACTGTTTGAAGGTTGCCATCAAGCTTTGGAGTTTCTCTTGGTAGAGGATCATTCTATCATCTTTCGCTTGGTACTCGCCGATGGCTTGATTGACGATGAGCATGGAGTCTGAGCTTGCAATTAAGTGGGAGCATCCGAGGGACCGGGCAATGAGCATGCCGTTTATCATGGCCTCGTATTCTGCCTCATTGTTGGTAGCTCGGAAGCCTAGTTTTATGCTTTTTTCGATGATTGCTCCCTCTCTAGACTTTAGGACGATCCCTGCTCCTGATCCGTCCTTGGTGGCTGATCCGTCGACATGTATCTGCCAGTGTGATTGTGGAGAGAGTGCCAAAGGCTCGTCATAGCCTTCGGTGAATTCTGCGACGAAATCGGCCAGGACTTGTCCCTTTATGGCATGACGGGGTGCGAACTCGATATGAAATTGGGATAGCTCGACCTCCCAGGCGGCAACTCGGCCGCTAATGTCCGTCCGTCGAAGTGACTCTTTGATATGAAATTTTGTGTATACCCAGACCTGATGAGCTATGAAATAGTGTGGCAACTTTCTGGTTGCGACGACCAACGCCAGGCACAGCTTTTCCAAGGGTAGATAACGTGTTTCGGCTTCGACCAGAGTCTTGCTGACGAAGTAGATCGGAAATTGTTCGCGACCTTCTTCTCTTAGGATGACTGCGCTCACAGCTGTAGCGGAAACTGCTAGGTAGCATGCCAGAATGTCTCCTCTGTTCGGCCTTACTAGCAGTGGCAATGTCCTCAAGTACTATTTGAGATTGTTGAATGAAGCTTCACATTCCGGGTCCCAGACGAATTTTCTATCCTTCTTGAGTGATTCGAAAAATGGCCGTCCCTTATCTGCGGATCGGCTAATGAACCTGCTCAGCGCGGCCATCATTCCCGTGAGCTCTTGTACCTGTTTCTTATTCTTGGGCGCTGCTAGGTTTCGTAGAGCCGTTATTTGATCGGGATTAGCCTCTATTCCTCGTCGGCTAACCATATGCCCCAAGAATTTCCCTTTGCTGATGCCAAATGCACACTTGCTCGCATTGAGTTTCAGTTTGTGCTTGCCCAGCGTTCGGAAAACGTCCCTGATATCTTGAAGGTGGGATGTGGCTCTTTCGCTTTTGACGACCATGTCATCTATGTATACCTCCATCGTCTTCCCTATATGATCTCGACATACTCTTGTTATCATCCTTTGGTATGTTGCTCCCGCATTGCGTAGGCCGAACGGCATTACCGTATAGCAATAATTTCCCAAAGGTGATATAAACGAAGTCTTTTCTTGATCTTCGCGGGCGAGGGGAATTTGATGGTATCCTGAATACGCGTCAAGGAAGGTCATCCGTTCTGCCCCCGCAGTTGCGTCCACCAGTTGATCAATCCTCGGAAGGGGAAAGTGGTCCCTCGGGCAGGCTTTGTTGAGGTTTGTGAAGTCTATACATACTCTCTCCTTCCCGTTCTTCTTAGGGACGACAACCGGGTTGGACAACCATTTTGGATAGTAAACTTCTCTTATGGCTCCAGCCTCCAATAACTTTTGTACTTCAGCGATTATAGCTGCTCTGTGCTGTACAGACACTTTCCTGCTCCTCTGTGCTATCGGCTTGTACTCGGTGTTTACACTTAGGTGGTGGCATGCCGTATTGGGGTCTAGGCCCGGCATATCTTTAGGACTCCAGGCGAATTTATCAGTGTTGTTGAGAAGGAATGCTTTCAACTCCTCGGATTCCTGTTTTGGAAGGTTGTCGCCGAGGAGGAAGTAATGCTCCTCATCCATATCTGGTATATACACCCTCCTGAGTGTCTCTCCTACTTGTTCTTCGACAACCCTTTCGGCTTTGGATATTTGGTTGATCAGCTTCTTGGTGCTGGTGGGTTGTTCCACCATGCTTCGTTGTTTTTGGAGAGTCGCGGTGATGTCCTCGCAGCGTCTTGAATCCTCTTGACATCCTCTGGCTGTCTCGATCTCTCCCCTGTCATTTGGGTATTTGACCTTTTGGTGATAGGTTGAGGGTATGGCCTTCATGGCATGTAACCAAGGTCGGCCCAATATTGCATTGTGACCGGAGTGGTCATTAACCACTAAGAACTCTACGGGAACCGACACAGACCCGGTTGTGACACTGAGGACGATCTTTCCCAATGGTTTAGTCGTTTCGGAGATGAATCCGATCAGCGTGACGTCCGCAGGCTGTAGATCTTGCAGCTTGAGTTCCATTTTGTCGAAGAGCTCCATGTACATGATATCACAAAAGGCTCCTTGGTCGACAAGTACCCTGCTGACCGTGTCTAGGCCAATTTGAACTCGGAGGTTAATGGCGTCTCCATGGGGGTAAATCACCCCTTCTTCGTCAAGGTCTGAGAAAGAAATGGGCGGATGTCGTCGTTGTGTGCACTGTCGTTTAGAGGTCGACGCCTGTGATGCCTTGGCTACTTGGCCAAAGTGGGCCAGCTGCCGTTGTCGCGACCGTTCCCCACCGGGGCCCTCGGGTCGTGACATATGAACGACGTTGATCATTTTACCTTGCCGGTTGTCGGATCCCTCGATGGCCAATTGTTTGCCTTTATTCCCAGCTCTTTTGATGAACTTGGCTAGGTATCCTGCATCGCCCCACTGGTTCATTCTCCATCGCAGGTTACGGCAATGCTCAGTGAGATGGCCGTGATCCTCGTGATATGAGCAGAAGAGCTTGGAATCTCTCTGATTGGGGGGAGAGATGATCGGTTGTGGTCGGGAATACCAACTTTCCCTGCATATATCCTTGAGGATATCTTCAGCAGATAGGTTGAAAGTGTATCGCAGCTCGACCGGTCCGAAAGTGTTTCGGTGTTCCCTCTCTTGAGGCCGAACTTGTTGAAATGGCTTGGGTGGCATCGGGTAGGTGAGCTGGAGCGGTTTATGTTCGTTGGTCGGTGTTGGGTATGCGATCTGGAGCGGTTTGGGCTCTAATGCTCGTGGTCGCTCTACCCTGCTATGGACCTCGGGCTCTTTGCCCTTTCTGGTCGGTTGGAATGCTTCTCCCTGGTTATTTCTAACTCTTTTGCGACCCACATGTGCCTCGCGGACCGACTCTCTTCTTAGTAGAGTTCGGTTAAGGAAACGCAGTTCGTCGTTTTTATCGGTGAGGTGGGTACAATAGGCTAGCAGGGAATCAGTGGTCGGGAAGTTTTTGCCTATGAACTTCCTTCTCGCCCAATAGCCATTAGGGATGGAATTGATAAAGTTTTGGATGGCTATATTATTGGCATATCGTGGAATCTGGTTTGCTACGTCGATAAAACGTATGCAGTAATCGTTGAGCCTTTCATTTGGCATCATCGCCATTTTGAGAAGGGTTTCAATACTAACCTTCTTTTTCCGATGAGCAGCGTACCGGGTGGAGTATGCTCTTAGCAATTCTGCCCAGTCTCTAATGGAGCCCCGTGGTAAGTTGTGATACCATGACGAAGCCTCTTGACCCAAGCTGTTTTTGAAAAATTTGCACATCAGTGCATGGTCATCACTCCACAGTTCCATCTTCGTCTTGTAGTGCCTCAGATGGTCGATAGGGCAACTCTTCCCATCATAGAGCCTGAATTCGGGGATGACGAATCCCATAGGATTGTGGTACCGCGTGATCTGTTCAGCACACGGGGTTTCTTGGCATACGTTCCAAGCCTGTTGGAACGCGTCATCCGTGACTTGGTAGGGGGGAGGGTATCCTCCCTGATGTGGTGGTGGGCCAAATCCTTCCCCGATCCTGTATTCGGGATATCTACTGTCCTTCGTGTTTGTGTGGACACGTTCCATATGAGTGTTCGGATGGACGATAGTTATTGGGACATTGCCCCCTTGGTGGGGGACTCTTGTATCGGGTCGCCGACCCGCTGCCTCCAGGGCGGCCCTGTAGGCAGAATCTTCCACTTCATGGCGTGGGTCTTTGTCGGGTTGGATAACTGGCAATACGATGCCGGCCGCTGTCATGGCCGTCATGCATGCCGCCAGCTGAGCTTGTAGCTGGGCGTAGTTCCTTTCATCGGCTAACGGAACAACATGTTGTACCTCCACCGTGGGTGGTGTAATCATCCTCGGAGAATTAGTCGGTAGTCGGGGCGACTGTCCGAGTACATGATCCTCGGGCATGCCAAACTGATGAGCTTCGTCCGTTTGTAAACGAGCACCGGAGTTGACCGAGGCTGTAGGCAAAGGGACTCTTGAGCTCGGCCCTGCTTGGGACCCGGTTAAGCGTCTTCGTGCACGCCTTAATACGGGCACGTCTTGTTCGTCCTCCGAGGACGAAGGGTGTTCGTCGACAATCCCTTCGATGAAATGTCGGGGTGGTTCGACCGGTTGTTCTTGGTTGACGTAGGAGGTTGTTGGTTGGTTTCCGGATTGGATAGCTTCATATCTGTCGCGGATGGCGAGTAGATCGTCGAGGTCTTGTTGGCTAATTTGCGTGTTTTGGTTATTGGTTTCTACTATCTCGGGATGGGTTTCCTCTACATTGGTAACCATTGTCGCTCGTCTGACAGAGTATTGGTATTCGAATTCTAAGCTAGTTGGGAACTAGATGATTCCCGGAGACGGCGCCATTTGATAAAGCCATAACTTTGATCGGTCGCGTTAGGCTTTTCAACAATGATATAATCGTAAATCAACCGTGAATAAAGGACACTTCCTGATCTTTATTATTGCTCGGATTATTGTCCTTGTTCGGACTATTACATTTGCTCGGATTAGTATTTCGGTTTTACAATTGTGCTCGATATGACTATTTAATCTCTCGTCTTGATCTTTCTCCCCTTTTATTCGGTGCTCGGCTGTCTTTTCTCGGTTTATTTCTCGAAGTGATATGCTTTGGTTAGTTTCTCTCTTTTCTTAACTTCTCTCTATATTTTTTGGATAGATTTTCTGGTGGTTTTCTAGGAGGGGTAGTTGGCTATTTATAGGCAACTGCGCCTTCTAGGATATTGACAAATGTCTTCATCCCAGGGATTTTTCAGACATGGGTCCCCATTTGATTGGGCTTGGGCTTTTGATAGTAACACCTCAATTCCTATAAAAAAATATGAGATGACCCATTTAAGCGTTGGACACCCATTTATAAAGTGGGTTGATTATTACCCGAATAAAATATTCGGGTCTAATTTTTATGTTCTATCAGGGCTGCTGCTGAATGCCAGTAGTTTTTATAAATAGAACTTGGAGGGAAAGGAGTTCTGAATCTGTTGAAGATAACTGCAAGTCAAGGTCTCCTCTAGAAATTAACAACTATTGAGTTAAATGTCTTCCAGATGACTTTTACTTTCTTTTTTTGAAAGCTTGTATGACTTTCACTGTTATTGCTGCTAACAAAGTTTTAGTGTCGATATGCAGATATGTCGTGTTTAACTTGCTACAAAACTTTCCATTTTTTCTTTCATGATTTTCTCTCTTTCCAAATGAAATCGCCGATTGGGTCTTCTAACTTATTTGCTTGTTATTTTATGTATGTTTGACCCACTTGACAAGTATGACGTGCATTTTATCATTTAATTTTGATTTGCTGATATGTGAACTGTTCGAAAAAACCATAACGGTTTTGAGTTGTGAATGCAATTTAATATTGTAATTTATTTCCTACCATTTATGGTATTGAAGTCATGTAACTTATGACTTGTTTTTGATATAAAAAACATGCATGTATCTAAGTTTTCTAAGACAAGAAAAATTAAAAAGGAAAATACATGGCATATACACACATTCACACACATACACATATGCATACATATAGAGAGAGAGTACCGCACCACCAACGGTCCGACCGTTGCTCGGTGCCGTTTCCGTCGAGTCAAATGCGATAGACGTTGTACCTTGGGAACGAAGTGCACCATTTAGCCAGAAGCAGAGGTGGCAAAGCAAATATCGTTTAAATGAAACTGTTTGCAGTTATCTCGTCTCGGACTTTACTCCATTTCGGTATCATTTACATTATTTTATGTTAAATCTTGTATTTGATATTTATATATTTGAGGAAACCATTTTCTGTTTATTTGTCCATTTCTTTTCTGTAAAAATTATTGTGTTTATTTATAACGTACCCAACAATCTTAAACGATATTCTTATGTTTCGTACGTTTATATAATAATTTCGGTGTATGGATTTACAGAAAATTATTTCCGTTGCTAAGACGGTTATTTGAAAAATTATTTTTTAACAAACCTTGGTTTTTAAGAAATTGATGTTTACGACTGTATAGTCAAAAGCGTTTTATGTTTCATTTACCCTTGTTTGAGTTTATCCGGTAATTTGGATTGTAAATCTGTCACGTTTTTTATACACTGCTTTGGTGTGTGTTTTATTATTTTACTTGACTTCTGTGCTTTGTATGCATAAATGCACTGATAGAATTCTTGTGTGCAGAAAGATTTATATGCATGTTTGTGTATTTATATGATGTTAAAGAATTATGGTGATATGACGTGGTTTGTAGCTTATTCCATTCTTCATGTTAATAATGAAAGTTATTTAATTGTGGTTTCCATACTAGAAAACGTGAAATATGTATTGCTTTGTTAAAATCAAAACTGTATATATTTAGTCACTTGCAACTTATTCTGTACATTATGCATGTTTTGCAATATGTTTGTTACATGTATAAAGTGTGTTATACTGTATGTAATTGTTGTAAAATGGGATAGTATTGTTATTTTTGACCGGCTGTTATCAAGTTTAAGTGCATGTCAAATTCAATGGGTGGTATGATTAAGAGTTTTGTAACTCTTTTACAATGGTATAATTGGAGTGAATTTTTTGATGGTTATTTTGTAGAGCTCAATAACTTGTAAAACGACAAATATAAATTATTTATTGATGGATTAAGATTTTTGATAATATTAAGGGTACTGTTGGTAACTGCTTACTATTTACTAATTATTTGAGACATTTTCTTTGTTTGTAGCCGGTTGTTAACCTTGATTACTTTATAAATTTGGTAGGTTACATACAGTGGAGATATTTATTCTCTAATATTAAAAGCTTGGTGCGACCATTTGAGAAATGAGGAGTATGTTTGTTGTTCATATAATAATGCTTGGAATAGTTAGTAATTTGGATATTAGTTGCTTATACTATTATGTGAAAGTACAATTATTGGGTCATTGCATGAATAAATATTCCAGTGGGTATATTAGTGTAAATTATTTACACGACATATATCTAAGTTTAAATGGACAGACATGCATTCAGTATATTAGTTGGCTGCTTTAAACATTTTGTGTTAATTAGCAGTCTTATTTCATACCTATGTTATAATCATGAAATGTAATTTTGTCACTTTGCCAATTTAATTGGTGAGTAGAAAATGTGATGCTTTACTATTATGATATATTTATGAGAAATAATTTGGTTAGAGACTAAATTAATTATATTGTTAGTGGATTTATACATGTTTATTATTTTCATGTTAATAAAATGACTAACAATTTCCAATGAGTATTTGTGTAGACATATGGATCTCTACAATGGAATTGGAGAATCGGTGATTATTCGAAACAGTTCTACTAAAAGCCATTAAATTGGGGATTACGACAGAACTGGTTTCGAAATAGTTCTTGTAAAACCATTTTCTGATTTTTCAGAATTTGGGGCTTACGACAGAACTTGTTTGAATTCTGAGATTTTTCTTTGTAAAATCAGATTTATCTGATGTTTACGGTTGAATAAATCTTTCAGAATTTGATAATTTTTGTAACATCCCGAATTTTTATAAGTAATTTTATTTATGATTTAATTTATCCAAAAACGTTTTATTCAAATTTTACTAAAAACCGGTCACTCGACTAATTTTTAGCCAAAAACCGAAACTCTTCCGAAAAACTTTATTTTAAAAACCTGTTACTAATTTTACTAATAAAAAGGACCCAATAGATTTGTTTCTAAAGATTTGTTATTTTTGAGTAGTAAAACAATAATTTGGATTAAAAGTTAGCTTTTAGAACTTTGGGGACCAAATAGTTCGCTTCCACAAACTTTGTAAAAACAGTTTTTTCTAAACCTAAAATCAGCCCACTTTTCAATGCTTTAAAACCTAAAAATCAGCCAAGAGAGAAAAGAGAGAAAAAGAGAGAAAAAGAGAGAAAAGAGAAGAAGAAGAAGAAGAGGAAGCCACCATTAGCGGGTTCATACCGGAAGCATCTCCACTA
The DNA here is from genome assembly GCA_963682055.1 of Primula veris. Taxonomy (NCBI): domain Eukaryota; kingdom Viridiplantae; phylum Streptophyta; class Magnoliopsida; order Ericales; family Primulaceae; genus Primula; species Primula veris. The sequence continues at coordinate 14,759,375 of OY821749.1, forward strand.
CGCTCTAAGGTAACGGGGGTTATCCATAGCGACTAGACGAGGGTGTATGTTAGGATTAGGTTTTACGTTCATTATAAATTGGGGGTTTTTGCCTTTTATATTATTTATGTTCTTAAATTGATAATTGGGGTTTAGTTGTTGTATTTTTAATTCCATTAATTGAATTGTAGAATTTGAGACTTGAGACTAATTAATTTCGAATTAATGAGATTATGGATGGGTTTGCATGTTTTAAGCGTTGATTATGAGTTATTATGGTTTTTGATAGAATTGGGTAAATTATTGTTGAATATAGATGGATTGTAGTTTATGCATACAAGGTGTTTGTTAAAATTTCTGAATGGGTTTTTATGTCGTTGAAGTGATTGGCTAGTTGTGAATCTAGCATCTATGATTATGGTTTATGTTGTATTACGTTAAGTGACGTATGAGTTATGTTAGTTGAATAGTATAATATTATTGGCCGAGGCCTTAATATTTATACGTATGAGATGGTGTTATTTGAATGATTTTATATTATTGGCCGAGGCCTTGTGTTTTAGCTGTAGTGGCAATGGTCTCTGTCTCTCCCTAATTCCGGGGACAGAAGACGGCCGAGGGGATAGGGAATGACTCGTCTTACGGACCGGGGCGAGTGGCGTTATAGGTCCCAGTGTGCACTATATTTACTTTTATTGTTAGCAATGGTCTATGTCTCTCCCTAATTCCGGGGGCATAAGACGGCCGAAGGGATAGGGAATGACTCGTCTTACGGACTGGGACGAGTGGCGTGAGAGGTCCAAGTGCGCACTATAAATCTACTTTTATGTTGCAATGGTCTCTGTCTCTCCCTAATTCCGGGGACAGAAGACGGCCGAAGGGATAGGGAATGACCTACCTTACGGACTGGGGTAGGTGGCGTGAGAGGTCCATGTATGCTATATGTGTGTGTTAATGTTATTTAATTTATTTAATTTATCCCGTTGTAGAATGTCATTATATTTCTTCTTTTACATCGATTACCGTAGTTGTAGAATTTGTGAGCTCTTGCATTTATGGGATGGAGTGACGGTGTTTGTGGTGCCGTCCCGTCTAGTTATGTGCGTGGGACTCACCGTTACAATTTTGCATTTCAGGTACAACTTAGGTTGAAGCGTATGGTTAAGAGTTTTAGCAAGGCATCACATGGGTTCGGGCTTTTGCTTTCTTTTTACTTAGATTGTTTTTGAGGTTGTAGCCTACGGGCAAATTCATTCGTTCGTTATTTTTAGCTTTTATAAATCCTGACTTGTAGCCGCGTTTGACAAATTTTTTATTTATCCGTTAATTGTTCCTTTAGCTCGTAAGTGTTTTCTTTTAAAATTTTTAATTTCGTACCAACAGGTTCTACTTTCTTTTGTTTTAAAAAAAAAGTCATGCCTCGATATCCGTGTTTATGGAATTTGGGGCGTGACAAGTTAGAAATTTACGTTAGTATTTTTCCATCATAAGTGTTCAAGTTTCACAAGGATAATGATGATATTATTATTAGTAATTTTAATCTCAAATGAGTTTCCAAGATACCTTTTATTATACTTCTTTTATATAGTTTATGCTACATGCACACACAAGTAACTGTTTTGGAGTCCGGTTGGTTAAAAAAATTATGTGAGCTGATTTAATCACGTCTAAGAAAGCATATATAATATTATTCGGAAACATTATCTTTTTTTTCAGGTTATTAAAGAAATAAAGTTTCGGGACGAAACTTCTTTAAGTGGTGGAGAGTGTAAAATCCCGTATTTTAATTTAAAATTTTAATTTTGAATATTTATTCTTCTAAATAATTACTCATGTGACTATTTTGTTTTCATAAGTAAGAATACTAATGTTTAGTTGTTTAAGTGATTTAAGGACCTTACAGTTACACGTTATCAAAGCTATAGGGTTTTAAAGGATTTAGAGGTATTTAATTGGTAAAATGATTTACCATGGATTGATACATGGTAGTACTTTTAGGGATTAGCTGGTAAGAATTGGGCCTAGTAATTATGTAATTTACTTCGGTTAGAAATATGGAATTGTATAAACGTATGATTAGGAATAATGGTGTAAGTAATAAGTCTTTGAATGCCTCACTAAGATGATTAATGACATGATTTGATTGTATTCATATATAAAACCGATGCCTTGTCTGAAGAGTAAATGTCAATTAAGAATAGTAAATATTATCTTGAGGTTTCTATAACGAGATGTTTGTATTTATTCCTATAACTACTATGCGTGGAATATTTAAGGAGAAATAATGTTACATGTATTCAAAGAGTTTCTGTTGCTAGTAATTTATTAAGGAGGTAACCTTGCATGAGAAATTGAAACAGAAGTAATAAATTGGTATATAATTGTAGTATAAATGCTAAGCCAATTGTCATGCCATATACACGTCTCTATAATGAATTCTTCCTTGTTAATATAGATATATACACAAGTGCAAATAAAGAAAGAAAGCTAGGTAGCATTTCCCTGATTAGATTATATACTCCTTTACTGTATTAAAATTATATGTATGTAACGATAGTATACAAAGATGAGAGAATTAAAGTCCTATGTTGAGCAAGGGAAAAGGTTTAGTGGAAAGCTAAGCACTAGATTATTCGTTGTAGAAATGTTTCTGTTCTTTCGGATTAATATTAGGTGAGTGGGTTTTGTCTTGCTATTATAAATATTCCGTTGCAACTTTTGATAATATTTTACAGGCTCATGGGTATTATTTTTTCAAGTACTATTTATATATGGAAACATTGTTTTTATATTGTTACGAAAACAAAGACAATAAAAAAAAAAAAGAGAAAAGAATGAAAAAGAAGAAGTGATTTATATACGGTGGATCTGTATAAAGAGAACTAGTTTGTATCTTATAAAGATAAAGGTTATATACAGTGTATCTGTATAAGGTTTCTAAATTTATTATTTTATGATTTGCTTATGATTTGTATTTGGGACCATGAGAATAAGTCCAACGGAGAATTCCGAATAAGGGGAAGAGAAAAGTGGGGTGACGTTACGTTGGCAACTAAACGAAAGAGTTTAGTTCTCAACGGTTAACTTAGCAATTGTACATAGTTTTGTTAACCGGAACGTTTTAAGGAATAGACTCAGCCGTCATGCTGTGGTGACCTTAATTACGTAGTGCACGTATGTTTATACACTTTAGAAAAAGATCGACGGTAAAGTGATTGAGGAAGTCACTCGGGCTTGGTACTATAAGATATACATGTTATCATTTTGCTTTTACCATAAAAAGAAAGAAAAAGATTTTATTATTACTACTGCAATTACATTTTTATTTTAGTTGTAAGAGATTAACTTCTTGTAATGAACGTAATTTTCGAGATTCTATTTAATGAAGCTTTTGCTAGAAATTTGAGCTTATTTAATGAGTTATTTAGCGATTGTTTAAAAATTATTTCATTTAGGCTTTGTTTAGCACGTGCCGCCACACGTGTTATTCAGCCGTGTGACACCCCCGGGTCTGGGTTGAGAGTTTATTTTATTAGAGTTTAGTTTGCTAGAAAGACTCGTACTTTGAGTCTTGGGGCGTTTTGGAGTTGTTGAGTAGTTGTCTTTTATGCTGTTTAATATTATATATAAGTGTTTACCTTATTTGAGATTCTTACATGTTGTTCATGTACTTGAGTTATGGATTGTGGAGTTGTTACGGGTTGTGAACCCTGCGTATTTTATTTCTTGAATTAATACACGAATTATACGTTTAAATTCTTACGGTCTTATTTATAAAAGTTTATCATTTCTGGGTATAGTTGTTTAGAGAGGAAATTTCGGGACGAAATTCTTTTAAGGAGGGTTAGTTGTAACATCCCGAATTTTTATAAGTAATTTTATTTATGATTTAATTTATCCAAAAACGTTTTATTCAAATTTTACTAAAAACCGGTCACTCGACTAATTTTTAGCCAAAAACCGAAACTCTTCCGAAAAACTTTATTTTAAAAACCTGTTACTAATTTTACTAATAAAAAGGACCCAATAGATTTGTTTCTAAAGATTTGTTATTTTTGAGTAGTAAAACAATAATTTGGATTAAAAGTTAGCTTTTAGAACTTTGGGGACCAAATAGTTCGCTTCCACAAACTTTGTAAAAACAGTTTTTTCTAAACCTAAAATCAGCCCACTTTTCAATGCTTTAAAACCTAAAAATCAGCCAAGAGAGAAAAGAGAGAAAAAGAGAGAAAAAGAGAGAAAAGAGAAGAAGAAGAAGAAGAGGAAGCCACCATTAGCGGGTTCATACCGGAAGCATCTCCACTACGCTCTAAGGTAACGGGGGTTATCCATAGCGACTAGACGAGGGTGTATGTTAGGATTAGGTTTTACGTTCATTATAAATTGGGGGTTTTTGCCTTTTATATTATTTATGTTCTTAAATTGATAATTGGGGTTTAGTTGTTGTATTTTTAATTCCATTAATTGAATTGTAGAATTTGAGACTTGAGACTAATTAATTTCGAATTAATGAGATTATGGATGGGTTTGCATGTTTTAAGCGTTGATTATGAGTTATTATGGTTTTTGATAGAATTGGGTAAATTATTGTTGAATATAGATGGATTGTAGTTTATGCATACAAGGTGTTTGTTAAAATTTCTGAATGGGTTTTTATGTCGTTGAAGTGATTGGCTAGTTGTGAATCTAGCATCTATGATTATGGTTTATGTTGTATTACGTTAAGTGACGTATGAGTTATGTTAGTTGAATAGTATAATATTATTGGCCGAGGCCTTAATATTTATACGTATGAGATGGTGTTATTTGAATGATTTTATATTATTGGCCGAGGCCTTGTGTTTTAGCTGTAGTGGCAATGGTCTCTGTCTCTCCCTAATTCCGGGGACAGAAGACGGCCGAGGGGATAGGGAATGACTCGTCTTACGGACCGGGGCGAGTGGCGTTATAGGTCCCAGTGTGCACTATATTTACTTTTATTGTTAGCAATGGTCTATGTCTCTCCCTAATTCCGGGGGCATAAGACGGCCGAAGGGATAGGGAATGACTCGTCTTACGGACTGGGACGAGTGGCGTGAGAGGTCCAAGTGCGCACTATAAATCTACTTTTATGTTGCAATGGTCTCTGTCTCTCCCTAATTCCGGGGACAGAAGACGGCCGAAGGGATAGGGAATGACCTACCTTACGGACTGGGGTAGGTGGCGTGAGAGGTCCATGTATGCTATATGTGTGTGTTGATGTTATTTAATTTATTTAATTTATCCCGTTGTAGAATGTCATTATATTTCTTCTTTTACATCGATTACCGTAGTTGTAGAATTTGTGAGCTCTTGCATTTATGGGATGGAGTGACGGTGTTTGTGGTGCCGTCCCGTCTAGTTATGTGCGTGGGACTCACCGTTACAATTTTGTATTTCAGGTACAACTTAGGTTGAAGCGTATGGTTAAGAGTTTTAGCAAGGCATCACATGGGTTCGGGCTTTTGCTTTCTTTTTACTTAGATTGTTTTTGAGGTTGTAGCCTACGGGCAAATTCATTCGTTCGTTATTTTTAGCTTTTATAAATCCTGACTTGTAGCCGCGTTTGACAAATTTTTTATTTATCCGTTAATTGTTCCTTTAGCTCGTAAGTGTTTTCTTTTAAAATTTTTAATTTCGTACCAACAGGTTCTACTTTCTTTTGTTTTAAAAAAAAAGTCATGCCTCGATATCCGTGTTTATGGAATTTGGGGCGTGACAATTTTTTTCGGGAATGAACTAGAATACTCTTGCAAAATCAGTTTCTTGAAACCATGTGTGGTTATAGAAATTGGTTTTTGCGATGGAGGAGTTTTAGTTTCATTATCCGAAATTAGATTGTGCATGCTTGTTATTTGAGATAACAAACAGTTTCCTACGGGAAATGTCCGGAACACATTGAATGCTGAAACTGAGCAGAACATTGTGGGTGCCGGTGTAACTCCTATTAATTTTGCATGAGTGCATATTAATGACGATGATTACAAATTCGAAATCACCATTATTAAAGACACTAATGTTGTGATATAATGAGTGATATCCTTATCAATTGTGATTTATTATAATTTAATTTGGAGGGTTACAAAATTTGTAACGGTGATCATTAATGAGATTAATGACGATTATTTATAACTTCTTATTAATTGTGATTAATCGTAATTTAATTTGGAGAGTTATAAATTATTGTAACGACAGTCGTTGTTGGCATTTATGGAGAGCTTTATTAGGTACCTACGAATTGCATTGACGAGTTGGTTACATATTTGGATGAAAGGTTATTTAATAACAAATTTTGTTCATCCAAGAGCAAATAATTTGATGATAGACAAATTATAAATGGCCGTTGAGTTTTATTTTAAGAATAAACAAATATCGGCTATTTTATTATTTGTTGAATTAACATCTTATTTATTTGTTAGAAAAACATTTAATAATTTGTTCAAATAACATATTATTAATTTGTTAGTAAAACATATTGTGAATATGTTGAGTTTGCTATTATTGAGAATAACAATTTAGTAATTGTTGTGAGTCTTATTAGCTCAGTATATATATTATATAGGAGACATAGAGAGAGGAAACAGTAGGTATTTATTAATCAGAATGTGTATGAATGAATGTCAAATACAAGACCCCTAACCCTCTTTATATAGATAGATGGGTAGGGTTACAAGCCCACTTGGGCCCATAAAGTACAAGCCAAATAGTTCAATAATATTCTACAACACTCCCACTTTGGAAGCCTTGAATTCTTTGTCTTCAAGCAGTCGATCTGAGTCGAGTTCATTCGCAGTGCTAAACACATAAAAACCTTAGGGACGGAAAACCCAGTGTGGGACAAAACCGGTACCTAGGAGAAACTGTGTAGTCGAATGATATAGGCCAAAATATCATGTAAGTAACTAACCACAAAACCGTGTGGCTTATCAAAACTTTGCCAGAGCAAACCCAATGGGAAAATCTCTGATCAAAGGAAAAAAGAGTGCAACAATGATAGTAGTAGTGATCAACCACAAACAGGTGCCTCATCAAAACCTTGCTAGAGTAAACCCAGTGGGAAAAATCTCTAGTCGAAGGACAAAAGAGTACACAGTGGTAAGAAGTATACAACAAGATACTCTCCCTAATTTCGGCAATCTTAAGTGAGGTATGATGGGAACGTGTCTCGCTAAAAACCTTGCCAAGGAAAACCCAGTGGGAAAAAACCTTGGTCTAAGGACAAAAAGAGTACACGAGCATGCGACTGGATGCTCCCCCTCACTTGCACACGACTGGGTGCGAGAATTTAGACTAAGTAATAATTAGTGCAATAAGCATTCACCTGGATGCTCCCCCTCACTTGCACACGACTGGGTGCAATGATTTCATATTCGAATAAAGAGTACGAGCATTCGACTGGACGCCTCATTTACTTGCACACGACTGTATGCAAGAAAATATAACGTGGAATAAACCGAGCATTCAACAGGATGCTCTTAAACTTCATATGTGAAGATTTATTTCGGCAAGAAATGCTAAATAGCATAATCTAGTCATGTCTCTCTTGATCGATAACAACAAGTTGTCCTCAAATAAGACAAGTGTTTTATCTGGATCATGAGACAGAGCATATGTAATTCAAATATGGCTAATACGAGCTCGAAGCCATATACACTCTCTAGTCGTCTCATAGAGCACGAGTAGATCAGAGTGATTCATTTGGAGTCATTCTAAGACCTCCAAAATATTGCCTTATTCCTTATGGTAAAGACAGACCATGTTAGGAATATTCCTTATGCAGGTCTGCTAAGTAACCGGCATCGGTATAACTGAAAAAAGGGTTGCGTTAAAGAAATTTTAATTATTTCATGAGCTATTATCAGATAACACTGGTTTTCTCGAATATTTTATAACTCAACAAGGTACGGCAGGACCTACATAGGTATAAGATCTCATATTTGACAAATCAATTTGGTTTTACCAAATATTTTGATTTGGAACGACAGGTCCAGATTCGTTGTCACTGAGTACTCTTTTAGGCAAATAGTTGGTGAAATTATGTGGTACACTGTTACCCACTATTTCCAAAAAAAATCAACTATCCCACAAGTATTGCCTAAATTTTCATAATTTAAAGTTTTGTCACATTTGTCAAAGGAATTTGCTCAAAACACTTTAAATTATTTCGAGAAATTTTGTAAACAGGCAAATCATAATCCAAAAGTATTGCCAAATGGAAAAATCATAATCCAAATGGAAAAACATAATCCAGATGAGCAAAAAAATGGCTCAATGATTTATCAAAATCAATAAAGAAAGGTACCAAACTTATTTGAGCCACAAAAACCGGGGGTCTCAAGAGTTTTCTTTCAATTATCTTTAACCACATTAGCATCGGTTTTTTCACCTTTATAATAGTTTTGAACTATTTAAGGAGTAACCGTGCATGACCTTTGTCTTTATAGCATAGAGTTGTCTCCTTAACCATTATCTCTTGCTTTGTGACAAACGAGCCATATTGTTCCTTTCAATTACTGTCTTGGAGCAACAGGTTTTCGATTTTGACGATTGTCTAAAATCTCTCTTGGCTAAGCGATTCATCGGGATCGCGACAGTTCGAGACAAATAACATTTGTCTCGGTTCTCGATTCGTGAAAAAAAAATATGTACACGAAGTGCACTAATATCGGGCAAACAATTCGCCATTGACCAAATAGGATTAAAACTACTCACCGGGGCAATTTTCTTATCCAATAACATATGGGCGATAAAGGAACATGGTGAATATAAATTCACAATACTGCTTATGGAATACAATTTCCAAGCTAGTATTTTAGTGAAGGATTGCTTCAATATGTCAATTTCAGACATTTGTTCACCATAGACGTCATCACGTCTCAAATGTGGCAGCGGAATAAAATCAACGCCTTAGTATTCATCCTGATGGTAACAACAAACTCGTGTCTTACTCATCAAAGATGGCATCCAAAAAAAATTTTGGGCATCACATTTTCACTCATCAGGATGAGTAACATATGGTGACGGATTAAAATCAACGTTTAAACAGTCATTTCGTAAGTATGTTTTACAATTTTTCTCATCATAGATGGCATCCAACATGTGTTGAAAGTTCTGGATTATTTATCATATAAAACGACCGGTTTATATGTTTATGGTTTGCACAAGCACAAATTTTGTTTCGAAACGTCAGGTTCGACAATAGTTTTTGCTTTTAATGTGAATCGGTTCTCATTGATCGAACGACGGGTCGATACTGAAACACCAATTCGGCGAAACATACATCACTATATAAACACACTCGGGGAAATTATTATTAGTCAACCCATTTCGTTAGCTCTAATTGAACACGACCAGGAAAGACGGTGAGGGTGGAGGACACGAATGCCACTTAAAACCCGACCTCATTAGGATATCGACTTCCGCCTATATCTTTCCTAGACATCATATCTAAATAGGTGAGCCTATTTAGGGAAGATTCATAATTTTTCCAACTTAAATGTGAATATATATGATTTCGCAATTCTACCATTCATGGCCATAAATAACAGATATATCTATTCTAGATAACAACATATATATACAAGGCAATATAAAATATATTCATGATATATATCTAATCATGCAGTAAATTTGCTGATAAACTAAATCAATTCAGGATTATCAATCACACAAATTATATCATACCAAATCAAATCAAATCAATTAGATCAAATCAAACAATTAACTACCATATGAGATATTTATATCTATGGTAATATCAAAAGATAGGTTGATTATACTAACAAGATATCAATCAATTATCTACGGTTTATTACCATATAAATAATTCTATACATGTTAGTTTTAACATGCAAGCAAGCAATATATTTTTAATTACCAATTGATTCTATATATGGTAATTTTTAACATGCAAAGTGGTTAAATATACATGTAAACATATCAATTTATTCAATTAACATGTAATTTTTATTCACTTGCCTTTTTAATAAATATATATATGCATGTGGGTGAATATTTAGACCGAATATTGACTTTTATAACACATATATACTGTTTTTATACATGTAATATACTACAGGGATTATCCGTGTAATTTCAGCAAACTATATATCTATTTACAGCATTATTACAGCTTCAGTCCATAATTTCATACAAGTTTTAGTTTAGTCCTTTAGTAATTAACATGCACAGTCAATAGTTTCAGCGAATTACAAAACAGTCCTACGGTTTTCAGTCTGTTACAGATTTAATCCCACAGATTAATACATGTTTTACAATTACATGATTTCCGATTTACAACTCGATTATATGTCTTTTACTGATTTTTTTTGTATAAAAATACAATTTTACAGTATACGATACATATTACATATCAATAGGCTTTTATAGATAGTTTGATCATGTTTTACTAATCCATAAAATAATACATGCGATCACATATATGGAATAAATAAAGTTTTGAATTCGGTACCTTACGCACGGTATGTTGGTGAAGGTTGATATAGCAAAACCCTAAAAAATCGGATAAATCTCAAGGTTAATAAATACCCAATATCCTTGCGTTTACCCAAAATCTCCAATATCCGCGAGCGTATATCCTATTCTCCGCGAGCAAAGTGCTGATAACGTGTTGTGAGTCTTATTAGCTCAGTATATATATTATATAGGAGACAGAGAGAGAACATAGAGAGAGGGAATAGTAGGTCTTTATTAATCAGAATGTGTACGAATGAATATCAAATACAAGACCCCTAACTCTCTTTATATAGATAGATTGGTAGGGTTACAAGCCCACTTGGGCCCATAAAGTACAAGCCTAATAGTCCAATAATATTCTACAATAGTAATATTATATTACTATTATTGGGGGAGAATCCCAAGGGTCCCACAAATGTGGGGGTAACCCGTCGATCCTGTATATCGAGAATCTAAACGTACCCCAAAGCCTTTACGGGCGAGTGAGAGAATACCTAACGGTTCAATGGTATAGACCTTAAACGTCTGAAATAAATGATAAAATTCATTTACCACATTGAAAGCGGTTAAGTTTCTCAATAAAAATGTGCATGTCCTGAGTGAGGACAAAGGGAATGCACGAACTATGGGGGTTTTAATGTGTGAAAACATTTTAAACGTTTGGAAATCCACTAACAAGTGTAGGCATACAAATCTGAATCATGACTAGTGGTTTTTGAAACCTAAATGACAATAGCCTTTCGGTAGCCAAAACACTAGGATCAAATTGTGATAAGTTTGTTTGTTTGTGACAACACATGAGTGACTATTTGTTCAAAATGAGCATTTTAGTCGATACTCTTGTGATCAATAATGATATGTTGAATTATTCAACTAAGTCACTGATTTGACATGATATAGTAGGTCATGAAAATATAAAACCATAAATCTTTATTTTTCTAAATCTATTATTTAAATTAAAATACAAATATGAGTTTGTGTTTGAAGCAATGTATTGCTAAGTATTCAGTTCGAAGTTTTGAACGGAGTACATAACTTAATGGTTTGATGCATTTGAGATGCGAGCAAAACAAGAAGGGATTAAAAGGTATTTCCTCAATTTATTGATGGTTTTATTAAACACTGATATGTCTACTTGATGAGAAGTAAAGAAAAATCAGTCGATATATTCATTCAAGTAAGAATGAATACGAGAATTATATTGTTGAGGATTAAGGCTTGTCAGAAAACATGTTCAATCATGTGTATTCTGTTGTGTTAATCTACCAACTTTAATCCAATGATTAAGTGTTAATCATTAAATAATTGACTATTCTTGGACGTGTTAGATATTGTCTAACTAGTTTCGAAACGGTATATTCACATGGTTATGAATATATGGTCAGTGTGAATGAAACGGTGAACATGAGACGCCGTTCACACAATTGTGTTATTGGAATGACAACAATCATTAAAGAACGACTTATTATGCTCTCGAGCAAAAATATAGTTGTTAAACGATGAATGTCATGTTGATAAGTTTAGGGTTAAACTCTGAATTTGTGCGGGAAATGAGCTTTCCGCAAGCTATGTGTTGAACAAACTACCGCTTAGGAAGTTGGACCAAACAGTTAGAATTGTATAAGGCATGGTGCCTGAATATAAGTTCGTGAAAGTTTGGTGCTTCCTAAGAAAGGTCTCAATTCATGATTCCTTGAAGACTCTGACAAGAGTACTGTCCTTTCCCGGGGCCCACAGGAGGTGTCCTGTGATTGGGCCACGTCGGTGAAACGTCAGGAGGGTCCCCCAAGGGAGCAGCAGCATTAATTGGGGAAGCGTACTCGACACGCTTCTTTGGGCCGGCCTCAGCATGGCTCGGCCCTCCCAATCCGGGGCGTCGCATCGTTCAGGGTTGATGAGGCCCGGACGGCCCGCTTTGGTGGCGTTATTGCCCCGGACGAGGGGATGCTGACATTCCCTCGCCACTAATGACCTCACACCTGCTTTCAGTATGGGGGTTTAAGAAATTCAACATCAAAGACCATGGATTTGATTGGATAGCGATATCAACGGCAATCCTATACGTTTTAGTTGTAACTTTGATACATAAATTGTATCACGGAATGCCTAACAGGTTACTTGGGCGCCATGGGAGAACTTCAATTATCACGTTATGTACTGCGGTCATATTACACATATTTTTTCCGTATGATGACAGTCATTCTAAAAAATGTGCTCATGTGTTTTTGATTTTTGATAGCTGCTACCATTATACTGCATGGTTGGGGTCAAACTCTTCATCTAAGCTGGGACATTTGCATATCTGATGTGCTGCTGCAAGTTCTTATGGAGGTTGGAGCTTATCTGTCCCGTGGGATGACATTTTTCTTTCTTTTCCTTTTATTTTGCGGTGTCATTTGTTATAGGTTATTTTCTTACTAGGCCCCCTCCACTCCGGAGGGTATCAAAAAGGAATTGGGGCCACTGGCCTGTTAATTAAGTAAATATTCATGCTCCAATCTTTTTGAAACTCGTACTTTGAAAAACAAAATTGTAATTCTGAAGTCAAACTTGTAATTTTGAAATCAAACTCGTATTTCTGAAGTACGAGGCTTGACTTTTCTAAAAAATTGATTTTTCAGGATTGACTATTTAAATTATGATTATGTAAAGTTATGATTAGTTTTATTACTGTAGTTACAGTATTTTTAATATTTTATTACTCAATTTGGTAGTTGTCGCATTTGCTACAAAAATAAAAAAGAATATATTAAATATTTGGTTGATTAATGCGGTATTCCTACTGAATATTTTAGAACATGAAAACAATTTATTAATAAGTCGAAAGTTTTCGCGACTGATCACAAATAACCTTTGCTTATTTTTCAAATTCTACAACCAAATAAAACTAAGTGAATTTTTCGTAGTTTTCAACATTATATAATTTGAACCAATTGGTCATTTTTTGACGGTAATTTAAACTAACTACATTTTATTTTAACTGTAATAATTTCAATATCGATAGGTATACTCCATCCAACTTAAAAATATTGTCCTAAGAGCTAGATTTTGAAAATCCAAGTACTCAGATCAAAATTTTAAAACCGTTAAATGTACACTCTCAAATAAATTTATGAAAATACAACTATTTTTTCAAAATAGTTGTCATCGAGTCTGCTCAATATAGAAAGCATGCATATGTAGCAAACTAGCACATAATAACATATATACTTTTAGCAACAATTTAGAGCTATGCACTAATTTCAATGTCTATGTAACTGGAGTAATTTCAATACATAATATTATAATTTAAATAGTTAACCCAGAAAAATCAACTTTTTAAAAAAAGTCGAGACTCGTACTTCAGAAGTACGACTTTGATTTCAGAAATACGAGTTTGACTTCAGAAATACGACTTTGTTTTTTAAATTACGAGTTTCAGACTGAATTTAGATTTTGCTGACCGTATAAATACGCAGTCTATCTTTTTATTGAGGTTGATTGTCTCTAACTGTTATCGGATGGTCTGAAATCATATTCATTCAACAATTTCCTATGTTATTTCTTAGTTTTTTAAAGAGATTTATTTATTTATTTATGGAAGTACTATGGCATGCAGTTTGATTGCAAAGTTAGTGCATTAGTATTAGGAATTATCGACTTACTGACATAAGAATGGTCTCAAGGTGGAAGGAATTTTGGAGTAGAAAAAATAAGGTAACCCAGCTTCTCGAAATTTACATCATGAGCTTCACTTACAAATTATCAGCCACCTAATAATTAATTCAGTAATGTTTTACTGATTTCCATGTTACGTATATGAATGTTCTTATAATATTACATCGTGAAAGTTAACCCCCACAACACCTAAACTAACTCATTCAAATCACAAGAATATTCATTTTCCTTTTCTCTCTCTCCCTCTGCACTTCGTAGCTAATATAGCTACAATTTTTTATTTCTTCTAATCAATTAGTTTTTGTTAAATTTGTTGGTATAAATTTGTATTGTTTCGTAAATGTATTACATCATATATTACACATGCGGTTGCACACATATTGCATGGGCGGCTTCACTAGTGTATATATATATATATAGAGGGATGATCTATACACACATAAAAAAAATACATTATGTTTAGACATTAATCACAACCCTCAATTTATTTACTTTTAATGGTCAAGATTATATGTTTATTCTTATTATTAGATGAACTAATCTTAATCATTAAAAGTAAGTAAATTGAGGGTTGTGATTGATGTGTAAAAATAATGTGTTTTTATATGTGTGTATGGATCCCTCCCCCTATATATATATATATATACACATATAAGTACTTATATATATAGGGACTATAAAAAAAAGTCATATCACAGACGAAAATATTAACAGATTTTGGTTCTCAACGTTCTAATTGAGACGGCATGGTGACGGAATTTTGTTTTACTGATATATTAGATCATTTAGTGATATATTTTTAACAAATTTGACCATTCTCAATTGATATATATTTTGTTGTAGTGTTGCTATTTTAATTATTAGTACAAGTTTCTAGTTGATTTAAGTTCAGGAAGAAATAACAAATAATCCTAAATAAAAGAGATGGTAATGAGTACGTCGATAAGGTTCTCCTCCATTACACCGAGGTTAAGTGACCAAGTCCATCGATCATGTATACGCGGTCTCGAGAATCAACCCTTTAAAATATTGTACTGTTATAGAATACTCAATCGGTAGCTATAATTAACCGGACTCTCCCAATAATCAGCCTACATGAAATTAAAGTAACACTATATACTAGATGGGCACATCACACATAGCGATGGGGATGGGGAATTAAAGTGGTGGGCGTATATTTTCTTTGTTGACAAAAATTAAAACGTGGTCCATTTTCAAATCAAATGCGAAAGCAACAGTACGTAATTTAATACTACTGTACTATTTTTTTCTCAAAAAATTTAAATGAAGGTGTAAGTTCTAAAGAATGAAGAGTGAAAGATGCCCTTCTCTTAAAGCCGCTTAAGAAATTTCAGTTGAAACTAGACGAATAGTA
The DNA here is from genome assembly GCA_963682055.1 of Primula veris. NCBI lineage: Eukaryota > Viridiplantae > Streptophyta > Magnoliopsida > Ericales > Primulaceae > Primula > Primula veris. The sequence goes on from OY821749.1 coordinate 14,774,880, forward strand.
AACAAAGATTACATACATATGTATGCAACTTTTTTTTTATATAACTCGTGCGGAAAATCCATATTTTATTAATTAAATAAAAAGTTGGGGAAAAACCATACAAAACAAAATAGTAGTAGTTGATATGAAACAATTAAAAAGCAAAACTTGAAATCTAAATTAGACAACAAATTGTGGATCAAACCAGCAATTAGAAAAATAAAATTGCACGCGCTCTTTTCTCTCCTTGCGATACCACCTCTTCACCTGGACCAAGAAAAACACTTTCGTTTCTTAGTGAGAGAAAATCCCTCAGTTCCTTCAATAACTCATCCATCCCCTTCATTTGATTCGCAAATATGGAATTTCTTTGCTTCAGTCACGATTAATCCTTTCAGATGAAGTGAAAAGTCTTCCAAAGACGTTGATAACATTGGATCTTCATCACACCCAAGATTGGCAAGCTAATCAACAGCTTTATTTCCTTCTCTTTCAATATGAGTAATGGTTAGATTACGATTTGTAAATTGCTGAATAATTATATCCAAATAATATAACAGCTTCCATGGACAATTTTCTTTCCCCTGAACTATATTTACTAGATGTAGACAATCAGTCTCAAATATAATATCAGGTGCTTGAGTAATTTGAACCACTAAAAGAAAAGCCTTCATCTCTGATTCTAGACTAGAATGGATATCAATTAAGATATAAAATTCCAATTTAAAAGCTTCTACATCATCTCTCATAATACCCTCAATTGCACTTTGGTTTGCATCGTGTCCATAGCATCCATCAATATTAATTTTATTATACCCTTTAGGAGGAATGAGCCATTTAATAATTTTGAGCTTTTTTACTTTGTTTCTTATCCTAGTAAGATTTTTTTTAAATCAAAATTTGGGGGAAAGCAGATGCCTTTTTTAGAATAGAGATTAATGGCTTTTCCTATCTCAGAACATATTTTGGCACTATTCATACTTTTGTTATCATATTTATTAGAACATCTGGCTTTCCAAATTTTCCACATAATAAACACAGGTAAGATTTTGCATAACTTCCAATGGATTTTTGATTTCGAAATGCCCGATTGAGACCACCAAGAGAGAAATTTTCCCTTAATATGTTATGAATTATTTGGCACTCCCATGAAATTACTGTAATAATTCCACACTTCTTTGGCTATTAATCCACTGCTGAATGTATGCTCTTTTTCTTCAATATTTGTACCACAACATTCACATCTTGAAACTAAATTGATTCCCAATCTTTGAATAGCATGGCCTAAGGGAACCACCTTGTTGGATAGCTTTCAAACAAAATAAAAGATCTTCACAGGTATTATTTTATCCAAACAAAATTTATTAAACCAATTTGCAGCACTCTTTCTTCTCATAATCTCACAGGCTGATTTAGTACTAAAAAGTCCTTTTTCAGTGACTTTTCAAATGGGAGTGTCTCCCGTGAACCTATTAATCTTGGTCTCATCTGAGAACAGACACTTTAGGTTAACTGGGATTTTGTCATTAATCTTTTCTTTGTCCCATCCTCCAGTAGTAAGAATATCCTTAAGTAATAAGTCATTATTTAGCATAGGATTATTAATAGCACCATCTCCATGTCAATTATCTTGGTTGACTGAAATATTTCCTTCCCCAATTAACCATATAATTTGAGTTTCTATCTCCTTTTGAATTTTTTGCATTCTAGTCCAAGTATTATCTGTTTTTCCTTTGGGTGCACAATTAGCATGCTTATTCTTACATAACTTAGCTTTCAGAAAAGAGTACCATAAGGTGTTTTTTGTTCTAAAGTTCCACCTAAGCTTTGCTACAAATACATTAGACACAATTAGCATGCTTATTCTTACATAACTTAGCTTTCAGAAAAGAGTACCATAAGGTGTTTTTTGTTCTAAAATTCCACCTAAGCTTTGCTACAAATACATTAGAAATATCCTCAAAACTCGTAACCCTAAGACCACCTTCTTCTTCAATAGGAGAACAAACCCTTTTCCACTTTATCCACTTGTGTTTTCTCTTTTCTTCATTAGAACCCCACAGAAAACTAGCTAAAATTTCATCAATTTTCTTGATCACTTGTTTAGGTGGATTCATAGTAGATAGAGTATATACTGGAATAGATTGAAAAACATGATTTATTAAAATAAGTCTACCACCCATATTAAGCCATTGACTCTTCCAGCTAGAGAGTTTTTTCCTTATCTTTAGTACCAATTCATGAAATAAGACACATTTTTTATGCCCTGCATAAAGTTTGCATCCAAGATAAGTGAAATGTGATTTTTTAACTTCAATTCCCATTGCCTCACTTATATTTTTCTTTTGAGCCCATGTAACACTTTTAGACACATAGACAAAACTCTTTTTTAAATTGATTTCTTGCCCAGAATCATCATTATAGCCTTGTAACACCTTCTTCACATTCATAATAGATCTTTTATCAGCAGCACTGCATATGATAATATCATCTGCGAAAGCTAGATGAGTAATAATAGGTCCATATAAAGTAGATTTAAACTCTTTCCAATTTCTCTTGAGTACTAGTGCATTTAAATTTCTAGAGAGCACTTCTGAGCAAATAAGAAACAAGCTTGAAGAGATAGGATCTCCTTGCCTTAGACCATTGGAATGGAATAAATAACCAGTATGTGCCCCATTAACCAAGATAGAAGTTCCATTGCTAGAAATTAATCTCCATATTCTGTCAATACAAATCTCAGTGAAACCAAAATTTCTAAGAGTAGAGGTAAGAAAGTGCCAAGAGACCTTATCATAAGCTTTTTTCATATCCAGTTTCATAGCTAAATTTTTTCCACTTGTTTTCTTATTTAAAGTAGCAATGAACTCTTGAGCTAAGAGGATATTCTCAACTATATCTTTATTCTGAACAAAACCACTCTGGTTAGAAGAAATAATTTTTGGAAGAATAATAGAGAACCTTTTGAACATAATCTTGGTACTAACTTTATTAATGAAGGTGCATAGACTTATAGGTCTATATTTTAAAAAATCATTAGGCTTTTGATTTTTGGGAATAAGAGCTATAATAGTACTGGCGATACCTTTAGGAATAGTATGGCCAGCAAAGAAATAGACAATAGCAGCACAGACATCCTTACCAATATTACTCTAGGTTGAAGTAAATAATTCACCAGTAAAACCATCTACACCTGGTGTACTGTTCCTATTAAGACCTCATACAGCTTCTTTAATCTCATATTCATCTGGAAATTTATTAAGCAGCTCATTATCCGCATCAGTAATTAGTTTAGGAATAATGTCTAGACTTTTATAATTCACCAATATCTCCCTTTGTGCATTTAATAATCCTTTAAAAAAATCCATAGCTTCAGTCTGTATGTCTTCTTTTTCGGTTAAAACTTTCCCAGTGGTCTTTTTAATGGAACTGATATAACTCTTACCTCTTCTTTTCTTTATTACATTATGAAAATACTTAGTATTAGCATCTCTTTTAGTAACTCATTTAATATTAGCTTTTTGAATCCAAGATTTTTCTTCCACTTTAATTATGAATTTCAAACTTGCTGCAACTTTATTTAACTTTATTTTATTACTCAATGTAGGATCCTCTTCATACACCCTCTCCTTTTTGAGGACTTTATCTTCAGTTTCTATCACTTTCTGAAAAATGTTCCCAAATGTGCATTTATTCCAATCAGATAAGGCATTTTTAAGCCTCTTCATATTATTCACCAAACAATATAATGCATCACCACTTTTAAAGAGACTCCAAACTTTAGAAATAATGCTGCTATACTCAAAATGCTTGGTCCAAAAGTTTTGAAAAATAAACCTTTTAGAATTATTATCAAAGTGAGTCTTACAACTAATTAACAAAGGACTGTGATCTGAGGAAGTTTTATTGAGATGCTCTAAGGAGATATTCTAAAATAGATCTGAGCATGCTTAATTAGTTAGCACTTTATCAATTCTTTCAAAAATAACTTATTCATCACTTCTTTTGTTCCACCAAGTATACTTAGAACTAGTGAACTTCAGTTCTGCCACATTTATATCATTTATGCACTCTAAAAAATCATTTGCAGCTTCATTATTGAGACTAAGACCCCCTATTTTGTCCTATTCTCTAGAAATTGTGTTGAAATCACCTCCAATCAGCCAATGATCTCCATTACTTTCTTGCTAAAGAAAATCCCACAAAGGTACTCTATCTTCTCTGGTACATTTTGCATAAACAACAGTAACTTTGAGTTTTTTCTTCAGAATACTCCATTTAATTACAAAACTAATACCTTACTCCATTTGACTTGTAACATCTACATCAAAATCACCTTTGTAAAATACTCAAAATTTACCACCATCTTGAGCAAATGCATTGCCAAAACCCAACTTAACCTTGTAAAATTCAAACTTACTATTACAGGTCATAGGTTCAACACAAATAAGCATCACTAACTTGTACAATTTACAAAAAAAACTTAACTCTTCTACTTGTAGCATTTTTACCTTCTATACCTCTAACATTCCAGATTAGTGTATTAATCTTTTATACACCCTTCTCTCCCCTACATTAGAGGATCTTAAAATCATGTTTTCTTTTGCAACTATTTTATAATCTCTTTTCTTTTGTTTCTTTTTCGCACTATTAGACATATTGACCTCCCATTCTTCTTCATCAGGTTCTATAGGAATTGCTCTTGGTGATAGGTTTAAATCATATTGGAGGTTAGAAATCCTTGGCTCTTCCATACTCATATTTTCTTCATTGCCAGTCTGATGCTTGTCTTGCTCTTTATCATTTTGCCTCTTACCATCTTCTTCTCTATTTCTAGCTTTATCAGACTCAAACTCTTGCTCCATGATCTCATTGTCCTCTACTAATTGTTCAAGCTTATTAGCCTCAAACTCTTCTTCTATAATTTCATCTTCTTTAGTCTCATTAACTTCAATAAATTCTTCCCTAACAATCAGTTGCCTTTCTGCTGCATAAGTATTCTCTTCAATAGCATGTTCATCATTATTTGTAATCACATTTAGCTCCTCATCAGTCACTGTAACAATTTCTATATTTTGTTGTTGTCTTGTTGCAGGTATTACTCTGGTGCTTTCAAGCTCTTCAATCCCAGTATTCAGATTGTTTTTTCTGGGTCCAAAATTCTTAGTCACCCACTCTTTAGTACTTTCTCTGTCCACCTTTCTATAAAGAGTTTTTTTTTTGTTTGGAGGGATTTTGCTATGTAATATGGCCTTTGTAATATTATTCTCTTCTTTCTGTTTGCTGTGTTCTTGTTCTGGAACAATTTCTTTGTTTTCCTTAGTTTTATTCTTAGTGTCATTAGCTTTAAATAGACACTTAGCTTCTTTATGACCCTGCTTACAGCAGTAAAAACAATAATCTGGTACATCTTCATAGTTGCAATCTTGCCAGAACCCTTCATCTCCCTCATACCCAATACGAACCCTTTTCACTAGCTCTCTACTTAGGTCTACCTCTACGCATATACTGCTAGTCCAGGCCTTGAAAGAGTTGATGCAGCCTCATCAACTTTTAGCGGATATCTGAATGTTGATGCTATAGAAAATATGCTAGAGGTATTATAAAGGTGAATGGATAATTTTGGTAAAGATATCCAAATTGGAGTCAATGTAGACTCCAAATCAGGATCAAAATCATACGGCCACTTAAAAGTACGCATAAGAAATCCTTTAATATACCAAATTTTACGAAGCCATATTCTCTAGAAATCATCCTCGTGAAAACAGCTAATGAGAATATGCTTATAATCTAAAACTTCAATTGATAGTTAGCTTGTAGATCAAGAGAACGGAATAATTTTTTGATGTCATCAATTAGAGGTTTACCATGCGAAAACTTACCAACTATTGTATACTTGAAAGGCTCAGACAATTGTTGTATTTGTTTATTAGAGAATTGTATCAATGGTTCCCCTCTATACGACTCAATTTCTTTTAAGGCAATTTTAGGTTTTGCTACTTGCGTTTTGAGTATGACAGCAAACGTTTTCACTGGAAAATCAGGTTTTATTAGCTGTACCTTATTGGTCTTATTGGATAAGTCATGATCGACCATAATATCAACGTCTAGGGTTATTCACCATAGCCGTCTCTCTCTTTCTCTCTTTAGGTTTATTATATAAAAAAAGTTAATAATTCACATATGTATGCAACTTGTATAAGTTGAACAAGGAGCTAAAATACAACTTGTCGGACAATAGCTAACTTACCAAAAAAATAAAAACTTCTCGATTGGACGATAACATTTACGGCGTATTCCGACCTTTGGAATTGTCAGTTGGTTTGGTTTGTTTAATATACAATGCTTACATTAAAAAAAATATATATATACCTACATGCTACATGCTAGTAAGACCCTACTGACTACTTCTAATCCCATTTTTGTTGATATATGCGTGGATATAAAATAATTGTAAAAAATCAGTAGCAGATAGATTCCTAACGTTTAAGGCTCAGTGGGCAAAGGCAAGACATAAATCCAACATCCAGAAAGTTAGTTAGGGCTGTCTCTTTGCCTGTCTATTTAATGTGCATTGAAAATTACAGTTGTACATATGTAACATATCCCTGATCTGTAATATTAGTAGTAGTAGTACTATAGTCTATATATATGGGTGTCTAGCTAGCTACTTAATGAGCTATTATGACCATATCTTCCATTTAATTTTAACTGTATCATAGGGTAATAGGAGAGGGACTTGTCATCTATATGTATATACTTTCTTCGTTGCCTTTTCTTTTAAATTACGAATTGAGGTTTGTATGGCTGCTCGGATTTATTTAGAAAATTAGCCTAAAAAAACAAGATTGTGAATGATCTTACAATACTGTCACCAGCTAATTCCAATGATGTAATTGTGAATTTGATCATTTTTTCAAGTGTTAATACAATTAAAGTTGCCAGTTGAACTAGCTATTACTGTTTTTTTTTTTATTGTTTAAATAGTTGTTGTCCTCAATTCATTCAGATCCTTTACGCAGCTGAACAAAAACCAATGCATCGTCTTCACAAAGAAAGTATATGCCTCATGACTATCTCTGGTCTATCTATAACTCTACAATTCCCTCCCTCAACTAGGTTTCTAAAGTTTCTGTGTTGGTTTTGTCAAAAAGTTAATAACTGTTAATGCAAAATTCTCACTGCTCAGATAAGATACAAGTTTCCATATACAATTACAATATAAATTTCCCTTTAGAGATTTAAGTATTATTTGACATCAAATATTTGTAAGATATAGCCATGTAGCCTGTAGGGAGGTCCATGCATAAATATAATTTCTGTGAACAGTGAACCACAAGATAATCTCGATTAACTTTAATTAATCCTTGTTCTTCTATCCCTTTCATTATGTGAGGCAAGCTCTTTTTTGTCAGTTGATTATGATTTTACAACAACAAGACACTTTCCTATAGCAGAAAAGGTATATTGGAAAATTAGCACGGCACAGTTTATATAGGGTACCAAACCTTAGCATCTAGCATTATTTTTATAGCTTGTAACGTATACTTTGGTGCCAAATGTTTTCTCGTGGGTTATCATTGTGTAGTTTTGTTTATCAAGTTAGTTTTCAAATATAGTATTTACAATAACAAGCATAGGAATGAAGGATCTAAAAGAGAAATACAGAAGATCTACAAAATCTCACATCTGAAACAGGAATTGTCCCAAAAATGATGTACAACGTGGTAACTTGTTCATATTGCTTTTAATAGAAAATCGGCCATCTGTTGTTCTTCAATTTATAATTTTGTAAAAGACAACACAATGGTAAGGGGACGGTAAGAAGCCACTTACAGCCTATTTGCGCCTACAATTCTTCCTTTTATCCCATTTAAAATGAAAATAAGTAATTTGACAGCTCAGTCATGCATAATAATTAGGGTTGTAAGTAAAATCCGTAAATCCGATCCGAACCATTGTTTTGGTTAGTTTTGGTTTAGATTTTAAATTTAAATAGTTTGGTTTTGAATTCAAAAATTTCAAATCCGTTCTTAATGGTTTGGTTCAGTTTTCAGTTATATTAATCCAAACAAACCCGATCCGATCCAAACCGTTGAAACCAATCCAAACCATTATATGCAATCCATTATATATGTTGAATAAATACAATTAACACTACCTAAAAAAAAATATCTAAAACTCATTACATTTATAAATCCTACTAAATAAGTATATATATATATATATATATATATATATATATATATATATATATATATATATATATATATATATTAAGTTGACATATTTCTTAATACAACTATGTGTCAATTTAGTTGTCACGACAAGATATTTTGTCCCCTCTCGAACATGTAAAAATAAACAATTTCATTTATACATTATGAAAGAAAAGAAAAAAGGATTTCGCTAGTTATTTACTTTTCAATGCAGCATGACTTATATTTTGTTTATTTTGAGGGTTTTTGTAGCCATGTTTTTTTTTATAAAACATACAATATTAATTATGTTTTTAAAGTATTCTTTCAAACCTTTTAGTGATGTTTACAATTGGTATATGTTTGCTGTTAATTATCTTTTGTTTGAAATTATTTATCATATTATATTTTGATTGGAATTAATTGTTATATGGCATATATGTGTCAAAATAGATTAAAAAACGAATGGCAAATATTATTAAAACCGAAATCCAATCCGAATTCGCTCCGGACCATTGAATCCGCAAAACCAAACCAAACCGATCTCATCCGTTAGGTTTGGTTTTGTTTGGGTTGAAAAGATAAATGGTTTGATTTGGATCCAAAATTTACAATCCGTTCGATAATGGTTTGGTTTAAGATTCATGATAATCCGTTTAAATCCATACCATTTACACCCCTAATGATAATGCATCTCTCTATTGACTGACATTGACCTAAAATCTACTCCGCTTAGTAGAAAGCATAGCCGTGCTTCAGTGCCTAGCTAGAGCGCAATTCCCTTCTAGCTAGATTCAATAGAATACTGTTAACGACGATACTTATGCTCGGGGGAAGCTAAGTGGGGACGATCGGGTGCCACGGCACCCCCCATAATTTTAGAAATCCCAAGTGACGCAATTTTTTTTTAGTACAATTTCTTTTTAGGTGTAGATTTGGCACCCCCATAAAAATATGTTAATTGTACATATATTTTGGCACCCCACATTTACACATCCTGGCTTCGCCCCTGCTTATGCTGGCTTACCGCTTGTAAACTACAATTATCAAACAGTCATATGTAGACTGAACTATTGCAGCTTGAACAATAAAGTCCATCATTGTCATGTTAAATATAATCAAGAAAAATTAGCGTGCCTGGGGGTTATAACAACTCATTTATAAAAGTAATTAGGGCAAACACTAGATTGCGGCACAGTAGATTCAAGCCTCTAAATTTAGACAAGTGAGTATAAATTTATCTAATCTAAAGAAAAATATACGAGTCAACCAATCACATTAGGAATCCACTTGTCAAATGCTCTTTATCCGGTCTCAGCTTCATTCACCCAAATAAAGTTTCAGAAAAACACCAAAGGAGTTATCTATATATATTATTTATGTTGAATTTCACGGTTTTTGAACACTTTCTAATAAGGGAAATATTCAACCTTTCAAAAGTCACCAAATATTTAACCCACCATGTCAAACTAAGCCAAAAGATTAAAGAAATATCCGTCTCCAAATTTAACAAAACCTCCATTTCCGACTTATAAAATTTATGAAAGTAAAATAATCACCTCCAATACAAGTATCATTATAAATTTAGGAAATTAAATCCAAACACACAAAAAGATTTTCAACAATAAGAGTATACCATTCGAGTTCATAATAAATTCATGATCGTAATAAATAATTTCATAGATTTCACAAATTAATTACATGACATTCATGCAAACCTACATCCTTACCAAGCAAACTCAGTCTCTTCTTTCCACCATTATATTAAACACCTTTGATGCATATATGCACGAATTTTTTAAACTCTTTAAACTTTTCCACATCTCTTCAATACCCAAACAACCAATAAATAATCACTTTTATTAGTTTGTATATACAACCCGGCTTATTGCAATAATAATTAATTGCAATAATAGTTTGTATGTTTTTATGTTTTGGGAAAAAACTTTTAGACGTTCTATGTTTTGGTAATATGTTTTGCTTGATTGTATATTTTGGGCATTGACCCTAATTAAAATTAGTAAACGTAAAATGGGTCAACGTAGTTATTTATATTCTTGTCATATGAAATAAATAAGAGATATACCTCAGAATACTTTTCCACAAAACTTTCATAATTGTCATCATCGCCTCTAATATACCGTGTTCACAATGCCCTCTCAAACTCCTCCCACGAGAAATCCCCATCGCCTTTCGTATAAATATAATGGAACCGTTGTATTGTTTGTGGTGCCCTAAAAGCTCATGCACTAATTTTAATATCATTGTCTTGACAAGCTTTGAGACCATTCGCATTTAACATTTTTGGCCCCTAAAGTTATTATAAACCACCTTCAACCATTCCCTTGAGTAACCATCCAAATAAAATTAAAGACACCGAAGTCCCGAAAAAACTCTTCACATCCTTTAGTATTACTAACCCCGGGGTGAGGGGGTCCTCCTCAGGGTAGCCTAACAATCCACCCCCACCCAACCGGTCGCACAAACGAGACAGCCCCATGCGACGGTGGTGATGCCACGATCACGACAAAACTCCTCCACCTCTTGTCGTAATCCAGACACCTACCTAACCAATTCTCGTTAGACTGCTTTAGCCATAGAAATTTTCACTGCATCAACCAATTCATCGTGTTGATACATTTGTGATCAGCTTAGCATTGGGGATTAAAAAAAAAGGTGAGAAAGAGAATTAAGATTTCTAAAAACGATCCACGCAATATATGCTAATGATGAAAACCAAAGGTTTAATGGGAAAAATGACTAGAAGCAAAGATCAAACTACAAGTGCTAGAAAAGAAATCAAGAGAACAAAGGGGAAATCTCAATAGGGAAACTAAGTAGAGACCATCAAGAGACACGACATCCTATTAACCTTAAAATTATAACTATTTTAGTTTTTGACATGTATTTTTGCTATATTTTGTTAAATTCTATCATTTGAAATCCCCATATTATTATTATTCGTACCCTCAGACTTCACTCCGAGAAACAAGATATAACTAGGTTTCACCTTGAAAGGATTTTAACACATCAAAACATAATAATATAAAAATCTCGTTCTCTACTACGATAACAGACATAGTCCAACACTAGCAAGAAACTAATACGAAGAGACATAATACATAAATAATGACAGTAATAAATCCCAAGTTAATTCGTGTTGGAAGTTGGAACCAGTCTTTTACTAGAAATCAATCAATCAAAGAAACCAGAAACAAGAAAACACAAAGATGAAAAGATGAGGTAGAGTTTTAACTAATTTAAGAGATCAAGTTGCAAGCCAAAAAACTTTGTCAAATCATCATGAAAAGACATGATAACACCGAGACAAAGTGATTGAAAAAATAAAAGGGATATATATATATATATATATATATAGGATAGAACCCGGGTATATCTAACCAAGTAATTTACTTATAACATAGATTAAGATAAGCTGGTGGTCATGGAGGGAACACTAATGGTTGAGACTTTCAGTGAATATGATCGCCAACTGAAACTATATTAAAGGGAAAATGGCATACGGTCCTCATTTGAAACGGAAACTAATAAGCAACGATAAGAAACTATCGTATCCATGTACTAACAGAAACGGAAACTAATAAGCAACGATGAAGTAGGAAATTAACTGTTACGGAAAATGGCATGTGGTCCTCGTTTGTTGTAAATGTTCTAATTATAAGCAGACCCCATCGGATGGTCAAATTTTTTTTGTAATATATATATATAAATCTTAGCACCGTTATACATAAGGTTCTACTTAACAAATCGAAGCAAGGCAATAACGACGATTATATGTAGAGATCACTATATATGAATGATGTAGAAGATGAAACATGGAAGCCATTTTTCGATTCGGGAAGAGTACACGAAGAAAGGACGTATTTTTTCCTAAGAATAATCTTAAGTAAGCATCAAGGATGGAGATGCTTAATTCTGAGAAGAAGAAGAAAGCTCTCCTTTTGTTTTGGGGAAAGTAACATTTACCAAACATTACAGTACCATCAAAATATCACCATGCAAATGAAAAGGTGAGGCCAAATTTATAATCTTGAATAAAAATGCCGTATTCTGAATATGTCAAATTCTTAGCATCAAGGTTATGTAAAAGAGTAGACACCACATGAAGCTCCGGTCATCGGACTACAGACTCATAGAAGTTCTTCTAAAGCTAGACTAGTGATGAAGAATCCAGTGCATCACTTCTTATTGCTCTATCGTCTCATTCAACCAAGCAATGTTTGCATAATCAGCATCAGAGCTGTTGTTTTCCTTTTTTGTTAAATTAAACAAACACAATAGGGTTTTTTTTCTAAGTCAAAACATTGCTATATATATAAAAAAATTGGAATGTGAAAAGAATCATATCATATAAAAAAATGGTACAGTTTGAGGCTTTAGTAGCACAATCCACTACCTAGAATCAAGACATTGTAGTTAAATCTAAATATTTGTATTTGCAAAAATTAAAAGAATTCTGCAAATATGCGAGAAAGAAATTTGGCTTGTATGTTTTGTAGTCTTTTTTGCCTATTATATGGTAAATTTACCTCGGGTACCATTGATGACTACCAAATGGAAAACATGAAAACAAGAGTACTATTCAAGCAGTAGTCAAGTTTTTGTAGCTAATAGTCACAGAAATGTGTTTATTCGTAATGTTTGGAGACTTGGCCCCCATTTTCTTCGATAAGGACTATATCTCTTGAATGTAGCTTTCAATTGTTCGAAGATTGTTCTTGCTTGTAGGCTGTAGCATTCAATTTTTTGGAGGGGACGAAGCTAAGCATGTATATACTACAAGAAAATGCCGAGACAGAAACAAACACATTGTTGAAAACTCTTGTTGGTAAAATGAGTGTCGCTAAATTTTACAAACAAATTATGTTGCTAAAATTTAGTGACACCCACTTCACTAACGGCTTTCGAAAATGTGTCTCTCCCTACCGTTACATTTTATTTGTAGTATGAGGCCAAAAAAAAAAAACTTAGGCTACACAGATACGAAGAATACTACGACCTCATCCGAATATATTAGGATCATCTGGATCGAGTTTCTAAGCTTTAAATAAGACTCTAATTTCAGTTACATATGGTACTCTTCTAAATCTATTAAGAGTAGGGGTAACTAGGAAACTAATTTCTTTTGAAACGTTTGGATACTCAATTACCACCTAAATCCCCATGAAAGAAAAATTATTGAACACCAAAAGTAAAGAGTTTTCGTGCCCCTCGAACATGCTCCAAGAGGCTATAAGATAAATAAAATGTGCCGTTTCTAGTTTAAGAGGATTTGGTTATAGAATTACTACATGTAAACAATTATCCTAGGAACAGATTTATCAAAATCCATGGCCTCATTTCCTAGTTATAACCACCAATAAGGGAAACATGAATCCATACAAAATGTTGGTTATAGGGAATAAAAGACTATTCAAGTAAACAAGAGTAAGTGTTTGCGTTGCTACTTAATTATACATAACTAGTGTTCCAAGATTGGTAAATTCTAGTCTAGATGTATAGAGAATATATTACATTGTAATTAATGAACTTCTAAGCAAAAGCATTTGATATACATATACTCGTATGTAAGTTATAAGTTTTGTGATTATCACACTAAAAAACTGTGATGAGTGCTTAATTTAAATGAACAAAATGAAGTGAGAAGTATGAGCAAGCTAGTATCACGTTGTTTCCTTCAAAAAGTGAATGTTTCCAAAATGGAACTAGTGAGGAAAATAATACAGGAGTCCACAATGGTTATGTTTCAGTTTAGTACCTGAATGCCTTTGCGTTACAAAATTCTCATTACAGATCCAAGATGAAAAAATTCCGAAATAGCGCACTAAAAAGGTCTTTATCCACACGACATATTCCCATTACTGCGAGATTGGAAGAATGTCTGCAAGATGTAAACAAACAGCATTAAGGATTGTTATAGTTAATGGGACGGATGGGTTATCTCAGTAGGAAGTTCTATATATAAACGAATATTTATGTGGAGAATTAAAGGAAAAGAAGAACAATTAAGGAATTCGTAATTAAGAAATAAGATTCAATATCAAAATACCCTGACAAGAACTAGGATTCTTCAGCAGCTTCAGGAATAGCATTGCATTTCTTTTTTTCACACGAAACAATCCTCTTCGAGCACTAATCATATATCCTAGCTTGCTATCCTTTAATTACCAAACTGTTTAATTTCTTCCTTCTTCGTTGTAGTTTTACACAGGTTTTCATTTTGTATAGATGGTTGACCATGTTCATTTCTAAACCATGTGCGTATCCACGACATGATACTCTATATTTATCGGAGTGGAATTACGAATGGTGATGATGGGGGGAGGAAGGACCGCTACTATTATTGTTTAATCTCAATTGAACCAAGTGGGCAAGTGAAGAAGGAGAAGCATTTGTACTTTGGTGGTGGCCTACGGTGGTGGAGGGCAGGATGGTAAGATCTTCAACTTGGTATTCGTCGTTGGAGATTGGGCAATCCATGTTTACCCCAAACAATCTAAGCCTCTTAGCAGCCGCTTTTCCTTGTACTACCGGAACCGAATGTAGAAGAACCTGTTCTAATTGCGGATCTACTCCTCTCTCGCTGATTCCTATCTCACCACTACTATCTAACGACGAAAATCTCATCATTCTAGATGACGACGATGCTTCTTCTTCTTCTTGTTGATGATGATGGTAAGGTAAAACTGTTGTTGGTGCTGAATTGTGGTACATTACAGAGTTGCCACTAGGGCTGTAATTAATCATGTTACTGCCTCCATAGTAATTGTTATTGTAACCATTAGTCCTCCAATTGTGGTTGTGGCTAGCTGGATGGAAGTAATGGTCCCCTCCTCCTCCTGCTGATCCTCTTCCATCTCTCAAAGGCGTAGCAGCATGAGATGGCAAGAAAAGCCCAGGAGGAGGATTACTTGTACTACTACTCCAATGACCCATTGTTGTCGGTGAAGAATATCTCGTGTTTTGGAAGCTGTTTCCGGGAAAGTAACGAGTTGGATGGAGTGAATAATTCATTATGTTACTTGAAAAAGGTAAAGAAGACGAACTAATTAGTTGTGGATGAGGAACAGGAAGAGGGCGGTGTGTGCAATCGATAAATAAGCGGTCAAGCTTGGCTTTGGCGCGATGGAAAGAGACTATGTCTCCAGGATCAAGCTTTTTTTCCTTGACGAAACGAGACCATCCTTTTGTCATGACATAGCTCTGGCTGCTGTTCCAATATGAGTACCTAAACCTCCATAGTTTTCCAGTGGTTACATCTTCGAAATTGAGGAGAAGGCCCTTGTCATTAGTGGAGGAATCGAGGGGAAAGTATTTTTCGGCGTGTTGTTTAGGGATAACTAGCCTGTTGAGTTTGCCTACGTCACTTGGGGTCACGACCTTGTCGAACATATGCTCTTTTTCAACCGCCACCGCTTCCTCTGATGGGGTAGGAGATGTGTCCATCAAATCAAGTTGTGATGGTGGAGTGTGAGATGTTCCTATTTCAATTCCTCTTGTGTTGGTGTAGTATTGCTGGTACAAGTTGTTAGAAGGAGGAGATGAAGCTAGGGTTGTTGTTGGAGTAACAGAAGAGGCCCATTTAGTTGAACTAAAAATTGGATCTATCATATCTCCTCCTCCTCCTTGTCGACCACCACTACTAGTACTCGTGGAAGTTGTCATTAGCATAATTTCCGAGTGGTGGTTTTGGTCTACATCATCTTCGTAAAAACGATTATCCCTACTACTACTCTCCGTGTTTCCTTTTTCCATGAAATTCATTCTAGATCTTCTTCTTTCGAAAGCCCTTTTTTTCCAATCTTGATTCCAACCCTCTCTTTCTAATCTTTAACTAGTTAGATAACAAATTAGCTAAACTAGACCTGAGGCCTCATGATCTATAGCTCCAATAAATTCAGCACAACTTGCTTGAATTTTCGATTGAAAGAAGCTCTAGAAAATCAGAGTCAAAATTACAAGGCAGAAATTTAAATACAAGGGGTGTTGTATTTGTCTCTATATATATATACATATACTAATAAAGGAAATTGCAGCTCACACAAGAAAAGGGAGAAATACGGCTCAGTGGAAGCTTCTGTAGCTATAATTAGCCTATAGATAGATAGCTAGTTGATGTGTTGGGCACCGCACATTTATACTACAAGCTAGGTGTTATTTGAAAATTAGTTGATACTAAATTCCTTTTTCCCCAATGTGAGAGAGAAATGTGTTGTATATGTATAAATGAGTGTGTAGGGGAGGGGACCCATGAATAATATGGTTGGGAGTGTCATGTGATATCAACTTAATTTGTCCCTCTCATCATCCTGCCTGCCTGCCTGCCCTAGAGAGAGAGAGATAACAAAAAAAAAAAATTTAAAAAAAGGACCAAAGAGGGTAGTGTATGTTTGCATGCTACTGTACACTTTTTCTTCTTTGTGATAATGATACCTTACCAATATTATTGAAACAATTAATTTAGAGCTTTGACAACGGGGGTACTAGTTCTTGTGTTACATATATAACCAAGATAGAATGTTGAGTTTCATTTATGAATTTTAAGAAGATACAACATCATAAATAAATAAATAAAAAAAATGAGACTTCCAAATAGATACATATCAATCAACTTAATTATAAAAAACTCACATATGTGTACTTATTTACAATTAGTTATATACTCATTTATAATTAAATACATATGTCATAAAAAATAAAAATATATACAAAAAAAATAATAAATAAAAAAATTTGAAAATATTTAAAAATATTTTAAAAAATCAAAAAAATTATACGTAGTATCAAACAGCATTAGACATGATTGGACAAGATTATATATGATTAAACAGGATTAGACATACAAGATTGGACATGATTATATATAAACATGATCAAATAGGATTAGACATACAGGATTGAACATAATTACATCGGATCACACATATTTTTTGTATAAAAAATGTATTTTTTAAAATTTTGGTTTTTTTAATTTTGGTTTTTAATTTTTAAATATTTTTTTGGATTTTTTTTGGATTTTTTAATGACATATGTACCTATTTGTAAATAAGTTCACAAAATATGTATTTTTTTGTAAAATAGTTATCAAGTTCAAAACAACCGGGTTTTTTTATAAATAAGTTTCTAAATATATACTAAATTGTTATTTTTCTAAAATAAAATAAAATAAGTTAACCTCAAGCGTATGCTTTTAAAAAGGAATGATGACTGTGTACTAGTTTAGTTTAACATTAGTTAGTTGGTACATAGAAATAATATTATGAATCAATTACTTTGATTATATACCATATATAATAATATATAGTATATACACAAATAAAGGACATAATTTAATAACCCAGCTAGCTAGATACCACATAATTGGCTTAATTTCATAATTCTATATGAGTTATACCCAGTAACGCTATAGAGTCAGACTGGCTCAACCAGACTAATTATCAGACAGTCATTTATATAATTTTTAGAATTTTTTTGACATCCAAGCAAAACAAAAATAAAACCTCAAATATAATATTTATGTAACTCTAGTTAAGACTACCATAAACTTAAATATTAATTAAAATTTTTAATGATTTTAATATATTTTATTTGACTATTTAACAAAATAAAACCTCAAATATAATATTTATGGAACGGTAGTTGAGACTAACATAAACTTAAATATTAATTAAAAATATTTAAAATTTTAATGATTTTAATATATTTTATATGACGATTCAACAAAATAAAAACTCAAATATAATATTATATAACTTTATTTGAGACTGCCCTAAACTTAAATATTAATTAAAAATATTAAATATATGACCGAATAGCATACTCTTAAATTTCGGGGTGAAAATGAAAATGAGAGTCTGATTGAGTCTATCTGGCTCATTAACATTATTCTTATACACGTATGTGAAGGTTTATATATATACTCCATCTGGGTCCAGGGATTTAAATGATTCTTTACCACCAGTTTCATAGGCCCCAACTCAATAAAAATAGATACAAACAAGACTAATTATATTAAGAACTACTGCTTAACAACTCCAAACAAATCTTTCAGATTTCATTTATATTTATTTTCAACTATTTATATTAGACCCTGAAGGAAATTGGTAAATGTAATTATATGGTAAATGCATTAATTTAATAATCAATTCCTTAAACAAGGATATTGATACATTAATTGGAAATTAAATTTTATTCGGATGAACATAACCTATGCCTATTTATTATAAGAGACACCATAAATGTAGTATGGATATGGTAAAAAGAATACATTATGGAAAGAGAGTAAAAAGGAAAGGCCAATTACATACTATATATAACCGGCCATTAACTCTGTGAAAATTGAGGTTGTAACTTATAAAAGTGGACCGATTACAAAAAAATGTGGCTGGTTCAAGTTAAATCTATTTGAGTTATATGGTTGGAAAGCGGAAACGAGAGATCCCTGCAGGTTCTTCTTCAGACGGGTGTGTGGTGTGGAATGTCCTCCTTGCTGAGTGATCAGGTCTAGCTGAGAATCATTCGTTGGCCTGGTAGGTACGGTGACTTTGTGGCGATGCAACGGCAAATCCCGTAGTGCGTCAGTTTGTGAGTATCCTTGGTTCTTGCTCACTTTATGGAGTTTGAAGTGAAATTGATGTAAGCATTTCCGAGGAACGTAAAATCAAGGTCCGGCAAAGTCATAAAGGATATATTGAAACATTAGATGTTGATTGTCTAAATAAATTTGTAAATAGTCATAATTAACCAGTGTATTAAAGGATATATTGAAACATTAGATGTTGATTGTCTAAATAAATTTGTAAATAGTCATAATTAACCAGTGTATTAAATCGCTAAAGCGTCACTTACGCATTTTTACTAATATTTTTATTTATACATATTTCAATTTTATTTCTTTATCTATGTGAATTGACGAGACTTATATTGGTCAAGATAATGAATATAAATGAAAATTATACTAATTCATCGTCCCGCCTCGAGAATCACTCAAATAGACTTCTTTTTTCATATTTAATGGCTTATAAGAACGGATTTGCAAGAGATAAATGTAATATAAACAATATAATATTGAAAATTGGGTAATTGATTTGTTTTGGGTCTTGATTTGTAACAACATTTTGGTCCAATTTTATAAGTTTTAAGCAATATCACGAGTTATTTAAGTAATAAAGCGCGTTTTCAGAGTATTGACGCGCAAAAAATAAGTTTTTTGGGTTCTATCCTGAAACGCAACAATTTTTCTCTAAGCCTTGAGCTAAAGCGAGTTTTAAGGCGCGTTAAGGCGGGTTTTTTAATACATTGTAATTAACAATATATCATTTTCTTCACTATCTCGATTATTTTTTAATTAGTGACGTTCAGTATTCTTTTCGTCACTAAAAATGAATATATTTAGTGAGAACATCGAATAGTTCGTCACTAAACAACAGAATTCTTGTAGTATACGTAATTATGATAATAGGAGTTAACTCCTCCTTGTATTAATTTCTTACACCTTCTAGTGTTGCTTTCAGCTTAATATACGCTTACTTCTATAAAAAAAAAAAAAAAAAACTATAACTAGTGTTGAATTTATACTAAGTAGAACCGATTGAGGAATAATAACTAAATGAAGTAGTAGTAAAAGGGAAACAAGAGAAGATGAGAAATAAGTGTACTTGCAGAATGCAATTATGCTATGTAAGTGGTCCAATTACACTTTGATATTTTATAGAGATTGTCTGTGAACAAGATGAGGCAGTAGCTAGGACGTACTCTATCTCTCTTGATGATAAGTATATATACTTTAAGGACCACCTATATAGCAAGCTAGGCTAGTAAATTCACACACCATGCCATGTTGTAATGAATGATGAAATGGACCAAAGATACGGGACTTTTTAATACTTTTAACCTAACATAAAAAAAAAAAAAAAAAACTAATTATATAAATAGACACATACCTCTCTTTACATTAGAATAGAACGATATCCCACTCATCAAATCTGCATCTTGTCCCTCAACTATTACTCAATCTACACTTTCGTAATACCCATCCCTACTAATTAAAAGACAATCCACATTTCTATTTTGTTACGTCCCTGGTATACGTTTGAATCTATAGAATTGATTCAAATAGATAAATAATTGTTGTTATACTCCTTGCAACTTAAATGAGTGATTTGGTAATTAACAGGTCAACACTTATTAGAAATACAAGTTTTAACATTTAAAATTTTTTAAAAATGATTTTAAAAAAATTACCCTTGATGATAACTTTTTTTAGCTACAGATGACAAAAAAATGAGAGGATAGAATGCTTTTAATAGCACAAATTACGTATCTAAAATTGAGTTGATTTGTCATCCCTCTTACTTATTTAGTGAGAGAGAATGTTGCAATTAATCAGAATGTATAATACATTAGGTTTGACGGAGTCTAGCTAGCTATAAGGAGGGTAAAATTTGCAAGGTATTACTAAATCAAATATTGATTTATCTTTATATTTTATATATGTTACCTTAATCCGGAAATGAATATGGTCTATCTTTTAACAGCAGAAAAGTAGTTTCATATTAATAATTATTTCAATAATCTCCTCTCCTATATATTTAGAAAGTTATTATCAATATATATGTCCGGCTCTTTGCAACTTATAATCACTACAAGTCTACAAGAGTCTACATGTCTGGAATTCTTGTATACATTCAGCCTTATAATACGTTAATTTTTGATAGCTAATACAGATCATGTCAATTTTATTTTATTTGATACATCATGTCAACTTGTTTATATTTATTCATTAACTCTGCTCATACAGTTTTCATTCATTTAGTATCTGCAAAGTGTAATAAATTAGCCATATAAGTATATTTAGCAATTGTGTAAAGTTAACCAATTCCCCTAGGTATTGGTTAAAAATGTATGATATTTGTTTTAATATGTCTATTATATTAATTTATTAATAACATTTCCATAAATTAAGTAAATTAAAAACATAATTTTGATAAATCAATAATGTTAATTAAGATATAAATGCAATAATATTTGTAATGAATGCAACTAGAATTTGAAAATCTATTAAATGTTTAAACAACTCCTTATGAAACCGTTAATAATTAAGTAGACTTGATTTTGTAGAACTAGAGAGACTTGGACACCTGTATAACTTTACAAAATGAACTACTGATGAAGTAACTACAAAGAATCTGTTTAAAGTCGGATATTTGGGTTTCTTGACCATCAGATATTTATATATACGTATACATATATTTATATAAATGATCTAATAATGGGTGAATTATTGCCATTTATTGATCCCATATGTCCAATCATTTTCTAAGCCGGTTGTTCTTGCATGACAACCTGAAGCTGTGAAGCATCTCTTTTGTAGGATAGTGAAGGAGCATTGGATTGAGTGGCTCGAACTTTTTACAATTTGATGGAAAACTCTTTTTATGATAATTTCTTAAACTCTTTGTTACTTTAAACTATAGTATTTGGATATTAGATAGTGGAGCAAGTGAACATATAATTAATGATTTTTCTAAAATTTTTACTTACAAAACTAGTAATATTTTTTATGTAAATTTACCTAATGGTAATAAAGCTGAAGTAAGTTGTATTGGAACAGTTAATTTTGAGTCTGGATTAGTATTATACAATGTGTTATGTGTTCCCTCTTTTAGATATGTATGTTTTATTCAGGACCAGGGCTCTATGAAGATAATTGGTAGTGCTGCAGAGAGAAATGACCTTTATATTTTCCAGAGTCCTGTTATTTCCAGTATGATTAGTAAAAACCCTCTTGTTTGTAGTTCTTCATTTCAGAATAAGCCATCTATTTGGCATTATAGGTTAGGTCATCCCAGTAGTTCAGTATTAAAATTTGCTATTAATGATGTGAATAGTAATTCTGATGTTTTTTGTGATTCATGCCATCTTGCTAAAAATAATAGATCTTCTTTTCCTCTAAGTAGTTCTTCTACTACTCTTGCTTTTGAATTAATACATTGTGACTTATGAGGACCTTATGCAGTAGAAATACATAGTGGTCATCATTTTTTCTTAACTATTGTAAATGATTATAGTAGATGTACTTGGGTTTTCTTTCTTAAAAATAAATCTGACATTGCTGTTGTTATTACACATTTTGCAAAAATGGTTAATACTCAGTTTGGTTTGCATATTAAAGTATTAAGGTCTGATAATGGTACTGAGTTTAATTTGAACAATTTTTACTTGAATAACGGCATTTTACATCAAACAAGCTGTGTGGAAACACCTCAACAAAATGGCATAGTGGAAAGAAAATACCAGCATCTTCTTAATGTAGTCAGGGCTTTAAGATTTCATGCATCTCTACCTTTAAGTTTCTGGGGAGATTGTATACTTACTGCTGCTTATTTAATAAATAGACTGCGTACACCCTTGTTAAAAAAACAAGTAACCCTATGAAATGTAATATAATAAAAAGGCTTCTTATAATCATCTTAGGGTGTTTGGTTGTTTGTGTTTTGCCAGTACTTTATCTAGAAACAGGACTAAGTTTGATCCAAGATGAAGAAAATGTGTTTTAATAGGTTATGGTACTAGTACAAAAGGTTATAAATTGTATGATTGTGAAACATAAGACTTTCCTTTCTAGTGATGTAACTTTTTATGAACATATAATATTTTTTAATAAAAATAGTGATTGATGATAATGTGGGCAATAATAGTGATCTATCTGTTAGAGAAAAATCTGAGTTTTTTACTGATAAATCTAACTCTAAGGCTATTAATAATACTTATATTGTTCATTCTATAGATTCTGTTAATAATAGACCAAAAAGGTCACATAATACACCATCATACCTACAAGATTATTGTTAGGACCAGATTTCTGGTCTAAATATTGTTTTATTGTCTATTGGTTTTCACTTAATAAATCATAACTGTAAAGAACTAAGACAGGATTGACAGGTTCCAAGTACCAGTTGCAACCTCAGTTACAACCTACTAAGTTAGTAGTGTTAGGTTTCAAGTACCAGTTGCAACCTCTGTTGCAACCTTTGTTAACAGGTTTCAAGTACCAGTTGCAACCTAAGTTACAACCACAGTTCCAACCTACTGCTCTGCAGTAAACTGTCTAGTTCTGTAAATCTGCATAGCTATTATTTATTGATTATTAATTGTTCTACAGCATGCAGGATATATTCTCATATGAGTCTAAAGGTTTAATATGCGTTTATTGAGAATATCAAAGTGGTAAGGAAAGATTTCCTAAAAGATATAAAGAGATTAGTTTATAAGGTTATGTTTCCTTTTAATATGTATCTCTATTCTTATGCTTGTCCTTATCACTTGTTTCAATCTTTTGTTCCTTATCTATATTCAGTATAATTCGTTTAAAGATTGAATGTAATATGGAGTTAGATGTTTCATATATATATGGAAATATATTATCTCTAAAAGATATTATCTTTATATGTTTCCTAGTTATAGGAAAAGACTAACTTCTATTTCCAAGCTAGTTATTAAACAGGTATTAACTTATGAAGATTGGATCAATCCACGCTGAAGAGTTTGCTCATACATGGAAAGATTGAAGCCAATCAAAAACAAGTCAAAGCAATCATAAAAGATCTTGAAGCAAGAAGATTGTTTTACTTGTATAAATAGTTTATAACTTAGCTTGTAAAAGGTGTGTGCTCTAAATTATAAAGAACCCATTCTTGAGAGAATACACGTGAGCTTTAAATAAGAAAACAATGGTGGGATGCCATTGATTTATATTTGATAGTTATATAGTAGGAGCAATATAGAGATAGGCAGAAAAACCTAGAGGGAGTCTAAGAGTTTTTCATTAAGACTTGAGTCCTATATTGTAAGCTTTTATAATATCATAATCTGGGTAAGTGCCCCGGAGACGTAGCCTAGTTAGGTGAACTCCGTTGTTAAATGTGCTTGTGTTCACTTTAAGTACATTTAACGTTTTACAGTTCTGTCCATTAAATACACTTGGTTCCAACCTGTGGTTACAACCTCACTTGGAACCTAACTGCAAAACTGCAACTAGAACAGCGGATAGGAATTTTAATTGGTATCAGAGCTTCACACTAGATCGTACTTAGTGTGGATCCTGTGTTCTAGTAACAATGGACTTAATGAGGGAAGGAAACGCCTTCAACAAACCTCCATTGCTTGAAGGAGGAGTAAACTATGGAGTATGGAAAATTAGAATGAGGTCTTTCATCAAACAGCAGAATGAACATGCATGGAAGACTGTTATGTATGGATGGGAGGCTCCAACTACCATGGATAATGAAGGAGAACTGATTCTCTTACCTGAAGACAGATGGTCTGCTGAAGAAGACAGAAAATCAAGTGCCAACTCAACAGCCATAAACTTGATTTTTGCTGGTGTAACTCTCAGCGTATTCAGGTATATCTCTCATTGTGAAACAGCTAAAGAAGCATGGGATATTTTGCAAGTTACTTTTGAAGGAACCACTAAAGTAAAAGCTTTCAAACTTCAACAGTTAACTACCCAATTTGAGAACTTAAGAATGGAGGAAGATGAAAACATTGAACAATTTAATGGTAGAATCTGTCACATTGCTCATCAAGCTGGAACCTTAGGTGAAAAATACAGTGATGCTAAACTTGTTAAGAAAACTCTTAGGTCACTCCCAGAAAGGTTTGAAATTAAGGTCACAGCTATTGAAGAATCAACTGACTTAGATAATCTTAAACTTGAAGAACTCATAGGAAATCTAAGTACTCATGAACTGAAATTCTTCAAACATAAAAGACCAGAAAAGGGAATAGCATTTCAAGCTAAGAAATCTGAATCTAATGCCTGTGATAAAATGAGTGATGAAGAACAACTAGCTTTCTTTGCAAAAAAGGTGTACAATAAGTTTTATAAGAAAAAGGAGGATGATACTGGTTCATCTAAAAACTTTCAGAAAAAGGATAACCAGTTTAAGACAGAGTCTAGGTTCAATAATAACTCTACAGGAAAGTGGAATTCCAAAGAAAAGGATAACAAAGAATACAAACCTAAAGAGATTCAGTGTAGAGAATGTAGAGGTTTTGGTCATATTCAGGCTGAGTGTGCAAACACTTTAAAAAGAAACAAAAATGCTTATATAACCACTCATAGTGATAGTGATTCTGAGAGTAACAGTGATGAAGAGGATGGTTCCAATTTTGTTAATTTCATGGGAATAATCACTGAAAAAGAACCTACTTATGAAAGTGACTGTGAGCAGGTTTCAACCCCAACCACAACTGCCTTCGAAACATATAGCAGTGATGAGGAAGAGCCTTCTGATGAAAACATTACTAAGCAATACCTTGTTCTGTATGAAAAGTATAAATGTCTGAGTAAACAATCCTTGATCATAAGCAAGCTGAATGTTGATCTAAAGGATGAGGTTAAAAGTCTTACTGAAAAGCTTAAATTACAACTGGCTGAACTTACTGAAACTAAAAAGATAATAAAATTGCTGAATGTTTCTGCTTCAGATAAATTAGATGACATGCTGTCATATTCTAGAGGCTCCAAAGATATCAGTGGTCTAGGTTACTATGGTGGTAAGAGTACAGGAAAAACTACTTTTATTAAAGCTGTTGCTAAAGCTAAAACTCATGATTTTGACCACAAGGTTAGAAGCTCAGTTGCAACCAGAGTTGCAACCAGGAATAAAACTCAGGTTTATGTAAAGAAGGTTGGAAGCTCAGTTACAACCAAAGTTGCAACCATGAATAAACTGAATAGCTTTAGGGATAAAAATAACTTTAGGTTGAAGTTGTGTAATTTCTGTAAAAAAACCTGGTCATTCTGAAATCCAGTGTTATTTAAAAAGAAACAGAAAGTATATTTCCCAGAAAACCTGGTTGGCTTCTGTCAATAAAAATTTGAAATGGGTCTGGAAAGTTAAAGAAAAAGCAACTTTAGTTGCTAACAACAAAGCTGTTATTAACTCTTTGAATGCTGTTACTTCTAATGATTGGTATTTTGACAGTGGATGCTCTAAGCATATGACAGGTACTGCAAGTCTCCTAAAAAATGTCACCATTCTTACAGGTAACACTGTTGTGTTTGGAGGTGGAGATACAGGTAAAATTGTTGGTAAAGGTACCTTAAACAAACCTGGAATGCCTAATATTGAGGATGTTTTTCTTGTAGATGGTCTAAAAGCTAATCTTATTAGTATCAGTCAACTCTGTGATAATGAAATGACTGTTAAATTTGACAAAGAAAGGTGTCTAATTACTAATCTTAACAATGATTTAATCATGACTGGAGTTAGATCAACCAACAGCTGTTATGTGTTTGAAAAAGCTGAAAAAGAATTTCCTCAAAGTAGGTGTAATCAAGCCATTACTAATAATGTAGATATTTGGCATAAAAGACTTGGGCATGTGAATTACAAAACTTTAGATAAGCTTGTCAAAAAGGAATTGATAAGAGGAATTCCTAAACTTAGTGCTAAAACTCAAAGTGTCTGTGGTGATTGTGCTATAGGCAAACAAACCAAAAGTATTCACAAAAGTACTAGTCAAATCTACACTAAGAGAGTCTTAGAACTTCTTCACATTGACTTGATGGGTCCTATGCAAACTGCTAGTATAGGTGGTAAGAAGTACATTTTGGTAGTTGTAGATGATTTCTCTAGATACTCTTGGGTAGTGTTCTTAAAGGATAAGTCTGAAACTTTTGAACTATTCAAAACTCTGTGCTTAAAACTGCAACTTGAAAAAGGTTCCACTAGTGGTAATATTGCTAGGATTAGAAGTGATCATGGAACTGAATTTGAAAACATCAAGTTTAGAGAATTTTGCAACTCCTTAGGTATAAGTCATGAGTTCTCTGCTCCTAAGACTCCACAGCAAAATGGCATAGTTGAAAGGAAAAATAGAACCATTCAGGAAATGGCTAGAGTAATGCTTAACTCTAAGAAACTTGCCAACAGATTTTGGGCTGAAGCTGTTAATACTGCCTGTCATATAGTTAATAGAGTTTATATTACTAAAGGTACTTCCATGACAGCTTATGAAATATGGAAAGGTAGAAAACCCAATGTAAAGTATTTTCAAGTTTTTGGATGTGTTTGCTACATTCTAAGAGATAGAGAGCATCTTGGTAAATTTGACTCTAAAAGTGATAAAGGGATTTTTCTTGGTTATGCTCAGAATAGTAGAGCATTTAGAGTCTTCAATCAAAGAACAAACTGTGTTATGGAATCTTATAATGTGTTATTTGATGACCTAAAAACTGTTGATGAGATTACAGGTGATGATGAACAGGCTGAGACTACAGAAAAAGAGAAAGAAGAAACTCAACAAACTGGAAGTCCCAGAGTGGTTGGAAGTCCAGTTGCAACTGAGGTTATAACTGAGGTTGGAACTGAGGTTGGAACCGCAGTTGAAACCCAGAATGCTGCTGAATCTGAAGAAGAAGAAGAAAGTTCTCATGCTCAGTCAACTAGCAGGCCTCGCTATGTAAGGACTCAGAAAAATCATTCTCTTGACAATGTCATAGGAGAAGTTACTTCAGGTATGAAAACCAGAGGTAAAAGAAATAATATTGTTCACTTTGCTTGTTATATCTCTCAGTTAGAACCTAAGAATATAAAAGAAGCTCTAGAAGATAGTGAATGGATTCTAGCTATGCAGGATGAATTGGCTCAATTTGAGAGAAATGATGTATGGACTTTAGTACCCAGACCTTCTAATAAAAATGTTATAGGGACTAAATGGATTTTTAGAAATAAAAGTGATGAGGATGGAGTAATTATCAGGCATAAAGCTAGGTTGGTAGCTCAGGGTTATACACAAATTGAGGGAATTGACTTTGATGAAACCTTTGCTCCTGTAGCTAGAATTGAATCCATTAGAATGCTACTATCTCTTGCATGTCTGTATGATTTTAAACTGTTTCAACTTGACATAAAGAGTGCTTTTCTTAATGGTGTGATTAATGAAGAGGTTTATGTCTGTCAACCTAAGGGATTTGAAGATCCTAACTTTCCTGAACATGTTTATTTGCTGAAAAAGGCCTTGTATGGTCTTAAGCAAGCCCCTAGAGCTTGGTATGACAGATTAACCAAGTTTTTGCTTGAAAAAGGTTTTAAAAGAGGTGGAGTTGATAAAACTCTGTTTACAAAGAAAACTACAAAGGATATAATTATTGCTCAAATATATGTTGATGACATTGTGTTTGGCTCATCTTCTAATAAGAGGATAGAAGAATTCATTTCTGATATGAAAAATGAATTTGAAATGAGTGGTGGAGGTGAATTGACTTACTTTCTAGGATTGCAAGTTAAACAGAATGAGAAAGGGATTTTTCTATGTCAAAGTAAGTATGCAGACAATCTTGTTAAGAAGTTTGGTCTAAGTGAGAGTAAAGAAAAGAGAACTC
This sequence comes from Primula veris, assembly GCA_963682055.1. NCBI lineage: Eukaryota > Viridiplantae > Streptophyta > Magnoliopsida > Ericales > Primulaceae > Primula > Primula veris. The sequence continues at coordinate 14,803,473 of OY821749.1, forward strand.
CTATGAGTACTACCCTTAAACTGTCTAAAAATGATAAAGGAAAAAGTGTTTGTCCCAGTCTTTATAGATCCATGATTGGAAGTTTGCTGTATTTAACTGCTAGTAGACCAGACCTTTGCTTAAGTGTAGGAGTTTGTGCCATATATCAAGCAAATCCTTTAGAACCTCATCTTCTAGCTGTCAAAAGAATTCTAAGGTATGTAAAAGGAACACCTCATCTAGGCCTATGGTATTCTAAAGATACAAACCATTTTCTTAGTGGCTACTGTGATGCAGATTGGGCAGGAAACATAGATGATAGAAAGAGTACTTCTGGTGGTTGTTTTTATTTTGAAAACAATCTTGTTTCTTGGTTCAGTAAAAAGCAAAATTGCATATCTTTATCTACTGCTGAGGCAGAATATGTTGCAGCTGGAAGTGGATGCACTCAACTAATTTGGATGAAACAGATGTTAACTGATTATAATGTTAAACAAGAGATATTAACTCTGTTTTGTGATAACAAAAGTGCTATAGATTTAGCTAAAAATCCAGTTCAACATTCCAGAACCAAACATATTGATCTAAGGCATCATTTTATTAGAGAACTAGTTGAAGAAAAGAGCTTAATTTTAGAACATGTTTCAACTGAAAGACAACTAGCAGATATTTTCACTAAGCCCCTTGATACAAACAAGTTTGAATCATTAAGAAGTGACATAGGGGTATGTCATTATCAATCTAATTGAATATTCTTGCTAAATATGTCTGTATTGAGTACCTTCAATAATTTTTACTTCTAAGGCTAAGTCTTACTTGAGCTATGATGTTTTTGTTTTGAAAAAGCCGCTTTTTGGTGTCTCAAAAACAGATGTGAGGTAATTTGTCCTTGAAAACCTCTCTGGTAATAGAGTTGCTAGCACAAAGTGCATTTTTTTGGTTGGTTGCAAGTTAAGTTGCAACATCAGTTGAAACCTCATGCTTTCAATAGCTGGTTGGAAGTACAGTTACAACTCCGGTTGAAACCTCGTGTTAAAAATACTGGTTGTAAGCTCAGTTGCAACATCAGTTGAAATCTCAGTCTATATTATAAATGTCAAGACAAAGTCTTGTAAAATTTTGACATCACTTATACTCTTTCCTTGATGAGGTCATCAGACTAGTTTTTGTGTAGAGATAAAAACGGATTTGCTCAATATAAGCTCCTGAAATCTAATCTTTATTAGTGTTATTCAATGATAAACATATTTTCTTGGGTAAATTGCTAGATTTCTGTTTTTCTGAAAAATTAGATATCTTTTAAATGTTTTTTTTTTGTTTTAATATGTTCAAAATTCTTTCCTAAGCTTCAATTTTTGAATTTTCAAATTCTGGATAAATCTGTTTGTGCAAAAAGGAATGTTTATCTGTATAATTGGTCTGCAAAAAGGGGGAGATTGTTAGGACCAGATTTCTGGTCTAAATATTGTTTTATTGTCTATTGGTTTTCACTTAATAAATCATAACTGTAAAGAACTAAGACAGGATTGACAGGTTCCAAGTACCAGTTGCAACCTCAGTTACAACATACTAAGTTAGTAGTGTTAGGTTTCAAGTACCAGTTGCAACCTCTGTTGCAACCTTTGTTAACAGGTTTCAAGTACCAGTTGCAACCTAAGTTACAACCACAGTTCCAACCTACTGCTCTGCAGTAAACTGTCTAGTTCTGTAAATCTGCATAGCTATTATTTATTTATTATTAATTGTTCTACAGCATGCATGATATATTCTCATATGAGTCTAAAGGTTTAATATGCGTTTATTGAGAATATCAAAGTGGTAAGGAAAGATTTCCTAAAAGATATAAAGAGATTAGTTTATAAGGTTATGTTTCCTTTTTAATATGTATCTCTATTCTTATGCTTGTCCTTATCACTTGTTTCAATCTTTTGTTCCTTATCTATATTCAGTATAATTCGTTTAAAGATTGAATGTAATATGGAGTTAGATGTTTCATATATATATGGAAATATATTATCTCTAAAAGATATTATCTTTATATGTTTCCTAGTTATAGGAAAAGACTAACTTCTATTTCCAAGCTAGTTATTAAACAGGTATTAACTTATGAAGATTGGATCAATCCACGCTGAAGAGTTTGCTCATACATGGAAAGATTGAAGCCAATCAAAAACAAGTCAAAGCAATCATAAAAGATCTTGAAGCAAGAAGATTGTTTTACTTGTATAAATAGTTTATAACTTAGCTTGTAAAAGGTGTGTGTTCTAAATTATAAAGAACCCATTCTTGAGAGAATACACGTGAGCTTTAAATAAGAAAACAATGGTGGGATGCCATTGATTTATATTTGATAGTTATAGAGTAAGAGCAATATAGAGATAGGCAGAAAAACATAGAGGGAGTCTAAGAGTTTTTCATTAAGACTTGAGTCCTATATTGTAAGCTTTTATAATATCATAATCTGGGTAAGTGCCCCGGAGACGTAGCCTAGTTAGGTGAACTCCGTTGTTAAATGTGCTTGTGTTCACTTTAAGTACATTTAACGTTTTACAGTTCTGTCCATTAAATACACTTGGTTCCAACCTGTGGTTACAACCTCACTTGGAACCTAACTGCAAAACTGCAACTAGAACAGCGGATAGGAATTTCAATTATCATGTTGATTCTAATAGAGTGTCTTCTTATGCTACTATTTTATATCCTTTGTCTTCTTGTCTTACTTATGAAAATACTTCACAAAAGTATAAATCTTTTTGCTTAACTATATCTTCTAAAAGTGAACCTACGAGTTATAAAGAAGCACACAGTGATCCTTTATGGCAAGAAGCAATGCAAAAAGAAATTAAAGCTTTAGAAGAGAACAGTACATGGGTTTTAACTACATTACCTATAGGTAAACACCCAATTGGTTGTAAATGGGTTTATAGAATTAAGTATAAGGCTGATGGTAGTATAGAAAGATATAAAGCTAAGCTTGTAGCCAAAGGCTATACACAATTAGAGGGTATTGATTATGAAGCTACTTTTTCACCAGTAGCAAAAATGACTACTGTTAGAGTTTTCTTAGCTATAGCTGCTTCCAAAAACTGGATTTTATCTCAAATAGATGTTAATAATGCTTTTTTTACATGGAGACCTAGATGAAGAGGTTTATATGCTTGTGCCACCAAGTTTTTATCAAGAAAATACCAATATGGTTTGTAAACTGCATAAGTCTTTATATGCTTTGAAACAAGCCTACAGACAGTGGTTTTCTAAGCTTAGTAATGCTTTGATTGTTTTTAGTTTCATTCAGTCCACTGCGGATTATTCTTTGTTTACTTATAATAAGAATGGTAATTTCCTTGCTTTATTAGTTTATGTTGATGACATACTGATTGGGAGTTCTTGTTCCACTTTAATTAATCAAGTTAAGACTTTTTTAGATAACATGTTTAAACTAAAAGATTAAGGGCAACTTAAGTATTTTTTAGGTCTTGAAATTGTAACATCCTGTATTTTTATAAATGGTTTTATTCACGATTTAATTCATCCAAAAACGTTTTATACAAAATTTTACCAAAAACCGGTTACTCGACTAATTTTTAGCCAAAAACCGAAACTCTTCCGAAAAACTTTATTTTAAAAACCTGTTACTAATTTTATAAACAAAAAGGACCCAATAGATTGATTTTTAAAGATTTGTTATTATTGAGTAGTAAAGTAATATTTTTGGATCATGAGTTAGTTTTTAAAACTTTGAGGACCAAATAGTTCCTTACCACAAACTTTCTAAAAACAGTTTTGAACATCTTCAATTCAGCCAACTTTTAATTCATTAAAACCAAAAACAAAACTAAAACAAGAGAAAAGAGAGAAAAGAGAGAAAAAGAAAAAGAAGAAGGAGAGGAAACCACCATTAGCGGGTTCTTACCGGAAGCATCTCCTCTACGCTCTAAGTTAACGGGGGTTATCCATTGCCACTAGACGAGGGTGTATGTTAGGATTAGGTTTTGCGTTGATTATAAATTGGGGGTTTTGCATTTTATCTTAATTATGTTCTTAAATTGGTAATTGGGTTTATTTGTTGTACGTTCAATTCACTTATTTGATTTTGGAGTAGTTGAGGATTTAGTCTTTTAATTTCTGATTAATGAGAATATTAATGGGTTGTGTGTTTTATGCGTTGATTATGTGTTATTATGGTTGTTGATAGAATTGGGTAAATTATTCTTGAATAGCGATGAGTTTTATATTACGCATACAAGGTGTTTGTTAAAATGGCTGAACTGAATTTTATGTTGTTAGAGTTGGTTGGCTAGTTGTGAATCTAGTGCCTATGCTTATGTGCTTTGTTGAATTGCGTCAAAGTGACGTATAAGAATGTGATAATTGCGTGGATTTATATTATTGACCGAGGCCGTATGAGAATGTGATATTTGCGTGGATTTACATTATTGGCCGAGGCCGTATGAGAATGTGATATTTGCATGGATTTATAATATTGGCCGAGGCCTTGTGATTTAGATTAGTGGCAATGGTCTCTGTCTCTTCCTAATTCCGGGGACAGAAGACGGCCGAGGGGATAGGGAATGACTCCTCTTATGGACTGGGGCGAGTGGCATGAGAGGTCCTAGTGTGCACTCTATTTACTTTTATGTTAGCAATGGTCTCTGTCTCTTCCTAATTCCGGGGACAGAAGACGGCCGAGGGGATAGGGAATGACTCGTCTTACGGACTGAGACGAGTGGCATGAGAGGTCCAAGTGCGCACTTTAAATCTATTTTTATGTTAGCAATGGTCTCTGTCTCTTCCTAATTCCGGGGACAGAAGACGGCCGAGGGGATAGGGAATGACCTACCTTACGGAATGGGGTAGGTGGCATGAGAGGTCCATGTTTGCTATAGATGTATGTTAGAGCTATTTAATTTATCTTGTTGTACGACGTTATTTTATTTCTTTTTTTATGTTGCTATCATAGTTGTTGTTGTGAGTATTGCATGTATGGGATGGAGTGACGGTATTTTGTGCCGTCCCGTCTATGTATGTACGTGGGACTCACCGTTACAGTTTTGTCTTTCAGGTACAAATTAGGTTGAGGCGTTTGGATAAGAGCATTACCGGTGTATCATATGGGCTCGGGGATTCTTTCAGTTGCATTATTTTAGTTAGACCATTTTCGAGGTTGTAGCCTACGGGCGAATTATTCGTTTGGTATTCTTTTTCTATAAATCTGTTAAACCATTTTGTCTTGTAGCCGCGTTTGGCAAATATTTTTATTTCGTGGTTTATTTGTTCCATTAGCTCGCAAATTATTTCTTTTATTTTAAAATTTTAAATTTTGTACCAACAGGTTTCCTTTTTCTTTTGTTTTAAAAAGGTCATGCCTTAAAATCCGTGTCTTACGGATTTTGGGGCGTAACAGAAATAGGCAGAAATAAAGATGGTATTCATGTTTGTCAAAGAAAGTATGCTTTAGAGTTATTGGCTGAGACTGGCCAGTTAGCTGTTAAACCTATAGATTTCCCAATGGATACCAAAACTAAATATACTATAAAGGATACATATTTGCATGATGATATTATTGAATATAGAAGATTAATTGGTAAGTTATTATATTTAACTATCACTAGACCTGGCATTAGCTTTGCAGTTCATACACTTAGCCAATTTTTGGCATCTCCTAGTAAGCAACATTTTGCACCAGCTCTGAGAATACTAAGATATGTTAAGACAAATCCTGCTCAAGGTATGTTTAAAAGCTTTTAGTGACTCTGATTGGGCATCATGTATAGATACTAGGAAATCCATTACAGGGTTTTTCATATTTTTGGGTGATTCTTTGATCTCATGGAAAAGTAAAAAACAGAACACAATATTTAGAAGTTCAGCAGAAGCTGAATATAGGGTTTTGGCAGCAACAACATGTGAAATTATCTGGCTTTTACAGCTTATAAAAGATTTTAATTTGGAACATAAACAGGCTGCAATTCTTTATACAGACAGTAAGTCTGCATTAGCTTTAGCAAATAACCAAGTTCATCATGAAAGAACAAAACATATAGAAGTAGACTGTCACTTTATAAGAGAGCAAATACAGAAGAAAATAATACATCATTTGCATGTTTATACTTCAAATAATTTAGCTGATATGTTTACTAAGTCTTTGGGTGCACCAATTTTTTCAAATTTATTGTCCAAGTTGGGTGTTTTATCATTATACAGCCCAACTTGAGGGGGGTATATTGAATATATGTTTATATTTTGGACTAATAAGTGACATTGCAGAAGTTACAGGACTTATATGAAAGAAGCAGCAAACTAGCATATTTAGTATTAATTAGTATATTAAATATATGTTACTTTCTGTAATTAAAGGATCAATTGTGTAAAGTCAGAAAGTTATAATCTGCACTATATAAAGACTGTAAATATATGTTTGTAATTAACGAAATCATTTATTTCAATACAGTTTTTCATCTCTCTCTCTATATACATATATATATATATATACATATATATATATATATATATATATATATATCGATTTAGGTCAATTTGATCGTGTTCACCACCAGAACGTGGAATTTCTACATGTGCTTATATGTGAATGGGGTGCAAAGGCTCGGAGTCGGCGGATTATCTATTTTCTAAGTGCGGCTGTGCCACTTTCCTAAAACAGTGTGGCTATTCTCTGTTATAATCCCGCTCTTTGATTGTGCCTCTATGAACTTCATAAATTTACTGACTAATTTCATTTTCTTGCAGTTTTTTTTAAGAGGTAGGAGTTCCACCTTTCACTTGAACTCGTGGTCACATAAGGGATAACCTAAGAGTGAGGAACTTCTTTGCTTATGTTTTGAGTGAAAAAATATTTTTTCCGGTCACTCCGAACACTTAATATTGCAATCTTTTATCCTTTCGCCCTTTCTTTTTTTCATTTCCAGCTCACATCATTTACGGACTTCTAATCGAAGACTTAGGCCGTACTTGATCCTTTCTCTTATGAAGTTTGGACCAAAAGGAAAGTTGGTGTAAGCTGAAGTCGTATGTCCAAAAAAAGAGCAATGTGTGTAACAAGAAGGCATCTACGGAATCTCCACACGTATTTAAATAAGGTCCATCGTAACCAAGGTTTAGTTTAAACCTTTAGACACCTTTGTATCCGGCTGAATATCTACACACACGAACCTAAACTCAAACTTGTTGTTGCCATTTGTGAGTTTTGCCCTTTTTCTCATTTGCATTAATCAATAAAATATATAGTATGTTGGTTTTCTCACTAATCATAAATATATATCTCTATTATTATAAAGATTATATATATATAAAAGAAAACTTTATCCATCCTAAAAAATAGTCTCATTTCAATCTTTTTATGTCCTTAAATTATAATATTTATAATAAATATTGATTTATTATTCAAATGTTAGAGTAGTAATTAAAGTTGTAAGCATATTATTCTTACTAACATTTAGTAATTTCGGTGAAAATTCAAATGATACCATCTTTTTAAAATAGATGGAAGTACTCAAATAAATTAATTACCTTGACATAAATGGCGTTATTAATTCATTCATGCACGTGTCTATTTGTATAACATAAGTATATTTCTTGGATGTATTGGGATTGCGAAATTTTTCTCTCTATTTATTAAGGTCTTAGGTCGTTATCTCAGGATGGGCAAAGTTAAAGCAAACCCGTAAATTACTAAAAGCACTCTTAAGAATCTATATGTATGCTATCTATATTTCTTGTTTGTTTGCTTCTTTGCTAGTCTTTGAACTAACAACATAATGGAAATATCATTTGGATTGTAAAAGACGCCTGTATTCACAATCCTAAACTAATAGTCCAGTGTGCCATAGTTCTGATCTGAGTTTGTTTGAAGGATTATGCAAGGCAAAGGACTAAAAATCAAAATTTACCAAATTAGCCTTGTAACAACTTTGTTTCACTTTTTCTTAAGTTGTCCAACTTAGAGGACAAAATAGTTTTTAACTATTTGATATTGTAAACAAAATAAATAAATATGAAGAAGAAGAAAAAAAACAAGCTAAAAAAATATCATATCACTACTAACCTCCACTTATATTAACATATTAGGTTTAAATGGATACCAAATCCACTAGTTCGTAGCATACTCAGGAATATATAGTAGTGTCTTTTCCATAGTCCCGTATGTATTAAATGATCGCAGAAAAAGGGATGATTTCCCCACTTATATACGTATGTTTTAATGTATATACATGCGTATGTATATAGCATATGTACATATCTCTGTTTTTTGTTGTGGCTGAGATACAGCTGGAGGGTATAACTGTAAAATCTTATTTTAGTCCAGACTTACTTTACCAAAACCCAACCCCCATAATATTGTAAAAGACTCATTTTAGTGTCTTTTCTAGTCCAAACCAATTTGATATTTTTGCAAATAGCTTTTGTGGACCCATTAACTTTGCTAATCCAATCCCAATGATAAAATATCTAAACAAACAAGCCTAACAGTAGATGCAGTCCCACGGTGAATCCAACATAATATTTATAAAAAAAATACCAAGAGACACATTTTTGAAATCTGTTAAAAAATAATGTCGCTAAATTTTAGCAACTTAATAGCAAGTAATTATTTTGCCAAAATATTGATAAAATTTAACGACACTCATTTTAACAAAAGTTTTGGAAAAAGTTTATGCTGCTAAGTCATTTTACAAGCGTTTAAAACATATACTGTTTTCTTTTTGAATGAATTTATAAATACGTATCCAAGTTTTTGACTATGAAAGATTAAAAAAAAGTAGATAGGGAGGGAAAGCACAAACGTTTTTAGCTTAGTTAGGTTTCATGAGTACAAGCTTCTGGTTTATTTATACAGATAGAACCGCTCTGTGTATCTCTGACTTGTAAGTTGTAACTAAGGTGTTAAAAGTTGAAATTTAATGATGGGTATGCCGTATACATGGAGAAAATCAAACAAAAAAGTTGCAACAAAAGCTAAATGCCTAATTCAAATTAATGGTGCGAAGCTGCTACGCTTCTATTGTTGTATACCAATTTACCAATACATACATAAACGATAAGTATACAATTTGGAAGTACATACAAATATCAGTATGAATTTTCGAACAAGTTTGTCTAGTTTAGATGAAAGTTTTTTATTGTTCTTAATTCGTACGTACTAAACTGATGATTCAGTTGATATTGCATATTTTGCACTGGTTTTAAGTTTTAAATTAACATGACTAATCTCTTTTTTAAGCAAAAATTATGCTCTTAAACTTGTTATTTAGATCATTTTAATCACGACGATATATAGGAGATATAAGAATAGTGGACATAAGCAGTAAAGAGCAAGTAATCGTGGATTATTTTTACTTTGAAAAGTGAAGATTAAAAGTGTTAATTCTGTTGTTGTTTTGACAATTTTCTTAGTAAAATAGGTTAATTAGCACTAGACGCATTTTGAAGGTAGGTCGTAATTTGATCATTTTTCGTTAATGTTTTTTTTTATCGAAAAAGCTATAATGGGGCTTGACTCAGGAAAAAATATTTTTGCTACACAGTTCATACATATTGGTATACATATATACCTAGCAAGTTAAATAAATTATGGTGCTACTGAATAAAGCAATTTATTTTATTAGTAAAGATTTGTCATCGGTCGTTGTTTATGCAAATGTTTGGTGGCATAACCATAAATATTTCCAGGACCACCACAGTCACGACCACAAGTCCACAATTAATTCTATAACTTTTCTATATATACCAAGTACTCGTCCACGCCTGTGATTAGTGCAAAGATATATTAAAATATGACAAATACAAAGAAAAACTTGTAGCTTATTAATTACTCTCAATATATTGACCTTGTAGCTTATAATACTTACACTTTACATAAATAGTGAACCATGATCCATGACTTTTTCTAGCATTAAAGGACTCATACTTTTATTGATATACATATATCACATCCTTATTGTCCCATAATAATAGCCTGATTTGTTTCTCGACTCCAATTTTAATATAACAGCCCAATTTGTCTTTTTAATCATTAAGTTACTCATGTTACATATTACCAAAAGTTCCGTTCTCCTAATTAAGGGCACTATCAAGTATCAACTGTCTTTACACAAATTCTATGCATTTTCGCTCTACAAACCTATGTTTTAAAAAACACACTGCATTGTGCTATATTTTGCGAAATAGCGGTTTTTGGTATAAAAAAAAAACACAATGATAAACTGTTATTTGGATGAAAATGCGCTAAATTCATGCTATTGTGACCAAAAACGCAAACAACGTAAAATATTTGATTGGTAGCGTAAATAACGAGTATTTAAAAAAAATGTAATTAAGGACGCGGATTTAAAATGATTAATATATTATATGTTGAAAATTTTTCACGAGTGAATGTTTAATCCGGATGGTTGTGACACTACCCACCCTCACATGAAAGCTAAGTTCAAAACTCACCAGCAGTAACATTTGTGTTTTTTTTTAAATCAAAGTTACTAGTAATGTATCAATAAAATATAACCTCAGTTTGTGTTCTTTAATTAATATATATGTAATGATGAATCAATTAATAATTTTTTCTATTATTTCATTTTTCACTAACGATATTTGGTTTAGTTCTTTATGCTTATTTTGGTCCCTTTGAGAACGTAATAAATGAAAAAGAATTCAGTATGAATTATTTTTTCGTTTATAATACAAAAATGATCAATAGAATTATTTTTTCGTTTATGATATAAAAATAATTAATAGAACGCGCTATTGTGTTGTTTTTGACTTTTGAAGTGTGTTAACATAATTAACATAAATTCTATAACTATCTAATGTTATATTGTTATATTTCTTGGTAAAAAAAATTACACAACAAAGCGCTATATTGCAACGCTATTTACGCTTTTTGCGTAGCTCTCGAAAAAACGCTACGCTAACGATAACGCTATTTAAAACATAAATTAACCATCAATATGCCACCCCTCTTCTTAAAAGCGAGCGACGAATTGTCGCTTAGTTTTTTTTTTATCCCATATGGAACTGAAAACATATTATTTTAGCGGTTAAAATAAAGAAAAGTCAAAAACCGGCGAGTGTAAAATTAACTCCGGTATCATTCTATTATAATAAGTCAATTCAAGATTTCTTAAGCTACCAAATTTTGCCATTTTTTTCTAAAATTACTCTTATACTTTTTTATTAATTACCGTAATGTCACTCTCATAAATAATAGAAAAATGAAAAACTAATTAGTACTGGTTATTTATCTTTTAACAACTCAAAATTATTTTAAGTATTCTCATCTTATATATTTTTTTATTCTCCACATATTTGTATTAGAATTATACTTATTTCTTATATTTTAATCGTATTACGCGTCACACACGCAATGCATGGGAAACGATTACTAGTATATTTATATACCAAGTGATAATAAGTTTATAGTAGTTTAAGAGGCTGTTAACTTTTTTATAAATGAGAATAAGGAGCTGTTTACTAGCCTAGTAAACTCTTTCATTTCTCTCCTCATGATCTCTCCTATCTTTTTTCCAGTGCTCTTCCTTTTTCGATGTCACTACTAAGAATTTCATAATGCTTATTTATAGCGAACAACCGATATAAATTTCTTTATTTAAGGACACATGCCATGCCATGGTTGGTCACGAAACCAGTCAATCAGCTATATATGGCTCTAGCTGATCAACTTGTGGCTTCCGGACGGTTCTTGCCGATCAACTAAGGTTACGGCATTCGATCATCTTATGACTGAGCCGTTTGCCTGTGAGCGTGGCCAATCAACATGTGGCTAGCTAGGTCTTTCGCCTGTGAGCAAGGCTGATAGTCTTAGTATTGGAAAAATCATGTTTAACATGATAGTTTCTGAATGATCACGAGACCATCTTTGAGTCAAGATTACAAGTGACAGCCGTTGTCTTTTGACACCATACTCAAGACGGTTGAGTAGATGGTATGACAAGATTCGTAACGGTATGTCGCATGACCTATTCGGATAACGGAAGTGAATGTAAATTGACGTCAAAGATTGGGGTTGAGAAAGAGGAAAACTTTTAATACTGGAAAATGGGTTTAACGATGATAACTCATTGTAAAATTGTCCCACATTGGAAAATGAAGAGTCACTTTTACAATATATATACAAGCTATCTCATGTGGATATTAAGTTATGTGTCCATATACACATGTGTGTATTATGTACCACACACGCGCTTGCTCGTCGGCGCGCTTGCAGCAAAGATGTAACTATTGAAATGAATATGAATTCATTACAGAGTTAATACTGCAGTTTCGAATTTCGAAAAACTGACAGTATTAAAGTGCGATTTTATTATCTGAGATACTCAGCTAACCTATAAATAGGCAGACCCCTCACATGTCAAAACAGAACATTCTGAAATCAAACACAGCAACATATATCATCTATCTAATTAGAAGTCATTACATTTAAGTCAGAGAGAGCCACCCACCAACAGCTCGACCTTGACTCGTCGTCAGTTTCCGGCGAGTCATCCGAGACATTGTACATTGGAATCGAAGCGCCAAACATAAACAGAAACCCCAAATGTGGATAGGCGAATATCGGTTAAGGGCATACTGTTAAACAGTAGTTTCGTCTATTTCTTTTCTGTCCTTTTTTATTTCATTTCATTTCAGTAATTTAATTTCAGTATTTCAATTTCATGTCCTTAGCTATAACATTTAAATTATGTTTTACGTTTCTGTAATTTATTTAAAATATTGTTACAATTCTGTAATTTAATTATGTAATTATATTAGTTTTATTTCAGTCCTGTAATTTATTTACAGAAACAGTCCAGCAGTTTAGTAATTATATTATTTTGTCTGACAGTTTCTTTTAATTAACAAACAGTCCAGCATTTTAGTTTTATACTATTCTATCTGACAGTTTTGTTTAATTACAAAGCAGTCCAGAAGTTTAATAATTTATATTAATCTGTCTGGAAGTTTAATTAATTGCACATACATTCTGCAAATGTCGGAATTTTGTAATAGTCATATTGTCACGTCCCAAATTTCAGTAAAACCCGAGACATGACTTTGAAAACTAAAGAAAACACACTGGAAGAAAATACAACTTTCTAAACACACTTCTCCGACTTATATTACACCAAAAATTATATTACATTAGTACGTTTTTACACAACTACTCATAATGTACACCATTTACAAAGTATTACACCAAACTAAATAGGCTATGAGTGTCTAGGCTACCCGCATAACCCAAAATCTAGCCCGCTCACAGCCCCGCTCAACAGCTTAACCTGTCCTGAAACTTAGTACATCTGAACCTCTACCTAAAATAATAAAATAAACAAAGATAAGAAAACGAAGGAAAAGAGTGAGTCAACTATTCATTATATATATACGTCAACAAACTAAAAATAAATAAATAATGCAATGCATATATATTTAGTTATTTATATATGTATTTTGTCTTTTTATTTCTCCTCCGCTAACCTCCTCTACTGCAACTACTTACGCCAAGTGGCGTGACTCGATAAACGACTCAAATGTGTATAAAGTCGGATTCACAAATAAAGTGCCGGATCACTCCTCAGATCCACGTATGGAGTCAACTCCTCATGAAACCATACGCCGGCTATTGCCGTATTTTCCGTGAGTAGCAAGCTCGCCGGAACCCCTTTTGGCACGTGAACCCTAAACCAATAAAAAGACTGAAACATTGGTTCCCGCTACACACTGGTTCCCGCTATCCATCCCGAGTAACATTTAAACTCAAACCTTTTGTACTGAAATGGTACTGTGAAAGTTCTATTGTAACTTAAAGTTACAAATATTATTACTACTATAATCAACCCCAACGAAAAGAAGTTGGGGAAACGATCCCCACCTCAAGGTAAACTCGCATGTTAAATACCATAACGTTCCTCAAAAAATCCCATGTATCCAACCAGGAGTCAAAATCTTGTGTTCGTAACCATTAAAATTCGGTTATTGGCACCAGAATTGTAACGACCCGGTCCTCCGACCAGACCGCCACCATCTGCTTCCTATCACCAATACTGTCCGCTTTGGCCCAATTTCGTCCTCGCTTCTTGGGCCGCACGGCTTTAAAAGGCCTTGGTGATAAGAAGGAGGATACTCCTACCTTATATACCATATAGGTACTACATATCTAGGCGATGTGGGATAGCTCACTTCTCTTTACCACGCTATTTTCCTACGAAAATCCTGGTTTTTACACTCTTTCCCCCTTCAGGCACGACGTCCTCGTCGGGCACGCCGTCCTTCCGGGGTTGCCAGTGCCCACATCGGCTAGATAGCGGCTCTGATACCAATTGTAACGACCCGGTCCTCCGACCAGACCGCCACCATCTGCTTCCTATCACCAATACTGTCCGCTTTGGCCCAATTTCGTCCTCGCTTCTTGGGCCGCACGGCTTTAAAAGGCCTTGGTGATAAGAAGGAGGATACTCCTACCTTATATACCATATAGGTACTACATATCTAGGCGATGTGGGATAGCTCACTTCTCTTTACCACGCTATTTTCCTACGAAAATCCTGGTTTTTACAAGAATGCTACCTCAATCGAAACCGATCAACAATCCTGCTATGAAACTACGACTACCATACGAAAATCAACCCAACAATTTACCAACTCTCTTTTATTTAGAAATAGGACAACCCAAACTCATTAAGTACCAACCAGTACCTCAGCAACGTCACTGAACAACAAGTTCAGTTACGCATCTGAGATTTGCAAGTAGCATTATTTAATAAACAACAAATATAAAACAAAACAGGAAATCGATTCCTGCACTAATACAACATAACGACTCCCCTTTAAGTACCAAAACGGTACCTTTATGAAGCTCAAAACCGGCTGGAAGTACAGCAGCTGAGTAAAGGTTGATTTACGTCTTAAAATTGAGAGAAATCCCGAAAGGAATCGTCTAAAAAAATAACCAAATACAGATATTATCTTAAGTACAAAACAGATTTTTGCAAGCTAATTTTAACCTACCGGAAAGGAGAGTTAATCGACAAACTATACCTCAAAATAATCTCTGCTTTACCAGCTACGCGTTGGCGAAACCCGTTCGAAAAACGGATCACCGAGTTAAAAGTTATTGAAGGTTAAAGGTACAGAAATATGAAGAGTTTTTATTTTTACTTCTAAGTCTCTCCCTCCTCTCTCTGTGTATTTCTATTTCCCAGCGTGTATTTTTTTTTTTTTTTTCATACCTAAAGATACATATATGTATATATATTAGATTAATATGAGAATATTTAGTTTCCACTTGTTTCTTGTCTTAATAGGCAATATACATATATAGTATATCTAGTTTCCACTTTTTACATATACATCAACTATTATCAACTATTATCATCTATCTATATAAATATATATAGTACAGATATTGCCAAATTTATCTCATACAAGTATAGTGCATTTCAGGACATTACATTTTCTTCTCTTTTTTTTTTATTGGAATATTACATTTTCTATATTTGTACAAATTCCATTATAAAAATAAAATTATTTATTTCTTTTCAGTTCTTTTCACTTTTAATTATTACTTTTACGTACATCAAAACCAACCCATAGAACTCAACGTCAACATTGGCTGATTTGCTGAAGTTGACACACCTAGCTTTAATTACTGATCTGGCATTGACGGTGTAATTAAATTATGATCTAGATATTAATGTTAATGTAGATATATATGAGTACTGTAACATCATAGAACTAAATATGATGTTACACGGCCGAATAACATGTGTTTTGACACGTGCTAGACTAAGCCTAAAACTAGAAATTGATGGACCAACAATGTAATTCAAAACGATGAAATAATATAACTTAAAAGATAATATTCAATATCTGCGTATTTCAATAACAACCCATGAAATCCAAAATTCAACCTCAAACTTATTATTCTGAAATCTCGAAATGTAAAACAACGTTTCAAATTCAAAACTTGGTTTAAAACCTTATTAGCAGCGAAAAATAAAAGAAAATCCTATAAGGTCTGGCTGGTTCCCAACTATCTTTAACTCTGACTTTTTAGAACCTGTAAACCTGAAAAGGTTATAAAAACGAGGGTTAAGCTAAACGAGCTTAGTGAATGGTATACCTTGCAATATATAACATGGACAAAAATAGGTTTTTGTTCTTTTTATATCTCTTTCGAAAACAATGCTTTAAACTTTAATAAAAATTTCCCAAAGCATGTACTTGATAAAACTGTAAAAAGTGAATAGATAAATCATTTAGCGGTGTGATCAATACGATAATATAATGAGAAATTAAGCTGGATTCAGACTTCCTGAATCTTTTTATTCTGTTGGACCCAGACTTCCTGATTCTCTTTATTCTGTTGGAATCAGACTTCCTGATTCTCTTTATTCTGTGTACTTGGACTTCCCAAGTATCTTTCTATAGACTTAATTCACAATTATAATAAAGTAAAGATCACTAAAATAAACATAAACTTTCTTTAAACTTATACGTTCATCGACGTATACTCATATCTTTCCTGTTTCGTAATCTGCAACTTTGCGATACAAAATATACATATACTTTTGATACTTCGAAAATATAATTTCAGCCTGCAACATTTGTTAGAAAATGCGATAGGTTTTAATAATAGCAAAGGTAAAAACCACTCACACAAATACCGGATCGAAAACAGCTCGTGACACCGAAATCTGGAAATATAATTATCAACTACTTGTCAATATAGCGTACCGACCATTGACTATTTTACTTAGAACTCTAACTGCTATCAACTATTTTTTTTTTCCACCTAACATGAGGAGAGTGGCTATACAACTTACAATGTAAATCTAATTTATCAACCAGACCATACTAATTTATTTAGTTTTTGAAACTACAGCTCAACTAGATTCCAATTTATGATCTCCTTCAAATAGTGTTAAACTTAGAGTTCAATAATAATTTTGATTATAACTTTGATTATGTCTTTAATGATTTTACGATTTCGATGATATAATGCTTGTCTTTTCCAAAAGAAGTAAATACGATTTCGATGATATAATGCTTGTCTTTTCCAAAAGAAGTAAATGAAAATTTCAGAACACCAGAAAGATAGAGCACAGAAAAACGAAGCCACAGGTTCAAGCGGAACCAGAATCGGAGCTAAAACGAAGAAGTTATGAGCTTTCGAAGAATAGCGAGAAGACCAAGAAAACTGCCAGAAGAACAGTCGACCGATCGACTGGACAAAAACGACCGATCGTTTTTGGTCCAAATTCTTCCAGTGAGCAGGTCGAAAAAACGACCGATCGTTTCTCAGAAACGACCGATCGTTTTCTGAAAACGACCGATCGACTGTAGAAAACGACCGATCGTTTTCTACAGATTTCGAAAACAGCTTTTCAGCTTTTTCGGGAAAATAGCTTAAAACCTCTGAAAAATAGCCTCAACCACTTCCAACGGTCATAACACAGAAAAACAGACTTTGTGACCATATATACCTCAAACATCTTTCTTCAAACACAACAATCCATTATCCTAAAACCTCTCTTAATCAAAACCCAAATTATCACCATTTTGGTGAAAATATTCGAAAAAGATGAAATTAAGAAGAAAGCGATTTAAGCTCGAACAACAACAAAGACTCACCAATTAGCTTATTTAGAAGCAAATAGAATAGTGAGTGTAGTTACATTTTTGTAACAAAATTGTAACGAGTATTTTATAAACTCATTTTTTGTGAGCGAGTGATCGGGTAGAGGCTTTGTAAGCAAGTGAAGCTTAAAAGCTCTAGGTCTTTCATTTCGGGACACTCATAAAGTGAGGGGGAGCTTAATCGGTCGATTAGCTCATTAGGATTGTAATATCCGGGAAAAGAATTTTTAGTGAAATACTCGGTAGTACCGAGGAGAGGACGTAGGCACGTTTTGCCGAACCTCTATAAATCACGGTGTCATCTTCTTCCCTTAAACTTTTATTTTCTGCAAATATTTATTCTTGCTTGCTTGCGTTTGAATTTATTAACGATTATTAACGCTTAAGCTTAGAATTGCGTAAGTTGGGGTGTTAGTTACACTTAAGTTTTAATTAGGCGAAAATTGTCATAAACCTTATTCACCCCCCTCTAAGGTTTAGCCGCACACGGGCCAACAAATAGGTACCATGTAATATTCTACATAGATAATATGTACCTTAACTACAACCAAATTAAACCATATAGCTACTTACTGCTTTGTCATTGCAATTTACCAGACATGCACTTTCTAGCTTACTGATTTCAATGTGACTTACTTCTATTGTTTATTCACTTACATAGATTAGCTGCTAGTACTTCCATCTATATGGTGATGTCTTTTGTTACAACTCAAATAATTACCAAATTGAGTTAGATAATACAGGAAGTTAACTCTGTTTTCCTAGCTGAAATGTAGAACTACTTGTAATAAGAACAATGTGTGTGAAGGCATATAACTCAGGTGTAATAAACATACTAAATTTTCAAATTACTCTTTAAGATACTTAATTCTCCTTGTTTTTCTGGTTGGTATTCTTATTAAACACGTATCAATGGGTACATAATTTCAAGTTACGATATTACATAGTGACTTGTATACCTAAGGTTATACATATTTTATCTAGCCTATTTCTCATACTTGGTACTTAATTACTAATTCCACATCACTGATCAATGTTCTACCAACTTTGTAGGCTGAGTGTCGAACTAAAGCAAGAATAAATTGAGAAATTAGTTCTAAGCTAGCAATTTACAGCAGCAATATAATTTCCTAGGTTGTGCACACTTGGCCATAAAGGTCTAGTTCCAACGCATAAACTAAGCCGATTATTTAACCTATACATAACTTAAAAGTAGCCTGCCTATCAATCGCTCTATTTTTTCTCATACGTTTTTTTTTTTTACATTAAAAACCTGATTTATAACTTATTTTTAATCTATATGCTATGTAATGAATTCCCAAATCAATCCTCAAGTTTTCTAAAATTTAAACCACCTCCTCTAAGTTACTAGAATATTATTTATAACTACTAATTCAGACAAAATTAATCACGTATGACCTGATAACATTGATAAACTAAAATTAAATGTAAAGAAAAATACGGGTTATAACAAGTACCATATGAGAAGTTCAACATTGACATGAGAATTTTATCCACTAGATTCACCATTTCTAGAAGTACAAAAGGGAGATAAATGCATAGTAGATATATATGAGTAGTACTTCAAGATTTGATGAAATTATTGTATCCAGTGGATTCACCATTTCTACAAGTTAAAAGTGACATCAAACTTATCCGGGAGAACCTAGCTAGGCACATGCTATTGCTAACAAGAAACGAAGAAGTTAACGTTCCACTACTGAATTTCATTTATAGGCATAGTGAACAAAATCTACTTCTTTAATTAGATGAATGGCATTAAATATTAAGTACGATCAGTGTTTTAAAATGCATGTTTAAGCGGTAGGCAGAGCATAAAAATCTAAGAAGTATGCGAAAATAAGCGGATTAGCCGGTGATTAAGCAAATTAGGCGATGATATTAGGCGGAATTAGGTGATAGGCAGTCAATCTCCGCATGAAGTCAGACTTGTGCCTTTTAGAACATAGAGTACAACACAAGAATAAAATATACCCGTTGAACAAGGTTTGATTTTGCTAAATAGAAAAAATCCACCTAGTCTAAATGGATAATTAACAATTGTTAGTTTCCAAAAAAAAAAAAAATTATTGGATCGGAAGGTTCGGAACAATCTAACGGCTACACCGGATCTTAATTATTCCATATTCCCAACAGCCTTACATCGGGTTGATCCACGTAGAATTGTTATTTGTTCCCGAAACATGACTTAGATATTAAAAAAAAAGTTCATTTTGCGATCCTCGTTACTTTGAACATGTTTATAATAATTAGGTCGGGAAAATAAAACTAATGGCTCAAAAGCGAATTAATTTTGGAAAAAGTTTGAATAGTGCCAGGGTAGAATGCATTAATTGGAAATGTTAGAAGGGCTTTATACATCTCATGATGAATGCGACATCAATCGAACTCATTTATTCGCTTTAGGCCGTCACTTGCTCATAACTCATTATTCATTCATTATAGTATAATTTGGAGATAAAAAAAATACAGTAGTAATTAAATACTACCGGTAGTTACAGAGATTTATCCATGTCTTTTACCCTATGCTTAATTAATTAGAGGATATTTAGATGGAATGCCATAAAAAATTCATATGGACATTCCCACGGTTTTATAGGCTACTTCTAATCTTTGGATGGAATATCACCATGACAGTGACAAAAATGCCCCTCTATATAACAGAAATGGATTATGTGGTAATGGTGGTGACACTCGCTATAAAAAAATACTCAAATAATGACGGGATTAATTACGGTATTTTTTGTTATGAGTTTATTAACGACGGTTTTTATGACGGCTTTCTGACAATTTAGTCAATTTGCGACAGATTTGTGACAGATTTTTAAATTAGTACTCAATCAAACATTATTTTATAGTGACTACCATATACTGATTTCATTCAATAATTAACGGCAGGAGACAAAACATCAAATTATTCGAATAGAAGACATTAAAGCGAAACGGACTGCATGCAGAAGTAGGAAATATAAAACGACCCGGAGTTAAAGTCGTTCAATACTTCAACATTTAAAGAGGACGGCATAAGAAAGGGGCGTTTGGGTTTTGAGGAACATTTTTTTAAATATTCCACTTTTAAAGAACTATGTTTTCGAAATTATATTTTAGCTATAAAATCTTGAACTTAATGGGTCTAGGTGAAATACAAAAAAGGGGTACAAATCTATTTTTGTTCACTTTTTCTAATCACTTTCTCTCTCTATAAATAGTCTCAAATCTACATCAGTTGCACCAATGGCGAACTACCGGCACCGCCACCACTAGAGCACCAGTGGCGACAATATCTCTCTCTCTCTGCTTGAGCTTACTGGCTATGACGACCTCATTTGCTCTTTGTTAGTCGCTATGTGAGGCCCAATATTTTAAAAATCGCGATATATAGCACGTAATAGCGTTTTCTGGGAAAAAAACGCAACGAAAAATCACTATTTGACTGAAATTGCGTTTAAATCGCGCTATAGTGGACCAAAAGCGTAAAAAACACGAAATTCTGGACCAAAAGCGTAAATAGCGAGCTAGGAAAAAAAACGCTATGTAGCAGCACTTTTAGCATTTCTCTCGAAAAAGCGCTACGCTAGCGATAACGCTATTTCGAGAGCGCTACGCTAGCAATAACGCTATTTAAAACATTGGTGAGGCCTATGTCGGACGTCTGATTGAAATGATTGTCTTTAAAAAAATGGATATTTGACGATCTATGAAACCATATGTTTGAAAAGAACAGCGTCGTGTCACAAGTGGTGTCCCATACCAATATTTCCTTGATTTTACAAAATTTATAATTTTATTATTTAATGTTTCTTTTGGTGATTTTATATATTTGTTGGGGGGTCTTTAGTTGTTTTGTGAAGGATAGTAGATTTGTGGTTATTTACCTTTTTCACACTCCTTAACACCCGAATAGTTTAAAACTACTATGTCATTAGTTACTAATTAAAATGCAAAACCGTTTTAAGTACAAATTTCCCAGTAAGAAATTAGGCCCTAAAACAAATAAGCCCATAATACTCAACAGAAGAAGAGAAATACAAGGCCCAATTAGTAATGGACTGAGGTTTGAGTTTGAGTACCGGGTAACTCTTATCTTTTACAAACGG
Source organism: Primula veris (assembly GCA_963682055.1). NCBI lineage: Eukaryota > Viridiplantae > Streptophyta > Magnoliopsida > Ericales > Primulaceae > Primula > Primula veris. Next base: position 14,825,213 of record OY821749.1, read on the forward strand.
GGAGGGGTTTTAGTCATAGTTGTCAATATGAGAAATGGAAGCGTGAAGTAAAATAGGAAACGGAAGTGTGAAACGTGACAAACATGAAGAAAAAATATTAAATTTACAAGCGCAATAATAAGAAGCGGGAAACATGATTTTCAAATGATATGAATCTTCCGTTTCCAGTTTCATTTCCTGACTCTTGCCAACTATGGTCCGGCTTCATTTTTACCATGTCGGAAATTTCTATGTTTACTATATATTATACTCTTTTTTTCAGCTGATTTCTGCAAAATATATAGTTTGGTTAGTGTCATCCTAGAGATATAAGTACAACACTTGTGGTTCCAATAACATTATTCTATGTGGAATAGAAAGTAGGACTGTTTTTTAGAGTCATTGGGAGGCTAATGGAGCATCGTCATCTTTCTGCTTATTTTTAGTATTTAGCTTTCGAAAACCGGTAGTAAGTACTATAAGTTTATAATACTATAAGCAATGTTAATTAGAAGAAGACTAAAACAATTATTACTAGATGGTATCACTTAACTTCTCCCAGCCTTGAATACTCTCTTGTACTATATTTTACTATGATTTAGTGCTATCAGATTTAAGATTCAAACATCTCTTTGATTATTAAATCTTTTGTTGAAGTGCTAAGGCATATAATACTTGGAGATAGTTTGTATAGAGGGTTGTATGAGGATCATGATGGGACTTACAATGGCAATCTTGATGACATTCTGACAAATAAGTCACATTTTCAAGAGTCTTGTCGTTGGGTTGTTACATGTTACCAGTTTTTTTTTTTCAGTTGATTGTTTTAGTCATATGTTGATATACACGAAATCGGTGGGAGTTTTGGCAAATCAGTTTTGTGCCGTATCTGATATTTTATGATAGAGATCAAGTTGGGTTTGTAATATATGGTAGAACTCTAATTAAGTACAAGAAATGCCCTCGCAGGATCAACCGCTGACATTTTTTATCACTCAGAGTAAAACAATATTCTTAAGATAAAGGTATCTTAGTAACCATGCCAAGTACATATTGTAATGTCAAATCTGAACCCACATATTATAACACCCTGCCTACCCATTGATGGGTACAACACTTTGTACATAAGCTAGAGATACCATCTATAATCATTTTAATAAACTAATTCTGGAGATACCATCTTGTTGTGTTAAAACTTAAAAGTACTTTTTTTTCCGGTAAGTAATAACTGAGACCTGCTCTTTTGCCTCAGGGGTTCAAACCAGAATTTTAGTCGAGTCTTCCTATCCAGTCTATTTGTAAATTCTACCTTTTATATCTTGACTATAGAGCTCATGTTCTCTCAAACTTGTATCGAGAGACATTAAGAACAATGGCCTTTTTGTGACTGATGTTCTGACATTGTTGTTTATCATTACTGACGTGTATCATGTCTTCAATTACTTGACATGCTTTGCTGTTGATATTTTACACGGCCCAATTTTGATTTAGATATTCCTGGTTGTGCTAGTATATTTTGTAATTATGCACTTTTCGGTTGTTGAAGATTACAGACAGTAAGAGGGAAGTGCTTTGACAAGTGTATAAGCAAGCAAGGAGCAACCATAGTTGGAAACTTGGAGCAAGAACATTGCATATCAAGGTGTGTCGGTTGTTACATTGAGGCTACCGTTACCGTTCACAAGGCTCTTTTCTCAAACACCCGCTGATTATTATACTGCTCTGATCCAAGAAGAAAGTTACTAAAAGAACGGGTTGACACATGGTTTTGAATTTTAAAATTGATGTCATTTACAATTATGAAATACAACTAATAGCTTTTTACTAGCTGTATCTGGGTTTTTGCCTTAGGTGTCTTCAGATGTTTGTTATGCTTGTTCCTTCCTTATTTACTTTTGGCACTGTTTTACCGTATATGCTTGCACCAGTACAAGGGTCATTAAGAATGAGTGCAATGCTTATAAAGCAACATCAGGAATTGAATAATTCAGGCATAACAAAATTTATAATGAATAAACGAATATATCATATTACAAAGCTTTTAATAGTATGTATTTACATTTCTGCATTTGTGATGTTTCTGTATGACTTCATTGGAATAGTATAGTACAGCCGTAAGTGATGGTTGTGAACACTGTCAGTGCAGCTAAAGCGTAAAGTTTATCGACCAGATATTCACGGCGATCGTGTCTCCTTTTCATCTCTCTTTTGTACATTTTATATTCCGTATTTGACTTTTCTACCTCGAAATGTTTTCTACTTCTCTTGGTGTGAAGTGCCTGATTAAGAACCTCTAAACTCTTGGTAGTATTAAGGTGTGCTCCAGCCATGTCTTCGACTCTCATGCTAATCTCTGTCCATTTGGCATATCCACTGTTGTTAATTAGTTGCAACCTCGCCATTATCTTACACTCGGCAAACTTGTGTGACAAAAAACTCGGGCCTGATACTGGTACAATGCTGCCGAAATGAAATACGTATTCTCCATCAGGTGCCCAACTTTTCTGCACAAACATGGGTTTCCAGCTAGAAATATTCACAGCTTTTCCGTTCTTTTTATCGAACAAGATCCAGCTCAACCTGATATCATCTGCGAGCTCATCTCTCAAGTCTATGCCTCTCTTCCCATTCTCGGTTGAAGTTGTCAAAGAGTGAAGGTGAGTGAAAGAATCGCTGTTACCAGTACCACCTCGAGGGGATATAATATCTGTGTCGTTATCATTTATTGGAATATACTCACTGTCGTCGTAAGGAGGTAACAGGTCTACCCTGAAAGGGCAGTCTAGCAACCACTGTCGTAGCTCATCACTGATGTCATCGTTGTTATCATTTTCTATGTTTTCATCATCATTAATAGGGTCGGGTATGGCATCTAGAACCTTGGAAAGAATACATTCGCCTTTGTAGCATATATCTATGAAGGAAACCAAGTCTGAAGACGAGGCATGAGTGGCGATCGAGTTAGCAATGGTGCTGTATGGTTGGCACACTATTAAAGGGAAAGCGTTGACGTACAACTTCTGGTAGCTCCCTATTGTGGTGGTGAGAGCGGGATAGTTAGCTGTGGAGGGCCAGGTGCCGGTGCACAAGTTTTTCCATAAATTTTGGTCGGAAGCTGCAGCACGGAGGTCAGAACAGGCGGCGGCCGAGGAGGCCAGTGTTGGACCGTCAAGACGAGACATGATTGTATCTATCATAAACTCTTTGTTTAGATTGCATATTGATGATGATGAATTGTTCATTTTTGAAGACTTGGAAATAATCTTTTTAGTTGGCTTTTGTGAGATTGTATCTGTTTTTATTCAGTTGAAAGGGTTAAGGTTAGGATTTTGGTTGTAAGTGGATATGTTATTGAGCGAGTGTTTGAGAAAAGGTTGGTTGGCTATTTTATAGTGTATGCAAAGAATGAGGGCTTTTTATTGTTGATTTAAGGTGGTAGTCAAAACTTGGCGTTGCCATTTTTGATTTTCTTATAGAGATATTTTATTATTTCCAAGTCAAGGGACGTATGTTAGTTCCCCACGCTAAATTATGGACTTTCTTAAGTGTTGGCTTTTTCTTTCAAATGGTAGCTGATTTTGTTGACTATCTTAATGACTAAATATTTATACATCACATTCTTCACACCACTCAAATAAACTAAGTAAAGAATGAAGCTCCCTAGAACTTTAACAACGCTCGTCGGATTAAAAAAAAAATACATCAAAATTTGACTTTTGTTTCAAAAAAAGAAAATGAAATGCATGAGAAAATGTCACCTATTGCAACAGTAGTCAATCAATTGCTGCAAATAGTGAGAACTGAGAATTACGCTTGTATATATAGACAAAGTCTATTTGAAAACATGTTTTAACTAGTAAACAATGAGGTTTACAATTGGTCTTGAAATTCTATCCACTTGTGAAAGTCAGCTTTTTCCCCTTTAATGGTTTCAGTATTTGGACCCTTTCCTTTTAGTTGACAACTGAAGCAGCATTTGCCTATATTCTTAATTACTCATTGTTAACTTTTGCACATATTTCTCTGAAGAAGAAAACGTATATCATCTTCCAGTTCTTGGTTCATAATCTCTAAGCAATAAAGATATCGATAGATTCAGCCCGAGAGTTGATGATAGCGAAAGTAACTTTTTTGTACAGTTCAAGCAGTTTTAAACATGACAATATATTGTATACAAGACCATTAACTTGTTGCAGTCACCATTGCATATGGTAAATACCGAATTTCCTAATCTTTTTTCCATTTTATTAAGTTCGGCGTTTCTCCTTTACTTTTGTTGATCGCACAAAATTGTGTATATTGATTATTAACCAGGTTTCGAGATTTATTTTAAGTCTTTTTTTTTGGTGGATTTTTGATAGATTTTAATTAAACCAACTCCATCAATAATCAAATGAAAATAATATGCTACACAGTTTCATTTACAACAAAACATGCCAGAATCTGGAATTGGTATCAATTTATTGTTGAAACTACAAAATTGGATAAAGAAAATATTATAACATCCAGAGAATTTTTAAAGCAAGTAGGGTACAACCTCTTCAGTACGAAAATATAATTTCTGAATTAAAGGAAAAAAAAACAGCAAAAATGTAAAAAAAACGCAGAAAATTTCAAGCCTTCGCTCTTTCCATCATAAGTATTTATGATCATATCATATCAAACTGGTAAGGAACATTTCCTGACCATCCATCTATCTCCTCAGGGTGTGTAGTATGTACTCAGCATAGAGGTCCCTACAGAATATTCAAAACAAACAAAAAAACTTACAACTGGTATAATATCAGAAAATAAAATTTCTGGTTGCATTTGGGGAGGCTTTAGACAATTAAGGTGCATCAAGATTCAATACCACTGTATAAACAGACGAGCTTGGGAGTATAAACAGTTGCACGGTAAAATCGAAGTCTTAAATTATCTTTTCTCTGCCTAAACATCTATGATTCAAATCCTTTATTCTTATTTCATTTTCAGAGTTTCCTTCTAATGTTAGAAAACCTGGGGAAAAAACTTACATGGAGTACTGGATAGCTTCATGAGCAGTCTGTGAAGGGAGGAATGCATCAACAGCAACCTCTTTGTTCTCATTCTTCTTGTCTGAAATCATTCGTCAAGGAACTGACCCGGCGTTTAGAATCTTTAGATTAATGCATATATACATAAATAAACACGACAAAGCTATGTAGAAACATCGTTGCACAGATCTGTAAACAAATTTACGAGATGGCAATGGACCCCATACAGTACATAGTCATCAGTCCATTTTTTTTTATGAGATTCACTGCCAACTCATTAATATGACGAATTTGCATGTGGATCGATGTAAGCATCTGTTTATTTAGCACATTCAAAAGAAGAAGAAAAGCGAGTTATGTAAGCACATACTGGTAGTAAATTCTTCACCCAAAAAAAAAGTATATATGATTGAAGGTGTGAATTAGGATACAGTCTTCGAAAAAACGACGAATTTCTTGGAGTCGGTGAGGGGGAAGCTGACTGATATCAGTAAGGTGGCGATACTCTGGATCATCAGCACACACTGCTATGATTTTATCATCTTTTTCTCCCTACAGTAAAAAAAAGAAATAATAAAAAAAAGTCTATCAACTAAATTCTGATACTGCAAGAGATGGGTGTAACAAAAGTAAAGACTTTATAGGAGAAGAAATCTATATTTGTTTACCTGATCAATCATAGGCATGAGTCCAATGGTCCTGGCCCGAAGAAAACAACCCGGAACAACAGGTTCCTGAACAACATGCTAATGTAGTTAGATGTTATCAAATAATTTTATTCAAAATAGATTTAAGGTCTAGTTTAATTTTACCTGCATGAGGACGAGAACGTCCATTGGATCATTATCTTCACATAATGTTCGAGGAATGAAACCGTAGTTGTGAGGATATACCACTGAAGAATACAATATGCGATCAACCTGCACAAACACGTAGACATTCATGGCGCCTTTTATGTGTAAGAAACCACAACCCAAGTGTCAAGAGATATAAACGACAATGGCATACATAAAGATCCGTGAAAGCTACAATTTCGCTAAATTACCTTAATCAGACCAGTTTTCTTGTCAAGTTCATACTTCACTTTACTTCCTCTTGGAATTTCAACAACCTGCAAAACAGAACCAGTTTTCATAAACTAACGATTTCATATATCACTACTATCTTGTAATCTTATCGGATTTATCCAGATATAAACAACATTTCCACAAAAAGGACGAAAGGTGAATGAGATCACATGTTCATTAATTTGTTTAAAAGAGCATTGGAAATTAAGTAAATTTTGTAAGTAAATCAAGTGCTTACGACGTTGACAATCTGAGGAGCTTCAGGTCCTGGTCACATAATGTGTAAGAAAGTACATCAATCAGTACTCCATGTATATAAATTTAGTGTCTTATTTGGATAGTAAAATATAAAAACATTAATAGATCCATATAAGTAGATGTTACCGATCTCAAGATCATGCCAAGGGTGAGCAGCAACCGAGCGTCTGGACAATGATGACAGGATCCTCTCATTCAATCGTGGGGCGGGCTTTTGTCGCACTTCTTGAAATTCGTTCGTCTCAATATCACTCATTTTGCTGCCCAAAAAAATAGTTTTCATACATTTAGGGACATAAAAAATTTCAACCTGTACTAATATATGGACATTTACTTAAGATCTTGAATACACAAGCAAAAGAAGAAGCAGAAAAAACATTAAAAATATAGTAAAAGTAAGCTGGTGGTGGTGCAATCTTTAATGTATTACGCACCTGAACGGAGATTAACAAATGTTTAAAGGGATCAAAAATGGGTATGAAGAGTAATCTTAATGTAATAATATATGTTATAAAGTGAGTGAGAAGAAGAATGGATATGTTTAATCTATCTGGTTATATAGATTAATGGAGACTATAAATGGAAGAGAGACAAACTAGCGCTTACTTTCTCCTCAGCCTCTCCTTCAGCATAAAAAAAGATCTGACTTTATCAATTTTTCTTAGTACTAATTATAATCTCAAATACTAGACAAAATGACATTTCCAACATATTTGTTTCACAAATCAATCAAATATAATGGATGAACGCATTAAGCTAACACTTGCAATGACTCTGACATTATATGAAAAGCACTCCTAATATCATCACCATATATTGGTAATTATTAGATTTACTTGTACTTGCTAATTCCTAAGAATGTATTTTCATTGCAGAAACTCATAATTAACTACAGAAAATGCTTATCAAGAAAAAAAGGAAAATATGTGCTAGCTCTCCGACCAAGCTGCTTACCGCGTAAAACCATCCCTAACTTCCTTGATCTGAGTAAATGCCTGGCATGATTATTGCATAACAAAGGAAAATAACATTCATTCAGGGTGAGAGGAGAAATAAAATAGGGAAGTTGTGGGGGCTTATTTCACTTTAGTTATCTATGTTTTGTGTGAATATTGATTAGTGATCCCACCTTATAAAATTTAGATTTAGTGACTTCAGCTTATTTTTATTTTTTATTTTGGTTTCCTAATTAACTTCATAAGTTTTAAACAATTAAAATATAGCTCGCATGATTTAGAAATAAACAAACTAGCCACTGATTTGTTAAAAGTGATAAAATTAACTATTTTAATTTATTTTTTTAAATACATACTATCCTTTTTTTTAAAAGAAATATTTTTTCTCTAATAAAGTGGGAGTTTCTCTTAAAACAAAATTTCTTTTTCCTGATAAGATTACTGAATTGTTTTCCCTTTTACCGATAAAACCGTCTTTGAAATTGTTTAGGTAAGAGAAATTTTAATATAAACATAGGCCTCGTTTGGTTGTATCATTAGTACATCGGGATTGGACTACTAATCCCGTGGACCCCACAAATGCTATGTTTGGCAAAACATTAGACTCCGGACTAGTTATCCGGTTCGGACTAGAAATAATGGCAAAAAGGTGCATTTCCAATACCATAGGGATGGTATTAGGAATAGTCCAATCCCGGATGTATTACTTATCCGGCATTCTTTTCAAATCTCATTCATAATACTACCGGATTGTTAATACCGGGATTAGTAATCCCGCAACCAAACGAGGCCATATAGTATAAAAAAGTATATTTTCCCAAAAGATGTGAAATATACTGATTAAAATTTTAAAATAACTACTAGTTTTTATAAACACCACGGGTAAATTTTTATTATTTTTAGAAATATTTTAATCTCTAAGCTTTCTTTATTGGGAAAATTATATTTGATCTATTTTTTTAAAACAGAAAAGTTGCTTATTTGAAAACGTGTCTTTTAAAAAAACACTGTAAAATATTTAATTTTGTCACTTTCAACAAATCAGTGTAGTTTAATAATTTTTATATTATGTGGCCTGAATTGTAATTGTTTAAAACCTCTGAAATTAAGTAGCTCACCAAATCAAAAAAATTAATAAACTGAGATCTAAATCAAAAAATTGTAAACATGGGTTACTAAATTAATATTTGTTGAACATGGGTTCAATAATTGATTTTGATTATAAGTATGATTATGAATTAATGATTTTATATTTCAATGAAATAATGCTTGATCTTTTCCAAAAAGAGTAAATGTATATTTCAGGTCTTTAAAAAGAAAGAGCATTCGAAAACGAAGCCAACGGTTCAAGCGGAACCAAATTCGGAGCTAAAACGAAGAAGATACAAGCATTCGAAGGTTAACGAGACCAGGACAAAAACGACCGATCGACTGTACAAAAACGACCGATCGTTTTTGGTCCAAATTCTTCCAGTGAGCAGGTCGAAAAGTCGACCGATCGTTTTATGAAACGATCGATCGTTTTCCAAAAGAAATAAATGAAAATTTCAGCGCCAGAAAGATAGAGCACAGAAAAACGAAGCCACAGGTTCAGACGGAACCAAAATCGGAGCTAAAACGAAGGAGTTATGAGCTTTCGAAGAATAGCGAGAAGACCGAGAAACTGCCAGAAGAACAGTCGACCGATCGACTGGACAAAAACGACCGATCGTTTTTGGTCCAATTTCTTCCAGTGAGTCCAGTATAAACACGACCGATCGTTTTCAGAGAACGACCGATCGTTTTCTGGAAAACGACCGATCGACTGTAGAAAACGACCGATCGTTTTCTACAGATTTCGAAAACAGCTTTTCAGCTTATTCTGGAAAGTTGCTTAAAACCAGTGGAACCACTTCCAACGGTCATATCCAGCAAAAACAGACTTTGCTGTTATATAAACCACCCCAATATCTCTCATAAATCACCAATCACAACAACAATCAATCCTTCAACCTCTCTCATATACAAAAACCCAAAATCACCATTTTGGTGAAATACTTCGAAAAGAGAGAAATTGAAGATAAAGAGATACAAGCTCCAACAAAGATCAAACATCATCGAAACCACATATTAGCTTATTTTAGAAGCAATCGATTGTGGGTGTTGTTTCAATTTTCGATAAAATTGTAACGAGTATTTTATAAACTCATTTTTGTGAGCGAGTGATCGGGTAGAGGCTTTGTAAGCAAGTGAAGCTTAAAAGCTCTAGGTCTTTTCATTCGGGACACTCATAAAGTGTGGGGGAGCTTAATCGGTTGATTAGCTCATTAGGATTGTAAAATCCGAAAGAAGAATTATAGTGAATTACTCGGTAGTACCGAGGAGAGGACGTAGGCCGTTTGCCGAACCTCTATAAATCTTGGTGTCTTCTTCTTTCCCTAAACTTTTACTTTCCGCAACTTTATTATTGCTTATATTCTTGCTTGCGTTTAGGATTTCTAGCATTTCATTATAGTATATTAAACGCTTAAGTTTAGAATTTGCATAAGTTGGGTGTTAGTTGTTTAGAATTTTTAATTAGGCGAAAATCGCCATAAACCTTATTCACCCCCCCTCTAAGGTTTAGCCGCACACGGGCCAACAATTGGTATCAGAGCCGAGGCTCTTGCATATAGGAATCTAGCGATTCTAGAGTTAAGATCCCGATGGCTAATATACTTAATTTCGCATCCGGCATAGCTTCATCACCCAATACACCTCCATATTTTGATGGACTAAATTTTTCATATTGGAAGGATAGGATGAGCATGTTTCTCCAAAGCTATAATGTTAGACTTTGGATGACTATAAAAGTAGGATATTCCACACCTACATCCGAAAATAGCGAGAACCCAATCCCCGTAGAGGACCTAGATAATGCTCAACTAGATGCCTACTCTACCAACGCCAAAGCGATGTACGCTATTGTTTGTGCCGTTTCTCCTAACGAGTACAACAAAATTTCCGCTTGTAAAACCGCAAAGGCTATGTGGGATAAGTTAGTAGTTATGCACGAGGGAACTAACCAAGTTAAGGATTGCAAACTCCAACTTTTAGTTCATGACTACGAACTTTTTAAAATGAGCGAGGGTGAAACTATTTCCGATATGCTTGCTAGATTTACAACTATTACTAATGGATTAACATCTCTTGGTAAGTGTTTGTCTTGTAAGGAAATGGTTTCTAAGGTGATTCGGAGCTTACCGAAGGAATGGGAACCAAAGGTCACCGCAATTCAAGAGGCGCACGACATGAATACCTACTCTCTTGATGCTTTGACGGGTTCACTCATTACACACGAGATCACCCTCAATAGTCACAAGCCAATCTCGAAAAAGAGGGAGATAGCTTTCAAAGGAACAACTTGTGACGAAAGCGATGAGCTATCCAATGACGACGAAAATTCAAAGCAAATCATTCGAATCGTCAAGGAAATACTCAAGCTAAAAGACCACCGCAAACATAAAGGTAAATCGTCAAATAATTCAATTTATTCTAACGATTTTGTTTGCTATACTTGTGGCAAGGAAGGACACATGGCTAGAGAGTGCATCAAAAATCGCAAGAGCAAAGGCAAGAACAAGATAACCGCCTCAAGCTCTAGCGATAGCTCGGACCAAGATGAAGTCGCTCACCTTGGTTGCTATGTGGCCTTGGAAGACGACAATGAGCCTAACCAATCGTCTTCAAGCGAAAGTGAAAGTGAAACCGGTGAGGTAAATGATCTATCCTATGATGATTTACTTCATATGTGCGATGTCTATTCTAAAAAATTTCCTAAACTTTCGGAAAAGGTCAACTCTCTTAAAAGGATAAATTCTTCTCTCAATGAAGAAATAAGATCCTTGAAAGGAGATAAAAATGAAAATGAGTCTATTCCAACATCGTCATTCTCTTTACATGATATAGATGACGAAAAGGAAGACTTGAAAGACAAAAACAATGATCTCGTCATTCATAATAAGTCTTTACAAACCGAGATCAATTTTCTTAAAAATGAAGTCTCTAGACTTACTAAAACTCCTTCAAAACCATCTTCTTTAGATTGTAATTTATTAGAAAATTTTGAAGAGTTAAAGGATGCTTTCGATAAAGTTAAAAGCAAAAACAAGGTTTTAAGTTCTCATGCTTTTAACTTAAATGACAAGGTCAAGGTTTTAGAAACCGAGAATGAATCGTTGAAAGCTAAAAACAACGATCTTGTCATTTCCATTGAAAAACTTAATTTAACAATTTCAAAGTTTTCTAAAGGTAAAACCGTTTTAGATAACATTTTGAGTTGTCAAAAAGATTTCAATGATAAGAACGGTTTAGGTTTTGATTGCATTGGTTCTACTTCTAACAAAACCCGCTTCGTCAAAGCCTCTAACATTTCTAAAACTCCTACTCCGCCTAAACAAGAGGTTGTTTTTACTAAAGGGAGTACTTCCAAGATTTTTCAAAAATCTTTTAATAATAGAAAAGGGTTAGGTTTTAAAACCAAAATGGATACTCCGAAAAACCTTTCCAAAACATCGTATAGCTCTCGTTATACTAAAAAGTCTAGGCATTGCATACATTGTAGTAGAAGTGAGCATAATTCTTCTAAATGCCCAAATCGCTTTCAAGTTAGTAGAAGCGATTTGAAATGGGTAGTAAAGACCCGAGCCACTAACAATGTCGGACCCAAAAGAAATTGGGGACCAAAGACAAAAACTTGTGTTGTAGGTATCTCCATCCAAAAGGAGAAAATCAACAAATGGTTGGCAACGCCGACAAAAGTCGTGGAAGTCAAGAAGATCGACTCCACCATAAAGAATGAAGTGCCATTAATCGACAAAGGTGGGAGGCATACCAACAAATGGTACCACCTATTTGGAATCGGCAACGCTCAATGCAAATGCCATTAGCGAGCGGACTCACCATCACATATTCGGTATACTCTACTCATTTATGTTTACATATATGTGATTAGGTGGGTATATGCATAATAATAACATTTTTCATGTTTTGGTTTTTCTTTGAAAACCCTTCACATAACCCCATATTTTTTATTATTGATTGCATTTTGATAATGCCAAAGGGGGAGAAAAATGATATATTTCGAGGAAATGCGTTTTGTTAAAATGAAGGAGATATTTTTCTTGTAAAATCATTATTATTTTGTCATAATCAAAATGGGGGAGATTGTTGAACATGGGTTCAATAATTGATTTTGATTATAAGTATGATTATGAATTAATGATTTTATATTTCAATGAAATAATGCTTGATCTTTTCCAAAAAGAGTAAATGTATATTTCAGGTCTTTAAAAAGAAAGAGCATTCGAAAACGAAGCCAACGGTTCAAGCGGAACCAAATTCGGAGCTAAAACGAAGAAGATACAAGCATTCGAAGGTTAACGAGACCAGGACAAAAACGACCGATCGACTGTACAAAAACGACCGATCGTTTTTGGTCCAAATTCTTCCAGTGAGCAGGTCGAAAAGTCGACCGATCGTTTTATGAAACGATCGATCGTTTTCCAAAAGAAATAAATGAAAATTTCAGTGCCAGAAAGATAGAGCACAGAAAAACGAAGCCACAGGTTCAGACGGAACCAAAATCGGAGCTAAAACGAAGGAGTTATGAGCTTTCGAAGAATAGCGAGAAGACCGAGAAACTGCCAGAAGAACAGTCGACCGATCGACTGGACAAAAACGACCGATCGTTTTTGGTCCAATTTCTTCCAGTGAGTCCAGTATAAACACGACCGATCGTTTTCAGAGAACGACCGATCGTTTTCTGGAAAACGACCGATCGACTGTAGAAAACGACCGATCGTTTTCTACAGATTTCGAAAACAGCTTTTCAGCTTATTCTGGAAAGTTGCTTAAAACCAGTGGAACCACTTCCAACGGTCATATCCAGCAAAAACAGACTTTGCTGTTATATAAACCACCCCAATATCTCTCATAAATCACCAATCACAACAACAATCAATCCTTCAACCTCTCTCATATACAAAAACCCAAAATCACCATTTTGGTGAAATACTTCGAAAAGAGAGAAATTGAAGATAAAGAGATACAAGCTCCAACAAAGATCAAACATCATCGAAACCACATATTAGCTTATTTTAGAAGCAATCGATTGTGGGTGTTGTTTCAATTTTCGATAAAATTGTAACGAGTATTTTATAAACTCATTTTTGTGAGCGAGTGATCGGGTAGAGGCTTTGTAAGCAAGTGAAGCTTAAAAGCTCTAGGTCTTTTCATTCGGGACACTCATAAAGTGTGGGGGAGCTTAATCGGTTGATTAGCTCATTAGGATTGTAAAATCCGAAAGAAGAATTATAGTGAATTACTCGGTAGTACCGAGGAGAGGACGTAGGCCGTTTGCCGAACCTCTATAAATCTTGGTGTCTTCTTCTTTCCCTAAACTTTTACTTTCCGCAACTTTATTATTGCTTATATTCTTGCTTGCGTTTAGGATTTCTAGCATTTCATTATAGTATATTAAACGCTTAAGTTTAGAATTTGCATAAGTTGGGTGTTAGTTGTTTAGAATTTTTAATTAGGCGAAAATCGCCATAAACCTTATTCACCCCCCCTCTAAGGTTTAGCCGCACACGGGCCAACAATATTCACACAAAACATAGGTGATTAAAATGAAATATGCCCAGAAGTTGTGCAAGCAAGTTTGCATCAAGAGAATGAATTCGGACCCATTCTATAAAAACACGTGGTTTTTCTTTATATCATACGACATACATGACCATTCTCAATAGTCTTTTGAATTTGGCTATTTATATCTACACATAGATAGAGAAATTTGATTACTTGTCGGCCTATTTTGATCACATTTTTATTTTTAAAAAAAAATATAGATATATATATAGATTTTATGTGAATGATCAATATAGAGGTAACTATATTTTTTTCAATCAGTCAATTATCACATCAAAAAGGTCGTCGACGTCTATATCTCCTTCCTCTGAACAATCATACTATGTGCTACTAATTTTGGAAACTCTAATTTGGTTTATACATATTTTGACTCTTTGTTTTTATATAATCAAAACTCAGATTTATGGTGTGATTTTTATAATGAATCTGATTGATCAATTAATTAATTCGAATTACTCCAAAGCATGAAAATAAATAAACTTTTTTTTTGTGTGTGAGTTGTTTTCCTTTATCTTTGTTGGAATTCGTTTGTCATTAATTTTTGGTTTAATAAAGATTTTGATATTTGTTTATTAATGATAACTTGTTACACAGTACTAATTTGTTTAGAAAAGTAACGTCTTTAGAAATTAGATGGTGTCCAACTCATAACTTGACATCTAAGCTGGATAAATTACCGGTTTTTTTTATTCAGATTGATGGTGATGGATTCTAAGTTACTTTATTTAAAAAAATTGTTATTTGAATGTTTGGGTAATAAAAAAAAGGTTAAGAAAGAAAAAGGATAAAAAAAAAGTTTTCTTCTTTTATATATATATATTAAATTTATATAGCATTGTTGTGGACTATTTTAAAACATAGGTTATAGAAAGTTTATATTTATATATCATACTATTAATAATATAAGGCAAGTCAAGAAAAGTTGAGACTCCCAAATTTGATCATTTTTTTTTACCTCTACATTTTTTTCTTAATTACCATATTACATACTTTCATAAAAAATAGAAAAATAAAAACTAATTATACCATTTTCCGCTCTTTAACCACACAAATTTTTTTTTATTATATATATTTTTTCTCTAAATATTTGTATCATAATCACAAGTTATATCATCTTTTTTTCTTATATCATATATATTTTTATTCTCTAAATATTTGTATCATCTTATATCATATCCTACGTAACGCGTGAGTATGGTATATATAGAGAGAGAAATTAGAACGTATGTGGAGAATATATCTCAATGAAGACTATTAGTATAATAAAAGGTACGTAGAGCTTTTTAAGACGTTTACGAGAGATTATAGCCCCTTATAAATAAAAGAGATACTATATATTTATCAAGGATTCAAAGGACTGGCTCAATTGTAGATGCTGCACAAAAGATGGTGTTATACTTAACAAGTTAACGTATGATCATTTTAATGTAGGCTCTTGCTAACTTGTACTACGTGCACATATTTAAAGTCATTAAATCTATTTAACAATAGAAATAATAATTAGTATTTTAAAAGTTTAAAAATCAAATTTATCAACATTAATGTCAACCAACAACCTGAATGCATACATATACACATAATTTATTTTTAAGAATTATTTAACATTTTTTTTATTTACCTTTTTTCCAACAAAATTTTACCGTATTAATTTCACAGACAAATTTTGTGGAAGGTAAAAGATATGAATAAATTGAATATGTTGGGAAATATAATTCTTTTGGTTAACTAAAATTGTGTAACATTAAAATAATGTAAATAGTCAATTGATGAAGATAAAAAACAGATTTTCTTTTATTTGTTTACATATAAAATGTTATATATATATATATATATATTATCATAAATGTAGTAGTTAGTACGTCATTAATTATTACTAATTTTAATGACTCAAATTAAGCGTTAAAGAACCCAAATGTTGACCCTTAACTTGTGGCCCAAGACACAAGTTAGCCACTGACTTTTAAAGTATACTAACATCATAGCGATAAACTTTGATCTAGCTACTGTTATTTATTCAAAAAGCTCCCTCCTATCCTGGTAAAAGAATGATCTGGTTACACTAGAACTCAATTTCGTTTTGCTGCACCAAATGCATAGTTTACAGATAATACTAAGTTTTTCCGAATCATTAAAGTGAAGTTACTTTCAAGATTGCAAAAAATACAGAATTCTTACTTGCCCTATACTAATTGGTTAACACCACTTACTAAATTTTTCTTTATTTTGTTGTAAAATGTGTGCAAACAAATATTTACTGATAAAATAAATTTGTCAGATGATTGATTTACCGTAAAACATTTTTTTTGGAAATTTTTTTCCCACATATCCAGTAAAATTGGGGGAAACGATTACCCTATAAATAAAATTATAAACAGTTTACGGAGCCTCTCTCTATATTCTTTCTAATACTAGTATTATGACTATTATTAATTATAGGTCTACTATTTCATAATTATTTAATAATTAGTCCAATTACATCTAATTAACCAAGAAAAAATAGGAAAAAATAGGAAAATTTCAAAAAAATAAATTCAAAAAATCTTTAAAACCCAAGAAAATCTGAAAACATAAAATCTAATCAAGCAATAAAAAGGAAAACATCTAAAAAAATAATCAAAAAATGGAAAAAATAAAATTAAAAAATTAAAAAATTCCGAAAAATCTAAAAAACCCAATAAATTTTGAAAAAGCTAAAAAAAATCAATAATATCTTCTATACTTCTAATTTTATGAGTTTATAGGTTGCAAATTTTTAACTTATTACAAGTGACGTATATGGAAAAAAAAATGTGTTTAGATGAAGTTTACTATACATGTTGATATTTTTACCAAATTTTTTTTTAAAACAATTTGTAAAAAAACTTGAGTTTGTATAAAATTTTAGATGGAAAACTTTTTATGCACCAACCGTCCGTAAATGAAATAAATGAAAGACAGACAAAAAATTTCAGTGTAAAACTTTCCCATGAAAATATTTTTTTCAGGTAAAACTTTGACTATGAAACAAACATATTGGATAAAGAAAATGTTTCCGCTTTGATAGCAGTCAAAGAAAATCAAATTAGTTTGGTTATCTTCTTGAAATAATGTGCTTATGCAATAATGATTAAGGAAACTAGAATAAGACTGTTTGCCAATCGCGCCTACTTCCAGTCTCCACACAGATAAGAGCTCTATCAACAGACATTGTAGTCATTACGAATCCATAGTTCAACCATTAACCAAAATCTAATTTCGTATATTATTCTGAAATACCTATGTTGGACAGAAACATATCTACAAGATCCAAGTGAAATCTGGTAACTCGGCTTATGAAGAAAGCAACATACATACAGTTTCCTTCTTTGATAGTGGGAAGGCAGTTTTAACTTCGCCCTTTAAGTGGTTAAATTTAATATAAAAGCAGAAACCTCGCTGTAAAAGCACACTGTTTCAATAAGCAAAATAAACCTCCCTATAAAACCGTAAGGTTTTGGCTGTATCTAGCCAAACAGTGCCATATATTGACGTTGCAGGAAAAAAAAAAGTGTCAAGCAATCAAGTTTACCCCCAAAAAAGAAGAACACCAAACAAGAAAACTAAACCAGATTATATAGCGGTCTCAACAGCAGTTATTACTACAGAAAGATCAGCAAAGTAGAAACACCCAAAACTACGCAAACATCGTACTTAGTTTGAGTTTCTACAACTGCCAAGATTTCCAACAAGATATTCACAAGTAGTTAGTAACGAATTCAATGTTTAAACATTAGTGCTGGAAGCTTCATTTACACACAGACATGCAGTCTGTCTCATACATGACACGCCACCGAGTATCGTATACCTACATAAACATTGGTATTTTATACAAAACAAGTAGCGCCTCATCATCATCTTCTTCCTGATTCTAAGTCATTATATGGGTTGCTCAAATCTGTCTGTAGAGAAACCGGACTAAAAGAATTCATGTGCTGTCCCGTTCTCATGTTCACTGCTTCAACGTCTTCGACCCCCATACTAAGCCCATTACCATTATGTGCAGGTTGAGAACTCGTGTTATTCTCCTCTAGTGCTCGAAAGTATGCATATGGACGACACCCTGAAATAATTTAAGAAAAAATATTATCTATAGGAAAAGAAGAGATGGCTATATAGATGAATAAGTACCAGGATTACCACAGTAAAGATCTTTACTTGTAAAGCAATGAAAGGACAATATCAGCTGATTGTCATTGAGAAATATTCCGTATAACATAATGGTGTTGAGAGAATAGTAGTGTTCCAGTAAAACAATTACAGCTCTTTATAAATTACTTGTCACTAATCCTACAAACTTAAACATGGAGGATTAAGACGCAGGGAACAACTATTTTTATTTTGGAATAGGCTGTTACTAAACATGAAGCTAACATCCAAAAGAATATAGCAAGAAATAATTCATATACTTAACAGTATGCATGCTGATCTTATTACCTTATATAGTACTAAATTAAAGTGAATAATACCCAAATAACAAAACAGCAATAATATTTGTATACGATACTCTCCCATATGGAAAATTAAGCACGGACAGAATGAATTTAAAATCTGAAGTTGCTATAGTTTCCGAGAAAGCACAAAGAAGAGCAATGAAGTTACCATCGTTATCATATGGAGGTGGAAAGAACTGACGATAGCAAACTGTTGTGACGACAAGACCTACATATACAAGTTGAGCCTACCATAATAAATCTGGAATTATCTGCAAATCAATTATTTCTTTTCTTATTCTAAAACGGTAACAGGTTAAAAGACAAACCTAAGAGGCCTCCCGCAAATACATCCTGCCAGTGGTGCCAATAGTCATCCACACGAGAAACTGCAACAAGGGATGCCAAAAGTAGAGGGAGAACAACAATGCATAGCTTTGCCACGTGGCCCCTTCGATCAAAAACTTTGATTTTACCCGCCAAGTATAAGGATAAAAATCCCAGGCCTGCGAAGGACCCTGCAAATAAAATTCTGAGTGTCATAAAGGAAAAGAAAATATGTACATATTCAGCAAGTAGCAAAAGCTTCCTTAAAATTTTCAAAACAATTATATCCTCTAACTGCCCAAAACATATCTTCTACTTATATTGCAATATCATATTCACAATACCCATGGGGAAATCTTGCTAATGTAACAGACTAACAGGATAACAACAAGCAAGAAAATGGTTCCAAAATAGAAGAAAATGGCATCACTCACATGAAGTATGGCCACTTGGGAAGCTTTTGTGTCCTTCTTTAATGTCGCTGTCTTTACCATAGCATTCTACATTACCCCACTTATCATAAATCTACACACGCCAGAAAAACAAAAAAAAATCGATATTAAGTAGTAGTTCAAAATACTATGTTTCAGAAAGAGATACATGAATTAAATAACATAAGCAATCAAAACAGTATCATAACTTTGCAGTAACTTACACCATTCCCGTTAGGAAAACAACGCCAGAAAAAGTCAGGTCGAGGTCGACCAACAGCATCTTTTATAGCATCCGTAAGGACTCCAGTTATCAGAACTGCAAATAGTAAGCCTGCAAATGTGTCTTGAACTTAGCAAGATTTTATCTTTTGAGTTGCTTCACTACATAAACATTGTCCATAAATTAAAAACACTAAATTTAACAAGTTTACCAATAACTTTCTTAAACAATTTATGTTGCATATTGAGACTTTCAGTCGTTACAGACATTTAAAATCTATGATGCTAAGAGTGCAGAGCAACCATACAAGTAACCAATTTCATAAGCTAGCATACTAAACAACACATAATTTAAGCATATAATTTGCAATAAAAAGTAATTACCTAGAATGCTATGATGCAGATCATAAACATCTTTTCTGCGAAAATAGAAGAGAATGAAAATGGTGATAGGCAGCAGAACAGCATACAGCTGCAAATTCAAAAACAAATATACCATCAGTCCTAATTTCTTATTAATAAATATTCAAGAATAATGAGGCCACTATATCAAAGAATAATACTTCTGGGATAGTATCTAGACGAGTGCAAGAATAATGACTATGTATGAAAATCGTACGAGTACTTTTTACTTGAGAACAAAAGAATGCGCAGTGTTACTTTCTAATGGATCCCAGATTCTCAGTCGTCCATGAGGTTATCACATCACTAATATAAGCATAGTGGTGAGACTAAGGCTATGTTTGGTAACAGATTTTTTGGTCCAAAATCAGATTTTAAAAATCTGTTTTGAGAATTTACTGAAAAGCTAGATTTTAAAATTCTGGATTTTTAGATTTTTCAGCCTAAAAATCAGATTTTCAGAAGCTGAATAATCTGACTTGCCAAACACCCACAAATTTTAAAAATCTAAAATCCAAAAATCCACTAAAAAAACCTGTTGCCAAACGGACCCTAAGACTGACTCTTGAATGGATATCTGTTAGTGCAACCACTTTTAATTTCTTCCTATGGTACCTTAACATGTTTTTTTTTCCGGAAGTACCTTTACACGAGTAACTAAGCATACACACTACTATAATACTACTAGACATCTTTCCGCCTTCTAAAGATAATGCATACATACTATGAGGGTATGATTGATACCCATATTACTGATCCGCAAGAGAAAAACATGGAATTAGTGGTTTGAAAAGAAGAATCTCACAGGTACAGCCCAAACAGGGACAGTGTTTTCTTTCATTGGATACTTCAGGTCAACCATCATATCCTCCCCAACAAAGCGATAAAATGGATGTATAACATTCAGTATGACCACAAAGACCCCAAGCAGCATCAGTATAATCCAATCATGCATATGGTTCCTGGCAAGTGCAGCTCCATGAGACTTGATTGTGTGTGCACCAAGTTCAATCTCGTTTGCTGCCCCCTGCTATTACAATAAAAAAACACTAAAAGAGTTAATAAAATTGGGCCGACATCTGAATAAACAAATTTCTTAACAGAAACAACTTATGGTTTTAACTTAAAATGCAGTAATCAACACAATTGAAAGAATACAAACATAAACTTCCAACTAATGATAAAACTTCTCCCATCAAACCCTTCATTTCCAAATAAATGAAAAACGGAGTCGTGATTTAAAATTCCCACTAAACTTTGTAATACGTGGAAGTCTGGGTCATGCATAATCATGTATAACCAGAGAAATTGAAGAAAACTAAGGACTATGTCATGGAATGGAATTCTGTCCATTTGAAAGCCTGCTAAAGGAAAATTCATTCTTTAATCTCATTATACTAGTTCTTTTGTCTGTGTTGTCCTATAAGAATAAACAAGCATTATTTACATACGATGTCAAGAAGGAAGAAAAGTATCCAATACAACTACCCAACATAAAAAGACTATCTTGAAAAACTCTTTACACTAAATATGAAAAAAGAAAACAGACAATGCAAGAGTTACAAAAATGATTGACAAAACTCAAGATGGGCTAGAGAGAGACGCTCTAAATGATGATATCTGTTAGTTTCTACCATTCAAAGTTAGAACTAAAAAGCTGTTGCTATCTATTGTTTGTATATGTTCTTTCCCTTTCTATTAACGTTTCTTTTGGGCTTTCTGTTGAAAGCTGAGTAATCATTGCATTCATAATTTCTACTACAAACTACAAAGGAAATTAAGGGAAAATCAATCCAAATCAGAGCCATGATCAAAAACTTCAGAGAGAAGCTGAAAGCCTTGGCAATTGAGGGCTTAACAATGACATATTTATATTTTTGGTGACTTCTGGTATTGGAATAAAGGCACTCGATGATGTCACTTGCTAAATAAACTATCGATATGTCCCTGTTTGGGTAGAAAATCATAGTTTATTAATTATTCAGTTACAAATCTCAACAAGGCTACTAGGATCGTTGTAAAGGTTTTGTAGCTTTCTAAACTGGGAAATGAATTTGAGATTATCGTTAGCGTGCGAGACGAAGTAAAGAATCTACCTAATAAGCCCAATACGCACTATTAAAATAGACGCCATGTAAAAATTCTACGGAAGGCTTTACAGATGCCAAAAGAAAACAGCGACAACGTAGTTTAACCAAAATTATAAACAAGATTATCAATTGCTGAACAGCACACAAGTAACATATTCACATGATGGGATCAAAGTCGATCAAATATGAGTCATCGTAAGGCTTTGCTCAGTAATCTCTTTCAGTCCTTCTCAAGGCATAATAGAGTATTCTCAATGTCTTAATTTTTGGTGAAAACAACATTACACAGAAAATCCTGGCAACACATAAATACATATTCACCCTAGAAAGTCAAGCAGAAGTTGATAAATTATTCAAGTGTAATGGAAAACAATTACACTTGAAAAACAAAACAATCCGGTTTAGGTCATGTTTTATGAAAAGCAATCCAGAGAGGACATTTATTAGGAACTAAACCAAATTTCACGGAGAAAACACGATTATATATCTAATGGCAGGGAACAATCACAAATTTTACAAGCTATTCATATTATTGCGAATTAGTTGTAAAACTAAATCTAAAGCAGAATTAATCATTCCTATAGAATCAGCAAAAAACATATTTCAACATAAACCTAATTATATATTTACATATATATATACATATATATATATATATATATATATAATATACATGTATATATATAAATATATATTATTTTTTTAAACCCTGATAATTTACACTAGTTTTTAACATTGAACACCAAATTTACCTTTTCAATTTCCATTGAATTTGATTTGGCACAAATGAATGCAAATTACAAAAATAAACCAATTTTTGACCCAAGTTGTGTTCCTATTTTATTTTTATTTTGTTTAAATTACAACCATTGTTTTTAATTTAAACAGATCTAATGAATACAAAATAAGGAGTTTTCCAGTCTAAATATAGTATAAAAATAATAAATAAATAAAACTCCCATATCCGGTAAATACTCAGTCCACTCATTTAAAAATAAAACACCAAACAAAACCCTAGTAACAATCGCAGACCTAATAATCTCAAATTGCTGTTATTTCTTTATTTTTTAATGTTCAAGTGTAAAAATATTATCAAATACACAAACTCAAATTATCTACTAATTAACATGAAAATTAAGGAGAGAAAGGGGAAAAGAAATCAAGGTTCCAGTGTAAGTATATTATGAAAAACACAAATTCAATTTATCTACTAACAAACATGAAAATATATGAGAGAAAAAGGGGAAAAGAAATAAAAACCCAGTTGCTAGGGCGGAAATTGGGCAACCAGTTCTTCAAAGCCATAGCCAAAACTCCACCTAAAAATAAAATAATAAAAATTCGACAGTTAATTAGTAAACGAGTTTTAATTCTATTAAAAGGGGATTTAATTGAATTGGAAAAACAAAATGAGAGAGGATAAATATGAGGGGGTGTTTGAGAAATTAAATTACCAGGGAAGAAATAATAATGAGAGAATATTAAAACTATCTGGCAAAAATTATGGATGAGGCACTGATTATTTAGAGAGAGATAGAGAGAGAGAGAGAGAGAGAGAGAGGGAGAATTTTGAAATGATTTTAAAGGGAAAATGTATGCAGAAATATGGCCGGCGTTTTAATTAAAATTTAACACCGTGTGGATTTTTTTGACGGATTATTCAACGTAACTAGACCCTTTTAATTTTTTGTTTTGGTTTTGGTAGACAAACGTGTTTTTTATAAACGAATGTTTCCTAGTTATTTCCGTGACTATCAACACAACTTTTTTCTTCCTTTTTTTTCATTGATCATTTGAAACTCGGAATTGAATTATAAGTCGGCTAAGTTATGTTTGACAATTCGATTTATGTTGTACTATATGTCTGATCCGGGTATCAAATGATGTCAAAGTGAATATTTGGAATAATGGCATAATGTATTGTTTGGTTGTTGGAGCTATAATCAGAAGGAGTTTAAACATATTATGTCGCGGTTAGAAATAACTTTTATACTTATAATTTGATTACTACCAATATCATAATCACATGTCGTTCACACTACATTCATTTGGAGTCATTACTAGTTTTGACCGAATACATAGTATCGACACAAAAATTATACTCAATCACATTTTTATAGAGTTCATAAAACTTCATTTCCGATCTTATCCCATTAAATTAAATATGAAACCAAACAAGGGTATCATAATAAGGGTAGGGAGGGGTGAGTAATATTAGTTATCATGAGATTACAAGTGAAAGGTTATTTAAACTCGTGCGATTAATTGCACTATATAAATATAAAAGAAAAAAATACATTTTTATTACACCAAACTATAATGGTGTTAACGATTTGGGTATCCATCTTTCAAATTTTTCAATTTGGGTATCACGCTATAATAACTTTCTAATTTAGGTATCACCGTCTAAATAAATAATGGAATCATGTCACGTAACATTTGACAAACATTAATTTCAGAGTCTAATTTGACAATTTTGCACAAAAATATGTCATATTAAAAAAAAAAATTCCCCCAATTTCACACATAAAAAAATTTAGCATATAATCCAAATTTTTGTTATGTGTGAAATTGGGGGAAACGTTTTTATAGGATGACATATTTTTATGCAAAATTATCAAATTAGTCTCTCAAATTAATGTTTATCAAATGTCACGTGACATGATTCCGTGATTTATTTAGACGGTGGTACCTAAATTGGAAAGTTATTATAGTGTGGTACCTAAATTGAAAATTTTGAAATGTGGGTATCCAAATCGTTAAAATCAGATAGTTTGATGTAATAAATCTATAAAACTCTAAGATATAAAGAATATGATCAATTACTGAATGAATTTTTTGTCAGGCCTAACTTTCAAGTCTCATCCATAATCTTATCGGATTGTTATTATCATACGACCAAACAGATTCTAATAGAATCAGATGGAGTACGAATTATTTCACTTCATACTCTACTGGATGTGTTTGTTATTGATTATTGAATATATGGTATGTGTCTTCATGTCCCACTTTGTTTCTAAGTTTAAACAACGAGCAGGAACGAGTATTAATCAATTATCATTGTACTATTAAATTCATTATATATATACCAAAAACTACCTTTAATTTATTTTATTTCTCACTAGATCATCCTCTTTTGGTTGAATTGAACTCTTTTTAGTTTTTAGCGTGAAACATATCATATTTATTAAGAAGGAAACTTATGTTTATTGTACTGTACTATTAGTAATTAACGAATTATGTACTGGACTAGCAATTTTAACAATTGAGTTACCAAACTATAAAATTTCGTCCAATTAAAAGACTAACAACTTAAATCGATGAAATTGCAGTCAATATATCTCGCATTTGAGGATTTATTTTTTGCGGATGTTATACAATTGAACTCAACATGTTATTAAGTGCTATATGA
This sequence comes from Primula veris, assembly GCA_963682055.1. Lineage (NCBI taxonomy): Eukaryota > Viridiplantae > Streptophyta > Magnoliopsida > Ericales > Primulaceae > Primula > Primula veris. Next base: position 14,850,486 of record OY821749.1, read on the forward strand.
TGTCACAATTAAACTTATATTGTTATAATTAAGTAATTAGTTTTGCATGACCATAGTTTACAAATTTTACCTGCTAAACTTTGAACTTTTTGTCACAATCTCACCTCTCTCCATTTCGATATATGATAATTAGGTGGCAAAAATTGAATGGGACGGAAAACAACTCTTATGAATAATATGGCAGGATGAGATGTGAAGAAGAGGGGATAACTTAATTTATAGTTAGGTAGTCCATCTGTTCCTAATTAATTGTTATTTATGAAATTACGTGCAATTTTGACCGACTTATAACATGTATCAAAATTGTCGAAATAAAAATTTTTAAAACTAAATCATATAATTTAATGTTTGAACTATATGATTAACTTTTGAAAATTTTAATTCCGACAATTTTAATAAAAGCTATTAACCACTCAAAATTACATATAGTTTCGTATTGAACAATTAATTAGTAAACGAGTGATTAGCAATTAAAGATATCTTGGAGAAGTATTTTGCCCCCATTATATATGATACTGTAGATTTCCTCAATTGGTGATTTGATTATTATGTTCTAATTATTGTTAACAATAATTTTTTAAAGTGGAAAGTGAATAATGAAATCAGTCAGTTCATGAGCACAACATTTATCCACTTTATTTCAATATTTAATGCGCTAGTCCTCCATGTTCTTAATTAATATTTTTGGTGTCTCTCCCACTTGATTTGCACTATCAGTGATCTTTCTAGATCTGTTCATCCTTTTTCAGATTGGTCCATAGCTCGTAAATTACTGGTCCCGTTAGTAGGCCAACCACAACTGCAAAAGAGAAACGAATAATTTGTGGCAGCATCCATGACCAGTTTAATTACTATAAGCCGACTATCATATATAACTATGTGGACCATATTTTCTTAAGTTCTAATATATATAAAGTCAAGTCTATCGGAAGACTTCTTAAATTTCAATACGACTAACGGAAAATATACTAAAATAGAACTTATATTATTTCTTTCTTAGTACTATTTTCTTTTTCTATTGTGTTTTGTTCCAGTCAATTAATCTTGGTTCTTAAGTTTTGGCCAATTTAGTTATATTTAACGCATTCACCCTTACTATTTAATTGAAAAAGATCCAAGCCAACGAGCTTTTGTTAAAATGTATGTAGCGGGAACTTTCACTAGGCTATTAAACCTTGTCAAATCCCAAAGCATGTATATGCACTTCCGTTAGAGCACTGTTGTTGGAGCTCACTAGATTCGAGGGGCGGATGTTTAGCGGCGAGATTATTTTTGTACTAAGGGTATAATAGGTACTTAAAAAATGAGGTTTACTTTTTTTTACAAAAATAAGTTTGGTGGATACACCTATTGCCTGGATAAGCCTAGCACATGAGATATTTTGCTAATTTAATCAATTTTCAAGTTAGTCATTTATGAAACTTAAGCATATTTTTTCATATATATATATATATATATTACGGTGACCAAATTTATCTACCAATGAATGTACCTTTAAGATACGACCTACACTTGCTTATTAGTTTAACAAGTTACGAAACATAAGAACTGACGTATTCTTACTCTTAAGTTATGAGGTTCAAGAAGTCAATATATTGGCCGATGAATGATATTACCAACAAAGACACGAACACCTGTATAAGAAGAGAAAGAGAATAAAAAGTTGCATAAAATACATATGAATCGAAAGTTGAAAATCTTCAGTTTAGAACAGCAAATTCTCTCTCTTTTTTAAGAAAAAAAATCTAGAGATTTCTCTCCCGCTAAAATATTGGCATATTGCACCCTATATAATACTCCACTTATTTACTCTTATGATGTACTAAAATTTAGAAGATCCATACTCTATAACATGCATGGCGTGGCTTCATCATAAATATAAATGAGAATTAATGTATATCATGTGTGGTCCCATAATTATGTCTGTTTAATTAGATGTCACTGTAATTAAAATATATTACTATAGAGAAATGCTTAAGATTCCTTCTGCTTGAAATGGAAGAGGCGTCCCTGACTGTGTAAAACGGTCAGAAAAATTGTGTTTTGATTTGCACCGTCGGATAATTTGATCGGACAGTTCAGATGTAAACACAGTTTTTCTAACTATGTTTTACACAGTCATAAACCCCAATGTCATTGTTGATTCTGGTACCGTCATGTAATTAGCATTGGGTGGATTCCTACAGTTAAAATACCAATACTTAAGTATTACATCTTGGACAAAAGTAATGGAAAGCATTTTGTTTAACAGTTTTTTTTTTTTTTAATCCAAAAATGTTACCCACTTTTCGTGGATACTCTATCGACCAATAATGTCTTAATTGTTTCTCATAAACCGGTGTACATAATGGGAGCGACAGTCGACATAGGCTGGATGATTATATCAAGCCTTCGAACTTATTTACAAGGTCATGTGTAGTTATTAATTAAAATCTTTTTCCTTATTAAATATTATTGTGTTTATTTTTAGTGGAATTGAGAACATTTTAGGAGCTTGTTATGACTAAATTTATCGTGTGTTTATTTCATAGTTAATTATCTAAGTCCAACAAAATGTTCAGCATGATTTTCATTTGGTCCATACTTTCGGTTACAACTGTAGCTTCTTCCAATTTGTAAAATTAAATGTGGCATAATTTCCCCATAGCACCGCTACAAAATAATGTTTGATTTAGTGAGAGTCAAAAGTTGTCACAAGCCTGTCGCTAATTTAAAAAGTTGTAACAAATTTGTCGCAAATTGACTAAACTCACAAAACCGTTATAAAAACCGTCGCTAATAAACTCGTAACAAAAAATACCGTCACTAATTCCATCGCTATTTAGGTATTTTTTCATAGTGCACACAAAATGCAATCTAGGAAATAAAACATCAACCGAACCATGGCTGATTATTATCAAGGTAAACTCTTTTTATAGCCTTTTGTTACGGTTTCATCTTCTATATTGACCACGTTAAAGACTTAAATATATATTACTCCAATGACCATGCACATAAATATAAAAAAAAATTAGCTTGTGAAGTGACTCTGTCACATCGTCAATACATGAGATTGTTAGTGCTTCAAAAGAAACCAAGAATACCAAATGGGATTTAGTCCAATCTTTAAAAATGTATAATTCACCTTACATAGTTACAGTGCAATCTTGATAATGCAGGAGAGTAGCTGTTTAATTAATGTAGTACTAATTATAATACTTTTATTGGGGTGGTTGTAAATTGTAATACTATAGCTTATTTCTATTTTTAAATTTTGTTTAGAGGTTATAAAAAAAATCAAATTACTGTGTTTATAAAAACTACCCCACCAATTGAGTTGCCTGGCTCAATTGGACCAAACGAATAGAACAAGATGTGTAATTGAAAATATTGAAAATAAGCCATGTGACCACAATCCCAGCCAATTAGAAACCTGATGATAAACTCTTCCACAAAACTACCTCTGCAACTGCATATACAGAAAGAATGCAAGTTTAATTCAAATGAATAATATACTAGCTAGTAACATAAATGTCATTTTGTGTACTAATGAAATGCATTTCTCACCACATTCTTTTTATACATATTCTCCTTAATTTGCTATAGTTTCTCAATTACTTTTTCATATCGACAAAAGTACTAGTGCATCCACGCCTATCCATTAGTTCACTATTCCATTATTTATTTATTTAGAGAGGAAATTTCACTGTACAATTTTATTAATTCATTTTAGACCAACTACATATTTCATAGTTTATTATCGCTTGTTAGTTAGAGAATTATATTTTAATCACATTGAACTTGATAACACAATGAGATGACAATCGGTTTATCATTTCATTCAATTTTAAATTATTTAATAATCATATGTTCCACTTATCACATTAACTAGTAACAATATATTAATAAAATATACCATTGCTAGCCAAAATTAGTTAGTACAATGTAAAAAAAAAAATACAAGTTAAAGTTAGCTTGTATGAGTGTTTTTTTTTGTTATTTGACAATATTTAGCTAGCTAAATTTATGTGCAATGTGGATAAAGTTAATAATAGTATGTCACACTTATCCTATTATCTGGTATCTGTTGTGAGTCTTATTAGCTCAGTATATATATTATATAGGAGACATAGAGAGAGGGAATATTCATCAGAATGTATCAATACAAGGGACCCTAACCTTCTTTATATACTAGAGGTTATGGTTATACAAGCTAGAAAGCCCAACTTAGGCCCACTATGAATAAGGCCCAATAGTCCAATAATAACCTACAACACTCCCCCTTTGGACGTCTTGAATTCTTCATCTTCATGCAGTCGATCTGAGTCGAGTTCATTCGCAGTGCTAAATACATAAAAACCTTAGGGACGGAAAACCCAGTGTGGGACAAAACCGGTACCTAGGAGAAACTGTGTAACCGAATGATATAGGCCGAAATATCATGTAAGTAACTAACCACAAAATAGTGTGCCTCATCAAAACCTTGCCAGAGCAAACCCAATGGGAAAATCTCTGATCGAAGGAAAAAAAGTGCAACAATGGTAGTAGTAGGGGATCAACCACAAAACATGTGCATCATCAAAACCTTGCTAGAGTAAACCCAGTGGGAAAAAATCTCTAGTCGAAGGACAAAAGAGTACACAGTGGTAAGAAGTATACAACAGGAAAACCCAGTGGGAAAAAACCTTGGTCTAAGGACAAAAAGAGTACACGAGCATGCGACTGGATGCTCCCCCTCACTTGCACACGACAGGGTGTGAGGATTTCGACTAAGTAGTAATTAGTACAATAAGCATTCACCTGGATGCTCCCCCTCACTTGCACACGACTGGGTGCAAAGATTTCATATTCCAAGAAAGAGTACGAGCATTCGACTGTATGCCTCATTTACTTACACACGACTGTATGCAAGAAAATATAACGTGGAATAAAACGAGCATTCGACAGGATGCTCTTAAATTTCATATGTAAAGATTTATTTCGGTAAGAAATGCTAAATAGCATAATCTAGTCATGTCTCTCTTGATCGATAACAACAAGTTGTCCTCAAATAAGACAAGTGTTTTATCTGGATCGTGAGACAGAGCATATGTAATTCAAATATGGCTAATACGAGCTCGAAGCCATATACACTCTCTAGTCGTCTCATAGAGCACGAGTAGATCAGAGTGATTCATTTGGAGTCATTCCAAGACCTCCAAGATATTGCCTTATTCCTAATGGTAAAGACAGACCATGTTAGGAATATCCCTTATACGGGTCTGATAAGTAACCGGTATCGGTATAACTGAAAAAGGGTTGCGTTAATTCGAGTACCAAATGGGGTAGGTACACTCGATGATGTAAATGGGATAAGACAAGTCCTCATCCACAGTTACCTTAAGGTAATGGGAAAATGTCTTTTATGCCATTTCGATGGCAGCGTGTTAGCACGATGCTGTGTCGAGCTATACCATTCACAGCAGACAAGATGTTCGTCCTAGTACATTAGACCAATTACAATGATGCGCTTATTGTACTTAGATATGAACATCATGGTTCAATATCTCTTTGTCGTCTCATCAGGGACGGACCAGGTCTATATCAATGTCTAGTGATCGAACGATCATGGGAGAATCTGACGACTTAGCGTCATAATGACTAAAACGTCATAACACCTTCTGGGTGTAGTCTGAATCATGGACTTAGATTCAATCTTTACGGTACTCGATCATCAGGCCGAGTCACTACCGTTTCATCCCAAGATCCTTCATCTCGAAGGCAAATCCAAAAGTGCATCGCATAATAAAACACGCAAGGGCATAATACTTGTTCAAGTATCCCGAGCTGATCAAGTACTCACTTAGGCGGGTATACCACATCCGCTCGGATTATATTAATCCATATAGTGAACGTCTCAATTAATTGAGACCGTGTTCCGTGGTCAGGAACTACTTGATTAAAGCATATGAAGTCACACATGAACCTTCATCTATATCTCTTTGTCTAAATTCTCATAGAGATAAGACAGTGACCACAATCACATGCTGCATAATCAGTTTTTGGGAAACTACTAAACTGATAAAGTAGGGGACCGTTATAACGTCCATTACGAGGAAATCAACCATCTCGTAATCAATTCCAAGATGTGAGAGAAGCCTTGCGCTACTAGGCGAGCATTCTACAATCTCATTATTCTCATCACTTTTCCTTACGAATAACCAAATAAACGAACTCGTTTAACATTGGTGGTGTTGGAGCTACAGGTCCGAACACACTTTCACTAAGGGGTCTACTTGGATTGCAAGTTTCCATTAGTCCAGTCTATTCTACGTTGACTTCAGGCAACGGTACATGGTTCCCTGTCATAATTTGCTCATATTATCAGTCGTCACCGAATATATGGACAAGTAATCAATGACAGTCTCGTTTCGCTTCAATATCGTCTAAGATATCATGATCGACACATATTTCGAGATTCTTAGAATGAGGAGGAAATCACACATCTCCTTGATCCTATATAATATTGTGCGACAAACGAGTTTCAGTTCACCACCTCTGGGGCTGAACGAATTAAGAACCGGTCAACTTCCTCATATCTTGGGAAGGACGATAGACTGACGGCTGACGGCAGCGTCCTTTGCTTGGCGGGTTCGGCCAAAGCAACGTGTTACGACAGGAACACGACATCCGACAGGGACGTCTATCCTTGCAAGCATTTTGCAGCAGGTATAAATGATCTCGTGATATCTCATAAAGTCATTAAATGCGTCTGGCATTTAGTTAGACTTGAGGGAGTCTATGCACTTACTTATCACTAAGTGCAGTTTTGGGGATCAAGCTAAGACTGAGTGGGTTATGCCACGTTACTTCACGTCATTCCTTATCAACGCTAACGTGCAAATCTCCCCCTAACGACGGGAAGAACAGCCTTAGCGATGTCACTTTCGCATATCATGCGGTAAAGAGATCGCTTGCCAAGGTTACTCTATCAAATGATAGGCATGGGATTCATAATCGACTTATGTCCCCTTCAGAGGTCCATATTTTGAACGCTATAGCAGCTCAATCAAAATATTAATTAAACACTCCAAACACGCGTTAATATGAGACTTCTGGCTCATAACCAGTAACCAGCTGGTACGCGTATGGTGTCTGAGTGTTTATGGGCCTCATAACGGACCAATACAGCAAAATAGCATAACCCCACACGGAAATATAAATCTTGGTGCGCAAGACCAAGAAGTGCGTGCAATCATTTACAGTCGCATCATCAAACTTTCCGTGAGTCCATTTGGGTCTGAACATAATCGACAGGATGTTCAATTTCCAAACTCAAGTAATTCAAATCGAAATTTCGATTCTTACTCTTCGGAATTATCAAGTCGACTAGACTTTTCAGGATAATCCGGATCATAAGCCATCAACTTAATGATAGGGCTAAAAGTTTGGGAAATGCTGCATTTCTGTGGACAACAATAATCATGTGACCTTATTGTCGATGCATCAACTATAACCATTTATATTTATGGTCCGTCTTATGGTTGGATAATTCCACAATAACTCCTTCAATTCTTTAAAAGAATTCTACGAGTTAATTTCGTGATCTTTACACATACTAGTCTTTCAAAGTGAGCATTAGTGGCATGAATTTCGGATTAATCACGAAATATATTCTCAGAGAGAATCCAAATGCGAGGCGATTATAAATCAAGCATCGTCTTTTGACCCGGGAATATCTCATCCGGTCAATGCCACAATATCAAAATGCTTTTATCAATCGACGACAGGCGAATGATAGTACAGACAATCATGTCTTAGCATCTAAATCATTTATCATTCGACGATAGGCGAAATGATAAGCTAACTTTAAATGCTTTAAAGAATGTGGTAGCAACCACTTGAAAAACATTTCAACTCCTCTAAAATACGCTTTTGGTCGTATTGAATGGAGGCTATGTAAAGAAATTTTAATTCTTTCATGAGCTATTACCAGATAACACTGGTTTTCTCGAATATTTTATAACTCAACAAGGTACGGCAGTACCTACATGAGTATAAGACCTCATATTTGACAAATCAATTTGGTTTCTACCAAAGATTTTGATTTGGAACGACAGGTCCAGAATCATTGTCACAAAGGACTCTTTTAGGCAAGTAGTTGGTGAAATTATGTGGTACACGGTTACCCACTATTTCCAAAAAAAAATCAACTACCCCACAAGTATTGTCTAAAATTTCATAATTTAAAGTTTGGTCACATTTGTCAAAAGAATTTGCTCAAAACACTTTAAATTATTTCGAGAAATTTTGTAAACAGGCAAACCATAATCCAAAAATATGGTCCAAATGGAAAACATAATCCAGATGAGCGAAAAAATGGCTCAATGATTTATCAAAATCAATAAAGAAAGGTCCCAAACTCATTTGAGCCACAAAACCGGGGGTCTCAAGAGTTTCCTTTCAGTTAGTTTTAACCACATTAGCATCGGTTTTTGCATCTTTGTAATAGTTTTGAACTATTTAAGGAGTAACCGTGCATGACCTTTGTATTTATAGCATAGAGTTGCCTCATTGAGCATTATCTCTTGCTTTGTGACAACGGGTCATATTGTTCCTTTCAATTACAGTCTTGGAGCCATAGGTTTTCGATTTTGACGATTGTCTAAAATCTCGCTTGGCTAGGCGATTCATCGGGATCGTGACAATTCGAGATAAATAACACTTGTCTCGGTTCTCGATTCGTGGGAAAAAAAAATATACACGAAGAGCATTAATATCAGGCCAACAATTCGCCATTGACCCAATAGGATTAAAACTACTCACCGGGATAATTTTCTTATTCAATAACATATGGGTGATAAAGGAACATGGTGAATATAAATTCACGATACTGCTTATGGAATACAATTTCCAAGCTAGTATTTTGGTGAAGGATAGCTCCAATATGTCAGTTTCAGACATTTGTTCACCATAGACGTCATCACGTCTCAAATGTGGCGGCGGAATAAAATCAACGCCTTAGCATTCATCGTGAGGGTAACAACAAACTCGTATTTTACTCATCAAAGATGGCATCCAAAAAAAAATTGGGTATCACATTTTTCACACATCAGGGTGAGTAACATGTGATGACGAATTAAAATCAATTTTTAAACAGTCATTTCGCAAGTATGTTTTACAATTTTTTTCATCATAGATGGCATCCAACATGTGTTAGGAGTTCTGGATTATTTATCATATAAAACGACTGGTTTATATGTTTATGATTTGCACAAGCACAAACTTTATTTCGAAACGACATGTTCGAAAATAGTTTTGCTTTTAATGTGAATTGGTTCTCATTGATCGAACGACGGGTCGATACTGAGACACCAATTCGGCGAATACATATCTATATAGACACATTCGGGGAAATTATTATTTACTCAACCCCTTTCGGTAGCTCTATTTGAACACGACCAGGAAAGACGGTGAAGGGGGTGGGCACGAATGCCTCTTAAAAACCGACCTCATTAGGAGAACGACTTCCGCCTTTATCTTTCCTAGACATCGTATCCAAATAGGTGAGCCTATTTGGGGAAGATTCATAATTTTTCCAACTTAAATGTGAATATATACGATTTTCGCTTTTTTATATATGGCAATAATATTAACAATATAGACAATATATATCTAGATTAACCACACATATATAAACATGCAGTAAATATATTTTAGGATCTATCTAATCATGCAGTAGATTTGGTGTTATAAACAAATCAATTTAAGATTATCAATCAATCCATAAAGATTTTAACATATCAAATCAAATCAATTTAAGATTATCAATTAGATCTAATCCAATAATTTACTTGCATATGTGATATTTATATATATGATAATATCAAAAGATATGATTATGCTAACAAGATATCAATCAATTATCTATGTTTATCGCCATATGAATAATTCTATACATGGTAGTTTTAACATGCAAGCAAACAATATATTTTTAATTACCAATCAATTTTATATATGGTAAAAAAATATTTTAACATGCAAAGAGGTTAAATTTACATGGAAACATATCAATTTATTCAATTAACATGGAATTTATTCGTTTGCCTTTAAATAAAAAAAAATTATATGCATGTGTGTGTATATTGACCGAATATTGTATCTTATCAACCATGTGTACTGTTTTCATATAAGTATTATACTACAGGACCATGCGTGTAATTACAGCAAACTATATATCTATTTACAACATTATTACATATACAGTCCAGAATTTCAGACAAGTTTCAGTTTAGTCCTTGAGTAATTTACAGAATAGTTTACAGCTTTCAGAGAATTATAAATCAGTACATACGTTTCAGTTTGTTACAGATTTAATCTAACAGATTAATACATGTTAACAATTACATGACTTTCGATTTACAATCCGGTTATATGATTTGGTTTGTAAGTATACAGTATCAATACGTTATGAATCAAATCTGTCTCGTCAATGCATGTAGAAACTATCAAGCAGTCATGTGGCAATATTTTATGGATATAAGTTCTATACATATCAATTCAATAATTATGAATATGATATGTTAAGTGCGTCAGTTACATGGCAATTAATGTTACACGTTCCAATAAAATAAATTTGAATTTTGAAAAATTCGTTTACCTTTCGCACGGTATGCTGGTGAAGGTCAATAGTACAATAACTTAAACCCGATCGAACTTTTATAACGCAATAAACCTCAAGCTCCTCGAGCAAAGTGCTGATAACGTGTTGTGAGTCTTATTAGCTCAGTATATATATTATATAGGAGACATAGAGAGAACATAAAGAGAGGGAACAGTAAGTCTTTATTCATCAGAATGTATCAATACAAGGGACCCTAACCTTCTTTATATACTAGAGGTTAGAGTTATACAAGATAGAAAGCCCAACTTAGGCCCACTATGAGTAAGGCCCAATAGTCCAATAATAACCTACAACAGTATCAATATATTAATAAAATATACTATTGTTAGCGAAAACTAATTAATACAATGTAAACAAAAAGTGCAAGTTAAAGTTATTTTGTATTAATGTAACTTATTGGTTATTTTTTATTTATTTAACAATAATCAGCTACTCAAAAGTGTAAGTGAAACGTGATCACGGCGATGTATAGGAGATATAAGGATAGGAGACATAAGGAGTAAATAGCAAGTTATCAGAATTTTTTTTTTTGCTTTGAAAAGTCGAGATTAAAAGTGTTAATTTTGTTATTTTTTGTCATGTCCTTAGTAAAATAGGTTCATTAACACTAGTTGCCTTTTGAATATAGGCCGTAATGCCATCATTTTCCGTTAATGTATTTTGATTGGAAACGCTATCATGAGGGCGTGGCTCATGAAAGAATAGTTTTTGCGATTTTATTAATAAAATGGATCGGATATTGAATAAAAAAAAAAGGGGGAAGCTCTGAGTTTACAATTCTATCGGTCCTTTTTAAACTGACTTTTTTATTATATGTTCTCAAGATCTTTTTCTAGATGTGTCTGAGGACTCTGAGAGAGGAGAAAAAATACTAGTAGGAGTAGTATTTTGATTACTTGCGAGTAGTGAAAAAACTCATGTTCAAATTTTAATAAAAAGAGTAGAAAACCAAGAGGTTCCTAAATTTTGGAGAGCTTAAAGGGAGGTAACTGCGACTTGCGAGACTTACGTTAAAATCTCCAAAACAAAGAGTAGGAAAATGCGATTAGAGTTTAGACTGTGCTTGACTAAGTTAACGGACTCAACGAGAGAGAATGTTTTTTTGATTAAAATATACTGAATATGTAAACAAACAAACACGATACAAATTTTAAAAAACCACTCTACTTGCACATATACGGACAATATGTTGGTGATTTTAGTATCATCAATGTATTTTAGTAGTAATGTGATTTATTATAAGGCGATGCAATAATGCGTTAAACTCGGAAACGAGTTAGGGAAGTGCGGAGTGCACGCTCGTCGAGCCAACGTATAATTGAATATGAATAATTGAAACGGGGTTCCAAGGGGCAGAGCCCCTGGCGGGGTCCAAGGGGCGAGAGCCCCTGGCGGGGTCCAAGGGGCGAGAGCCCCTGGCTGGGGTCCCGCTGCCAGGACAGCGGGCGGGGTGCGGGGCAGCGCCCCGAGCGAAAATTTTTCGAACAGTTGCTTCCTTTCCGGAAAATTTTGAATAGTTGGACCCTTTCCCAACAGTTGCTTCCTTTCCGGAACAGTTGCTTCCTTTCCGGAACAGTTGCTTCCTTTCCGGAACAGTTGCTTGCTTTCAGTTTCGGTTATTGATCTCCTATATAAGAAGTCATTTGGCCTCGGTTTTGGTGACAGAAACATATAAGAAAATTCTCTCTACATTCCTAATCTATTCTCCTTGCCAGAAACAGATTGTTCTTCAAGAATTATCCCCACAAAGATTTCGTGAACCCAGACAATAATAGGGTCGAAATACTTTGTTCGGAAAGTGTACGAACACGATTCTTCGAAGTTATCCAGGATTATCATACCCTAAATCTCTAACACAATACATACCTTTGTTTCGTAAATATATAATACATAGATCAATTTGACTAATTAGGTTTGTGTATAAAAATACGTACTCATAAATAGCGGGAAAAAATACAATTACTATACCCAACTAACAGACGTTAACAAAATGGCTACTAAACTATCAAGTTTAACAATTTGGATAATGAACTACATTTTTTTTTCCCTTAATTTGGGTAACTCCGTTAATTTTATTGAATGGAAGTTAAGTTTAATTTTTATTTTGGTCTATAATTTATAAAACCAGAGAATTTGACCGGAAAGGTTGAAAATTTAACTTTTTAGTATACAAATAAACAAATAGATACGTACATATAAATACTTATATGTATGGAAATCTACTAAACCTAAGTGAAATAAAATAAACTTTTCAAATGTCATGAATACCCAAAAGGAATCGAAGATAAAGTGTCCTTTGGTTACCAATTTCAAGATTTAATTTATTTGTTATTTGCATAAGTATTAATTCATTCGGTTTTCCAGCTTAGATCTGAGGGTTTTCCTTTGTGTCTCCTAACGTGAAAAGAACAAGATAAACCGAGCTTTGAGTAAACCTCAATAAGCCAGCTCATTATCTATGTCACTATGTGAAACTAAAGGAACTTAATCAAATCCTAGGAATTTCAGAAACGGAAAAAAAAGTTATATATGTATATTTATCTATTTGTATAAATACTAATTAACAAGCTATATTTTCAACATTTCGGGTCAAATTCATTGGTTTTATAAATTATGAGACCAACATAAAAATTGAACTTAACTTACATCCAATAAAATTAACGAAGTTACCCAAATTATGTAAAAGTATGTACTTCAGTACCCAAATTGTTAAAGTTGGTAGTTTGATACCCATTTTGTTAACGTCCGCTAGTTGGGTGTACGAAACGTATTTTATCCCCTAATAGCTAATATTAATGTACCATTGTAATGAAAATGAATCAAAACTTATTTGGTTATCCTCCTACTTCCTTATACGAGATGTTATTATAAATAAATGCTATTTACCTCATGTTACGACCTAAAAGATGAAGATAAATGACTATATAGATTTAAAGCATATCAAATTTAACAAATTGATACCTTTGCCCCCTCCAAGGAGTGCATGCAAAGAGTTTCTAGTGATACCATATCAAAATCCACTTGATGAAGGCATAATTGTGCTTTGTGCAACAATATGAAACTTGAGAACCCTCAATTTGTTATCCGTATAATACGTCCTTAAGAAATAAATATGGTTTTAAAGTAAAATGATTAATTAGCACGAGGAACAAATGATGGGTTATATAAATGTGGCATGCTTTTATATAAATGGTTGATTTGCATGCCATTAATATTTTACCATGTATGTCCCCAATAAATTAAGTACTCAATTTCTCAAGCCTAAGATCCGCAATCAACTTCATGAATATGTACATTACAACCACACTTTAGAGGACCTAACGGGAAACTATAATATTGACTCATATTTGGCCTTTGGATCATGTAAAAATTTCAACAGATGATGATTATGAAACTCATTCGGACTTGGGTCTTAATGAAAGAAATTGGAATCTCAAAAGAAATCAACACTCGATGAAAACTAGAGATCATAATTAAGTGCAAACAAGAGATCATAATTAAGTGCAAGCAAAGTGGTAATATGAGAAGAGTGGATGGTGAGCTTGAAGCCAAGAGGGTGAGCTTGAAGCCAAGAGGAATACTCTCATTTGAAGCCACCTTTGCTTGTCTACCTTGCGATATTTGAATTTTTTTGCTACTGTAATTTTGTTAATGCAAGGTTTTTTGGGGTGAATGTTTCTCATTATCATGGGCACTTATTTGCTAGCTAAAAAAATAAAATAAAAAAAATACCCAGTTGGTTATTAAGCCACGCGGTGATTAAAGAGTGGGTTCACCAATATAACTTGACTATTTTATAGATAAAAAAATGTCCTAAAAGAAAAACATTTTAGTTTAGGCATGCATGTACGAGTTTTATGTGTAAGAGCGTGATATACCCTGTACGAGTTTTATTCTTAAGAACATCATATACAAATGACTTGGATCAATGGCCCGTCGAAAAATTGGATTTTCTTATAATTTATACATGGTGATGGAAGATTCTCAAAGCTTAACCAATATCTCCCCTAATGAATATAATCAGTTTCTGCCTTTGCTAATTGCTATTGAAATATTTGCTCGTAAAGTACTGTGCCTCTGTGCCAAATGCCTACCATCTCAAAGCTCACTATAAAACCTTAAAAACTATACAGAGCATTCAGGAGCTGGTAATAAAAATTAATAGTATTCAGTTTATAAAGAAGTTGGTCAATGGGTTTCGTACATTTCTACATCATATATTTGCATATATAGATAAGTGTAATAGGGAGTAGCACATAGCATCTATTTTTCATCACACAAAAAAACCTGCTAATGCACCTCAAAGAGTCAAAGTCACTGGCATATCTTGTCTATAATATAGTAGAAGATTACCTTAATTGTTTCTGAGCGATAAATTTGCTATTTATGCATAACTTTCAACAGAGTGGTAATTTATAGAATGGATGTACTTATTAAATACTCACCTAAAAAGAAAATTAAAACGCATTCTAGATGCTTGTTCAAAATTTACGCTTACTAATATCCCCAGATTCAACATACCGCAACAAGTTACAACATTCAGATCAGATACTGGCAGAAAACCACAGCACACTGGATTACCAAGGAATGTATCCACAATAATAACTGTAACGCTACACAAACTATAATTTCTGCTAATAATATAGTATATTATATAAATGCCTTCGTGTACAGGAGGTACCTTGACCACAAGAGAAAAAGCTTTGATTAAGCCTTCAAAGAGTCACCACCCCTATTTTGATGATGATCGTCAGCATTAGTATTAGTCATTCCAACCCCCTCATTGTGATGCTTTTCCCAGCCACCTGTATCGGCCTTGGAGTGGGCCCAGTAGTAGAGTATCGACCCAAACATTGACAATAGACAAAGAGCCGCTGCAGCAGCAAAAACGCCCTTGCGGAGAGTGGCGCATGATAAGTGTCCGCCAAGAACGGCTCTGTACTTGGTGTGGTAAGCGTTTCTAGCTGATCCTGCCAATAAGCATGCTTCCGCCCCCAAAAAACTCACCCTAAGTTTATCATCAAAATTCAAAAAACATGTAAGGATTTATCATGGCGCACAACAATTATCAGAGACCGGATTAACATTTGTTCACATTTGGCTGCGACTTACAAAGCTCAAAAGTTAGCTTTTTTGGCTTAAAGCTGGACAGAATCTGAATTTCTGGCATGAATAAGCTAGAAGCTTTAATCTGGATGAAGCTAGCATTTTCCAGGACTTAAAAGCTCTGGCTTATTGTGTCAAAAGTCTGCGACGAAACAAGCCCTAATTGCCGATCCTCAATATTAAATGATCTAATGGTGTGGATAAGGTTCCTTGCTATTTCTACAAATAACTATGCCTCTGTATTTAAGAAGCTACCCCATTTTTATCATCATTTACAAAAAATACACAAGGATTTAAATTTGGTGACATTTATTTACAGCCTTAAAGTTCAACTATTATTGTGTTTTTTGCTTAGGAGCTGGACTACATCTGGTAATAATGTTTGAGATAGAGGAGCTATATCATAAGGAGTTTCAGAGAGGTAATATTGAAAAGCTGAGCTTTTATAGATTTTTGGACTAAAACAGTTAAAAGCTTTAACTCGCATAACCCCAATTTAAGGACCTAAAAGATCCAGCTTATTAGCTTAAAGTCTGCAACCAAACAAGCCCTGATTGCCATAATTAGGCACTAGAACTCGTAACCGTATGCACACAATCAACACAACCAGGACATAAAACTGCATTTTATTTCTTTTAGACGTTGTTGAACCGAAAACATCAAATATAATCAAATGAAAGGGATCGTTATGCTGAGATAAGTAAAGCTTATCCTACCATTCCGAATAACAACATAGAAGTTGCAACATTATTACATCACCGAATCTTATTACGATAGCGTCAGTGCAGAAGCAAAACGTTTTCGTGCAAAAAAAAAATACACTGTATTTTCTGGGGTTAGTTTGGCAATTGGCTCTTACTTCTTATAGTTAACATCAACTCCTCAGTTTGTTCAAACTAGTTGTCCACTTGTCCCAACTTTTGGAAACATTTGACAAACATTGCCCATATTATGGACAAATAATCATCACAAATGATAGAATGAATCAGTGTAATCAGATTTTTAAATCACATATAATGGTATAATTAATAAAATAGACCATTGGTGTTTCATCACATTGCTACAAGCTGAAAGTACATCACCTTTAAATAAAAAGTAAAACCCTACTATTCTACAAACCTGGTGTACCCTTAAAATAGTGTGGCAAAACAATCAAACTTTGATGATTTCATTTAATTTAATTCCAGGGTGGTCCCTGCTATTAAAGTTATTGGAATGACGAAGTAAGTTTTAGAGCATTTGGTCCATGGAAAAGTTACTCAATAAGAACGTATCAACATGTATAGCAGGTAAAGAGAACCAAACAAACCAAATGTCATGTAACTAAAGTTATGCTACATAGCAACTACCAAGTACTCCTTTTTGGAATTAAGAATCAAACCGAACTCTTGCCTTTTGGAATGAAGGAGCATAACCCATCTTTTCTTCCAAAAAACATCGAACAATCAATGTCGAGGGAGAACTAGGTGAAACACCAAGAAGCATGGGCTAGCCTCCGCAATTGGGAAAAAAAATCAGCGAAAAACTGATTTTTTTAGTTAAAAATCATCGTAATATAGCTTTTTAAGTCCCCCCCAGCCTATGAAAGAACTCCACAAATAAGTTGAAACCTTCTTATTTCACTTTTCTAGTTACAATATTCCTGATTAATGTTTAAACTGAAACTATGGGCACCAAATAATATTAGTTGAAACTAAGACCAATCGGTAAATTTACTCACCAGTCATAAGTGTACAGTGTACTACCAAAATATACAAACAAGAAAATTACTGTAACACAAATTCAAGAGGACAAAAAAAGTAATTTCCTCACCAAGAAAAAGCGAAAAAGAAGACAGCCCAAGCGGTAGAGCTCCGACCACTGAGTCCTTTCCCAAAGCAGAAGCACCTTGTAACGCCGTTAACCACCATTTGGCTAACCAGCAACAGCCCGAACGCCGATAGTCCGTACACCGTTGAAGCGTCTGATCCGTACACGCAGTAAGTATTCTCGTCATACTCATCCGGCACTACTTTCGCCTGCCCAACAAAATTCACCCAAACGGTAAATTAATAAAATATAGTGTTCGCGTTTGGCATCAACTATTTTGTTCAAAAATCTTCTTTAAAAGAAAAACTTGCTTCAAAAAAGTTATAGGGTAGTGTTGAGAACACACTTATAAATTATTTACATTTATAAGCCACTTTTTACTTATTTTAACTTACAAGTGAATTGTAAATAGAAAAACAATTTTATCACAGAATTTCGATTTTGCTGAGGATTTGGATGAAAAGGCTACAAAAATAACCAATTTCTTAACTTATCAAAAAAATTCACTGTTTTGAAAAAGTGCGCTTCGTAGTAAAAAAACGTAGAAAGCTTGAAAAGCTCGTTTTTCCGCTTTTTTGGCTAAAAACTTACGCTTTCTAGGCTCTTAGCGTAGCTCTTGCAAAAATGCTTTAGCTAAGAGTTCTCTTATAAAAACACTGGTCTTTTTTAGCCTTTTTAACCCAAAAAATCTAGCCTTTTAACAGCTAAATAAGCTAACAAATCAAACACCCGTAGCTTATTTAAAGCAAAAAGGTGAGAAAGCTAAGAAAAAAAGTACTAGTTGCCAAAGAATTAAAGTCCAGTAAACTAGTATATAAGCAGGAGCTTATTTAACCCAAATAATCTAGCTTTTAATCAGCTAAAAAGGATAGCAAACCAAACACTAATAGCTTATTTAGAGCAAAAAGTTGACAAAACTAAGGGGGGAAAGTACTAATTGCCAAAGAAAGCACAGTAAACTATATATATATAAGGAGTAATTTTTTTAACACACTGGTTTTTTTAGCCTTTCTAACCCAAAATCTAGTTTTTTAACATCTAAAAAAGCTAACAAACCAAACACTCATAGCTTCTTTAAAGCAAAAAGTTGACACAGCTAAGAAAAAAAAGTACTTATTGCCAAAGAAAGCACAGTAAACTAGTATATAAGGACCTAATTTAACCCAGAGAAGCTAGCTTTTAATCAGCTAAAAAAGCTAACAAACCAAACACACATATCTTATTTAAAGCAAAAAAGGTGAGAAAACTAAGAAAAAATGTAATAGTTGCCAACGAATTAAAGCCCAGAAAACTAGTATACAAGAAAGAGCTTATTTAACCCCCCCAAAGCTAGCTTTTTAACAGCTAAAAAATCTAAGAAACCAAACACTAATAGCTTCTTGGAAAGCAAAAAGGTGAGAAATCTAAGAAAAAAGTATTAGTAGCCAAAGAATTAAAGCACAGTAAACTAGTATATAAGAAGGAGCCTATTTAACCCAAAAAAAACTAGTTTTTTAATAGCTAAAAAAGCTAACAAACCAAACACTAATAGCTTCTTTGAAGCAAAAAGGTGAGAAAACTAAGAAAAAAAAGTAAAACTTGCCAAAGAAAGCACAGTAAACTATATATATCAGAAGTAGTTTTTACCATAGCTCTTGCAAAAATGATTTCGCTAAGATTTGGCCTTTTAAAAAGCTTTTTTAACCCAAAAGCTACAAAAAAACTAACAAACCAAACACTTATATAACTTATTTGGAGCAAAAAGTTGAGAAAGTCAAGAAAAAGAAGAAAAAGTAATAGTTGCCAAAGAAAGCACAATAAACTAAATAAACAAGTTTTTAGACTAAATAAGCACGGTAAAAAAGAAGAAGTTACCGTGCTACGGCGGCCTTCGGCACCGATAGCGAGGACGAAGGCGATGAGGTGGAGAGAACTTATCACTGCTATCACTGATACCGACATTCTCCTCATTACATACACACACACTCTCTCTCTCTCTCTCTCTCTCTATATATATATATATATATATGTGTGTGTGTGTTGTGTGTTTTGTCTTTGTCTTTGTGATTACTTTACTTTATCAAGCTACTACTTCAATGTTTTAAGTGGCTTTTTATACGTGTCTTGCGGCCTTTTTGCCTCTCTCTGCTTTTTTTAAATAAAAGCTTTTTTAGTTTTCACACTTCACTTGGCTACCGTCCACCAAGGTTATTGAATAAATTGATAACTACTTTAAATAAATAAATAAAAACTAATACATTTTGGTAACTTGGAAACTAATTGGGCTTTGTGCACATGAAAAACTAACATATTTAACGATTTAGTTATTTTAGTATCAAATTTAATAATTGAAATACTAATTTACGAATTTTGTCACAATTGAATATATATCGTTAAACAAAATATGATTAAATTGCAATTACGTTCTCTTACCTATCGCATACGTCCGTCAAAAATATATCCTCAAATTTGAGATACAGCGTCTGTAATTTCGTTAATTTAGACTGTTAGTCCATTAATTAGACAATTTTTTATATTTTGCTACCTCAATTGTTAAAAGTGGTACTCCAGTATTTAAATCGTTAATAACTGATAGTACAATACACTAAATATATTTTTTTCCTTTTTATGTGTTTTTGATATTACTAACGAAGGAGGCAAACACAAGTATTTATGAGTTTTTTTTTTCGGCTTATAAGTAATTGATTGTTAAATTTTTTCTCACATCATGAAAAAAAAACATTTATTATTCTCTCGGTCATGTGATCCAGTCGCACCTTCTAATACGGCTATCTTGTTACGACTTCATTCAAGTTTTTTTTTTTCTTAATCGCAATAACTTGTTTTAACTATGTCATTGTAAAAATTCCGTATTTTATTTTAATTTATTTTGAATATTCTTTTTCTAAATCATTACTCATGTCACTATTTTTGTTTTTGTTTTTTTTAAAAGCAAGAGATGTATCGTCTAAGCAATTTGATTAGGACCAAATATATAATTTATAGTTACACGTTATCAAAGTTATAAGTTTGTAAATAAAAAAATTTACTTATATTTATATTGATGGGTTTTAATCTAAGAAAAATGTCTAATAGGTCACACATTTTAAACATAATCCATAAAATGTCATACATAAGTATAAGTTCCCAAAAAATCACACTTTTGGATCATATAAATAGGCATTTAAATCTAATTTGATTTAGCAGACCGCATATATCTCTATCCCGATCTCACAAATCTCTCTCTTAATCGGCCATAGCAGACTGAGCTGCTCATCTCCATCGATTCTCCATAGCACATGAGCTCTTCCTCTATCTAAAATCTCCATAGCAGACGAGCTTGGCTGCGAAACTCTGACAGGCGGCGCCGAAGATGACAATGAACAGAGGCTGCAGGAGGTGGTGATGAGACCGGACAAGCCGTCTTCGGCCTCAGTTACCGCCTTTAGGAAAACTAACTCTTCCATGAATAACATTTCTCTCTCTCTCTCTCTCTATATATATATATATATATATATATGTATATATCTATTTGCATATGTATTGCAATTTATACTTAGGAGTATTTTGGGACACGTGTCAAAAATTTTTATATATTTTTTATACACTCGTATGCAATTTATTGACCATTTATGCATCATTATGCATCCGTATACACTTTTATTGATTTTTTATGCACTTCTATCCACTTTTATGCACATGTATGCAATTTTATTGACCTTTTATACATTTTATGCACCCGTATACACTTTTTATGAACATATATGCTCTTTTATGCACTCGTATGCACATTTTGTGCACTTTTATTGACTCGTATGATTTTTTTGACTTTTTTCTTGATTTTATTTGTTTATTTTGTGTTTTTTTTATTTTTCTTTTTATAATTTTTTATACTTTTTTAACCTTTTGATGCATATGCATCCAACCGTATGCAATTGTATTAACCTTTATGTACATTTTATGCATTTGTATGCACTTTTATTGACCTTTTTATGTGCATTTTATGCACCCGTATACACTTTTATGTACCTTTTAATGCACTCTCTATGCACACGTATACACATTTTATGCACTTTTTAATATTATTTTTTCTTGATTTTATTTATTTATTTTGGGTATTTTTTATTTTTATTTTTGATTTTTTTGATTTTTTTATGCATTTTTTATGCAGTCATATGTAATTTTATTAACTCTTTATGCACATTTTATGCACTCGTATACATTTTTCTTGATCTTTCTATGCAACTTTTATGCACATGTATTCATTTTTATACACTTGTATGCAATTTTATTGACTTTTATGCACATTTTATGCACTCTTATGTATTTTTATTGACATTTGATTCGTATGCATTTTTTTGTACTTTCTATTGACCCGTGTGATTTTTTTTCTTTCTTTTATTTATTTATTTCGGATTTTTTAAAATTTTTTTGTGAATTTTTATTTTTTTTCCGAATAAACCATTTTTTTTGTGAAAAATTTATTTTTTATGTGAAAATAATTTTTTTTGTGAAAATCTATTTTTTGTGTGGAAAAACTTTTTTTTGTGAAAGAATCTATTTTTTTTTTTGTGAAAGGTGAATTTTTTTTTATGCCTTTTTTGTAATTTTGAAATTATTGTTATTTTTTTCATATGTATCATATTAATAGAGATAAATAATAATTTCTAGGTTGAGATAATGACAATTTTATAAATTGGTTGAATTTTAAAAAAATATGACTTATTAGGAATGTAAACAATGATGTGTGACTTTTTAGAGATAAAATATCAAAAGTGTAATTAATATGTAATTACCCCTTCACTTTTATGGGCCCTTGGATGTTAGTATTTATAATATCAAATAACGACATTCAATTAGTATATATAATTAGAGGAAAAAAAAACATAAACAAAATGGGGTTATATATATATAAGTTTATATTTATCAAACAATGAAAACCCAAATAAAAATATAAAACCATAGTTGTGATTACCATAAATTTAAATAGAAATATATATATATAAGTTTACATTTATAACACAATAAAAATTCAAATAAAAATATAAAACCCTAGTTGTGACTACCCTAATTTTATATATGAATTAAAATAGAAAACAATTAATTTTAATAATATTTTTAATCAAAACGGTAGATTAAAAGAGCAACAAAAATTTATCTAGTACTTTTTACTTTTATAATATGTTTTATTAGAAGGATTTGATGATTAAAAAACAAATCCAGCATATAACAACGAGAGAGTCTTGAGTACTCACTCACTCACCCAGAAGGAGGAATCTGATTCCCCTTTTGTGTTGTGCGTGATTAACATCCAATAAATGGGCCTAATAAATTATTTGTAATGTACTTCTTTAATGAACAGGATAGGAATATTTGAGATGAGAATATTTGAGAGTTGTCAGTTTCAAGAGTTGAAAATATAGTATTAAACTGTTAATGGTATTAATGATGTCGTTTTTGTAATATGGAATGGGATTTGCTACATTTAGTACATAAAATAACGTGCTAGTTAATGAAAAACTGTGAGATGACGAAGTTACATATACGTTCCAATATGGTGGAAGAATTAATTAATGAGTATGTTATTTTTTTTTAGGAAAAATTAATGAGTATGTGAATTATATAATATACTTTAGTAATAATATTTAACTTGCCTATTAAAGAATTCATGACAAATATGTAACGTGTAAGCCTAAGGTGGATAGTTATTAACTTATAAATGTTCAAATTTTATTTGGTAGGACCTTTTACATTCATTGTCTATATATTTACTCATAAACAGACGATGTAACTCGGTGTACTTGTATTACCCACTTTGCGTCCACATACATAAATATAGATAAAATACAAAGTTTACTACAAGCAATTATAATAATAACCCTTCATATACTTATGCCTACCTTTATATTATACCTTTATGTATTGTTCGTTTGCTAAAAGCGATATACATTTAAGGATGTTCATGTTATAAGAGTAAGAAACAAAAAATTACTATAATTCTGAGATCAATTTTCATTATGGTTTATAGGAGTTTAGCTAATTGCAGTTTCATCGTTTATCATGTGAGTGGTTTTATTACTTGCTATTATAAAGTATTATTGCATTTTCTAACACGTGTCAGCTGACAAGCTGAAATTATATTTTCGAATGTAAAAAGTTATATATATATTGTATTGCAAGTTGCATATTACAAAACAGGAAAGTTGTTTGTGTACGTTGATGAACGTAAATAAAGTGAAATATTTATATGCATTGATAATCATATAAGATTGTGAAGAAAATTAATTTTATTTTTGTGATTTTTATGGCACTATAATTATGAATTAAGTGATATATAGATACTTGGAAAGTCCAAATACACATAATAAAGAGAATCATGTCTGATTTCAACAGAGTAAAGAAAATCAGAAAGTTTGGGTCCAATATAATAAAGAGATTCAAGAAGTCTGAATATAACTTAAATTCTTACTATATTTATCGTATTGATTACATCAAAAGAAAAATGTTTTGAAAGATATATTTGTTCAATTTATTAAAGTATGTTTTGGTTATTTTTACTAAAGTTAAAAGTATTGATTTTTCAAAATAAATAAAAATGATGATAAAACCTATTTTCGACCCTATATTATATTGTAATATTTGTCGTTCACTAAGCTAGTTTAGTCTAACTCTCGTTTTTATAACTGTTTTCAGGTTAACAAACTGTTAGTACAATTGATATCGAGTCAGTTGGGATCAGATAAACCTCATATGGCCTAACATTTAAATTCCGTTGCGTTTGTAATAATTTGTAATGTAAAGTCGTTGAGTTATTAAAAGAATATTGAAAAATGTATTTTAAGAATTTATTTAAGTGTTTTAGTTGATGAACTTATTTGAAAACGTGGATTCATTAATACGTGTGTTCTAGCACATGCGGCGCACGTGTTATTGGGCTTTATAACTCGCTATTAGGTCCGGATGTTACAATGGTAAACCTGGTTTTTTTGGAAAACTCTATATAACTTAAGTCATTTACACTAAGATGAAAATGATATACATAGCCATGGAGTTATTAACTTCAATCTCGGAGTGTGTAAACCACCTATACCATGAAATAGCTAATGGATTTACTATGTTTCATAAAAAATAACAAACATACAATATAATAATGTGTCAATTATTGAGCTGGTATTGTACATTACAAGTGAGACTTCTCACTTCAAAAAAAAGTTCACCCAAGTTGCTAAATTTAAGGATACTATATGATGATAACAATACATTCCCTTGTGATGCTTAACGTTTTTATTAGGAATTTTAGAACAAAACATACCATTTAACAAAATTATGGAGATTGTTGTCACGTATGTAAAGTTACCTGTTTTTTTTTTTTTTTGATAAATATGTAAAGTTACTTTGGAAGTACAATGATCACTAATGCCATTAATAAAATTATTACCCTATTTAATTTTTAGGAACTTTTTTTCAATAATGCTATGGTGCCAGACAGGCTTAAAGCTAGACTTCTTGCCCAACAGCCCTGATGTAATTTCTATTTCTCTTTTTCACCCTAAAATTATAAAAATAACTCAATCCACATGTTTCTCTCTATATGTATCCATTTTCAGTTTCCACCATGGTAAATTTCTATCATCTTTCAACTGATAATTACTAATTTTCGGAAAATCAGAACGATAAATAAATCAATTTTTTATTTGACTGATTCAATTTAGTAAAATTCTTAAGAAAGAAACTGAAATGCAATCTTAAAAAAAAAACAATAATAACAATAAACCCATAAATACAAATATAATTAATTACTAGAAATTAAATAGAATTAGAAAGGAAAAAGAAGTTTGTGGGTGTTTTTTTTATTTATCACAATTACTAGTTCGTTTTATGAAGACATGTTCGATGAGGGAAATTAACTATAAATAGATCCGAAATTGTTGATAATCATCCATGAGGGAAATTATTTTGGAGGTAGACATGTCCGACGAGAAGTACAATGACTTTTCAGTGATGGAGAAAGCTGATTATATGATATTTTGATGTTTTGTTTTTGTTTTTGTTTAAAGATGTGAGAGAAATGGAGATGAAGAAAAATGGGAGATAAAACCAGAGAATAGTAAAAACACTACATAGAGATGGAGTTCCCCAACAGGAGTTAAAAGAATAAGATTAAATAAATAAATTAAAATTTACAATAAGTGTTGTCGGACGGACAACAAGTCTAGGTTATCTAGTCTGACTTATTATCATTAGTGACTTTGATACGTGTATCTTATTTAACTTTAATGATTAAATTATTTTTTCAATGATTAATTTTTTTTTTCCCAACAAATTTAAAAATAGAATTTGATAAATTAAAAATAAATTATACAACATACTAAAAAGCTAAATAAAAATATAGAACTGAGGGTATATCCTAAACTTAAATATTAATCAAAATTTAATTTTTTTTTACTCACTTAATATTTTTTTTTTATGCAAATGGAGTAACATAGGACGAGTGTTCCTGGTCATTCCCTTTTTTTCCTAGCTTATTTGGTACCATGGCAATTTGTATTTGATTTGTCTAGCTTCAATTACAATACTCAGCCCCATAATTCATGTATATGACATAAATAGTTTAATTTATGGAAATCATTAGGTATGGTACACAATTTAGATCCATCTATAGTTTTAAACGAATTAAACTATGACAAAGGAAAAAATGAATAAATGAATAAACTTTGAAATCCCCACCCGTTCTATTTTGTACCTCCTCCACTACTTGTATTTCCATGAAAACCTAATCAACCCACTCCCTTCGGAATTAGCCGGGGAAAATCGGGGGCTGCAGCCCCATATTTTGAAAAATAAAATTGTCTTATATATTTTAACTAAAAAATTTAAATTTTAGTGTTTCAGCCCCCTCCCCACATTTTATAAAATAACTTCATATAAGTTATATTTCTTTTTATATAGAAAATCAGCACCCCACGTTTAACAATCATGGTTTCACTACTACACTCAATGAGACGTATTTAATTCCAAATAGTCCTCATAATAATAATTTTAGGTCTTCGCTTTTACCCACAATAATTAGAATAGTAAACAATATTACCCCTATACTTCACATGTAATTTCAAATTTGTCCATTCGCACCTGATAATTAATCCAATTTGACAAATTCCAGTAGTATAAGCGAACTCCATTCACCATGGGTGCAAACATGTGGTACGAAAATAAAATAACGTAACTATTATAGTGACCAATTAATGTAATTAAAAGGTAGGTCCCGTGCAAAGCGATGGTTAAATAAAAACAAAACCAATCCAACTCAGCTCCTATTTGTACTCTATTTATTATTCATTCTAAACGTAACTAACAGATCATGTACCATTATTTAAAATAGTTAGCTAACCATATATATTTTATTTTTTTAGCTCTATTAGTTATGTTAAATCATTTTAAAAAAATTATTAAAGATAATAATATTTTTAATGTTGTTAATTGATGATGTGACAAAATAACATTAATTTGGACGTCAATTCTATTTCAAATATTACTATTTTAGTTTATATTTTAGTGTTTACAACATTAATAAATGAGATTTCAATTAAAAATTTATTTTAATTAAAATTGGATAGGTTTGTTAAATTTATACAATACGTGTAGGGGTGGGCACGGGGCGGATTGGGGCGGATTGGTCTCAATCCTAACCCGCCCCGTAAAATAAATGGCGGGACGGATTGGGGCGGATTAGTGAAATTCAAATCCCAACCGAACCCAACCCATTATAATTAAAACTCCAACCCAACACAACCCAACCCATTATCAAGCGGGGCGGATTGGGTGCCGGTTGTTTCTTGAATTTTCATTTTAATCATTAATTTTTCATTATTTTGCATAATTTACCTAAATATTTTTTAAAAAATAAATCTTTCAAATAGAAATATAAACTAAAAATCAACCAAAATACATTTAGAATGTTCGGAATAAGTAACAAAGCTAAAACAAAACAAAACAAAACAAAACAAATTGTTCTTCATCAACATAATCAAAATAAAGTTCAATAGCTAATTGAATCCACAAGTTCAATAGCTACAGATTTTGTAATAACTTTATATAACTTCATATTTAGCTATACTTCAATTACAAATAAAATTTTTAAAAATAAATTAACCACCCATACTACTTAGATCCAGATTAAAAATACCTTCTTTTGTAAGTACGATATAATACATTGAATTTATAAGACAATATATCAATCGAATCATTAAGCTTAAGTTTGGACAATTCAAAGATTTTTTGTCTATATATATAATTTTTCTTAAATCAATACTATTATAATATAGAAAGAGAAAATATATATATATATATATATATATATATATATATATATATATATATGCGGATTGAAACGGGTTGGGATGGACTAACCCGTGGTTTGGAAACCTAACCCAATCCATGAATTTTTTTACGGATTAGGGCGGGACGGATTTAACTTTTTTTTGACAACCAACCCGTCCCAATCCGTACGGATTGGGTTAGGGGACGGGTTTTGGCCATGTATTCACGTCAGTGTCGTTTAGTTCCTTTGTCTTTCTTGTTGTTGTTCCAATTTAGTCAAACTACTAATCTATTTCCTTGTTGGTCTTCATAAATACTTAGTACTAATCATAAGTATTGTAATTAGAGAGAGATAAATAAAATGGGATCGTTAAAACAAAAAGAAGAAGATGATACAAAAGAAGCAATATTATATGTAAATGGTGTTCGTCGTGTTCTTCCAGATTGTTTGGCTCATCTCACTCTCCTTGAATACCTCAGAGGTTTTTTTTTATCATATTCCTTACTCCCTCCTTTCCCATTTAATCTCCGTTCCCATTTAATTAATTACCGGCTTATAACTTATATTAAAATTGTGAAAATGATTTTTTTTTTAAATCTAATCATAAAATTTAGGTCAACTTTTGAAAATTTTCGTTCCGCACACCCCTATGATGGACCAGGGGTTGCTACGGGCCTACGGCAACCCCACAATTTTGAAAAATAATTTTTTTTATTAATTTTTTCATAATAATTTATATATACGATAGTATGACAATCCCTTTATATTTTTTTTGGTAACCCCTCCCAAAAATTATATATTGTTAGTGCAATAACATACCATAATTTTGTATGGGCTGATAATATATAAGTAATACTTAAAAAATTAACATATACATGTGATTATAAAACACATTTTACACCACCTTATCTTATTGACACGTAACACACATCTTTCAAAAAATTAAACAAAATTTATAAAAGAATTTTTGAAGTTTTATATTTTAATTGAAGTGAATATACTGAAATTGTGTAATTGATATTTAATTGTTCGTATATATCTATTATTTAATATAGGTTTGGTTTTTTCAGGGTTTTTGTATATATTTTTTTACCTTCGTGTTCTTTTTACTTGTTATATCTTGATTTATTAAATTTAACTTTTATATCTTTTGGGTTTCTATTTTATTTATTTTTTAGTCAATTTTGAAACGCTGAAACTTTCGACAGATGACTGCACGTGATATTACTGTGGGGTTTTGTTGGGAGTTTGAAAAGAAAGTCGAAATTGAGCGAAAAGGAAAAAAATAGAAATCAAATACATTTTAATCAAGAAACTAAGGTAAAAAAATGAAGAAAATATGGTAAAAAAGGTTAAAAAATCCGGTTTTTCCGTGTTTATACTTTGGAAAATATTATGCGCTTTTATTAATTTTGGCAACCCCACACATTTGGTTCTGGTTCCGCCCTTGCCGACAATTTTGATATAAGTTATTGGCCGGTCAAATTTTTTAATTTATACATTACTATATTAGCATGTATTTATCTTCTGCCTGTTCATAAATAATCGGTTCTCTAATTAGTGCAAACGCATGAACCATAAATTGGGTGAAAAAGTAAAATCAAATGGAAAAAATTTACGGGGGAATTACTGTTTAAGTGGAATAATAATATTTGTTAAACCTCTACTTAACAGATGGAACTATCTGAAAATAGTAGGAAATAATACTAGTATTTATTAAAGTTGTATTTTAGACTTCCTTTTTTTGTTGATGTTTTAAGTGAAATTAATTCAAATGCGTAAATAGATGTTTTCTTAGATTCCATTAAGAAAACAATTTGCTGTTATTGTGAGACCAATAACTATGTAACATGGCATATCAATAAAATTTTATGAAATCCCTTGGTGAAAAATTCATAAAAACTAGTCTTGGAATTACAAGGCAGTCCATTCATGAATTTTAAAAGAAAAGACGAGTTTGCATTCTCGGGATGCTATTTAAGTTGAGATGCTATCACTTCCACATCTGTGTTTTATTATTGACCGACTAAGTTTTGTAATGGCTTGGTTTTATACCTTCTTTCAATTATTGTTGTTATTAACTTCAGAACTACTGTGAGTCGAGACTTGAGCTCCAACACTTCTAACACGAATTATTCTATGGAACTGAGAAAGAACATTTGCTTTGCTTTTTGTTAATTACTAAGATGTCCCAGATCATTAGGAAATTTGATTATCTTTTGGATTGAGATTTAACCGTTCCTCCTTCGTACCATGAAGCCTGGGAATTGCATGTACTTGATCACTTTTGAGATTCAGAAAGTCATGTGAATAATTAGCCTTTGGTTTAAGATTTAACCGTTCCTCCTTCGTAATCACTTTTGAGGTTTAGAAAGTCATGTGAATGTTTTGTTTCATTCAAAGCTTTGAACTGAAAAAACAGTCATTTGTTGCTTTGTTGTTTCATTTACACTTTCTTGAAAAAACAGCTTACAATTTGTATTACATCAGTGGACTGGATATAGTTATGCAATTCCAGTTTTTTCCCATTCTTGAGCTTGACTGAGCCCTTACCTGAAACAATAAATTTAAATAAGCGAATTTGTATTTCATATATGTTTTAAGGATGTCTTGTGATTCTCTATGGTTCATTGGTTTAAATCATTGGCTTAATATAAGATCTTATTGTAGAAAGCTTTACATCGAAACTTATCTTCCAGATAGACTTGAGATTAATATTGCATATGCTAGTTTACGTACTACAGGTGGATGATTTATTTTTTATGGCATGATTTAATTATGTTTTTCTTTTTTGTTACTTAGATATAGGCCTAACTGGAACCAAGCTTGGTTGTGGTGAAGGTGGTTGTGGAGCTTGTACAGTGATGATATCTTCGTATGATCAAAATTTGAAGAAAACTTTGTACGCTGCATAATTTCTCGTCTTATTACTCGTATTATTTTCTTTAAGTAATTGGTTTCATGATCTTTATTGAACTCTTTGGCTGTTAAAAATCTTGTAGGCACTATGCTATTAATGCATGCTTGGCTCCTTTGTACTCTGTGGAGGGGATGCATGTGATTACAGTCGAAGGAGTTGGGAATAGTAGACAAGGGTTACATCCAATTCAGGTTTATTCTTTTTGACAATCATCTGCATTTTTTTTTTCAAGTTCGTATAAGTGGTTTCATGCATGTACTTATTCCTCACTAATTCCGTTTTATTGCGTGAGCAGTGAATCGGGCATTATCTAAACTGCTATTTTGAAATTATTATTGACTATAAGAGTAAGACTTATCCAGTAGAAAATATCGTCATATTTATATCTATCTCGCTAGACTGATGCACTTTGTTTAGAATAATAAATATGATTCCCTCTTTTGAATGATATCATGGAGTACTTTACCTGTATGTATTTTCTCTATGCGACACAGGAATCTTTAGCACTGTCTCATGGCTCGCAATGTGGGTTTTGTACTCCTGGTTTTGTTATGTCCATGTATGCATTGTTGAGATCAAGCCCTACCCCACCTACTGAAGAACAAATAGAAGAAAGCCTTGCTGGGAATTTATGTCGATGCACTGGTTATAGACCAATTCTGGATGGTTTTAGAGTATTTGCGAAAAGTAACGATTTGCTATACATTAATGCATCTTCAGATATCAGCACGAAGGGCGAGTTTGTATGCCCTTCAACCGGCAAGCCATGCTCATGTGGGTCAAAATCTGTTTGTAGAGAAGATACCAACAAAGAGCAATTAAAGTATCAGCCAATCTCTTATAGTGAGATAGATGGAAAAACGTATACCAACAAGGAGTTTATCTTCCCACCTGAATTATTATTGAGGAAACTTACGTGCCTAAAATTGAGTGGGTCTGGTGAGATTAAGTGGCACCGGCCTATAAGGCTTCAACAAGTTTTAGATTTAAAATCTAGATACCCAGATGCTAAATTGGTGGTGGGTAATACTGAGATAGGGATTGAAACGAGGTTGAAAGGGCTTTCCTACCAAGTCTTGATTTGTGTTACATGTATTCCTGAATTAAATAAATTGAGTGTGAAGGATGATTGTCTAGAGATAGGAGCTGCGGTAAGGCTTTCAGAACTTTTGAAGTTTTTCCGCAAAGTAACAAAAGAAGAAGCCGCTCACAAAGTTTCGTCTTGCAAGGCTTTTATTGAACAAATTAAATGGTTTGCCGGGACGCAGATAAAAAATGTAGCATCAGTTGGTGGAAATATATGTACAGCCAGTCCTATATCAGATTTAAACCCTCTGTGGATGGCTTCAGGAGCAAAGTTTCAAATTATTGATTGCAAAGGCAACATCAGAACAACTTTGGCAGAGAAGTTCTTTCTTGGTTATCGTAAAGTTGATCTAGCATGTGATGAGATTTTGCTTTCAGTTTCTTTACCATGGACTAGACCATTCGAATTTGTGAAGGAGTTTAAGCAGGCTCACCGTAGGGATGATGATATTGCAATTGTAAATGCTGGAATGCGTGTTCTGCTTGAAGAGAAGGTTAAATGTTGGGTAGTTTCAGATATTTCGATTGCTTTTGGCGGTGTTGCTCCTCTTTCAATATGTGCAGCAAAAACAAAAGATTTCCTAACGGGCAAGACTTGGAACTACGGACTCTTGAAGGGTGCTTTGGAAGTTCTGGAGAAGGATATCATTATCAAGGAAGATGCACCTGGTGGGATGGTAGAATTCCGAAGATCTTTAACTCTGAGCTTTTTCTTCAAATTTTTCCTTTTGGTTTCCCATCAGATGGAAAAAAGCTCATTATTTGCTGAAAGCATACCCGCGTCGCATTTGTCTGCAGTACAACCGTTTCAGCGACCTTCAGTCATGGGAAGCCAAGACTATGAAATTATAAAAGTAGGAACTTCTGTTGGATCTCCTGAAATTCACCTCTCTGCGAAACTTCAGGTATGGCTTGGCAAAAGTAGTTACCCTTTTTTGGTTATATATACGTTAGACGAGATTTTTTTAAAAGAAAAGGTTGAATAAAAGTTTACATTTGCTGAAAACTTGGAGCGATCTTCTACTCTTAACTTTAAGAGAGAGATGTTTTGTTTTTCCAATTGTGTTCCGTTTCTTGCTTTCAGGGATGTTAACTGGTGAAGGTAGTTCGCATGAACAAATCTAAGTAAAACTTATTTTTTTGTGTGGTTGTTGTCTTAACATGTTATCGGTTCCCAGGTGACTGGTGAAGCAGAATACATGGATGACATACCGATGCCGCCCAATGGTTTGCATGGTGCTCTAATTTTAAGCCGTAAACCTCATGCTCGTATCCTTTCCATTGATGATTCAAGAGCAAAGTCTTCGCCAGGATTTGCAGGAATATTTTTCGCTAAGGATGTTCCTGGTCATAATATGTTTGGGCCAGTTGTTCAAGATGAGGAGGTCTTTGCAACTGAATTCGTAACGTGTGTGGGACAGGTAATGATGTCTTAGACGTAAGTTCTCTTGTGATCTTTTGGAATTTCTGGTGGTGCAATGATAGTTTAAATTCTAGTTCACACACAGCAACTGAAAAGCACATAAGTCCACTATGTTAATGTTATCTCATGAGTTATCAGTTTATCAACAGCCTTGACATGCATCAAATACTAAACAAACCTTTTTAGACAAACTACTCTTCTTGTTATTTTGATTGTTTGTGTCTGTTACTTTTCTTTTATCGTTCACTTGTCTCGTGAAGGTTATTGGAGTGGTTGTTGCTGAGACCCATGAATATGCAAAACTAGCAGCAAGAAAGGTTCATATCGAATACAAAGAACTGCCAGCTATCCTGTCGATAAAGGATGCCCTGAAATATAATAGTTTCCACCCTAATACAGAAAAGTGTTTGGAAAAGGGGGATGTGGATAGTTGCTTTCAATCAGGTCAGTGTGATAGAATTACAGAAGGCGAGGTCCAAGTAGGAGGTCAGGATCACTTTTACTTAGAACCAAATGGTAGTCTAGTATGGACTATGGATGGTGGCAATGAGGTTCACATGATCTCCTCCACACAAGTAAGCTTCCTCCTCTTCCTTATTTTTAATAGCTTTTATGTTTCCTTTCCCGAGCCACTTTATTATTAAAACAGCAGTAAAATCTCCTGGCTATATTATTCAAATTTTTGAGGAAGTTTCTCCAAATTATCTGTGCTTGTTTTTTGTTCTCTTAATTTCATGTTTTGAGAAATAGTATTTAATGAAGTGTTATTCTTAAGTGATTTTGGCTCACTTTTGACTTTTCTTTCTTTATTGTTTACTTTTGCCATGTTCGCAAAGTCATATTTTTGTTATCTTTTTATTGTTTGCTTATCTGGATGACTGGATAAAGATATTTAAGAACTGAAGGAACAGGTGTGTTATATCCTCTTCAGCCTCGATTATAGCCTTGTTCCTGTTAGTTGACTTTAAGAATTTCATCCTAAATTCACTTCTGTCCCATTTTATTTCTTCGATAATTTTCTACCTGCAGTATAATTAGTCTCGATAATATTTGATTGTTGCTGTTGGAAGTTACTCCAATTGCAGCTGCTTTTTTTTTTGTGGTTGATTTTGTTGTAGAAAGTGTAACTTGCAGCTTCTTCCACTTATAATTACATAATGCTTACATTTGTGCTATTTAGTAATTTTCACAAACGTCTATTTCATTTTCAACTCCTATATAATATTAGTTTGACAACATCTGTGTGTAGGCCCCTCAGAAGCACCAGAAATATGTTTCTCAAGTTCTTGGCCTACCAATGTCAAAAGTAGTATGCAAGGTCAAAAGAATTGGTGGAGGATTTGGTGGAAAAGAGACGAGGTCCGGTTTAGTGGCTGCTGTAGCTTCTGTACCTGCATACCTGCTCAACCGTCCCGTAAAAATTACGTTAGATAGAGATGTGGATATGATGATAACTGGACAGCGTCATAGTTTTCTTGGAAAGTACAAAGTAATTACTTTTAAAATATTATTGAAACTATGTATGCGTCCATTTTACATACGACAAAATAATAATAATTTGGTATGCATTTATGCAGGTCGGATTCCAAAATGATGGAAAGGTGGTCGCTCTTGATCTTGAAATCTATAATAATGCTGGAAATTCACTTGATCTCTCTTTAGCTATACTTGAACGTGCCATGTTTCATTCTGATAACGTTTATGAGATCCCAAATGTTAAGATAAAGGGAAGGGTTTGCTTCACTAACTTTCCTAGCAACACTGCCTTCCGTGGATTTGGCGGTCCTCAGGGAATGCTGATTACTGAAAATTGGATTCAGAGAATAGCATTGGAACTTAATAGAACGCCAGAAGAGATTAGGGTAAAACTGAAACCTTGCTTTCCAATCCATTTTATATCTGCGGCATTTTAATCATTTCACTTTCCAATCCATTTCCTCATCAGGAAGCAAATTTTCTAAGTGAAGGGTCAGTATTACATTTTGGCCAGCGAATTGAAAACTGCACCCTACAACGGCTTTGGGATGAATTGAAGGCATCATGTGATTTTCGCAAGGCTAAAGAAGAAGTTGTACAGTTCAACTCTGACAACCGGTGGAATAAGCGAGGGATTTCTATGATACCCACAAAATTTGGAATTTCTTTTACGACAAAGTTCATGAATCAGGTACTTTCTCAACAACAATAAAAAATTGTTGTGTTCTGTTTTGGTTTGGTAGGCCAGGTCTACCACTCTTTTTCTGCTCCCGCCGAGATAATATTTAAAATTTCGTCAACTTTTTCCTTGTTTTTTATCGTGTGGAGTATGGGCAAAAATCTGGTCATTTTGTTTCGGGTGTATTTATTTTAGACTAGATTTCTGTATTTATACAATAAATGCATTTGGTCGTATTTCTGTAAAACTACTTCGAGAATGTCTTGGAATGTTGCTTCATTAACCTCAAAAGCTAGTTTAAAATGACAAAAAATTCTATAATTTACTAGTCTTACGGAAATCTGAAACCTGGAGACCGAGTCTACTATTAAATTGTTTATTCTTGGATTACGAATTTCAGATGATTAAAAATGGAGCAAGACCGGCCTGTTACTTCAGTATTTTGCCTTAAATTCCTCTCATCTTTATGGGCACAAGTTTTCGGGTTCTTCGAGTACCTTTTTTTTATCAGGCAATGATAAGCAAAAAACAAAAACGAACAAAATTGAAGAGGCAATACTACATTATTTATTTAACCAAAGTGGCGGACCCATCATGTTGCCATAAACCAATGAGTTTTGATAATTGAGTTTCTTCGCAACTTTGGATGATTAATTTGTTTGTCTACCATTATTCGTCTTTATAAGTTTTTTCCCAAATCTTGCTGCAAGATACTTTTCTAAACGAATCATAAAGGTCCTTCTCAGGTTAAGAGTGTGATCATGGATTGCTGAGTCGTTAATTATTGTCTAAAGATACACTTTGTCTTGGTTCTTTACTATATTCTTGGTGTTAGACTTGGTAGGTTATTTGTGTCAGCATTCCAATATTCCTTGTTTGGGTCGTTACCGGTTATGTGGTATGTAGAAACATCTTGAGAAATTTCCATTCAGTATATGCTATTTAAACTGCTCTTTATCCAAATTTAATATCAGATCTTTTCTTTCAAAAAGGTCCTTGCTCCAGTTTTGTAGTTTTTAACGGTGACTCAAAATGTTTTAACAATAGAGTATATGCTTCTATTCTTGGTAGCTTTTTAGTTTGTTTAACGAAGTCTTGAAGATCATTCCAAATAATAATATTTCTCCTTGTAGGCAGGTGCTCTTGTTCAAGTTTATACTGATGGAACTGTGTTAGTAACACATGGGGGAGTTGAGATGGGACAAGGTTTACATACTAAAACTGCACAGATTGCTGCATCCTCATTCAGTATTCCACTCAGTTCTGTGTTTATATCTGAGACAAGTACTGATAAGGTAAAGTAATGTTTCACATGAAATCCCTTTTATGTTGTATTAAACTTTCACTAGTGGACAGTTACAAATTGGTTATCCCATCTTGATTTTGAAAGGAGGGGCTATAATATGAATAGTTAAGTAAATGTAGAGATGTGCAATACAATGACAAGACATGATTTTGTTGTGCGCCCTTGCAACGTTAAATGTAGGGTTTTGAGTAGTGTGGTGAAGAGCGAATATCAAACAAGTGTATAACGACAGTTTATATGATTGAACGGAGTAGGATTCTGTTGACATGGTAAGAACAAGAAAAAAGAAGTTCCACCTTATCACCTTGTATAACTTTTGTGCTAACTTCTACTCATACCTCAATTTAGCTCTACTTTGATTTTATATCCAACTTATCTATTTTTCTTCTATTTTGCATCACCTCTTTAATAGAGCGGTAAGGTTGCATGCAAGGTTGCATATTTTTGACTTTTCGAGGACCTTTAGAAAGTGGCTCGGTGAAATAGGCTGTTCTTTCGGCACTGCGTATTTGTCTTCTGTCTATTCTTTACAGTCTCATGATCAGAGTTTTGGACCATTTTGTGATTGATTCATCTTATCTATTGCCAGGTTCCAAATTCATCCCCAACGGCAGCTTCTGCGAGCTCTGATATGTATGGGGCTGCAGTGCTGGATGCTTGCGAGCAGATAAAATCACGGATGGAGCCCATTTCATCAAAACGTAATTTTACATCTTTTGCAGAGGTAATGTTTTATTCTTACTTCATCGCACAACGTAATCACGGATGGAGCCCTTTCCCTCAGACGCAATCTGATTTGATGATGAAAATGGTTCTTTTCCCCAGAAAATTTATGGGAAGAAGTTAAAAAGTGGTCTTCTTTACATTAACTGCAAGACTTTGCTTATTCTTCTTTAGTCAATTTTTTTTTTTGTTCATTTGTACTTCGTTTTTCTCAACTTGATTCTTCAGCTTGTAAGCACATGCTATATGGAGAGGATTGATCTTTCCGCTCATGGATTTTATGCCACACCTGATATTGGATTTGACTGGAGCACCGGTAAAGGAAAGCCATTCAGCTATTTCACTTACGGGGCTGCATTTGCAGAAGTTGAAATTGACGTACTCACTGGAGATTTCCATACAAGGACTGCAAACATTGTCCTGGATCTCGGATTTTCTCTCAATCCAGCTATTGATGTTGGCCAGGTCTTTCTCGTACCTATTTCCCGTTGATATATTTATTCTTTGTGGTGTTGCAGATGTTTTTTTTATTGTTACATGTTGAGATTGTGCAATTAAAAAGAGTAGCAGCTTGAGATTGTCTTATTTAAATATGTGATGTTCTCTTGGTTCTAGCTATCATTTAGAATTTGAACATATTTTTGGCAGATTGAAGGAGCATTTATCCAAGGATTAGGATGGGCAGCTTTGGAAGAGCTGAAATGGGGTGATGCAGCTCATAAGTGGATTGCACCTGGCTCTTTGTATACATGTGGACCTGGAAGTTACAAAATTCCTTCTCTAAACGATGTACCTTTCAAATTCAACATTTCACTTCTAAAGGTAAACATCAACAATGAAATAATGTAAGAAGAGTTGGAGTGAATTGATGTCTATTCAAATTCTTAAGGTTTTGTTTATGGGAGCATTTATACTACAAGGCCATCCCGTTCCTACTAGCAAGAAATACTCTTCTCCTTCATCAAGGCTCCCTTGGCGCAAGTATTTCATGTAGGAAAATATGAGAGTTTTGTTGTTGTTGATGGGTCTATCTTTTGTTGTGAAGACATTCTCAAACCTGTTACATTATTTCCATTGAAAGATCATTATACCAATAAAATTTCAAACCTTAAGGCACTTAGGAAGAAGCTCCGGCTAATGGGTCTCGGCATAAACTCCTAACCCCTCAACACCTGCACCAGATTAGATGTCTGTTTTATAAATAATCAAATTTCCAAAAAATAATTATAAAAATTCCTCCTTTGAACATGGTGTGGATTGGTAATATTCATGGAAACTACTTTGACAAGTTTGAAAGCTAGATATTTTCTTTCTGCTATTGTCCGTGCTTTAAAAATATGAAAATCTTTTTACAGGATGCTCCAAATGTAAAAGCCATCCATTCGTCGAAAGCTGTGGGAGAGCCTCCATTTTTTCTTGCCTCGTCTGTGTTTTTTGCTATAAAAGATGCTATTATTGCTGCAAGATCAGAGTCTGGCTACCATGACTGGTTTCCTCTAGACAATCCCGCAACTCCCGAGCGCATTCGGATGGCTTGTGCTGATCAATTTTGCCAACCTTTTGTTGGCCAAGATTTTCGTCCTAAACTTAGCATCTGACCCCTGCCCAATAATATATATTTTGGTCAGGGCTTGTCAGGTTTTGCTTAAGACGGCGTTCATTTTGGTTCCTTTTGATTTTTATATTGGGGAAATTATTAATCAAAATATATGGATATTTGTTTTGTTGCAAGATTAATGTTGTATCTTCATGCGGAACTGTGAATACTTTTTTAGTGCAATGTAAATAAATATTTATAACCCAGCCATGGTACCTAGTTAAGCTAGTAGTACATATAAAGGCTCAGGTCATTGTAAGACGTCGCGGCAGCTACATATAAAGGCAAACAGCAGGACAGATTTATATATATATATAGCACGCATTTTATATATTTAGTATATCCCAAACAGGCTAACACATACACATGTAACTATTTTTTTTGTAATCAACACATCTACATAACTAGGTTATTGGAGTCAAAATATTCTACCTCATAATTTATATCCCATTTCGTGTCCACTTAGCTATTTTCGCTCAATTTTTTAGCTTGTAGAACTTTTTCTTTATGTTTATAAACTGTTACAATTAATGTTGGTTATTTTTTCTAGATCTGTCTGTTCCAAGTACTTTCCCCAGGGCAAGTTGCGTTTGCCCCAGAGTAATTTGCGATTGCCCTAAGGGCAATTATACACATTTCATAATGCTGAAACATATTGTTAAGTTACATTTTTTATTTTGATTTTATATTTAATTTACTATAGTTCTTAATTAATTTCAAAATAAAACATATTTGAATTTTTTGTAAATTTTTTTATTGAAATGTATTGATACATGTCTAATTGTAATCGTACTATTTTTGCAATTTCTTTTAATCAACTATTTTGGGCTGAAAAATCAATAAGACACAAAATGATGTATAAAATATGATGGAGAAGATTTGGACTCAGGTTATTAGAATAGTTGCATAAAATGGTAATTAGAGAAATACACTTCTCATTGAAAAGGATTACTTACCAAAAAAGGTAAAACATCCTTAGACGAGATAAAGGGAAAACTTATACAGTATAACTTTATTGAACTTCTAACAAAACTCCCTGACGTTTTAACTTTACCATGATAGATCAATTTAGAGATGGTCTCCAGACTAATTTTTGTTAGTAAAAGATATGCAATCGTTTTTTTATTACCAACCATAGAAAGTTAGCGCTATGCAGAATATACAAATATTTTCACGTATAATTCGAAACCACCTAGTCATTTTCAGTTTTTCTTCTCTTCTTCTTCCAATCTTGCAAACAAGAATATGAAGATCAAGGTCATCGGCTCATCGTAAAACTCTTAACTTTTGATTCGTTACGTACATCTGGTACTCTCAATTTCAGAGACTTCCGAGAGAAAAATGGATTATTAACTTTCCAAACTATTATTTACATTATTTTTAATAATCAAGTTTTAGTTTTTAATTATTTTTTTCTCAAGTCTGCTTATCTTCAGAAGAAGTACTTTTTTTCCCGTGTACATACTCATTATGATTAATAATAATGTGCATTAGCACTAGTATATATGTTGTATGTATTTTCATTGCTGAAATGAATATTTATATAGTGCAATATAAATAACACGTTAGTGCATATTTCCAACACATACATCTATGTTAACGGAATATTTACATAAAGATGTTACATTCCATTGATTTTGAATGCTACAAGAAATAAATAGAGTCTGTATATGGACATGAAAGAATCAATGTTAACATGTCTTTAGATGAGACCAAGGAAAAACTTAAATTTATTGAACCTTTACCAAATTGCCTGACGTTTCAACTTCACCCTGATGGATCATTTCAGAGATAGTCTTTAACGACGGAGCACTACAAAAAAATACTCAAATAGCGACGGGATTAGTGACGGTATTATTTGTTACGAGCTTATTAGCGACGGTTTTTGTGACGGCTTTGTGACAGTTTAGTCAATTTGCGACAGATTTGTGACAACTTTTTAAATTAGCGACAGGCTTGTGACAGCTTTTGACTCTCACTAAATCAAACATTATTTTGTAGTGGAGGGTTCACATTTGTTCATGTTCAGTAGGTTATATTATCGTTTTTTTATATGTATTTGTAATATATTTTTTTTAAATCAACGTTTTATTTTATTTATAAAGTGTTTGTTCAAAAAAATGTATAAATTTTGATTTTTTTTTGAGTATTTATTAATATTACTACCTTATAAATTGTCAAAACAAACAATAAATACCCACAAAAAATATAAAAGTCAAATTTTATAGATTGAGAGAGTATATTTACCATTTTTGTTAGCAAAAGATATGCAATTGTTTTGTTAACCATAGAAAGTTAGCGCTATGCACTGCAGAGTACAAATATTTTCACGTATAATTGGAAACCACTTATTTATTTTCAGTTTTTCTTGTCTATTTCTTCCGATCTTAACTGCAGACAAGAATATGAAGATCATGGTCATCGACTCATCCTAAAACTCTAACTTTTGATGCGTTACATCTGGTTACTCTCAATTTATGCAGAAAGGAACGAAACCAGGAAATTTCAAAAAATTAGGTTATATATATTAATAGCCATCC
The DNA here is from genome assembly GCA_963682055.1 of Primula veris. Lineage (NCBI taxonomy): Eukaryota > Viridiplantae > Streptophyta > Magnoliopsida > Ericales > Primulaceae > Primula > Primula veris. The sequence goes on from OY821749.1 coordinate 14,892,090, forward strand.
ATAAGATATATAATCATTCTTATCTCATATGGTAATTCTAGCTAAAATTGAATAATATATATTAAGAGCCATTCATAAGATATATAATCATGCTTATCTCATATTTCTCGAAATTGTGCGGTTACGGCAGCCCCTTGTCATGAGGGTGTTCCGTCCCCGTTAGCAGAGACTCCCGATGAATAGAAAAGTGGTTTATCAACTTTGCAAACTATTATTTACATTATTTTTATTCCAGTTTGCTAAAGAGTGCCCCCATCGTTTAAGCATTAAATTGTTTTACTAATTTAAGTTACATTTAACGTAAATATCATTGTAACTATATCGTAACATTATTCCATCTATATCATAACATTATTGTATTACCAAATTAATGCATTTAATATACCCAAGTTATGAAAATTTTATAAATGAAATTATTATATAAAATAAAACTAAGTGAAACAAATAACATACATGCTTAACCTAGAAGGCATTGATTAGTTTTTTCCTAATCCAATTTAAGTTTTTTTTCTTCTTCTTAAGTCTGCTTATGATCTTCAGAAGAAGTACCTTTTTCCCCATGTACATGAATTATCATTAAGAAGCACTACAGCACTAGTATATGTTGTATGTATATTTTCATGCTGAAATGTATTTATTTAATGCAATATAAATAACACGCATATTATTTTTAGTACATATTTTCAACACATATATACATCTATGTTAACGGGATATTTACATAAAATAGTAGTTAGACAGATGCACTTCTCATTGAAAAAGATTACTTACCGAAAGAAGGTATTATTTGTCAGAAAGATGTTACATTGATTTTGAATGCTGCAAAAAAACAAATAGAGTCTGTATATGGACATAAAAAAGTGGTAACATTCTTTAGACGAGACCAATGAAAAACTTAAATTTATCGAACCTCTACCAAAACAGCCTATACGTTTCAATCTTTAACATGATTAATCAGTTTAGAGATAGTTTCTTTATTATAGAAGACAAACAGATTGAGAGAATATGTTTAACCATTTTTGGTAGCAAAAGATATGCAGTCAATTTGTTACCAACCATAGAAAGTTAGCGCTGAAGCTATGCAGGGTATACAAATATTTTCACGTATAAATGAAAACCACCTAGTCATTTTCACATATTTTTTTGTCTTATTTTTCCATTTTTATCTGCAAACAACAATATGAAGATCGAGAGTCATAGGGAAATTCTAGCTAGTGATGCGGTACACCGGGTTTTCTCAATTTTTAGAGACTTCCAATGGGGAAGAAAATGGTTAAGCAGCTTTCCAAACAATTATTTACATTATTTTTCTAATATTGGATTCTTCAGTTTTTTATTATTTTTTTGTCAAATATGCTTATCTTCAGAACTTTATATCATTTTATTTTTATTTGTACATTTTCTTTGATAAACATAGGTGAAGAGTCTTAATCGGCCTTTTTTTGCTTCGTCTTTTTGGTACATCTAAGGATAATCTAAGTAGTTTTATGCGTTATTAACAAGTCAAATTAGTGACTGATAAACTCGTCTAATGAATAAGAGTTTATTGTTTTTATCTCCTCCTCCGCTTTTCAAAGACTTTTAATGGCTTAATGGTATTGCTTTTACATTGACAAAGCATCATAGATGAGTTAGTTATTTATGCTGAATTTTACATAGTTGAATACTCCAAAACATGGTACATGAGTTTTTATATCTTAATATAAGCTAGTTGAGTTTTCTTTTTCTACCTTAATAGGGATACTTACCCCAAAAGAATACCAATTTTATTCACCTTTATTTTTTCTTCCAGCAAAAAGTCGATAAAGCGAGTGCGTAGTCAGCTAGAGCTCCAAAAAAATAGAAGGAAGACAATAATAAGACAAACCGAAGCTGATATTGCTCAATTGCACAATTCTGGGCACCAAAAGATTGCTTTGGCTAGGGTAACTGCTCATGCTCATTCACATTCCCTTTTAATTAGTTTTTGTTCTAATTTCAATCTAGACAACAGATAATATTGGCAAGAATTCCCTACGAATTAGCATAAAAATTTAACCTCGTAATACTCATCTTTTCTTTTTGAAAAATACTGCTTTTAACGATCTAAGTTATTAATTATTACTGCTTTCATACCCACTAAAAGTGTTAAAAAAGATTATAGTTCTAATCTCTTTGTTACGGATCATATATACTGGCAGAATTGATGGAATAATTGACAACATTTGTTTCGCAAGGCAAACTTATCACGTTTCATTGATGTATAGTACTGCTTTTATACTGGCCTCGTCCGGTTGCACTAAGTATTAGTTTCGTGATTAATATTTTATTTTATAATGCAGGTTAAACAATTACACAAGGACCAATGCCTATTACATGCATATCAACAGATTGAAGAATTCTGCGATTGCATCTCTCTTAGTATTTTTACCAGGCACAGGTATATCTATATAGTATAATCACTTACTTTTGTTGTTTGTTTGTTTCTTATTCTGTTGATTTTCTTTTCAAGTATTTAACCATTCGTTATTTTATATTGTCTTATGATTTTGTAGTAAAATGACTGTTGAAGTAAACGAAGCGATATCAAGTCTGGTATTTGCAGCCTCAAGATGTGGAGAATTGTCGGAACTATCCCGAATAAGGATTCTGTTTCAAAAGCGTTTTGGTCGCGACTTAGAGAGGGTCAATGTGGAATTATTACCTGGGAACTGTGTGAACGTCGATTTAATATACCACCTAGGAAATAAATCTTTGCTTGAAGAAGAGAAACTCCACCTTATTTACAAAATAGCTACAGAGTTCAACAAGGTGAGTCTGGGTGTTTATTTTTATAACATGATTCAATCTTTTCACATTTTATTCATTGTTCACAAATCACAATGGTGTGGTGGTGTGGACTGTGGAGGACTCAGAAGTAAACTTTCATGAACTAGTTACTTTTTAGATTTGCATTTCATATGATTATCTTTTATCGTTGTAGAATATTGTCTCAGAGAGAACGGGTGGCCAAGAAAATAAAGACGATCTATTGAAGGCGGACAGTAGAGAGACAACAAACACGGAGTTACAATCTCAAGATTCCAAAATCAAGAACATGTTAAACAGAATAGGCACAAATTTTCCCTCAACCCACTCCACACACTTGGGTACTATTCATTGTGATTATTATGATGATAACTCACAAATCAAGCAAGATTTAGTAAGAGAAGAAGAAGAGTCGACTAAGCCTCAATTGAGTCATGTTCATCCTAAGCTTCCCGATTATGACAATGTAGTGGACACCTTCACACGGTACAAGAAAGATCGGTTGATGAAGAGTGATTCGAAGATTATTAGAGCACTTGGCAAGTGGCTGAGGTGGTAATTAGACCACATCAACCGTATGGACGTTACCTCATAACGTGGCACGATTTTTTTTTTCATTTAATAAAACGTGTCCAGTGCCACTACATGAGTGGCGGACAATTTTGAAGTCTGAGTCATGTCGTTTGTGGTATAAATACGTGTTTTTTTAGAGCTTGGTTTTTATTTTTTTAGCTCACATATATACCTAGGGACTAGGATCAGTCTTTTTTTTTATTTTTTATTGATACAGAGTTCTCTCTTATCACGATTTGGAGGGAAGTTTTGATACCTTAATTACCTCACAATGAGACCTATCAATGGATATTTTATTTATTTTATTAACTGATTTTAGCTTAAAGCATTCATCGTTGCTAACTTTCTATTCCTTTCCTTTACTAAATGCTTCCCATTTACCCTAATATGATTGGATAAGTAAATTTAACTTCTGTATCTATTCCCTTGACATGTACCATGAGACGTGTGAAATGATCTTTAGTTATAGTATAAAAAAGAACCGGATACCCTGTCTCCTGTTCTATGTTCTATTTTTGCGTCCTCTTAGTTATTTTCGATCAAACGTTGTTTTAAAATTTTGAAAATTTTTATAGAATTATTATTATACATATATCGATACACTACAACAAGTATTTTTAAGAGAAACGTCATATATAATTTAATTTCAAACAAATAAAAAAACTAGTTACAATTTTTATTTTTATTTGAAATTAAATTATATATGACATTATTATTGAAATTGAAAAAAATTGTTTAGAGCAATATTTTATCCAAATTTTATAAAGTTCGCATCGAATATATTATAAAAATTTATAAAAATACAAAACAAATTGTAAAAATATAAAATTTGAATGAAAGGACATATGCTCTAAAAAAGAGTTGAAAAACATATTTTAAAAGTACAAGTATAAAAATCAAACTAAGCCTTAGAAATAGAATGCAAGACTAAGTCAACTAGAAAGGTGGTCAAACTAAAGAAAGAGCACTAAAGCAACTTTAGACGCATCTCCTCTTGTATGGACGTTTACATTTAGTTTATTGTTGTATCTTTTTTAACGATTTAGATATCGGATTATCAAAATTAATAATTAATGTACTGAATTATCATAATATTCATAATTCAGGTAACGATATTAATTTAGTAAGATGAAATTTAATTTCACTTTTCATTTTGGTCATATTATTTGTAATTTGTATAAATTTAATCCTGTCTTTTCGAAACATTACAATTTATAATGTTTCTACTAAAACACATACATATACATAATAAGTATTCCAGTTTAAAAAACATATTATTTGACTAAATTTTCTTTGATCTTTTTTTCTAAAATAAAAAAAATTATAATTTTTTTTCACTTTCTATTAAACGAAAATAAAGTAAGTTTTAGATTTATGACATTCGAGCAAAAATTATTTGAGGCCACATCATTATTTAAATACTTTCATAAAAAAAGGCAAGAAAATTGTTATTTTTTTCAAAACATTATTCATTTTTTGTAAATAGAATATATTTGTTAAATATTTATAATTTCTTTTTTATAAACAAACATCATATAGAATTTACATTATTTGCAATAATATGTATACATGCATTATATTATATATATTTTTATACATACATTAATATAACATATATATATATATATATGTGTATGTCTTTGTGTATTATATATATATATATATATATATATATATATATATATATATATATATATGAGATATAATTATATTTTTTTGAATTTATACTAAAATGAGAAATTTTAAAAAATTAAGGGTTAAATTTATACAAATTACAAACAATATGATCAAAATAAAAATTGAAACTAACTTACATCCAACTAATTTAACGGTGATACCTGAATTGTGAACATTATGATAGTTCAATACGTCAATTGTTAATTTTGATAGTATGATAACTAAATAGTTAAAAACAGGTGATACAGTACACTAAACGTATTTTTTTTTTATATAGAAACCTAAAGCACTTTATTCTCCAAAAGGAATAGAGTTTCCATAAACACTTGGTTCCATTAGAGTTGTCAAATTTGTATAAGATAATAAGGGACCATTGTACATCTTTGTGGACGAAGATTCTGTAAACAACCCCATTTTCAATCCACTCTAGCAAAGTTAGGATACGACCTGGAAATGTGATACCAAGGACTTGCTTGATGGTACTTCAATATAAACTAGATTATATTACTATACTAGACTACTAGTAGTTGTATTTTGATTGCATGTGATATAACTTAAGTTTTCCTATTGTCATACTTTATACTTTATAGCATTAAGTCTTTAAAAAAAGTCAAATGAAGTATAATACATATTGTTTTCTTTATGCAAATTATTAGTATAAGGAAACAAATTGTTAACATCCGTACCTTTCTAATCAACGACTAAGAAGTAATGTCTAAAGAAGAATAACCACTTTAAATATGAAAAATCAAAGGAGTTGCAAGTAAAAAACTTGTCCGAATCCAAATTTCGTAAATAACATTACAAACAACAGTAAGCAGCTAAAATAGGAGTACGTTTTGTAAAGGAAAATCAATTAAATAACATAAAATCATTGGTTTTTAAAACCTCAACCACTCGTTATGTCAACTAAAACTAAAGAATCTAACAAAAAGACTATACAATTGAAGTCAGCAAAAGTGAACCGGCAATAATAGCAACCGGCATTAGCAAATTTAATCATTTTTTCAAAACTAACACATTTTATATTTTTTAAGTAACTGTTTATATTTACACCAAATTTCAGCTTTCTTGTTAATTTTTTTATAATAACCATACATTATTTATTTTTATTTGTTTATTATCATTTAATAATAATAACAATATTTCAACCACAAAAATATGAACTTCATGATAGTTTATTACTATTATATTTATCTAGAAAATCATATATATTGATCATATATAAGATAAATTTTGTGTTTTCTGAAATTGAGAAAATTTTTAGCATGTTTTCACACATACAATGCTCTAAGATATCAACATTTATGGGCCCCTTTCATCCATGTAAGAAAAAAAAAACATTTGGGGAAGATTTTTCCAAGTCCTAATCAAAACTTTGAATATTCAACTGCCGCGTCTCAGGCGTAAACTTTATTTTTATTTTGCTTTTCCTAAGATGTAACTGTATTTAAAATATGTCAAATTCTTTTCACCAAACAAAGAAATTCTCAAATGAGTATGCCTACAGTTCCCTCCATTCCTTCCATCTATCTCCTCTTCCTCCCTCTCCTCCTCGTCTATGCTCGAGATGACAACTCTTTCCCCGTAGACTGCCCAAATGCTTTTCAGTGCGGTACTAATGGCTCAACCATTCAATTCCCTCTTTACAACAATGATACGCACCCCGGATGTGGGCTAATACCCGTAAGTTGTAGTGGTACTATCCCCATAATTTATTTTGGATGGTCCTCAACGAAAAAAAATATAGAATTTGAGGTCAGTCGGTTCATAACTAATCAATCTGCCAAAGTATCTAGCTTGAAGCTACGAGATTTTATTCATTCTGGTAGTTGTGAAATTTTCACCTACTTAAAACCACTCTATCATTCAAAAAAATACATTTCCTATTCGATTTTGCCAAATGTTTCCCTCTATTATTGTGATACGAGTACCCCAGAGCTTAAGAAAATAACTGAAATTTCATTCAAGCATGGTTATTATAACTATGGGAATTGTTCTGGTTCTACCGTCTACTATCCTCATACCAAAAGTGCATTACAAAATATTCCCGATAATTGTAAATACATTCAGTTACCGATTGGAGAGGCGAATCCAATTTCCATGGATTTGTTTTCTTTTTTGGGATATGAGTTCACGCTTGGGTGGAATGTGTCGAGTACGTGTCAGGATTGTCACCTTGGTGGAGGCCAATGTTCCGGCAGCAACCAAGAGTTTCATTGTACAAATCGAGGTACCCCTTTGGTCTTATATAAAATAACTTTTAAATTAGCAAAATGTATAATTTTTCATAAAAACACCAAATCAAAATAACACGAAACACCCAACAGCTAATGCATTTTATTGAGTTAATTGCTTTAGAGAAGTATCCATAAATAGTCACCGCGTGCTCGTCCACAGTCACTTGCTAACTCTTTCTTCTTCTTCTCTTCAATATCTTTGAATCATTTCTATAAGCTAATTCAGGGATGAAATTGAAACATAATTCGTATATATGAATTTAAACTAAAGTTAGAGTTACCTATGTAATAATCGTTTGACTCCCCAGAGGAATTAATGTAGTTTCCTAAATCTTTACGTTGCGGCTGTAATACTAAGTCGGGAAAAAATACATTTAGTGTACTGTATTATCTGTTTTTAACGATTTAGCTAGGTACCATATTACCAAAATTAACAATTGACGTACTGAACTATCACAATGCTCACAATTCAGATACAATCGTTAAATTAGTTGGATGTAATTTAGTTTCAATTTTCATTTTGGTCATATTCTTTGTAAGTTGTATAAATTTAACCCTTAATTTTTTAAAATGTCTCATTTTTTTAGTATAAATTCAAAAATATATAATTACAAAATATTACAAAATGTTTTTCATGGTGTTCATATAACATTTCCCTATATATATATATATATATATATATATATGTATATAATACACAAACACACACATATATATGTGTGTGTTATATTAATGTATGTATAAAAATATATATATAATATAATACATGTATACATATTATTGCAAATAATGTAAATTCTAGATGATGTTTGTGCATAAAAAAAAATTATAAATACTTAACAAATATATTCTATTTACAAAAAATGAATACTTTTTTGAAAAAAATAACAATTTTCTTGCCGTTTTTTCATGAAAGTATTCAAATAATGATGTGGCCTCAAATAATTTTTGCTCGAATGTCATAAATGTAAAACTTACTTTTTTTTTGTTTTAGTGAAAGTGTAAAAAAAATTATAATTTTTTTATTTTAGAAAAAATAAAATAAAAAATAAAGTCAAATAATATGTTTTTTTAATTGACATGCTTATTATGTATGTATATGTATGTGTTTTAGTAGAAACATTATAAATTGTAATGTTTCGAAAAGACTGGATTAAATTTATACAAATTACAAATAATATGATCAAAATGAAAATTAAAACTAAATTTTATTTAACTAAATTAACGTCAGTACCTGAATTGTGAATATTATGATAGTTCAGTACGTCAATTTTTAACTTTGGTAGTCTGCTACCTAAATCGTTAAAAAGCAGATAGTTTTTCCTACCAAGTCGTCTACAAATAAAGTCAATGTCTATGGCAAAAATGTCCACAAATAAAGTCATAACAAATTGGGAAAATAATACTAAAAGTTGATTTTTGACTGATCTGTAATGTGCCATTATCAAATATCGTTCTACCCTTACATAAGACCAGTAGGGCAGTACGGCTGTAAATAAGATGAGCTGTTTGTGAAATCGTTCGTGTTCGGTTCGGCTATTGTTCGGTTCATTTATAAATAAACACTATAATAAACAAAAATATAGTGTTCGTCTATTAAGTGAACTGAACATGAACATGCATATGTTCGGTTCGTCTAAACTCGTGTTCGTGTAACTATATATAAAGTTTGATAAAATAAAAAACTAAATCTATTAACGATGTAACAAAAACTAATATCACTACACAATTAATAAACTTATTTATGCTATAATAATATAAATAATATGTTTGTATTATTTTAAACTTATTATGGTAATTTATATCATCATACTATAAATACAGTCACCGATTTTATCGTTAAGTGTTCAACTCGTTAAATTTTTTTTATACAATATATAAAGTTAAAGTTATATGTGAACTAGTTTATCCTAGTTAATAATATAATAATATATGATAAAATTAAAATATATTTTAAAAAGAAAGAAAAATATTAGTTTTTTCAATTATTAAATGTTTTGAAAGAAATTAGATGTTTAGTCCGTGTTCGGCTCATCAAATGTTCGGTTCATGTTCGTTCGTATTTAAATGAACATAAACTAAACATGAAAAAGAGTTTTAGTTCATGAACTGAACATGAACATAGCCTTGTTCGCCTCATTTTGTTTCATTTACACCCCTACATAAGAGAACTACCCGTTGTTATATGCCATACATTTTGTACCTTCGTACCAACTACGTTATTATTAATCATCCACCCAACCGTGTCTAACTTCTAACTCAAATATTTTTACTTTTAAGACCTCACAAGAAGTAATAGAAAGATTTATTCCTAATCTTAAGCAGGATTAGTAGGGACATTCGATCATTGAGTCCGATAATCCATGTCTGGCGACATGAAAACTAAACATAAATCTTTCTTGTAAAGACCTCAAACAAGCCATTATCAAGACCCTCAAGTTGTAGAAAACTTGCATCATTAGAAGTTGGAAAAACAATCTATGTTTACATTATTACCACTTTTAGACGATTTCAAGAGTGTAGCTACGATTTGGTTAGCTTTATATCAATCAAAATTCTATGTCAAGTGTCGGGTCAAGCAGAGAAGAATGAGTTATGTTTTCCTTTAAGTTGAAAAACCACCCGGAGTACCCTACTCTACCTCCCAAGTGTGGGCATTGCTTTTCTACTATGTCAATAGTTTGAATTAACATTAATTTTGGGTCTCAAAACTCGTATTGTAAATAAATGTAATGGACATTGAATACTGAAATATCTGTTGGAAAAGTCGAGATCAGGAAGACCCATGTTTTGACAGCTAAATTTGACACTTTCCCAAGAATGAATCCGGTTGGGCATAGGGGCGGAACTAGGAGAAGGCTCGGTGTTATGATACTTTTCAAAGTCATATACCTATTAGTAATAAACCTGGATGTGTTTTCCATTAATCTCCAAAAGTCTTGTTATTTTTCAAATGTTACAATAACAGACTCAATTACCAATTCTCAAACAGGACATGATTTTTATGATGTTGCAACTATAATTTACAATTGTTCTGATTTCACGGTCTACTTCGCAAATCCACCTGAGAAAAAATGTTTGTCCAAAGAGACAAGTACTTTGTGCATCTAACTATTTTTCTGTTTGATTATTATGCAGGGAAAAAAACCCTGAAAAATCTCACGATTATTCTAGCAACAGGTATATAGTAATAATCAAGATTATCTTTCATTTTCCATATTAAACTTGTCCCACATGTTTTGCTAATGAAGTGTCTCTAACGGCCACATTCGACCAAAATATTTGCACATCTTACAAAAGCTATCAAGACAACCTTTTAAACCTATTTTTTCAGCTGGGGACAACATAGCCGGAAATTAACCGGATGAAGTAAATTTAGCATAAAACTTATGTAGTTAATGATTGATAGGATGTGTATCCCAATTCTAAAGCTTGTTATTTCTTTCTTCTTCTAAAGTAATACCAGGATGTGGTATCCTTATGGTTATAATGGCTATACTTACAATCCGTTATCACAATAAATGGAAATACGCTTCTACAACCAATTCATCAAGGAACATTTCTTCAAATCTCTCTTCAAAATCAGACCTTAAAGACGGTGGTTTCTTCTTTGGGGTTCCTGTTTTCTCCTATGCCGAGTTGCAAGAAGCTACTGATGATTTTGATTCCTCGAGGGAATTGGGAGACGGAGGGTATGGCACTGTATATCATGGTAAGAAAGTATTTATAGTTGCAGTATCAGGAACATGAATGACAATGGTTGTTAAGTATTTCTTGCTTTCACGGTTATTTTTTTTCTTGTTGAAGTCGAAACGGTCATCATTTTTTCTAGACTAGCATTTTTTCTAGACTAGCATTATTCATAGCAAACGGTCTACAGTCAAAACAAATCAAGACTTCCCAGGTTCTTTACCCAAAAACTAGGACTAGGGAAAATTGATTTTACTGTTAAAAATGTCTTTATTTAATGATTTTTTTGGAAGAACTAATATGCAAGTGATTTTTTTTTTCCCGGAAGTATTTTTTGTTAGATATTTGCAAATATAATATTTATTTCCATGATCCTTTATTCAATATTACATTTCTAGAGATTTATTCTTTAATAGATAACATGTTTTATTTGGCTAGGAAAACTTCGAGACGGGAGAGAAGTCGCGGTCAAGCGCCTATACGAGCACAATTACAAACGAGTGACCCAATTCCGAAATGAAATCAAAATTCTCACACGTCTCCACCACAAGAATCTCGTTACCCTCTACGGTTGCACCTCGAGACAGAGCCGAGAGCTCATCCTTGTTTACGAGTACATTTCTAACGGCACCGTCGCTGATCACTTACACGGTGACTTGGCAAAGTCCGAGCCTCTAACCTGGCCAATTCGCATTAACATAGCGATAGAAATTGCTAGTGCATTGTCTTACCTCCATAAATCAGATATAATCCACCGTGATGTGAAGACCAACAACATACTCCTTGACAACAATTTTTGTGTTAAAGTTGCCGATTTTGGACTTTCTAGACTGTTCCCTAATGCTGCTACTCATGTTTCGACAGCTCCACAAGGGACACCTGGCTATGTTGATCCCGAGTATTATCAGTGTTATCAGTTGACAGGTAAAAGTGACGTGTATAGCTTCGGGGTTGTGCTCATCGAACTTGTAACTTCCATGCCTGCGATTGATATTAATAGAAACAGGTCGGAGATTAATTTAGCAAACTTGGCAATGAATAAGATCCAAAATCGGAATTTCGAAGAATTAATTGATGCGTCTCTTGGGTTTGAGTTGGATCCTTGGGTGGAGAGGACGATCACCTCGGTTATTGAGTTAGCATTTCGGTGTTTGCAACTTGAGAAGGAGATGAGGCCTTCGATGGAAGAGGTCTTGGATACTTTGGTCGAAATTCGCGATTATAAAGACAGTAAAGGAAGAAATGAGATGGACAAGACGCCGGACTCACCCGAGGCGGATCATGCTGTGTTATTAAAAGCGGATTTGGTGGTCGATAATTGGAGCAGTGCCCCTACTTCAACCTCAAGTAGCTAAATTCGATATAGTTCTATTTATTTATATAGGGTAAGTATACATATATACATGATGATATGAAATGAAAATGGTAAATCTAAACAAGTAGCACCAGATTATTTGACTGTGCCTAGATTACCATCAAATGAAATCAAATATATGTTTAGGTAATGTCTATATAAACATAGCTAATGAAGCTTTGTCTACATTTTCATGTAAGAAAATAAGTTTAATCAATATAGTAAATTTCCGGTACTCTTAAGACCATCCATAACCATCTCCGTAACCAAAAGAATGAATTACAGAAAGGAGTCATGATACTTTTGTCCGGATCTTTCTTATTATAAGATTAGGATGTTATACTATGAATATTCTAAATTACTAAAATAAAGCTTATGGTTAGATAAAATGATGAAAAATTACATATGATTGGTACTTAACTATTAAAAAGGAGGATCATAAAACACTCTTATAATTAATACACCTCATCATGTCTCTCCTCCCTCTTGTCCTATATGCGTTAAACTTACCATCTACTATTCAATAAAACTTAAGTAATTTTAAACCTACTATAACTATTTATTCTAGTGTATTTCATTAATCTATAACTTAATTAGTTAAAATTAAAAAGAAGATCATGTAGTATCGGGAAGATCTATGGAAGAAAGATGTGAATTTTTTTCTCTGCTAAATTTTAAAAAGAAACATAAATTTTTGTTGGTTACGTTGTAAATAAATACAATAATTTCTACGGAAAACAAATGGACAAATAAACAGAAAATGGTTTACTCAAATATATAAATATCAATTACAAGATTTAACATAAAATAATGTAAATGATACCGAAATGGACTAAAGTCCGAGACGAGGTAACTGCAAGCAGTTTTCCTTAAACGATATTTGCCCTGCCACCTCTGCTTCTGGCTAAATGAGCACTTCGATCCCAAGGTACAACGTCTATCACATGTGACTCGGCGGAAACGGCATCGAGCCACGGTCGGGCCGTTGGTGGTGCAGTACTCTCTCTCTATATGTATGCATATGTGTTTTTGTGTGAATGTGTGTATGATGACATGTATAAAACTTGTCTTGAAAAAAATTAGGCCAAAAAAGGGACCAAGACTATTATTTTATAAAAATGCAATTTGTAACCCATTTTACAATTAAAAGACCCACATAAATGGGGAGAATGAGTGGTTTTTGTAACCACTAAATTAAGAGAGCATTCACTCAAATAAAACCACTTGGTTTTTACCAACAATCCCCCACATGAATGCGATCTAAAACATGCAACGTGCAACTAAATGCAAGCGAGAGAACCATGAGAATTCACTGCATAAGGACAGGTAGCGCGCGCCTTGAACCTGCCATAGTGATGTAAAATCTGATATGCTACTATTGGGTAGCCTTAAAGCCTTGAACCCTTTAGCGTTTGTGCATACCAGGGTAATACTCACACCGTGTCCTCTCTACACCACTTACTAAGCCCTTTGGTTGTTGTTCATATTTGGCCCTGAACTGCCTTGGCAAATTCAACCGAGTGCTCTAGCGATTTAGCCCTAGCTCATCACATAGTATCGGCCATACACATTCGTTATAGGTGATTTTCAAGTCAAAGGTGTCCTGACTCACCCCACTCGACCTTCGAGATACTTGATTCATTAAGAGCCTCATGCTCACCCTTAAAATGGTACATGTCTATCACTCTTTCATCATAGAAATGGGCTGAGAACTTATGTTCTCGAGTGCTTTGTTCGGTTACCCGCACAATTCAGTTTCCCATTGAACCCGAGACTGAAGTTTCTAGTTCAGGTTGGGTTACCTATGCGAAGGTTTCCAATTTATTGGGCTTCAAACCCCATTTCCCTCGATGATGCTCCAACTCCTCCACGAGTCAAGCATTTTGTATATGGATCCGCATTATTATCCTTAGACCTTGCAAAGTCTATGAGTACCACAATTTTTGCTAGCAATTCCTCTTACGGATTTGTGTTTCCGACGAATATGTCATGACTTTGTCGGGACTTTTCATTATACAAATTATTCTGATCCCGTTTAATAACTGACTGACTGCAGCAGTGCACGTTTATTGCAGAAACAGATTTTGGCCACTTGGAATACCTCCCAAGACTTCTCAGCCAATCTGTCTCTTCTGTAGCTTGATTCAACGTTATGAATTCTAACTCTACAGTTTCTCCAACTATGCAGGTCTATTTTACAGACCTCCATAAGACTGCAACCTCTTTAAGTACAAACATATCCACTAATGGACCTTGTACTGTTAAAGTTCGAGATACACTTGGTATCTAAATACCCTCCAAACATTTTGGACATCTCGTATAGTGCAGTTCATGATTGGCAGTATACCTCATGTATCTGAGAAGCCTCATTGGCAAACCTACTGAGTCTGGTCACTGAGTTGGCTATAACTGGTCTAGTGCAGTTCTTGACGCACAAGAGACTACCTATGATAAGTTAGGTGTTTGTTTTAGTCCATATAGTGACTTAACAAGTTTTTGCACCTTGGCTCACTTTACACGGAACCACGACCCAATGGGTTGTTCCTAATTCTCTAGATCTCCATTTATAAAACACATGTTCTCATTAATTAATGATGCGTATTTTCATAGAGATTAGAGTATAGACATTAAAATTATCAAAACCGTCAGTTTACTTAAAGTAATTGACTTTATTTCTCACGTGCCTATCAACCTCATTGTTGATGGCATCTTCCCATATACACATTATATGGATAACATTGATTATTTCAATATCGTCGATTCACCTTCACTCATGAAGGTCAAGTGACAAAGGAAGTTTCATTACTTACCCTTTTACCATGCCGATGCACTTCATCTTCCTTAAAAGATTCACTTTCCCCATTTTTCCAGCACCGTTTGAGTGTTCACTTGTCTTGGGTAGCGTAATACATTGAACCCTCAACGTATTGATCACACTCGCCAGGCGTTAGAGTTTTGCGGAAAACTTCTCTTTTGAAAATATGCTTCTCGGGCATAGAACAATGTTCTATATGCACTTTAAAGTCATACGCCTTATGCACTAGAACCGATCAGCACTATATTTTGTGCTTATCCGATGAACACACAATCTACCGTTTTCGATCCTATCCAAATCCTTCAAGGAACAAGATTGAGATCTTTCTTAGGTAGTACCAACCTTTCACGAACTTATAGTCAGGCACCATGCCTTCTATAATTCTGACTGTTTGGTCCAACTTCCTAAGCGATAGTTCGTTCAACACATAGCTTGCGGAAAACTCATTTCCCGTACAAATTCAGAGTTTAATCCTGAACTTATCAACATGATAATCATCGTTTAAGAACTACATTTTGCTCGAGAGCATAATAAGTCGTTCTTTAACGATTGGTATCATTCCATCAACACAATTATGTGAACGGTGTCTCATATTCACCGTTTTAATCACACTGATCATGTATTCATATCCATGTGAATATACCATTTCGGAACTAGTTAGACAATATCTAACACTTCCAAAAATAGTCTATCATTTAATGATTAACACTTAATCATTGGATTAAAGTTGGTAGTTTAACACAACAGAACACCCATGATTAAACATGTTTTATGACAAGTCTTAATCCTCAACAATAGAATTCACGTATTCATTCTTACTTAAATGAATATCTCGATTAATTTATCTTTACTTCTCATCAAGTAGACATATCAGTGTTTAATACATCCATCAATAAATTGAGGAAATATCTTTTAAACCCTTCTTGGTTTTGCACTCATCTCAAATGCATCGAACCATTTGGTTATGTACTCCGTTCGAAACTTCGAACTGAAGACTTAGCAATACATTGCTTCAAACACAAACTCATATTTGTGTTTCAATTTAAATAATAGATTTAGAAAAATAAAACATTTAATCTTTTATATTTTCATCACCTACTATATCATGTCAAATCAGTGACTTGGTTGAATAATTCAACATGTCATTATTGACCACAAGAGTATCGACTAAAATGCTCATATTGAACAAATAGTTACTCACGTATTGCCATAAACAAGGAAACTTATCACAATTTGATCCTAGTATTTTGTCTACCGAAAGGCTACTGCCCTTTAGGTTTCAAGAACCACTAGTCATGATTCAGATTTGTAAGCTTGCACTTGTTAGTGGATTTCCAAACGTTTAAAACGTTTCCACACATTAACGCCCCCACAGTTCGTGGATTCCCTTTGTCCTCACTCAGAACATGCACACTGTTATAGAGAAACTTAATCGGTTTCAAGATGGTAAATGAACAATATTATTTATTTCAGACGTTTTAAGTCCATACCACTGAACCGTTAGGTTTTCTCCCACTCGCCCGTAGGCGCTTTTGGGTACGTTTAGATTCTCGATCTACATGATCGACAGGTTACCCCCACATTTGTGGGACCCTCGGGGTTCTCCCCCAATAACGTAATATAATATTACTAAATTACTATTTTCAATAATAGCAATCTCAACATATTTGTAATATGTTCTTTAAACAACTTAATAAAATGTTATTTCAACAAATTATTAAATATTTTTCTGACAAATTAATAAGATGTTAATTTCAACAAATTATTAAATGTTCTTTCAGCAAATTAATAAGATATTATTTCAACAAAATAATAAATTAGCCAATATTTGTTTATTCTTAAAATAAAACTCAACGGCCATTTATAATTTGTCTATCATCAAATTATTTGCTCTTGTATGAACAAAGCTTGTTATTAAATAAACTTTCATCCAAATATGTAACCGACTCGTCAATGCAATTCGTAGGTAGCTAATAAAACTCTCCATAAATGGCAACAACGACTGTCGTTACAATAATATATAACTCTCCAAATTAAATTGCGATTAAACCACAATTAATAAAAAGTTATAAATACTCGTCATTAATCTCATTAATGATCACCGTTACAAAATTTGTAACCCTCCAAATTAAATTGCAATAAATCACAACTAAAAGGAGTTACGACCCATTATTTCACCACATAAATGTATTTAATAATGGTCGTTTAAAATTAGTAACCCCCGTCATTAATATGCACTCATGCAAAATTAATAGGAGTTACACCGGCACCCACAATGTTCTGGTCAGTTCCAGCACCCATTGTGTTCCGGACGTTTCCCGCAGGAAACTGTTTGTTATCTCAAATAACAAACACGCACAATCTAATTTCGAAAAATGAAACTAAAACTCCTCATTCGCAAACACGAAATTTCTATAACCACGCATGGTTTCAAGAAACTGATTTTGCAAGAGTATTCTAGTTTATTCCCGAAAAAGATTATCAAATTCTGAAAGATTTATTCAGCCGTAGACACCAGATAAATCTGATTTTACACAGAACAATCTCAGAATTTAACCAGTTCTGTCGTAAGCCCCAAATTCTGAAAATAAAAAAATGGTTTTACAAGACTATTTCGAAACCAGTTCTGTCGTAATCCCCAATTTAATGGGTTTTACTAGAACTGTTTCGAATAATCACCAATTCTCCAATTCCATGTAAAGATCCATGTCTACATAAAAAACTCATTGGAAATTGTTAGTAATTTTATTAACATGAAACCAAAAAACATGTAAAATAAACTAACAATACCATCTAGTCTCTAACCAGATTACTCATGTAAATGTAAATAAAAAGGTTCACTATAAAATAAACATCATTATTTATTATAGTAACAACAACACCAAAAACATTTCATAAAACAAATAAATGGGGCCACCATTTCCAGAATGTAACTCATAAAGCATTTAATGAGCCATTTACTACTAAATAACCCATTTACTACCAATATTAATCACCATTTAAGTCCAAAAATTAAACTCTAATTTTTCTTTACCTTAAACGGTTACACATACTGTGTATTATATCCTCCGGAATAACAAACCGAAAACAATTTAATCCATGTAATTGTGTTGTAACCCTTTACAACTCATTATATTCAAATAAATAAATAAATAATAATGCAAACATAACGTTTGGCAAACATGGATGGTTTTAAATCCTACAAACCCTTAAATAACATGTACATAATTTCAACAGGTCCATGAGGGTTTATTACCAACTGCCGTTTCATATGTTACAAAAAATTATTCACATGACAATAATGAATGGTGCCTATTACTTACTCGTTTCATATATTTCACAAATAAACGTATGACCTTTAAATCATGCATAAACACATTAACACGTGTAAATCTTGCAACCTGCAAAGATGGGAGATTACCCCGCACAAAACATGTAAATATATGGCATAATGACCTTTAAATTTATAACCATTACACACCAACCGATCCATGCATGCGACCAACACGTTCCTAAACACACTGTAACAATATTATACCATTTCCCACACAGTATTAGAAAAGGAGATACACAAAAGTGAAACATAGATTGTCTCTAACAACCCACTGTAACAAGTTAGGATCGTAATTAATGAGCAAGACCCATATTTGATCATGCATGCACACTGTACACAAGGAAAAAGTAGTCTAAACCAAATCACAAATTATATATGCTAATAAAGTGCGACCATACATACGTGACGGTATAAAACAGAAAATAAAGATTTTCGTAGAACCCTCAAAAAAGGTAAAACAAAATAAAACCGCTTTCAAAAATTCAACCAGAAACATCACTTTCTTAAAACGAAAGTTTGTCAGAAAAAAGGATTTTCTAAAGAACTATCAAAAAGTCAAGCATTAAAAAAATATATATATGACATAGCAATTCGAAATCATTACCGCCGTAAACATCAAATTCCCAAAACCAAAAATTAAGAGAAAATGATTTTATTAATAACGATTACGGAGAAAGAAATAATTTTCTGTATGATGCATACATCGAAACATAAAAAATATCGTTTAAGATTGTTGGTTACGTTGTAAATAAATACAATAATTTCTACGGAAAAGAAATGGACAAATAAACAGAAAATGGTTTCTTCAAATATATAAATATCAATTACAAGATTTAACATAAAATAATGTAAATGATACCGAAATGGACTAAAGTCCGAGACGAGGTAACTGCAAGCAGTTTCCCTTAAACGATATTTGCCCCGCCACCTCTGCTTCTGGCTAAATGGGCACTTCGTTTCCAAGGTACAACGTCTATCACATGTGACTCAGTGGAAACGGCATCGAGCCACGGTCGGGCCGTTGGTGGTGCGGTACTCTCTCTCTATATGCATGCATGTGTGTTTTTGTGTGAATGTGTGTATGATGACATGTATAAAACTTGTCTTGGAAAAAATTAGACCAAAAAAGGAACCAAGACTATTATTTTATAAACATGCAATTTGTAACCCATTTTACAATTAAAAGACCCACATAAATAGGGAGAATTAGTGGTTTTTGTAACCACTAAACTAAGAGAGCATTCACTCAAATAAAACCACTTGGTTTTTACCAACAATTTTTCATGTCATGCTTACACTTTATTCATTCTGATCATGTAACATCATCATTATTATGATACATAATGCTATATAATATGCACATCATATACCATCATCATAATTATTATGGTACATGTTGGCGAAATTATTATATGCTACATGATGTTGCAATTATAATATGCACATCATGTAACATCATCATAGTGAAATTATAATATGCTACATTATGTTGAGTTTTTTTTATGCTACGATGGTAAGAAATTACTATATAGGAGTTATTCAATATTATTATGCTACTCCATCCGTTTCTAATTAATTGTCTTATACGAAATTACGTGTAATTTTGACCGTCTTATAACATGTATCAACATCGTCGAAATGAAAATTTTCAAAACTAAATTATATAATTTAATGTTTGAACTATATGATTAACTTTTAAAAAATTTCCGACAATTTTGATACAAGTTATTAACCGGTCAAAATTACACGTAATTTCGTAATGGACAATTAACTGTGAACAGAGAGAGTACATGATTCTACCGTTATGATAACTTATGAGAATCGGGTAGCATTATAATATCACTTTGAGATAACAAAAATATTAATTTGATAAAAAAATTCTACATGATGCTGACAATTTGTTCTAGTTGAGAGGTGTAGTAGTTGAGTCACGGAGCGAATTATGAAAATGTTATAAAATATGTAATAAGAAGTTATAAGATAATATTATAGAGAGATTTAAGTTGAAGTTATGAAATATTTTGTTTGTTTATAAGAAAATTGAAATATACACTTAAATGTGTTTATTGACAAATAAGGGGTACAATTGTACTATTTTATATTCCATATGTATCAAATGATTTAATAATATAATAACATGTGGTTTTGGATATCAAGTACATTCTATGTATGATTCTCCGATCTTTCTTATTATAAGTTTAATATGTTATACTATGAATATTCTAAATTACTCAAATAAAGCTTATGGTTACTCCCTGTGTACGTAAACTGCAATTCCATTCATCTTCATTGTTGAATTTGAACGTCTACTTTCAGATACCTCGTCTCGCAAACCTTTCTGTAGACTCTTCAAATTTGACAAGCACACTGTTTGGAACATGAAAAATAGATGAATTTTTTTATTTAATTTTTGTTATGTTTGTTTAAATAAGAAAATCAATGGAAAACAAAATGAAAAAAATTATGAAAAAAAATTATACGTAAAATGGGAGAAATTATTTTCCTTCCAAAATGGGAGTAAAATGAAAATAAATGAGAAAAACGAGTCTAACTCTCTCTCTCATTTCTTTTCTTTTTTATTTTATTTTATTTTCTCAATATTTCAAACACATGAGTGGAAAATGATTTCATTTTAATTTTAATTTTTTTTTTCGTCATATTTTCGGGTTACAAACACACCATAAATGTAAAAATTGGGAGATGTTCCAGCTTCCTGTGACGTAAAAGGTTATTATTTCTCACTTATTCTCTTTGCTCTCTCCGTTTTTTTACCTTTTTTTCTTAGTAACGTGCTAATTTGTTTATCAATTTACCGCAGTATATTTAGGCTGAGAGAAGTTGCATGTGGAGTTGTAAAAATTCAAGTAAAAGTGTCGCAATTGTAACGGCACGGAGTATGGTGTAACAAGAGTATAGCTGCTCGTCTACTCATAAGTCTTAATATTTCTAAGAGGACGGAAAGAACCGTATGATGGGGATAACTTGGTCATCAAAACGAAAATGGATTATGTTAGGATCAGATTTCTGGTCTAAATAATATTTGTTGTCTATTGGTTTGCATTAAATAATCCTAACTGTTTGTTAAGAACTAAGACAGTGTTGTTAGGTTTCAAGAAATGTTGCAACCTCAGTTACAACCTACTAAGACAGTGTTGTTAGATTTCAAGCAATGTTGCAACCTCAGTTACAACCAACTAAGACAGTGTTTCTGGTTTCAAGTAATGTTGCAACCTCAGTTGCAACCACAGTTACAACTTGCTGTTCTGCAGGATTCTGTTTAGTTCTGTAAATCTGCATTATTATTCTTTAATGTTAATTATTTGTTTTAAAGTATGCAGGATATATTCTCATATGGTTTTAAAAGGTTTAAGTTCGTTTATATTGAGAATATTAAAGTGATAATGAAAGATGTTTCTTAAAAGATATAAGGAGATTAGTTTTTAAAAGATATGTTTCCTTTAGTTAGAAAAACTTATATCTCTATTCTTATGCAAATCTTTATCACTTGTTTCAATCTTTGATATTTATCAAAATCAGTATGTTATGCTTAAGATTGAATGAAATATGGAGTTAATGTCTTATATGTATATTTAAAGATATTATCTCTAAAAAGATATTATTTTATATGTTTCTTTGTTAAAGGAAAATACTAACTCCTATTTCCAAGCTAGTTATTAAACATGTTTTATTCTATGAAGATTGGAGTCAATTCTACGTTGAAGAGTCTTGTGTTACATGGAAAGATTGAAGCCAATCAAAAGAGTCAAAGCAATCATAAAAGATCTTGAAGACAAGAAGATTGTTTTTACTTATATAAATAGTTGATAACCTAGCTTGTAAAAGGTGTGTGTTCTAAATTATAAAGAACCCATTCTTAAGAGAATACACAGTGAGCTTTAAAAAGAAAACAATGGTGGGATGCCATTGATTTTTAAGTGATAGTTATAGAGTAGGAGCAATATAGATATAGGCAGAAAAAACTAGAGGGAGTCTAAGAGTTTTTCATTAAGACTTGAATTCTATATTGTAAGCTTTTTATAATATCATAATCTGGGTAAGTGCCCCGGAGACGTAGCCCAGTTGGGTGAACTCCGTTGTTAAATGTACGTGCGATTTACTTCAAGTACATTTAAATAAACTGTTCTGTCCATTAATACACTTGGTTCCAACTGTGGTTGCAACATCACTTGGAACCTAACTGCAAAACTGCAACTAGAATAGCGGATAGGAATTTCAATTGGTATCAGAGCTTCACACTAGACCTTACTTAGTGTGGATCCTGTGTTCTAGTAAAAATGGACTTAATGAGGGAAGGAAACGCATTCAACAAACCACCATTGCTTGAAGGAGGAGTTAACTATGGAGTGTGGAAAATAAGAATGAGATCTTCATCAAACAACAAAATGAACAAGCATGGAAAACAGTGTTGTATGGTTGGGAACTTCCAACAACAATTGATGGTGAAGGTGAACTGGTTTATGTACCTGAAGACAGATGGTCTGCTGATGAGAACATAAAATCAAGTGCAAACTCCACAGCAATAAACTTAATCTTTGCTGGTGTAACTCTCAGTGTGTTCATGTATATCTTTCATTGTGAAACTGCCAAAGAGGCATGGGATATTTTACAAATAACCTTTGAAAGAACTGTTAAAGTTAAAGCTTTTAAACTCCAACAGTTAACTACTCAATTTGAAAACTTAAGAATGGAGGAAGATGAAACCATTGAACAGTTTAATGGTAGAATTTGTCATATTGCCCATCAAGCTGGAACCTTAGGTGAAAAATACAGTGATGCCAAACTTGTTAAGAAAACTCTAAGGTCGCTTCTAGAAAGGTTTGAGATAAAGGTTACTGCTATTGAAGAATCAATAGACTTAGATACTCTTAAACTTGAAGAACTCATAGGAAATCTAAGCACTCATGAGCTAAAATTCTTCAAACAAAAGAGACCAGAAAAAGGAATAGCCTTTCAAGCAAAAAAAAATCTGAATCTAAGGTCTGTGAGAAAGTGAGTGATGAAGAACAACTAGCCTTCTTTGCTAAAAAAGTTTACAAAAAATTTTATAAGAAAAACAGGATGATACTGGAACATCCAAAAACTTTCAGAAAAGGGATAATCAATTTAAGTCAGAAACTAGGTTTAACAATAATTCTATAGGGAAGTGGAATCCTAAAGAGAAGGATAACAAAGATTACAAGCCTAGAGAAATTCAATGCAGAGAATGTAGAGGTTTTGGTCACATTCAGTCTGAGTGTGCAAATAATTTAAAAAGGAACAAAAATGCTTATATAACTACTCACAGTGATAGTGATTCTGAGAGCAACAGTGATGAAGAAGATGATTCTAACTTTGTTAATTTTATGGGAATAATCACTGAAAAAGAACTTACTTATGAAAGTGACTGTGAGTCTGTTTCAACCATAGTTACAACTGCTCTTAAAACCTATAGCAGTGATGAGGAAGAACCTTCTGATGAAAACATTACTCAGCAATATCTTGTCCTTTATGAAAAGTATCAATGCCTGAGTAAGCAATCCTTGATCTTGAACAAACTTAATATTAATCTAAAGGATGAAGTTAAAAGTCTCACTGAGCAACTTAACAAACAACTAGTTGAACTTACTGAAACTAAAAATAAAATAAAACTGTTGAATGTTTCTGCCTCAGAAAAATTAGATGACATGCAGTCCTATTCCAGAGGCTCTAAAGATAACAGTGGCTTAGGTTATTATGGCTATGAAAATACTGGAAAAACCACCTTTGTTAAAGCTCTTGTTAAAACTGAAACTCATTTTATTGACAATAAGGTTAGAAGTACAGTTGCAACCAGAGATGTTAGAAGTACAGTTGCAACCAGAGATGCAACCACAGTTGAAACCAAGAAAAAACTGAATAGCTTTGAGGTTAAATCTACTTTTAGAACTAAACTGTGTAACTTCTGTAAAAGATCTGGTCATTTAGAAATCCAGTGTTATTTAAAGAGGAACAGAAAGTATATTTTTCAGAAAAACTAGTTGGCTTCTTTTGATAAAAAAATGAACTGGGTATGGAAAGTTAAGAAAAGATCTACCTTAATTACTAATAACAAAGCTGTCATTACTTCTTCAAATGCTGTTACTTCTAATGATTGGTATTTTGACAGTGGTTGCTCTAAGCACATGACAGGTACTGCAAGTTTCCTTAAAAATTTCATTAGTCTTACAGGAAACATTGTTGTGTTTGGAGGTGGAGATACAAGTAAAATTGTTGGTAAAGGTACCTTAAACAAACCTGGAATGCCTGATATTGATGATGTTTTTCTTGTAGATGGTCTAAAAGCTAATCTTATTAGTATTAATCAACTGTGTGACAACAAGATGATTGTTAAGTTTAACAAATATAGATGTCTAATTACTAATCTTAACAATGATTTGGTCATGACTGGAGTTAGATCAGCAAACAGCTGCTATGTTTTTGAAAAAGCTGAAAAAGAATTGCTTCAGAATAGGTGTAATCAAGCTATTACTAATAATGTTGATATTTGGCATAAAAGCCTGAGTCATGTGAATTACAAAACCTTGGATAAACTGGTTAAAGAAGAATTGATAAGAGGTATTCCTAAACTTAATACTAGAACTCAAAGTGTGTGTGGTGATTGTGCAATTGGCAAACAAACAAAGAGTATTCACAAAAGTACTAGTCAAATCTACACTAAGAGAGTCCTAGAACTTCTTCATATTGACTTAATGGGTCCTATGCAAACTGCTAGTATAGGTGGCAAAAAGTATATTTTGGTAGTTGTAGATGATTTCTCCAGATACTCTTGGGTAGTATTTTTAAAAGATAAATCTGAAACTTTTGAACTCTTTAAAACTCTGTGCTTAAAACTGCAACTTGAAAAAGGTTCCACCAGTGGTAATATTGCTAGGGTCAGAAGTGATCATGGAACTGAATTTGAAAACAGCAAGTTTAGAGAGTTTTGCAACTCCTTAGGTATAAGTCATGAGTTCTCTGCACCAAAGACTCCACAGCAAAATGGCATAGTTGAAAGAAAGAATAGAACCATTCAGGAAATGGCTAGAATCATGCTTAATTCTAAGAAACTTGCCAATAGATTTTGGGCTGAAGCTGTTAATACTGCATGTCATATTGTCAATAGGGTCTATATTACTAAGGGTACTACAATGACTGCCTATGAAATATGGAAGGGTAGAAAACCAAATGTCAAGTACTTTCAAGTATTTGGATGTGTATGTTATATTCTTAAAGATAGAGAGCATCTTGGTAAATTTGATTCTAAGAGTGATAAAGGGATATTTCTTGGTTATGCTCAAAACAGCAGAGCTTTTAGAGTTTTTAATTTAAGGACAAATTGTGTCATGGAATCTTATAATGTGATATTTGATGACTTAAAAGCTGTTGATGAGATTACAGGTGATGATGAAGAATCTGAAATTACATAAACAGAGAAAGGAGAAACTCAGCAAACAGACAGTCCAACAGTGGTTGGAAGTCCAGTTGCAACTGAGGTTGAAACCCAGAATATTGCTGAGTCTGAAGAAGAAGAAGAAGAAAGTTCTCATATTCAATCTACTAGCAAACCTCGCTATGTAAGGATTCAGAAAAACCATTTTCTTGACAATGTCATAGGAGAAGTTACTTCAGGTATGAAAACCAGAGGTAAAAGAAATAATGTTGTTCACTTTGCTTGTTACATTTCTCAGTTAGAACCTAAGAATATAAAAGAAGCTTTAGAAGATAGTGAATGGATTTTAGCTATGCAAGATGAACTGTCTCAATTTGAGAGAAATGATGTTTGGACTTTAGTTCCCAGACCTGCAAATAAAAATGTTATAGGGACTAAATGGATCTTTAGAAATAAAAGTAATGAAGATGGAGTCATTATTAGGAATAAAGCAAGGTTGGTAGCTCAGGGTTATACACAAATTGAGGGAATTGATTTTGATGAAAACTTTGCTCATGTAGCTAGAATTGAATCTATTAGAATGCTACTCTCTCTTGCATGTCTGTATGATTTTAAATTGTTTCAACTTGACATTAAGAGTGCTTTTCTGAATGGTGTGATTAATGAAGAAGTTTATGTGTGTCAACCTAAGGGATTTGAAGATTCTAAATTTCCTGAACATGTGTATTTGCTGAAAAAGGCCTTGTATGGTCTAAAGTAAGCTCCCAGACCTTGGTATGATAGATTAACCAAATTCTTGATTGAAAAAGGTTTTAACAGAGGGGGAGTTGATAAAACTCTGTTTACTAAGAAAACTACAAAGGATATAATCATTGCTCAAATCTATGTTGATGACATTGTGTTTGGTTCCACTTCTGATAATAGGATTAATGAATTTATTTCTGATATGAAGAATAAATTTGAAATGAGTGGTGGAGGTGAATTAACTTACTTTCTAGAATTGCAAGTTAAACAGAATGAAAAAGGCATTTTTCTATGCCAGAGTAAGTATGCTGATAATCTTGTTAGGAAGTTTGGTCTGAGTGAGAGTAAAGAGAAGAGAACCCTTATGAGTACAACCCTAAAATTGTCCAGAAATGATAAAGTTAAAAGTTTTTTTCCTAGTCTTTACAGATCTATGATTGGAAGTCTGCTTTATTTAACTGCTAGTAGACCAGATCTTTGCTTAAGTGTAGGAGTGTGTGCCAGGTATCAGGCAAACCCCTTAGAACCTCACCTTCTAGCTGTCAAAAGGATTTTAAGGTATGTAAAAGTTACAATTCACCTAGACCTATGGTATTCTAAAGACACAAACCATTTTCTTGTTGGCTATTGTGATGCTGATTGGGCAGGAAATATAGATGATAGAAAGAGTACTTCTGGTGATTGTTTTTATTTTGGGAATGAGCTTGTTTCTTGGTTTAGTAAAAAGCAAAATTGCATCTGTTTATCTACTGCTGAGGCAGAATATATTGCAGCTGGAAGTGGATGCACTCAACTTATTTGGATGAAACAAATTTTAACAGATTATAATGTTAAACAAGAAATATTAACTTTGTTTTGTGATAACAAAAGTGCTATAGATTTGGCAAAGAATCCAGTTCAACATTCCAGAACTAAACATATTGATCTAATGCATTATTTTATTAGAGAACTGGTTGAAAAAAAGAGCTTAATTTTAGAACATGTTTCAACTGAAAAACAATTAGCAGATATTTTCACAAAGCCCCTTGATACTAATAAATTTGAATCTTTAAGAAGTGATATAGGGGTATGTCACTATGGATCTAATTGAATACTCTTGCTATGTATGTCTGTTTTGAGTACCTTTAATACTTTTTATTTCTAGAGGTAAGTCTTGATTGAGTTTTGAAGTTTTTATCTTGAAAAAGCCGCTTTTTGGTGTCTCAAAAACAGATGTGAGGTAACTTGTCTTAAAACCTCTCTGGTAATAGAGTTGCAAGCACAAAGTGCACATTTTACCTAGTGGTTGCAAGTTCAGTTGCAACCCCAGTTGAAACCACATGATCGTAATACTGGTTGCAAGCTCAGTTGCAACACCAGTTGAAACCTCATACTCCTAATACTGGAAAAATTTCAGTGATTGTCCAAAGGTTGTTATACCATCTATGAGTCACATCATAGTGCTCTACTAAAATGAAAAAGCCAAGACAAAGTCTTGTTATTTTTTGACATCACTTATACTCTTTCCTTGCTGAGGTCATCAAACTAGTTTTTGTGTAGAGATGAAAACTAATTTGCTCAATATAAGCTCTTAAAATCTAATTCCTATTAAAGTTATTCTATGATAAACATATATTCTTGAGTAAATTGCTAGATTCCTGTTTTTCAATAGTTTAAATATCTTGCTTTATTGCTATCTTCTCTTGAATCAAGTCAAAATTTCCTTAATATCTTCAACTACTTAGAATTCAAAATTTTGGGTAAATCTGTTTACAAGGAATGTTTATCTATATTATTTGCTAGATTTATCTTTTTGAAAACTGCTTCCTTCGTGATTTCAGTGTGTTTAATTTTTAAATTTCTGTTGGTAAGAAATTTCCATAATTCTAGCAAAATCTATTTCAATATTGATTTGAGTGTATCTTTTTCTAATTGTAAAAAAATTTGGACTTTATTGCTATTTATACAAACCTCTTTTAATATCTCAAATCAATAACAATTTCACAATTACTCTCTCTCTCTCTTTCTATTAAACAAAACCCTAAGTTCTCTGAAAACCCACTGCGTAGTTCCAAGTTCAGTTACAACCCTAGTTGAAACCATGTCTTCCAACTCTCTTAATAACCCTAATATCAACATTGATGATGATTGTACTCTTAGGGATTTCATGACTAAATCTACAACCAGTCCAGGCTCTAAAGCCAATGTAAGTGGGTCCTCCTCTTCTAAGAAACAGAGGTCTAAAAAACGTGCTAGGAGGAATCTAGATAATGATCCTATTATTGATAAGTTTGATTATGTTCCTAAATTCAATGAGGTTGATCCTCGTTTCTGGAGTAGGAAAATGTTTAGGAGATTCAGGTCTTTTGCTAGTAGTGAAATTCACTGTGAAATGAGACTAAACTTGGTTAGTTATCAGCACATACAGGTGCATGTTGAGAAATTGCTGTATGATATTGGCTTAGATAGAACTATTTGCTATGCTGATTCTTATTATCCTGCTGTTGTTAAGGAATTCTATGCTAATCTGAGTAGCAATGTCTTTGATGAGGGTGATCCTGCCTATGGCAGGGTATTTTTGAGGGGTGTAACTCTAGATTTTACCCCTAGGTTAATCAATGATTTTCTGAGTTCACCTAGTCCAACTGATAAAAGTGTTGAGTATGACATGGAAGTTATTGCTCTGGTTCTTACCGGAAAGAATAATAGATTTGATGGTACTTCCATTAAGACATCCTCCATCACTTTGTGTGCTTCTGTGCTACACAAAATAGCTAGGTTTAATTGGACTCCACTAAGCAACCCTCTAAAGTGAACAAAGATATGGCTGTATTTCTCTATAAAATCATGTCATCTTTGCCAATTAACTTTGGTAATCATGTATTTAATCTCATTAGAGACTTTAGTGATTCCAATTCACCCTCTATTCTGCTACCATTCCCTTGTTTAATATCTGGGGTCATTCTGTCTCAAGTCTTATCATCAACACATCCTATTAGAATCTCCTCTGAACCATCTGAAAGATGTCCTCCAGCCCTGTATATTTCTGCAAAACTACTAAAGGAGGGGCATGTCAATGACATCTCTGGAGAAAAGGGAAAAGAAAAAGAGCCATCTAGTGCATCTAGTACTCCTTCAAAGAAGAAAGGTGTGAGGTGGTATCTGCAACAAAAGCTGGCTTACAATCAAGAAAGAAGAGCTGAACTTGATGCAGATGATTATCAAATAAAGAAGCTCCTGGTGAATCTCACAGAAAGTGAGGATGATGGTGACAGTGATGTTGATGAGAGTCATGATGGGTTCTCAATAAGTAGTGAAGAGGACCAGGAAGATATTGTCAGAGATGAACCTCTAGGGGAAAAAGCACCTTATTCAGACATACCTCGTGACTAGTTTGTCTGGATTATGACAAATAGGGGGAGATGAAGAAAGTTTATTTTATACTTTGAGTTACAATTTCAATTTCTGTACTAAGACTTCATGTTTTTAAGTTTCAGTTTCAATTACAATTGATGTGTTAAGACTATGCTGTGCCAGTATTTTTGGTCTTAAAATTTCTGCAATTTCCTTTTGAAATTTCTTTTTGAAGTGTGACTGTCTTTAAAATTGAATCTGTTCTCAAACTCTGTGAATGAATGGATATTCTGTGCTTATATGATACCTGTTATTCTAACTTGCAGGGGGAGCTTAAATAGGTGTTACAAAAGCACTGATAAATGAAATACAGTAAAAGACTGTACTGCTAACACATTTGCAGGTTTGATTAGTGTTTATAAACTTAGATGATTTGTCAAAACCAATGACAAAGGGGGAGATTGTTAGGACCAGATTTCTGGTCTAAATACTATTTGTTGTTTATTGGTTTGCACTAAATAATCCTAACTGTTTGTTAAGAACTAAGACAGTGTTGTTAGATTTCAAGCAATGTTGCAACCTCAGTTACAACCTACTAAGATAGTGTTGTTAGGTTTCAAGCAATGTTGCAACCTCAGTTACAACCAACTAAGACAGTGTTTCTGGTTTCAAGTAATGTTGCAACCTCAGTTGCAACCACAGTTACAACTTGCTGTTCTGCAGGATTCTGTTTAGTTCTGTAAATCTGCATTATTATTCTTTAATGTTAATTATTTGTTTTAAAGTATGCAAGATATATTCTCATATGGTTTTAAAAGGTTTAAGTTCGTTTATATTGAGAATATTAAAGTGATAATGAAAGATGTTTCTTAAAAGATATAAGGAGATTAGTTTTTAAAAGATATGTTTCCTTTAGTTAGGAAAACTTATATCTCTATTCTTATGCAAATCTTTATCACGTGTTTCAATTTTTGATCTTTATCAAAATCAGTATGTTACGCTTAAGATTGAATGAATTATGGAGTTAATGTTTTATATGTATATTTAAAGATATTATCTCTAAAAAGATATTATCTTATATGTTTTCTTGTTAAAGGAAAAGACTAACTCCTATTTCCAATCTAGTTATTAAACAGGTTTTATCCTATGAAGATTGGAGTCAATCCTACGTTGAAGAGTCTTGTGTTACATGGAAAGATTGAAGTCAATCAAAAGAGTCAAAGCAATCATAAAAGATCTTGAAAACAAGAAGATTGTTTTTACTTATATAAATAGTTGATAACCTAGCTAGTAAAAGGTTTGTGTTCTAAATTATAAAGAACCCATTCTTGAGAGAATACACAGTGAGCTTTAAAAAGAAAACAATGGTGGGATGCCATTGATTTTTAAGTGATAGTTATAGAGTAGGAGCAATATAGATATAGGCAGAAAAAACTAGAGGGAGTCTAAGAGTTTTTCATTAAGACTTGAATTCTATATTGTAAGCTTTTTATAATATCATAATCTGGGTAAGTGCCCCGGAGACGTAGCCCAGTTGGGTGAACTCCGTTGTTAAATGTACGTGCGATTTACTTCAAGTACATTTAAATAAACTGTTCTGTCCATTAATACACTTGGTTTCAACTGTGGTTGCAACATCACTTGGAACCTAAGTGCAAAACTGCAACTAGAACAGCGGATAGGAATTTCAGATTAGTTAAGAAAAGAATGTGAATCTTGAAATGTATATGAGATTTTTTTTTTATAAAACTTATTGTCTTCTTCAAGTTACCGCCAAAATCACTGATATTGGATCTTGTACAGTATAAGCTATGCTCATTTTGAAAAGCAGCTTAAAGTTTGATCATTTGGTATTTTTTTTCTCTCTCTTTATAGCTTCAAACTCGTGTACTTCTTCACTCAAGGTTATTAGTGGATGGACAATGCATGCTGAAAAAGTGGTTTTATGTTACATAGCGCCTAATTACGCTCAATCTCTTCTAGGCACTGATAAGAACGGTTTTTTTTGCTATTTACTTTAATTATTTGGACGGTCTCATTATTTAATTATTCGCACTGTTGGCCCCTTTTTAAACCTATTTGTAGAGAGTCGGACTCTCAGTTTTAATTATGAATTGATTAGTTATGAAAAAGGGTGTAACACTAGTATTTTATCTCTCATAAATTCTCTGTTTATCGTATATATTTTCTCTGTTTCTCGTCTAAATTTTCCCAATTCTTACTGGTTTTATCATTGGTATCAAGAGCATGTCCTTTTTGGCTTGATTTTTGAGACCTATCTATCTTTTTTTCTCCCTAATAAATAAATAAATAAAAAAACCTAAATATTATGGATCTCCAACCCATATTGTCTCTAGTAAACAATAATGTGGATCAATTGGATGAACAACGTCGAGGTCTAGAGCGAAAAATGGATAAAGTGATCGAATTTTTTTTTTATAGTGGCTCGTGATCGTGTGGTGAAAATACCAAATGGGGTTAGAACATACGATAGCCGAAACCCTAGTCTCGCCGACCATAGTTATTCACGCGCTACCATGAGCACCGCCACAACCACCACTACACCGCCCCCGGCACAACCCACCGTACTTTCCTCAACAACCACTGTAGACCATCCACCATCACTTACTATCGAAACAAAACAAGAAACACTGTTTGAAAAAGAAATAAAAATCCAGCCCGAGCTGAAGACTGAATTTGATGAAGAATCGGTGAATGTACCGCCACTGCTTCAATTATCTGATTGGTCAATAAAAAAGAAAAGGAACAGAGGCAGGTCGTCGCCTACGCCGCCAGCACCACCACTGCAAAAAGAGAGAGCTGTTGGAGGCATGACATCAGCGCCACCAGTAGCTCCGCCACCATGGCCCGGCGAACGTTGGAAGAAGATAGAAAAGAAGAGAGAAATTGAAGATATGAAGAGTTCGGAGGTGAAGAAAGAGAGAGAGGCAACACATAAGTGGGTAGAAGGAGGAGAGAGCGAACGAAGGGGAAGCGAGAGGTCACCTCCGTCGATGCTGCTGCTAGTCTGGCCTAGACAGCCGCTACCAAAAATAGACTCATTTTAGCGAACGAAGGGGAAGCGAGAGGTCACCTCCGTCGATGCTGCTGCTAGTCTGGCCTAGACAGCCTCTACCAAAAATAGACTCATTTTAGCGAACGAAGGGGAAGCGAGAGGTCACCTCCGTCGATGCTGCTGCTAGTCTGACCTAGACAGCCGCTACCAAAAATAGACTCATTTTACATGCGTAAAGAAGAGTTAGGTCAGTGGAGGGAGAATTTTGTTATTGGGCCTATATTGATAGTATTTAGATTGCAAAAAAGATTAGGTCATATGTGTGGGTTAGATTTAACATTAATGATACGATGTGCCAACTTTGAGCTAAGGATCAAAAAGCTATTAGTAAGTGCAACAATATTACATGGGATTACTATTTTGAATTTTAAATCATGTGCTGCATTAGTACTGCCCCATAACAGGTATTCTATTTATGATGAAATTGAAAATAATATGGAGCTTGTTGGTTTATTGGGTAAACGGTTATTTACTTCTGAATTTTCAAAATTGGGAATATGTGCAGTTTTTTCTGTTTGGACAGCTAGACTGCTGTGTAGAAAAGTAAATGTTTACCATGGGAAACAGTTTTCAATTCAACTGAAATTTGGTGGCTTGGTAGAGGGCTTGTATGCGGTCATGTGGGCGCTAAAATTGATGCGTTTGGATCATCGAGGACCGAGTAATGATTTTTCAAAGGTTCCAGATTACTGCTGCTGGAAAAACTGCATGGTGATGTTCATGAAAATTATCTTCTCATACAGCAAACAATTTTATTTTTCAGAACTGCTTGGAATGTTTTTAGCCAAGACATTCAAAAACATTCTGAAACTTGAATCGCGGCATTTGGATGTACGGTTTATGAGATATAAAATTTTGAAGTTAATATTGCAATTCAATTTTTTATGGGCAGAGTTGATACGTTGCACAAAAACCAATTTTACGCCACTTAAAAAATTGTTTAAATTCTGTGAAACTTTGTGTAAAAATACCCACAACTGTTAGGGGGATTTGGACGCTCGATTCACTCTTTACCAATCTTTCGTTTGTGAGATATAGTTTTCGGAAAATGGTTACTTTATACTTGTTTGAAGATATTTATAATTGCGAATGTGCGGATTACTGTCGTGGTCTGCCTGTTAGTTTGGGTGTGAAGTTTTTTGGTGATTATCGTTGGGATCCAGGGGTTCGGTTATTAGTAAGTTTAGCTATACAACATGATATTTGTTCAGGGGATCTACGTTGGAGCTTCCATTATCCGGATAATTGGTTGTTTTTCCTAAACAAAATCGTTACGGACTGTTTCGGGAAATACGATGCTTGCGGTATAAACCCGACAATGACGCACCTTAGAGTATTATGGACGGGTTTGTTTGATTTTGAGACTAAACCCCATGCTTCTTACGTCGGTCCTTATCGGGAGCATTTTCGGCTTGACGATCGAGCAAAGTATTTGAAGGAGATTTATTATATTTGTGGTAGTTTTATTGCGTATATTCGCTGTAGCGAGGTTTTACATGAGATAATTGTTGAGTTGTGGAGCCAAATGAGCTTTGGCCATATTTTCTACTTATCCCACATCGCCTGGAATTGTAATATGACCCACTATGGGTTCTATTTATATGCCCCAATATCTTATATTTTAATTATACCTTTACACATCACTGTGAGAATATTATAAGTGAGAGAGTTCTAGTTGCGAGAGAACCATAGCTTGTGTTGAGCTAGATTACGATTGTAATCCTCATTATAATAATATTAAGTGCCATGTGTAGCGGCCCGGAGACGTAGCCAATTTGGGTGAACTCCGTTATCAAAGTGTGTGTGTGCTCGGTTTTAATAGTTCTATCTTTCTTTGTGCTCGACTGATTTCCTAACAAGTGGTATCAGAGCCCGAGGTTCGCAGAACTAAGGTCGAAGATCGAGAGGAAGATCAATGGCAAAAGAAGACGGAGTCGCACACGGGATCGAGAAGTTCGACGGGAAGGACTTCGCATTCTGGAGAATGCAAATAGAGGACGAGGAGGAGCCCCAAACTCCTCGACCTGAATTGGGCCGAGGTCATCGCGAGAGGAGACCTCCTGCCCGATACTCACATTCCCTACATTACATATTGTTCAATGATGCAGGCGAGCCCGAAAGTAGAGAAGAAGCTCTGGAGCTGAAAGACTCGAGCAAGTGGGAGCTCGCGATGAAGGATGGGATGAAGTCACTAGAGAAGAATGTGACTTGGCAGTTAGCCGAACTGCCCAAGGGGAAGAGGGCACTGAGCAATAAATGAGTGTTCCGACTGAAGGAAGAACAAGACGGCTCGAAACGGTATACGGCACGATTAGTAGTCAAAGGGTTCCAGTAAAAGGCAGGAATTGACTACACCGAGATCTTTTCACCAGTCGTAAAGCTGACGACTATTCGGCTATTGTTGAGTATTGTAAAAATTCGGGAACACAATCGTTTGAGAGGGTTGCAAAATTTAATTTGCTTTCCATATGATTGTGGTAGATTACGCCCCTACATTGGCTTCGCCCCTCCTAAAACTATCATTAACCATAATTGTTTATCTCAAAGTTTAGAATTTATTAGTCCTTCCTAAGGACATTCACATGGTAAAATAAGCTATGAGTGTAAATGGTTCGAATTGCAACTTATTAGAATTAATCTTAAATTGAAAGAACAAGTAACCGATTGGAAAATTTGGAATCAAAACAAAACCATTCATATTTCCTATCCAAACCAAAAGAAATTGACGAGTCGTTTGGTTTATTTTCGATTTGCGAATTACTACGAAACTACGCGTAATTTTGACCGTCTTATAATTTGTATCAAAATTGTCGAAATAAATTTTTTTAAATCTAATCATAAAATTTAACATTTGAACTATATGATCAACTTTTGAAAATTTTCATTCCGACAATTTTGATAAAAGTTCTTGGCCGGTCAAAATTGCACGTAGTTTCGTAATGAACAATTAAATATACGAAGGGAGGTAGTAACATTTTGGATCGATTTTGGGTTGGACACAGATTTACGAAACAAAACAAGGACTATGAAGAAAACTACAGATTAAATTAAACAATTCTAAGTGAGCAAAAGGTTCAGAAGCTAGACACATCATTATGACATTATTCATACTTGTTTGTTTGACTTATCATACATTTCAAATATGGTAATATTAAGTACTTAGATTGATCGAATTATGAAGGGATTAAATGGATTTCACAGTTCGGATTGCACAGATTGGATCAGCCATGAGTGATCTGGAATCGTATAACGAAATTATCAAAAAGAACATCAAAATGTATTTAAGACATATTTCTAAACAATAAGTTGAGCAGAAGGTGAAATGAACAAATCACTATTCATAATTGCTTGTTTGACTCATCATACATTTCATACATGGCAATGCAAAGCATTAGATCAATTGAATTATGAAACGATTAAATTGGTTTTAATAGTTCGGATTGTGCGGATTGGATCGGTCAATAAATGACCAAGATTCGTATTGAGTAATCATAAATCAAACCATTAATGACGGATTCAATATTTTTGAATCTAAAAACCAAATAGTTTAAAGTTTAAACCTTCGCCGTTCAGACCAATGCACCAAGACGGATTTCTGGATTATCGAGTCAAAGATCTTAGTTACTAAAGCCTCTACATTTGTAATTTGTTTAAACAATCTTATCACAATGACTAGATGAATACTCTTCAAAACTGTGTGTACCACTGTACCATATGCTAGTTATTGCTATATAAGCTATTGTTTCCTGGCGAATTCACTTAAACATAAAAACCAAGATCAGGAAAAATAAATAAACAGAAAGCCCTGCAGGAAGATGGTGAACTTAGGCAATAGAGAAAAAGAGAGAGAGAACTCACCACCAAGGCACTATAATAATCTCCAACCGGTCCCCAAGTGGGGCCAACAGAGGCGACTACGTTGCTCTAAAACTGACCCTTCCATCGCCTCTGGGGAGTCTTCTGGTCACCGTAAGTCACCAGAGCCCAAGAAGGAAAAAAGGGTATTCGTTGGAAATAATAATTCTACGTCGAATGTGGTGTACGAAGGGATGAGAGAGAAGGTGGCGGTGGACTTGCAAGCAGAGATGGATCGGATTCAAGCAGAAATGCTGGGTCGGGAGAGGGTAGGTGATGAGAGGGAAGGAGGGAAACCAATGCCATGGAAACTTAGAGATAGGACAAAGAGAGTGAAGATTGATGGTGATCAGGGTGATCAGGGACCTAGTTTGGGTACGGTGAGGAAAGAGTTCTCGGTGTGTCTATCGAGGAGTGAGATTGAGGAGGATTTCAAGAGGATGGTGGGTCACCTGCCACCTAGGAGGCCCATGAAGCGACATAAGGCCGTCCAGAAGAAAGTAGATGTAAATCTCTCTCTTTTTCCATGCATCTGTATTCATTTCACGTGCGTTTTTTATTAATCCAGTGCAATATCATACCTATGATAGGTATGAGTTTGACCACGGTTGACATTCTTTTAGGGTTTTTTCAAAAAATAAAACAAAAAAAAAATCAGAAAAATACTTTATAGATTACAAACTCAGTTTTAACTTTTGTGACATTTTTGGGATTTTGTAAACATGTTTTTAAGATTTTTTGTTAGAAATTGGAAAATGGTTAAAATAAACAAATTATAAAACTGAGTTTTTATTTTATAATACCAAGTTTAAGAATTTACAAATTCATTATCTAATTTGTATGGATTTTTAAAATGATTTATTTATGTTTTAAAAAAGAATTGTAGAAAACAAAAAAATACAAAATGTAAAACCGCTATTTTCATAATTAAATGCAAAATGTATATTGTCGGGGTAAGATTTTTAAAAATATGAGGGGATCCAACTTGCTCCTCTCTGTCTGTATTTGATTGTATATCTGATTGTTTACAACGGTAGCAGAAGCAAGGGTTGAATTCTTTATGAAATTCAATCTTGAAATTACAGGGCTGAAGTAATAGATTTAAACTAATTGCATGGTAAAAAGTTACTTTTTCATCAAATTTTGTTAAATGGGGACTATTTCCTGATTGTAATTTTGTTGTCTTATTAAGAATAGATTTCCTGGGCTGTGGTTTATAAAGATTAGACCTGATATTTCTATAATAGGCGCTTACCAATGGCTAATTTTCTGGATATACTTTTTAAGGGTTTAGTAAATTTATATGATCAATGGCTTTTTTGTTGTCTTATTAAGAATAGATTTCCTGCGAATGACTTTTTTCTGAAAGTTTTGGGGTTCTGATGGCTTTTTATATAAAACTAGCCAGGTCTAAGTGGCTACTTATATTGGTTGTGTGATTATATTTTGTTTATGCAGAAACTCTCTCCTGGGTTGTGGTTAACAGAGGTCACACCTGATCGCTATAAAGTCGACCATGCCGAAACTGGAAAGGTAATGAGATCTTTGAATCTTTCCCTCTGCAGTATTTTAAATTTATATTTTAGAACTTGTGAGGGTTTTTTGTTAAGAGAAGTTGCAGATGATTTTATATGAGAAGTTTCAGCAGGCGCCAATTTGATGTTATTCGCACCTGTAATGCACTCGGGCATGAGTAGTAGTTAGTTATGTCAGTTGCATTAGTCTCGGCGGACTTTGTCTATCCTAGGGAGTATTGGATTTTAATTTATTTATTTTTTTCTCGTATTTGATTCCATTTAACAGAACCATGTCTAGTAGTGTAGCTCTGTAATAAAAATGCCATTGTGTTTAATCGTATAACCAATTAAATTGTAACTTGGTGTTTGACATACGTAGGACTATCGTTTTTAACTCTTACAAGTTGCTAAGACACGACAGATTGTCTGTATTTTTCTACACCGTGGTCAATCAGTACGTTACATTATATACTTAAAAAAAATCTCTTGAAATTCTGAAATATAACACTTAAATACTACTCTATTTACTTAAGAACTATATAATTAGTAAAATACTACTAATAATTTTTTAAATGGGGATCACATCCAGGAATCAATTTTTATCATGCAGTTTCTTCCATTTCTATCACTTCTATCCTGTAGTAACAAAATAAATCCTTACCTGAATTGCACCAATGGCAAATCCTAGTTCTGTCAGTAACATAAGACACGCCGAACTTTAGCATTGCCGTTGAGGAGGCAGATTATTAGTTTATTCTTTATTTCAATTTGCAGTTTAGATCACATGGGGTGAAAGTAATTGCAACCTCAATTTGGTTCATAGCAGGTGTGTGCAATTGGAGCTAAATTTAAGTTTTCTTTATTTTACAGAAATAGTGGCTGGATGCAGTGGCAATCATGGGAAGGCGTTTGAAGTTCCAGCTTCACCTCCCCGGACTGCATTTGTTTACATCGACCTTTTTTGTTATAATCAGTATACAGACTTTCAGCATTCTCTCCCAGTTGGTGAAATTTTATTAACAATGTTAATTATAAGTTATATTTAAGATTAGTCCCTTTTGCTTTGGGTGGAACTAAATCGTATAAATTTCTTTGTGGATGCTCTTATGAATCATGAGAAAGGATTTTGTTTAATACAAATAGTTGTTGAATTCGTGTTGATTTAGCTGCAATGTTTTCACAAGAATCTTTCAAATTGTAGTCAAGAGGGTTATTTTACCACTTTTGCATCAGTTGTATGTTTACACATCATATGCTTTGATCATATCCTTTGGTAGAAAGGTTTCATGAAGTGGAATTTAGTGAGTTGCAAGCAAAGATTGAATTCATTCGGCTGCAACTTTAAGCAAATAAGTTGGCCTATTTCCAAAATATAAAATTGGCCTATTTCAGCTGATAAAACTTTTGGTTCATCCAGCTCCATATTTCCAGGCTTCTAGCTTCTCATGAATCATGGGCACTAACCAAGAGACAAAAACTTATTAAGTTCTAAGCAGTCATATGATAAGCATTCCAGCTTATAGTGAAAAAGCTAACAAAAAGAGCTTTAAAGCTCCGTTATAGAAGCTAAATTCAAAAAAAATATTTTCAATTCACATGTTTAGCACTGGAAATAGTTATTGATGCGGATGCCAACAGCCAACTTAAGCTTGATACCTTCTCTCAATTTCTGTTGATTATGGAGGCAATTCCACAGTTTTGAGTGTCAAAATAAACAGCTAGTTTGAACTTCTTGTTAATTGGAGTATTTTGCTTCTTAAAAAATTTGAACTGTATTGGTTGATCGATGTTAAATTACGATATTCCGTTTTGACTCTAAAATGCTAGAGTTGTAAACTTGATTAACCTAGCTTTTTCTCGATTTCAAAAAACCCAGCTTATTTACTTGAAAGCTCTCACCAGATGAGCACTAAATGTGTTTATAATTAACATGCATCATTGCATCTCTTTTAGCTTGAACATTGTTGGTGGCAATCAGGGACTCGGACTAGATGTTTCTTCCCTCCAGAAGTGGAAAGAACCTTGCACAATTTTATTCAATGGCTTGAGAGGAGGCTCGGGTTTTTGTTACCCTTGCCAAATCTGGCATTTTTTCGCCCTAAATTTGATACATTTCTCCGTCTGGATGACTCCTGCAAATCCATTTCCCATCAAATGTTTCAATTGAGGGTCAATTTGTAGCTTTAAGAACCTTCGGACTATTCTTGTTGCGGTGAGGACCACCCATAATAACAATACGAACCACTAGTGTAACTTGCTCAATGACGAATGCAAATAAACCCAATTTTATTTTTAACTTGATAAATTTTCCAACACTACTCCCTCCGACCCAAGTTCATAGTTTCACAAAACTATATGGAACTTTGACTTGCAAAGTCATCGTTTCTAAATTGCCGCCAAAGTGAAATTATTTAAGTATTAATCACATAGATAACCAAAACATTATCCAGAAGTTAATATCATATATTCACAACATTGCACCATTGACAATAACAATAATACATTAACACTAAAAATGCATTAGAGAAAGGAATGATACTTTTGTCCTGAGTTTCTAACACATGCTAAAATAAAGCTTATGGTTATTTTTGTTTAATTGAGGGTTCCTATTACCCAATAATTTTTAACCCGGTCACTTCCTGCGGAAAAATGTGATTCCGTTCCTTCTTCACTGTTAAATTTGAACGTCTACTTTAAGACACCCCGTCTCATTAACATTTATTTAGGCTCTTCAAATTTAAAAAGGCCACTAAAATGTCAGAATTGGGAGCTGTTTGGGCATCTTCAGGCGTAAAATGTTATTATTTCTCACTTATTCTCTTCACTCTCCCAGTAATTTTACCCTTTTTTCTGAGTAACTTGTTAATTTTTTTTACCAAAACTGAAGAGTAACACTAATAATTATAACAATTAACAATGATGATAAAGATGGCAAAAATCGTATAAACTTAGCCATGAGACCATCAAAAATACAATTGTAATGGCCCCGAGTATGGTGTAACAACTAACAAGAGCATATAGCTTCTCATGATCTACTTACAAGTTGTAATATTTTTAAGAGATCAAAAAAGAACCGTATTGATCGGGATCATTTGGTTCATCAAGACGAAAATGGATTTTCAGTTAGGAGAGGAATATGTATGACTTGAAATGTATATGTGAAATTTTATATAGAACTTATTGTATATTCTTCACACTACCTCCAATGTCATTGATATTGGATCTTGTGCAGTGAAAGTTATGCTTCTTTTGAAAAGCAGCTTCAAGTTTGATCATTTGGTATTTTTTCGTTCTCTCTTTATAGCTTTAACTCTGTACTTCTTCACTCGAGGTTATTCAGGGATGGGCGTATGCCAATGCATGTTCTAAGAGTGAAAATAGTTCATCTAACGACTGATTCTGCTAAATCCCTTAAGACGACTAGGCTCCGCCTTTTGAAACA
This sequence comes from Primula veris, assembly GCA_963682055.1. Classification (NCBI taxonomy): domain Eukaryota; kingdom Viridiplantae; phylum Streptophyta; class Magnoliopsida; order Ericales; family Primulaceae; genus Primula; species Primula veris. The sequence goes on from OY821749.1 coordinate 14,933,935, forward strand.
ATAATGTATATTATCCGTCCCTTTTAAGGCTTTACCATAATTTGTTGGTAATTTATTTTTTCTAATGAATTTGTTGGTAATTTATTTGCTCATAAACCTACATTTTAATTATAGAACCAATCAAATTGTACCAGGTGTCTTAAATATCCACAACTTACGAAAGACTGTCATTTTAACTCATATAAGCTTCCAATCCAAATTAAACCAAGCCGAAGGATAGTTTTATTTATCTTGAATTTGTGAATTAATGGTTTGGATCGATTTCGGGTTGAATTCAGATTTACGAAAAAATACAAGGGCTTGGAATAAAATTGCAGTTGAAACAGTTTAAGAAAAAGGTGCAAAATACAACTCATTTTTAAAATTGTTTGTTTGAGTTATCATACATTTCATATACGGTAAATACAAAGTTTTAGATCGACCGAATTACAAATGTATTAAATAGATTTCACATTTCGGATTGCATGGATTGGATCGGTCAATTAATGATCAAGATTCGCATAGCATAATCAAAAACCAAACCATTAATGCCGTAGTCAAGACTTTTGAATCTAAAAAGCAAATCGTTGAAAATTTAATCCTTCGCAGTTCAGACCAATGCACCAAGACTGATTTACGGATTACTGAGTCAAAGACCTTAGTTACTAGAGCCTCTACAATTGTAATTTGTATAAAGAATCGTATCACAGTAATACACTTCAAAACTGTGTGTAGACATAAAAAACCAAGATCGGGAAAAAAAGAAAAAACAGAAAATCTGAAAGATGCTGAACTTAGGCAAGAAAGACAATGAGAGAGAGACCTCACCATACCTCACTCGAGGTCAACATAGACGACTCCGTTTGTCAAAAACCGACCCTTCCATCGCTTCTGGGGAGTCTTCCGGTCACCGTAAGTCTCCAGAGCCCAAGTTGATCAAGAAGGAAAACTCTCCGTCGAATGTGACGGTAGACATGCAGGCAGAGACGGATAGGGGTCGAGAAGAAATGATGGGCCAAGAGAGGTTAGGTGATGAGAGAGAAGAAGGGAAGCCGATTCCGTGGAAGCTGAGAGATAGGAAGGCGAGAGTGAAGGTTGATGGTGATCAGGGACCTAGTTTGGGTACGGCAAGGACTGATTTGAAATCAAGTGGGAAGTTGAGGGAGCAAAGACCGGATTTTTCGTTGTCTCTATCAAGGACTGAGATTGAGGAGGATTTCGAGGCGATGATGGGTCACCCGCCACCTAGGAGGTCCATGAAGCGACGTAAGGCCGTCCAGAAGAAAGTAGATGTAAATCTCTCGCTTTTTCCATGCATCTGTATTCATTTCGCGTGCGTTTTTAATTAATCCAGTGCAATATCATACCTATGATAGGTACGAGTTTGACCACGGTTGACATTCTTTTAGGGTTTTTTCAAAAAATAAAACCAAAAAAAATAAATCAGAAACATACTTTATAGATTACAAACTCAGTTTTAACTTTTGTGACATTTTTGGGATTTTGTAAACATGTTTTCAAGATTTTTTGTTAGAAATTGGAAAATGGTTAAAATAAACAAATTATAAAACTGAGTTTTTATTTTATAATACCAAGTTTAAGAATTTACAAATTCATTATCTAATTTGTATGGATTTTTAAAAAGATTTATTTATGTTTTAAAAAGAATTGTAGAAAACAAAAAAATACAAAATGTAAAACCGCTATTTTCATAATTAAATGCAAAATGTATATTGTCGGAGTAAGATTTTTAAAAATATGAGGGGATCCAACTTGCTCCTCTCTGTCTGTATTTGATTGTATATCTGATTGTTTACGACGGTGGCAGAAGCAAGGGTTGAATTCTTTATGAAATTCAATCTTGAAATTACAGGGCTGAAGTGATAGATTTAAACTAATTGCATGGTAAAAAGTTACTTTTTCATCAAATTTTGTTAAATGGGGACTATTTCCTGATTGTAATTTTGTTGTCTTATTAAGAATAGATTTCCTGGGCTGTGGTTTATAAAGATTAGACCTGATATTTCTATAATAGGCGCTTACCAATGGCTAATTTTCTGGATATGCTTTTTAAGGGTTTAGTAAATTTATATGATCAATGGCTTTTTTGTTGTCTTAGTAGGAATAGATTTCCTGCGAATGACTTTTTTCTGAAAGTTTTGGGATTCTGATGGCTTTTTATATAAAACTAGCCAGGTCTAAGTGGCTACTTATATTGGTTGTGTGATTATATTTCGTTTATGCAGAAACTCTCTCCTGGGTTGTGGTTAACAGAGGTCACACCTGATCGCTATAAAGTCGACCATGCCGAAACTGGAAAGGTAATGAGATCTTTGAATCTTTCCCTCTGCAGTATTTTAAATTTATATTTTAGAACTTGTGAGGGTTTTTTGTTAAGAGAAGTTGCGGATGATTTTATATGAGAAGTTTCAGCAGGCGCCAATTTGATGTTATTCGCACCTGTAATGCACTCGGGCATGAATAGTAGTTAGTTATGTCAGTTGCATTAGTCTCGGCGGACTTTGTCTATCCTAGGGAGTATTGGATTTTAATTTATTTATTTTTTCTCGTATTTGATTCCATTTAACAGAACCATGTCTAGTAGTGTAGCTCTGTAATAAAAATACCATTGTGTGTTTAATCGTATAACCAATTAAATCGTAACTTGGTGTTTGACATACGTAGGACTATCGTTTTTAACTCTTACAAGTTGCTAAGAAACGACAGATTGTCTGTATTTTTCTACACCGTGGTCAATCAGTACGTTACATTATATACTTAAAAAAAATCTCTTGAAATTCTGAAATATAACACTTAAATACTACTCTATTTACTTAAGAACTATATAATTAGTAAAATACTACTAATAATTTTTTAAATGGGGATCACATCCAGGAATCAATTTTTATCATGCAGTTTCTTCCATTTCTATCACTTCTATCCTGTAGTAACAAAATAAATCCTTACCTAGATTGCACCAATGGCAAATCCTAGTTCTGTCAGTAACATAAGACACGCCGAACTTTAGCATTGCCGTTGAGGAGGCAGATTATTAGTTTATTCTTTATTTAATTTTGCTGTTTAGATCACATGGGGTGAAAGTAATTGCAACCTCAATTTGGTTCATAGCAGTTGTGTGCAATTGGAGCTAAATTTAAGTTTTCTTTATTTTACAGAAATAGTGGCTGGATGCAGTGGCAATCATGGGAAGGCGTTTGAAGTTCCAGCTTCATCTCCCCGGACTGCATTTGTTTACATCGACCTTTTTTGTTATAATCAGTATACAGACTTTCAGCATTCTCTCCCAGTTGGTGAAATTTTATTAACAATGTTAATTATAAGTTATATTTAAGATTAGTCCCTTTTGCTTTGGGTGGAACTACATCGTATAAATTTCTTTGTGGATGCTCTTATGAATCATGAGAAAGTATTTTGTTTAATACAAATAGTTGTTGAACTCGTGTTGGTTTAGCTGCAATGTTTTCACAAGAATCTTTCAAATTGTGGTAAGAGGATTTTTTGCTACTTTTGCATCATTTGGATGTTTACACGTCTTATATGCTTTGATTATATCCATTGGTATTTAAAAAGAGGGAAACCGGTAGTTAGGGTATGTAAAAAGAGAAAGTGGTAGTTTGGGGTTCAAAATCACAAAAAGTGGTTAGATTAGGGTACAAAACTGCAAAAAACCCATTGGAATTCATTCGTCTGCAACTTTAAACAATTAAGTTGGCTTATTTATATATAAAAAGAAGTATCCTATTTCAGCTGATAAAAACTTTTGTAGCTTCTCATGGGCACTAACTAAGAGACAAAAACTTATTAAGTTCTAAGCAGTCATATGATTGGCATTCCAGCAAAATGGAGCTTAAAAGCTGCATTATACAACTTATATTCGAAAAATAATTCTTCAATTCACATGTTAACTGTGCACTGGAAGTGGTTATTGATGCCAACTTAAGCTTGATATTTACTGCTGAAGTTTACGTATTATATGTTACTTTATATATGTTAAGAACTGATAATGAAAGTTTAGTATTTTCTGTTAGTTTGGTAAAGCGTAGGACTTAATGTAAAGTATATCAAACTATGTAAGTAACCAGTGAGAATGATACGCGTGCCACTCTCTGTTTGTATCGAGCTATTTAGCTCGCAACTAACCGTGTAAAAATCAGTTAGAAACAGATAAATAAAATACTGTTTTCTCTCTTTAAATTTCATCGTTTTTCTTCATTTTAATGGCGATTTTCTGAGATTGTTCATGGTATCAGAGCAATTGTCGTATTCCGCTGCTATTTTTCGCCTTTCTTGTTGAAGATTATTGTTCTACATTACTGTTGGTCTGCTTTCTCTTGATTAATTAGCCAAAATTGGAATTAAGCAGCTACATGCTTTGATTTTTTGCGCTTAAATTCGAGTTCTTGCACGTATTCTTGTGTATTCTGTGTTTGTGATTGGAGACTAGGGTTTTTTATCGGAGAATTTGGATTTGATCAGAGAATTGGGTATTTCTTTAAAATCTAGGGTTTCTTAATTGAATTGGAAAATTGAGGTAATGACAACTAATAATATGACCTATAATGCTATTATTGATGTAAATAGTCCATACTATGTGAATGTTAGTGATATGAATGTCTCTAGCCTGGTAAATCCACCATTAAATGGAATTTTTTTTATCATATACGGAAGAGGGGAATGGAGATTTTCATTGGTATGAAACACAAAAGTGGGTTTATATATGGGACTTTATTATGTCCAGGAGCTGAAACTGGGCTTTGTAGTGTTTGGAAAAGATGTAATTTGATTGTGGTATCTTGGATATTAAATTATGTATCTCCTGAAATAGCACAATCCATTTTGTATATTGAAAAGGCTAGTAAAATGTGGGAAGTGTTAAAAGAAAGATATTCACAAGGAAATGAGCCTAGAATCTTTGAGCTACAGAAAGAAATTCACTCATTACACCAGGGTACTTTGACTGTAACTGAGTATTTTACTAAACTGGAGAGTTTATGGTTGGATTTGAGTATCTTGAGCCCTTTGCCCCTATGTACTTGTACAACAATGAATGGTTGTGATTGTGGTTTAATGGAAAAACTGAAGAAAATAGAGGAGAATCATTTTAAAGTGGTGTTCTTAATGGGTCTAAATGAGTCCTTTTCTGCTACTAGGGGACAAGTTCTAGTTATGAAATCTATTCCTTCTACAAATGAGATGTTTCAAATGATAGTGCAAGAAGAAAAACAAAGGGCTATGGGTATTAATATCAGGGGTTTTACTGAGCAAGTTGCTATGAATGTGAGTAATGATCCTACAACTGATGTTGCATATGGAAATAAGTTTAATAAACCAGAAGTTAGGTGCTCTCATTGTCACAAACTGGTCATATGAAGGATAAGTGTTATAAACTACATGGATTTCTACCCTCATGGAAATTTAATGGAGCAAGAGGGCAAGAAAATAGGCCAAGAAATGTGAATTCTGGTCCTACCTATGCACATCAAGTTGCTGATATTGAGAAACCACCTCTAGGACCAAGTGATGTTGGTTCTTCTATGTCTCAAAATCAGTTCAATCAGCTTATGGCTAATTTTCATAAGCAAATGCAAGGAATTGGCTCTTCTGGTGATAATGTTGCAGGATCTTCTTATCTTGTCTTCACCAATATGACAGGTACATGCTATCATACATGTGCAAATGCTAATCTCATTAATAATAATATTGATGTTAATCCCTGGCTCTTTGACACCAGTGCTAGTCAACATATGGTTAGCTATTTAAAGTACTTTGATACAGATGTTGTAGATTATAACTCACAAGTTTTCCTACCAAATGGGGATACTGTACTAGTTACTCATATTGGAAGTGTTCAATTAAGCCCAGAATTGAAACTAAAGAATTTTCTCTGTGTTCCCAAATTTGGCTATAATTTGGTCTCAGCAAGCAAGCTAACTAGGGATGAAAATTGTTGCAGGTACTTTGTTGATAAGTACTGCTTAATACAGGACCTGAAAACATGAAAGATGGTTGGAAAAGTTACTGAGAAGCAAGGATTGTACTACTTACAAGATCCAAGAGAATTGTTAGCTGCTTTTGTTTCTACTGTACAGGTTAATCCTTTAGTTTGGCATAGCAGGTTAGGTCATGCATCTCATGATCAAACAACTATGTTTAATGCCTTTAATAAATGGTCTCGAGGGTGTAATTAATTCTCCTTGTGAAGTTTGTCATGTTTCTAAACAACATAGACTTGTGTTTCTTTCTAGCATTGTGTTTCTTTCTAGCAGTATTAAGACCAAGATGGCTTCTAAATTGGTTCATGTAGATTTGTGGGGGACCTTATGGTATTATATCAAATAAAGGTTTTCAGTTTTTCCTCACTATTGTTGATGATTTTACAAGATGTACATAGATAAATATGCTGAAAAATAAGAGTGATACATCACTTATCTTCCCTATGTTTGTAAAGATGGCAGAAACTCAACATGATAAGAAAGTTAAAACAGTGAGAAGTGACCAGTACAAAAAATTTCTTGTTAGATTTCTTTCAGAAAACTGGTATTGAACACCAAACTAGTTGTATAGGAACACCATAACAGAATGGTGTAGTGGAAAGAAATCATCAACACTTATTAAACGTTGCTAGATCCCTTAGATTTCAAGCAAAACTGCCTATTGAATTTTGGGATGACTATGAAAGATTACATTTACAATGTCCACATATTATACATAGATCCAAATTTAATCCAAGGGCTAAAACGTATAGTTTTGTAGGTTATCCTTATGGGACTGTTGACATGCAAATTTTACGTCCATTAAAAATGTGACACGTGTCATTCAAATCAAATATCAATTAATTACTAATTTCTCAGTTTAAGAATATACTTGTTATTAGTAATTTAAAATCGAAAAAGAAATTATATTTTATCATCTTATAAAATCCATGATGATAATTTATATAAAATAAATGTATTTCTTTTTCTAAAAACCATTAAATGTGGTATAAACAATGAGATACTAAAATTATAGTACTCATTAGTGATCTTTTCAAACATAAATATAAGTTTGATTCATTTACACAAGTCATGAGATCGTTAAGATAATGGGTCCAAAGTTAAGGAGGTGGCCTTACAAATAAAAGCTCATCCCAAAAGCTATAAATAGAGGGGTGGGGGTACCATTATTTTCACAATCAAAAAAACCTTGAAGACTAGAGAAAGAAGCTCCTCCACAGCCGCCAGGGAATCAGCTCCGCTCCTCCACGACCGTCAGGAAATCAGCTCTGCTGCTCAACGGTCGTCAGGAAATCAGCCATGCTCTTCCGCAAACGTCAGGGGATCAACTCATAAGAGAAGCTCTGCACACACCGGCCTCAACGAATGCCTTCAAAGTCTGCAACAAATCTGCAATAAACTTGGCATTAAATCTTCAAGAACGTCTACAAGCAATAAGCAAGACGTTTCTGCAAATCAAAGTCTTCAAGTTATTCCCCAAATTTGAAGAACTTCTACAACAAACCGGCATTCGATCTTCAGGAACGACTACAAGCAATAAGCAAGACGTTTCTGCAAATCAAAGACTTCAAGTTCTTCTCCAAATCTGAAGAACTTTTATAACAAACCGGCATTCGATCTTCAGGAACGACTACAAGCAATAGCAAGACGTTTCTGCAAATCAAAGACTCCAAGTTCTTTCCCAAATCTAGAGAACTTCTACAACAAACCAGCATTCGATCTTCAGGAACGACTACAAACAATAAGCAAGACGTTTATGCAAATCAAAGTTTTCAAAATTCTTCACCAAATCTGAAGAACTCCACCCAAGAAATCTACAACAAACCGCCATTCGATCTTCAGGAACGACTACACAAAAGCAAAAACACGTTTCTTTAGATCAAAATCTTCAAGTTCTTCCCCAAATCTGAGGAGCGTCAAGATCATCAATGAAATCAACAAAACTACAAAGTTCTTTATCAAACCCGAAGAATTTTACTCAACTTCAACAAACTCAACAAAATTCATCAAATAGTCTACAACAACATTTCGAGCCATCACAAATTGTTCGAAGAGGAGAATCAAATGACTTTCATTTTTATATTTTCTTTTAGAAATTATCAGAGATTATACCCGTAAATTAATTGATAAATAAAATTTACTTTGATTCGCATTCATTTTTCCTGTCTTCAGCGCTTGGTGAAAATTTGTGTGAAACAAATTTTGGCACACCCGGTGGGACCTCTCTGCCTTTCATCTCTTCTCTTCATCAAATCAAGTTCACCAACAATTTGATGACTCCAAAGAAAAACTCCTCCAAATTAATTGAAGATTTTTTCTTACTCGGTGAGAAGAGGACGATTTCAAACGTTTACAAAAGAACTCGAAGCAACAAGTCTTTCGACACTCAAGCATTATATCAACCAATAGAAACTCCAACTCACGCAGAAGGCATCGAACTTGGGGGCAACTTAAACTCAGCATAGTACCTACGCATACGACCTCAAGAGGCTCTTACTCGTGATGGAAAATCTGCCGCGAAACTCATATATGAACAACTTGGCAAAGGTGAACAAGAGGGTGATGAAAAAGATGGTGTCACTGCTTTAGACTCGGAGTCTCCACTTAATAGCCCGCGATCTTCTGACTCAACTATTATGCCAGCCATGACTACAAATACATTGACATTGGAAGAACAAGTTTCCATCCTAACAAAAACTCTATAAGGTCTCATGAAGGCAACAACAGAGCAAGATACCCAATTTGCAATATTAAAGAATAAGGTGGAATTCCTGGCACAGACTAGTGAAACCGTTGTAAATGAAGAGAAACCATTCGAAGTTGAAGGGTCTTCAAGCAAAGACAAAGGGAAGAGGAAAAACATAGAGGTTCTTCCTGATGGTTCAATTCCTGTTGATCAACTGAAGGATTTCATACTTGGCACCGTTAAGGGACGCTACGAAGAAGTGACACATTCCTCATTAAGCTATGTCAAGTCTTACAACATGAGGATAGAGCGCTTGAAAATACATACGGGATATCAACCCCCAGATTTCTGCAATTCGATGGTAAAGGAAATCCAAAGCAACATGTAGCTCACTTTGTAGAAACATGTAGCAATGCTGGAAGGGAAGGAGACCTCATCGTAAAGCAATTCATCCGAACATTGAAGGACAATGTGTTTGATTGGTACTGCAACTTAGCACCTGGATCAATTGACAGCTAGGAACAACTCGAGAATGAATTTCTCAATCGCTTCTACAGTACCCGCCGCACAGTGAGCATGATCGAACTAACCAACACGCGCCAATGCAATGATGAGCCCATCACCGATTACATCAACAGATGGAGGGGATTGAGTTTAAAATGCAAAGATAGGTTGTGTGAGTCGACCGGCATCGAAATGTGTATCCAAGACATGCATTGGGGTTTGAGATACATCCTTCAGGGAATAAAGCCAAAGACTTTCAGAGAACTAGTAAGTCAAGCTCATGACATGGAGTTAACATTTCAACATACGACGATGATGATTTGCATAATGCTTTTTTACATTTCAACATAATGCTTTTTTACATAGAGATTTGCATGAAGACGTATATATGGTAGCTCAACCAAGATTTTATCAACTTGGTTATTCAAAAGTGTGTAAGCTAAACAAGTCATTTTATGGCTTAAAATAAGCCAATAGACAATGGTTTCAGAAACTTACCACAACTTTGACAACCTATGGTTTTGCTCAATCTCATACAGATACTTCTCTTTTCACAATAAAGCAAGGTACATCTTTTCTTGCTTTACTTGTCCGTGTAGATGATACTATTGTCACTAGTAATGATGCTGCATTGGTGAAAGGAGTAAAGAAATATTTAGACATAACTTTCAATATCAAAGATTTGGGAGTTCTGAAGTATTTTTTGGGTCTTGAAATTGATAGATCCTCTACTGGTTTGACTATTTGACAAAGGAAATATACTCTTGAATTATTGGTTGATACATGCTTATTAGATTGTTGTCCTGTAAAATTCCCTATGGAAGCAAATTTGAAATTGAGAAAAGATGATATTGATCCACTACCAGATCCTACGGTTTATAGGAAATTGATTGGCAAGTTGATGTACTTGACAATCACCAGGCCAGACATTACTTTTTCTGTCAATACTTTAAGCCTATGGAGAGGCCTTGCTTATCTCATTACAATGCTATGATTAGAGTTCTTAAATACTTGAAAGGTACTCCATCACATGGATTGTTTTATTCTAGAAAGTCCAACTTGCAGCTAAAGGCTTGTGTTGATTCTGAATGGGCTTCTTCTGTGGATACACGAAGGTCCATTTATGGTTTTTGTGTCTTTTTGGATGAAGCTCTAGTTTCTTGGAAGAGTAAGAAGCAACAGGTTGTATCTCGTAGCTCTACTGAGGCTGAATATAGGGCTCTTGATGTTTATGTCACGCCCCAAAATCCGGAAAACACGGATATCGAGGCATGACCTTTTTAAAGAAAATAAAAGAGAACCTGTTGGTACAAAATTGAAATTTTTAAAAGAAAACACTTGCGAGCTTAAAGGAACAATTAAATAATAAATAAAAGTGTTTGCCAAATGCGGCTACAAGACGAGATAGCTTTGACAAATTTATAAAAGAAAATAAACGAATGTAAATTGCTCGTAGGCTACAACCTCAAAAATGCTTTAAGTAAAAATAAAGCGAAAGCTCCAAACCCATGTGACGCATTGCGATAGCTCCTATCCAAATGTGCCAACCTATATGTACCTGAATGACAAAATTGTAACGGTGAGTCCCACGCACATAACTAGACGGGACGGCACCACAACACCGTCACTCCATCTCATAAATGCAAGAGCTCATAAATTCTACAACTACGATAATCGACGTATAAGAAGAAAGATAATGACATTCTACAACTACGATAAATTAAATAAATTAAATACACATCAACAGCATACATGAACCTCTCACGCCACCTACCCCAGTCCGTAAGGTATGTCATTCCCTATCCCTTCGGCCGTCTTCTGTCCCCGAAATTAGGGAGAGACAGAGACCATTGCAACATAAAAGTAGATTTCTAGTGCGCACTTGGACCTCTCACGCCACTCGTCCCAGTCCGTAAGACGAGTCATTCCCTATCCCTTCGGCCGTCTTATGCTCCCGGAATTAAGGAGAGACATAGACCATTGCTAACAATAAAATAAATATAGTGCACACTGGGACCTCTCACGCCACCTACCCCAGTCCGTAAGGTAGGTCATTCCCTATCCCCTCGGCCGTCTTCTGTCTCCGGATTTAGGGAGAGACAAAGACCATTGCCACTACAGCTAAAACACAAGGCCTCGGCCAATAATATAAAATCATCCAATTAACACAATCTCATACGTATAAATATTAAGGCTGGCCAATAATATTATACTATTCAAATAACACCATCTCATACGTCACTTAACGTAATACAACATAACACATAACCACATGTACTAAATTCACAACTAGCCAAACGCCAATACAACATAAAATCCCTTTCAGGCATTTTAACAAACACCTTGTATGCATAAACTACAATTCACCATTATTCAACATAAATTTATCCAATTCCATCAACAACTATATAATCCCATAAACAACTAATAAATCATGCAAACCAATCCATAATCTCGCTAATTCGAAATAAATATATCTAACTCATCAATTTCTCCCATTCAAATAAGTGAATAAATCATAGAACAAATAAACTCAATTAACAATTAAGAAAATAATTAAGATAAAAGGCAAAAACCCCCAATTTAAATTAACCGTAAGACCTAATCCTAACATACACCCTCATCTAGTCGCAATGGATAACCCCCGTTATCTTAGAGCGTAGTGGAGATGCTTCCGGTATGAACCCGCTAATGGTGGTTTCCTCCTCTTCTTCTTCTTCTTCTTCTTCTTCTCTTTTCTCTCTTTTTCTCTCTTGGCTGATTTTTAGGTTTAAAGAATTGAAAAGTGGGCTGATTTTAGGTATAGAAAAAACTGTTTTTACAAAGTTTGTGAAAGCGAACTATTTGGTCCCCAAAGTTCTAAAAGCTAACTCTTAATCCAAAAATATTGTTTTATTACTCAAAAATAACAAATCTTTAGAAACAAAACTATTGGGTCCTTTTTATTTATAAAATTAGTAACAGGTTTTTAAAATAAACCTTTTTGGAAGAGTTTCGGTTTTTGGCTAAAAATTAGTCGAGTGACCGGTTTTTGGTAAAATTAATTCCTAATTAAAAACACTTATAAAAATATGGGATGTTACAACTAACCCTCCTTAAAAGAATTTCGTCCCGAAATTTTCTTTCTAAACAACTATACCCAGGAATTATAAACTTCTATAAACAAGGCCTAAAAATTCTAAATGTACAGTTCGTGTCATAATTCAAGAAATAACATATGCAGGGTTCACAACCTGTAACAACTCCATAACTCAAATGAGATAAACTTCAGATAATGCACAACATGTAAAAGTAACCGCCTGTATACAATATCTAACAAAATGAAAGACAGCAATGTAAAAGAAGCGGCTGCAACATAAAAGAAAATAAGGTAAACTAAGAAGACATGCTTCTACCTTAACAACTCCATAACATCTACAAAACTCAACTCAGGTAAACACCTATATGCAATATCATAAATAATAAAAGACATGCAACAACTCCGTAAACTCTAGGCGTTATAACAAAAATAAATTCCAAACTCTAGGCGTTACAACCCTTCCCCGATAAAGAAATTTCGTCCCGAAATTAGAATGCATCTAAAGAAAAATACCTAAAGAAAAGTCGAGATTAGGATATTTCCTCTTCATCTCATCCTCGCGTTCCCAAGTTGCCTCCTCGGCCCCGTGGTGTTTCCAAACCACCTTTACCAATCTAATCGTATTTCCTCGAAGTTCCTTCTCTTGTACATCGATAATCCTCATAGGTCCCACTTCGTAGGTCACATCCGCACTAACCTCAATGTCCTCAAAGTCCACCACGTGTGAAGGGTCGTGATGATACTTTTTCAACATTGACACATGGAACACCGGGTGGACCCCCGCCAACTTTGATGGCAAGTCCAACCGGTATGCAACTTCTCCAACTCGGTCCACGATCTCAAATGGTCCGATAAATCTCGGGCTCAACTTTCCTTTAGAGCCAAATCTCATAATCCCCTTCCTGGGCGAAACTCGCAAAAATACTTGATCCCCCTTTTCGAATCCAAAGGTCTCATTCTCTTATCCGCATAACTCTTTTGTCTACTTCGAGCCGTCTCAAGCCTTTGCCGAATTAACTTAATCTTTTCGGTTGTTTCTTGAATCAATTGCGGTCCTAGCATTTCCGCTTCTCCCACCTCGGTCCAACACACCGGAGACCTACACGGCCGCCCGTATAATGCCTCGAAAGGTGCCATGCCAATACTAGCTTGAAAGCTATTATTATATGCAAACTCTACTAAGGGCAAATGGCTTTCCCAGCCTCCCTTGAAGTCATTCACACATGCGCGCAACATATCCTCTAGCACTTGGATAGTCTGCTCTAATTGTCCATCCGTTTGGGGATGAAGCGCCGTACTCATTGTCAACTTAGTTCCTAAGGCATTTTGCAATGCACCCCAGAACCTCGACACAAACCTCGCGTCTCGATCCGATACTATCGAAATCGGCACCCCATGAAGTCTAACAATTTCCTTAATATACTTCCGTCCCAAGATTTCCACCGAATTCGTCATCTTAATCGCAATGAAGTGTGTGAATTTAGTCAGACGGTCGACCACAACCCACACAGCGTCATTCCCACTTACCGATTTAGGTAAATTGGTCACAAAATCCATTGCTATCCTTTTCCACTTCCATTCCGCTACCGGTAAGGGTTGGAGCATACCCGCCGGCCTTTGGTGTTCCGCTTTCACTTGCTGGTAAGTTAGACACCTGCTAACATATGAAGCTGCATCTCGTTTCATTCCGGACCACCAAAACTGTCTTTTCGCATCATGGTACATTTTCGTCCCGCCGGGATGAACGGCTAATCGGGAGTGGTGAAACTCCTTTAATACCTCGTTCCTCATGTTTTCTGTCACATAAGTCCTTCCCTTAAAGCGTAGTCCTCCATCGGTTCCTTTCGTCCAACCCTCTAATCCTTTGCTCGAACTTATCTGTTTCTCAAAGTTCTCCACTTTCTCGTCCCCATCTTGAGCTTCCAGAACCCTACTCACAAGTTCCGGTTGTACCACCATTGTGTATAAGGTCCCCACATTAACATGTCCCAACTCCAAGTCGAACTCGTTCACTTTTCCCATCATCCTCCATTCGTCGATCGCCACATGTGCTAAGGTCGCATGAGACTTTCGACTCAAAGCATCCGCCACTACATTGGCCTTTCTCGGATGATAGTGCAAGTCGTAGTCGTACTGTTCCAAATATTCCATCCATCGTCGTTGTCGCATATTTAGATCACGTTGGGTAAAGATATGCCCTAAGCTCTTGTGATCCGAGAATATTTCGAACTTTTCCCCGAACAGATAATGCCTCCATATCTTCAACGCATAAACTATTGCCGCTAGCTCTAGGTCATGTGTCGGATAATTCTTTTCGTGAATCTTTAGTTGTCGCGAAGCATATGCGATAACCTTTCCGTCTTGCATTAAGACGCAACCCAAACCTTCCTTCGAAGCATCGCAACACACTTGATAACCCTTCCCTTTCTCGGGTATAACTAGTATGGGAGAACTAGTCAACCGCTTCTTGAGCTCTAGGAAAGCTTTCTCGCAAGCCTCACTCCACACGAACTTCACCCCCTTCTTAGTAAGGTAAGTCAATGGAGTTGCTAACTTCGAGAAATCTTTGATGAACCGTCGATAGTATCTAGCTAAACCCAAGAAACTTCGAATCTCAAACACATTTTTCGGTTGTGCCCATTTCGAAACTGCCTCAATTTTCGTCATGTCCACCTTTACCCCTTCTTCCGAGATCACATGTCCAAGAAATTTCACCTCATTTAGCCAAAACTCGCATTTGCTAAAGTTCCCGTAAAGTTGGTGCTCCCTCAACGTGAGCAACGCTAAACGGAGATGCTCCTCGTGTTCCTCTTTTGAACTCGAGTAGATCAAGATATCGTCGACGAAGACTACCACAAACTTGTCGAGATACTCCTTAAATATCCGATTCATTAACTCCATAAATGCCGCCGGCGCATTAGTCAACCCGAATGGCATGACCACAAACTCATAGTGACCATACCGAGTCCTAAAGGCCGTTTTTGAAATATCATCATCTTTCACCCTCAATTGGTGATAGCCTGATCGTAAGTCGATTTTTGAAAAGAACGTTGCTCCCTTTAGTTGGTCAAACAAATAGTCAATTCGTGGTAGTGGGTACTTATTATTAATAGTCACCCTATTTAGTTTTCGATAGTCGATGCACATCCTCATCGATCCATCCTTCTTTTGCACAAATAAGGCCGGTGCCGCCCACGGTGACGTACTCCGCCTAATAAACCCCTTTTCTAGCAGTTCTTCTAACTGCTTACTTAACTCCTTCAATTCTGCTGGTGCCAAACGGTACGGGGAAATGGCTATGGGTGCCGTTCCCGGTACCAAGTCGATAGAAAAGTCTAACCCTCTCTTCGGTGGTAACCCAGGTAGATCCTTCGGAAATACATCGCGGAAATCGTCCACTACGCGTGGCCACATTTCCACCTCCTCGTCGTTATCCACTATCGAGAGACTAGCCAAAAGACAACACAGGTTTCCCACAACCCGCTTGGAATAATAAGGAATTGAAGAAAGGGTAGCATCCCTTTCCCCCACGAAAGAACACCTCATCTCCGGATGAAGTTGTAAGAAAAACCTTTCGTCGAACACAATCGATGAAAGAATTGAAATGAACCAACCAGTTCATTCCAAGTATCACGTCAAATCCCGACATCTCTATAACTACCAAGTCAAATATAAATACGTGGTCCGCGACCACCATCTCAAAAGACCGACACACTCGGTCCAACACAACTCGACCCCCAACAGGAGTCTCTACAACAATCGGGTTCTCAAGAACCCCAATTTCTAACGACAAAGACTCAACTAGATGCCTAGCTATAAAAGAACGTGAAGCCCCCGTATCGAAAAGAACATGTGCCCAAGATGAGCACACAAGAACCATACCTTGTACATTTGCCGGATCTCCTTGGTTTGGCAACTGTGGCAAGGCAAATAGACGTGCTTGAATTGGTGGGTTTTCTTGCGGTCCTCGAATTCCCCCTTGGTTTCCTCGATTTCCTTGGCCTTGATAGCCTCCTCGGTAGTTCCCACGGTTCCCCCCTCCTTGGTGGTTACCTCGAAACCCTCCCCCTTGGTTCCCAGGTAATTGGTGTGGTGGTACGAATCCTGGTCCTCTTGGTGGTGGTGGTGGCAACCTAGGTTGGTTAAAGGGTCGGTTGGTGTCGATTCTTCCTTGTCCCCCGGGACAAACCCTTGCCGTATGTCCCATTCGGTTGCATGTCCTACATTGGACCCTAGGGCACTCGAATTGTCGATGGCTCGCGTCTCCACAGTGGAAACACGCTCCCCTTATCATGACGTTTGTTGGTGGTGGATTAAAAATCCTCTCTCCTCTTCCCGGTTATTGAAATCGCGAATTATTCGCCATATCCCAAGTCCGATTCTTCTCTTCCCTCGGAGCATTTCCGGTTTTCGATTTCTCCGAGATTCGCTTGTTATGGAGTAGAGCTCCTTCCACAGCTTGGGCTGATTTTACCAATTCATTATAGTTGACATGTCGAGCCGATGCCAATTGTAACGAGATGGTCGGATTCAACCCCTTCATGAATCTCCTACATCTTTCTGCGCCCCCTATAACAGATTCTGGGGCATACCTCGAGAGTGAGGTAAACTTTAGCTGGTATGATTGAACTGTCATACCCCCTTGATACAGTTCCTCAAAACGCCTTCTCATTTCATCCTTATAGGAATCTGGAAGAAACTGTCGATTAAACAATTCGATGTACTCGTTCCATTCGAAGTTGCTTACGTCGTACGTATCCACAATTCCCAACCACCATTTTCGTGCTTCACCCTTTAGGTGAAACTGAGCCATATTCATTCGTTGCTCCCCATTAACTATTCCCGCTGCCGATAAATATTTCTCCATTTCGTCCACCCATCCCTCAGCTATGGATGGTTCACCTACCCCATCAAAGGTCGGAGCCCCCAATCGGGTGAAGTTAAGCAATCCATTGTTTCTTGAACTCCCAGCTTGTGCATTCTGCACCATCATTTGCACCACCTTCTGAAGGTCGGTCATCACTTGATTAGCATTAACCGTTTCCGGTTCAGGTGCAAAAGTCTCTTCTTCCAGATTCACTTCCTCATATTCATTCTCAACCTTGGGTTGCTCAGGTGGTGGGGCATTAGTGTTACCTCTCCCCCCACGACCTCTAGCAGCCCTTCTTCCTCTAGTTGTTCCTCTGCTCCTTGGAGCTCTTCTTACTCTTCCACTTTCCCCACCTCGGGTAGCCGCACCGCTTGATGGTGATGCGCCCCCGCGTGTAGCTGGTCTCTTTTCACTAGTCCTTGTGGTAATAGCCATTACTACATACATTTAAAACCGACACTTTAGTTGTCTTACTCGACACTACTACTCATACATGTATATCCATACATGATAAAAGCTCGGTTTACAACTCAATCACTTTATCAAGCTTTCTAAGGTTCAAAAACTGATTTTTACGAATTCTCAATTTCGACGATATAACGTTTTGACTTTTCCAAAATTAGAAAATGAAAATTCCGATGCCAGAAAGATAGAGTACTGAAAAACGAAGCCAACGCTTCAAGCGGAATCAGAATCGGAGTTAAAACGAAGAAGTTACGAGCGTTTGAAGTATAGCGAGAAAACTGCACAATTATCAGGGAGAGACAAAGACCATTGCCACTACATCTAAAACACAAGGCCTCGGCCAATAATATAAAATCATCCAATTAACACAATCTCATACGTATAAATATTAAGGCCTCGGCCAATAATATTATACTATTCAAATAACACCATCTCATACGTCACTTAACGTAATACAACATAACACATAACCACATGTACTAAATTCACAACTAGCCAAACGCCAATACAACATAAAATCCCTTTCAGGCATTTTAACAAACACCTTGTATGCATAAACTACAATTCACCATTATTCAACATAAATTTATCCAATTCCATCAACAACTATATAATCCCATAAACAACTAATAAATCATGCAAACCCATCCATAATCTCGCTAATTCGAAATAAATATATCTAACTCATCAATTTCTCCCATTCAAATAAGTGAATAAATCATACAACAAATAAGCTCAATTAACAATTAAGAACATAATTAAGATAAAAGGCAAAAACCCCCAATTTAAATTAACCGTAAGACCTAATCCTAACATACACCCTCATCTAGTCGCAATGGATAACCCCCGTTATCTTAGAGCGTAGTGGAGATGCTTCCGGTATGAACCCGCTAATGGTGGTTTCCTCCTCTTCTTCTTCTTCTTCTTCTTCTTCTCTTTTCTCTCTTTTTCTCTCTTGGCTGATTTTTAGGTTTAAAGAATTGAAAAGTGGGCTGATTTTAGTTATAGAAAAAACTGTTTTTACAAAGTTTGTAGAAGCGAACTATTTGGTCCCCAAAGTTCTGAAAGCTAACTCTTAATCCAAAAATATTGTTTTACTACTCAAAAATAACAAATGTTTAGAAAAAAAACTATTGGGTACTTTTTATTTATAAAATTAGTAACAGATTTTTAAAATAAAGCTTTTTGGAAGAGTTTTGGTTTTTGGCTAAAAATTAGTCGAGTGACCGGTTTTTGGTAAAATTAATTCCTAATTAAAAACACTTATAAAAATACGGGATGTTACAGTTTGCACTACTGAGATTGTATGGTTGGAAAAGTTGTTGAAAGATTTAACTGTGGATCAGTCAACTGTTCTGATATATTCTGATAGCAAGTCTTCTATTGCTCTTGCTAAAAATGTTGTTCATAATGAGAGAACAAAGCACATAGAGGTTGATTGTTACTATATTAAAGAAAAGACTCAAGCTGGATTGATCCATTTGATGCATATCTATTCTTCAAATCAGATTGCAGATGTGTTAACCAAGCCATTGAGTCTTCATTTGTTCAAAACTTGTGTTGGCAAGATGGGCGTATTAGACATGCATTGCCCATCTTGCTTGAGAGGGCATGTTGAAGTTTATGTGTTATATGTTACTTTATATACGTTAAGGACCGAAAGTTTGTAAAGTATTTTCTGTTAGTTTGGTAAAGCGTAGACTTAATTGTAGAGTCTATCAAACTGTGTAAGTAGTCACTGAGAATGATACACGTGGCACTCTCTGTTTGTATTGAGTTATTTAGCTCGTAACAAACTGTGTAAAAATCAGTTAGAAAAACATAAATAAAATATTGTTTTCTCTCTCTAAATTTCATCGTTTTTCTTCATTTTAATGGCGATATTCTGAGATTCTTCATTTACTATTAATTTCTTCTGATTATGAAGGCAATTCCACAGTTTGAGTGTCAAAGTTTCAACTTCTTGTTAATTGGAGCATTTTACTTCTTAAAAAAGTTGAACTCTATTGTTTGATCGGTGTTAATTTATGATAGTCCGGTTTTACTTTAAAATGTTATAAGTGTAAGCTTGATTAACCTAGCTTTTTCTCGGCCCCATAAAATCTAGCTTATTTACTTGAAAGCTCTAACCAGACGAGCATTGAATGTGTCTGTAGTTACACTGCATCATTGCATCTCTTTATAGTGTAACATTGCATCTCTTTACTCTTTTAGTTTGAACCTTGTTGATGGCATTCAGGGACTTAGACAAGGTGTTTCTTCCCTCCAGAAGTGGAAAAAACCTTGCACAATTTTATTCTGTAGCTCGAAAGGAGGCTTGAGTTTTTGTTACCCTTGCCAAATCTGGCCTTTTGTCGCCTCGAATTTGATGCATTTCTCTGCCGGGGTGACTCCTACATATCCATTTCCCATCAAATGTTTTAATTGAGGGTCAATATTTGTAGCTTTATGAATCTTTGGACTATTCTTGTTAGAGTAGTGATGGCTATCCATTGCAACAATACGAACCGCTAGTGTAACTTGCTCAATGATAAATGCACGTAAACCCAATTTTAGTTTTTACCTGATGAATTTTTCAGCACCTACTTTACAGTACTCCCTCCGGCCCAAATTTATAGTTCTACGAAACTATATACAACATCCGACTTGCAAAATCATCGTATCTAAATTTCCAAAGTGAAACTATTCAAGTATTAATTACATAGACAAATAAGTATTCACAACAATGCGGTTAATAACAACACGACGTTAACAATAATAATAGCAATGTTTTGTGTGTATATGACAGAACAATATGTTTTTTTAAAAACCGATCAACATAGGGGCAAACCCGGTGTTAAAACTCCCGTTATGTGCAGGGTTCGGGGAGGGGTCGGGCCACTTTGGGCCTAATATAGACAACCTTCCCTTGCATTTATGCAAGAGGCTGTTTCCACGACTCGAACATGTTACCTTCAAGGCTCGCCCTCTAAAAATCGATCAACATGTTAAACAAAAATATTAAGACACTCAAACAAGGACGAATCTCCCTCGAAGCTTAGATTTGATTTGTTTGAGTTCATGGTCGATCCATAATCTATCTCTCCGGAGCTTAACTTGCCAGAGCCTCTCAACGGCAATACGTAGATAATCGAAGATATTTTTAGGCCGACGTTGGTTAATGCAACTTGTTGGTGATGGATATACGACCAAGAAAGACAGGGATAGAGTAGAAGAAACACAGCGCGATAAACTGCAAGAAGAGAGGGAAATCCACTTGGTGGCAATGCAACTTAAATAAGATAATTATGAGACGCTTGAATTTGATACAATATTAGTTTACATCTATCACTGTTTTAAAAAGCACGTTTCATAGTAAAAAAAAAAAAAAAAAAAACTCGATCATTTTTCGCTCATTAAAAGGAAAAGGTCAGTCCAAAGTTTAGAAAAGCTTATAAGCTTCATTTTCCAATTTTTATGCCCGCTAAAATCTTACGTTTTTTTATGCATTTAGGGTAGCTCTTACAAATACGTTTCACGTTAAGATTTCGCTTTTTAAAATATTGAATTATTATATCATACTATATATATAAGACAACCCAAGAAAAAATGAGGCTTTCAAATTTTGATCATTTTTTTCAAAAATGCTCCTACACTTTTTTACTAATTACTCATTTACATTTATTCAGACAAAATATAAAAAACACATAAAAAATCATTATTTTTTCAAAACAATTATAATCTTATACCAAACAAAATCGTTTTACGTGTATTTTGTATAACAAAAACATCATATCACTCACCATTTCTAATTTAATATGTCCATTCAATAAATATATATTTTTTAAAAATTTATTTATCCGGATTATATATATATATATATATATATATATATATATATATATATATATATATCACGTCGCACACGCAACACATGGATAAAGAGTAACGGTATACTCTTTAACAAAGAGAAAAATTTACGAAAATAACGGTGTATATATACACACCACAATTACCCTTGCTCTTAACAAAGAGAAAAATTTCCCTTAGTAACGGTGTATATATATGTACACCACAATTAATAATATCATGTTATTAATACTACGGTCTTCATTTTTCGTATCAAACACGATATTTATAGAACCGACGGTATTTCTAATACAATACTATCATAATACCGCTCTAATCCCATCCTACCAATAAAAATCAAATAATTTCTAATACTTTTTATTCGAAATATAAAATAATATAACCCTAATAAAAAGCAAAAAAATGCCAAGTTTCTTACTTATCTCTTTACAGTGGTATTCATATTTCCGTTTTTAAAAAACCAAAACGTGACAACCTCACTCTACCCAAATTATCTCCCATGATTAATTGCAAAAATCTCCTTAGACTAGCAAAAAACTCCCTAAAACAAAAATACCACACATTTTCAGAATTACCCAACTCATCATCTTCACTAATAAATGAATTTACAAAATTATGTTACCAAAAAAACCTCACAGCTGCCCTAGCTGCCATGTCATCACTCCAAAAACACAATCTTTGGGCAGACCCAATAACATATTCACATTTAATTAAAATTTGTGATAATACCCAAGAACTAAAATTAGTACATGACCACTTATTCTCTAATGGGCACCAACCCAAAACATTTATTACCAACATTTTGATTAATTCTTATGTTAAATATGGATTTTTTGAGGATGCCCAGAAACTGTTTGACCAAATGCCTGAGAGAAATGTGGTTTCTTGGACTACTATGATATCGGGGTACACGAAGTGTAGGCCCGAGAGGGCTTTACAGTTTTTGGTTTTCATGGGTAGGGATGGGATTACGCCGAATATGTTTACTTATTCTTGCGTTTTGAGGGCTTGTCATGGTTTGGGATTTCTTCGGCAGCTTCATGTTAGTGTTTTGAAAGTTGGGTTGGAGTCGGATGTGTTTGTTCGGAGCTCGTTGATTGATAACTACTCGAAATGGGGAGAGTTGGGCGATGCTTTGCGGGTTTTTGATGAGATGACGACCGGTGATTTTGTTGTTTGGAACTCGGTTATCGGTGGCTTTGCTCAGAATAGTGACGGGGATGGAGCTTTGAGTTTGTTTAAGAGGATGAAAAGAGCGGGTTTTTGGGCCGATCAGTCGACTTTGACTAGCGTGTTGAGGGCTTGTACTTGTTTAGCCTTGCTGGAGTTGGGTAGCCAAGTTCATGTTCATGTGCTCAAGTTTAATCGGGATTTGATCCTGAACAACGCTCTTCTTGATATGTACTGCAAATGTGGCAGTCTTGAAGATGCTCGTACTGTTTTCACCCGGATGTTTGAGAAAGACGTCATTTCTTGGAGCACTATGATAATAGGTTTGGCTCAAAATGGTTTCAGTTTCGAAGCGTTGGAATTGTTTAACGAAATGAAAAGATCGGGGACTAGACCGAATTACGTTACTATGGTTGGGGTTTTATTTGCCTGTAGCCACTCTGGTTTAGTGGATGATGGGGAGCATTACTTCAAATCTATGAAAAACATGTTCGGGATTAACCCAGGGAAAGAGCATTATGGTTGTATGGTGGATCTTCTAGGAAGAGCTGGGAGGCTTGACGAAGGGGTAAAACTTATCGAGGGCATGGATCACGAACCAGATGCTGTGACATGGCGGACTTTACTTGGAGCTTGTAGAGTGCACCACAATTCTGATATTGCTATTTATGCTGCTAAGAAAATAATAAATCTTGAACCGAACGATGCAGGGACCTACATACTTTTGTCCAATATTTATGCAAATTCTCAGAGATGGAACGATGTTTCTGAAGTGCGTAGGTTAATGAAATACTGTGGAGTGCAAAAGGAACCAGGGTGTAGCTGGATAGAAGTGAAAAAACAAATACATGCTTTTATACTAGGAGATAATTCTCACCCACAAATCCAATCAATTTATACTGAGCTGGACCGATTAATACGGAAGTTAAAGGAATTAGGTTATGTTCCAGACACAAACTTTGTCTTGCAAGACCTTGAAGGGGAACAAAGAGAAGACTCTCTTTCTTACCACAGTGAGAAACTAGCAATTGTTTTTGGTATAATGAGTTTGTCGAGAGAGAAGACTATCAGGATTAGGAAAAACCTAAGAATTTGTGGAGATTGTCATACCTTTGCCAAACTCTTGGGAAAGATGGAGGAGAGAGAGATTGTAATCAGGGATCCAATCCGTTATCATCATTTTAGTAATGGTGTTTGCTCTTGTCGGAATTATTGGTAGCAGATGATTGGATTCTTCCTTTACTCAAATATTTTCTCAACTAGATATCCACTTTCTAACCATGCTGATCAAGACGAAAGCATTAAGACCTACAAGTGATGTTTACCTCAATAATGTATTGGAGTGTAGGAAGAGAAATTAGAAACTGACCATGACAGATGTTGTCTTCTCTTTGTATCTCCCTTATCACTGCCACCTTTACAGGTATACTAGCATGAGCTTCGAAGTAGAAACTGACTTAAATAACTTACATGAGTGTGCTTGTTATGGGATTTAGACGGCTAGATTTTCTTCTTTGTAGGTCGGAATGTTTCTTTATGCAATTTAAAATTTTAGAATTTTTCACTCAATCCATAACTAGGACAAAGAAATTTTTTATCTGTACAAACTTTTTTCTTTCTATGTTTACTTTTTTTCGGGCTTTTTGTGGGCCTTAAGAGATTGGAAATCGAACTTGTAGTTCCTACACAAACCTGCCACTTCTATGTTTTTATCGAATGTTCAAACTAATTCCTTGATACTTTAATATCTGCTACAGGTTCCTGAGTTGAGTTGGTCGAGTATTTGGAAAACTGCTTCCAAGAGCTTACGAGTAATTTCTGAAACCATAGTAAGCTAAATGTAAAGATGAACAAGAATTTATAAAGACTCAGCTTTGTGAACACTTTCCTATCATGCACATGAACAGGTTTGTTTCTAAAGACTTGTAACTGTGATTTTTAGGAGTTGTTCTGGTATAGAAAAAATGCGCTTTGATATTGCTAGAACACGGAGTAAATAAGGTGCTTTTACGTAACCAAAGTTACTTGAGTCTAAAGTTCCCGAATTGGTGCATTGTTTCCATAAAAGAATACAATTGATAACATGAACTTGTGAGCTTTTATCTGAATTTATACCATTCCGTTATTTCATATGTTTTGACAGGTCGAACCAAATAAAAGATTTTTTCATGGTCGGTGACCGGTGTGATCACTTATACATAAATCAAACTTTATAAATGTTTTGAATGCTTTGTCATTTTTTTTTCCTATTCCTATGGGCATGACAATGTTACTGTATCAAGATGTCTTATCCATCTATCCGGGAAAGTGGATATCTCCATAAATTATTTTCAGATCAATAATTTTTATTTCAAGTTCTGCATAAAAATAAGTTGAACTCAGACATTGCTATAGCCCTTGTCAATTTTTAAATTTTAATTTTCTCTGTTGAAAGTCATTTATAGCATGAATAGATTTTATAATAATTTTATGTGGTTATACATTTGCTTAGTAATAAACATCTTTTTCTTATTCACATTAATCGATCCAAACACAGAACCGCGAATGGCTATATTAAAGAAAAAAAAGTAATGAATATAATTTTGAGTTCTTAACTTTTTTTACAAAAGTAAATGGTCCCTCATACAGAAAAGGGAATTAAAACATTGCCCGTGTTTTACTTATTATCATGAGCTGTTTGACCAACAATATAGTATTGATAAGCTATAGGCATAACCTAACTATATTATTATAAGGGCTCTAAACATTGTTTATTAACAAAAGCCAATGTTTAGATCTAGCACTTATCCAAGACAACATGCTACTTATAACGAAAAATCATTGAATAAGTGAACCCCAACCCAAATCATGAAAAAGACATCCCACATGAAATTATTTTGTAGACCACAAAAACCAATAAAGCAAGAGAAAAGCAAAGGATGAGATGGCCATTTAAACAGACAACCTTGTTCCTTTGCTCTCCTGTCATTCGACATATTGATACATATTAAATACTTGTACCAATTAGATACCAACTCGGTCATTTCCTTGTGGTACCCGACTTGAAAAAGTAAGTATAACCCCGAATATTTTGCACCAACAGATGCAAGCAGACCGGGATGTGTAACCCCAGAAGCTGCATTTCGCCTTGAATTTTAGCAACCCCAGTCCCTTAAATTAGGTATAAACTAGTTACCTCATTTTAGCCCCATTTATGACAGCAACATGAGATGGATTATATTTCCATGTTGCATACTTTCTAGTAAAAGCTTATTGTCCGTTTAAGACTATGAACGGAAAATTCTTACGAGTAACAAAGCTTATTTTTGTAATTTACTAATGAAAGTAACCTATCAGGAAGATAAGGAACGAACTTCATTGATTACAATGAAAACGTTCTTTTTTTCTTCTACTTGTTTCAATTGTAGACTTTTATCTATACTGCTCCTACAATTCCCTCCTTGGAGCTAGATAAGGACTACTCAAGTTTGTGTAGGATCCATCTAAAAGGTAGAAGGACCCTTCTGAGGTTATCTTCAGCAACTGACATTACAAAACCTATAGAAAAGTACAGACATGTCTCATTATTGGCATGTGGGTTGTTAAAAGACCGAATTGAAGGGGTTAAACTGTAAATATCATAAAAATGGGTGTGGTCCCTTACTTCGTTTGGTACTAACAATGCTCCAAGACTGTAATTATAACTTGGGCTGTGACATGATTACCGCTTCTATGCTCCGAAACTTTACATTGAAGGACCATTTCTTAATTTGTGAAGTGAAACCTAATTTTGAAAAAAAAAAAACATCCTTGATGGAACCGGCCCTCTCTGGCATTATTTATGTTCTTTACTTGACCATTTGCTATTTGTCTTTTATAGTTGGACCCCCATAGTTATTTGGTTATTTACGTTTTCGTCTTTTGTAGAGAACTTTCTGTAGATAACTTTCTGTAGAGAAATAGGTTCTAAGTTTTTATCATGTTGGGTTGTGTTATGAGTAAGGAGGAACCCCAAGTCCTTTCTCTTCTAAGTTCTCGAATTTGATTCCTATATTTCTCTTTTTATTGTCTAATTGAGGTGTGATTATCACTTGATTTCTCATCTTATTTTCATGAAACCTCTAGGTTTCATCATTCCGGTGTATAGTTGTTTTATAGAAAAGGCTTAAGTTTTTTTTCTTTTCATTTTTACCCTTTTAATTTCTCTTTCAAGTCATCATTTATATCGCAAGTCTTTCTTCACTTACCTGTTAAATTTTACCCAAGGAAAAACCAAAGCGCACCTATGGAGGTCTCTTTTTTTCGTTTATTATATTATTTTGTTGGACTAGAAAACTCTTGAAATTAATTTGTTGGTGATACTTACAGAGCAATACATTTTTCAGACACGTCAAACTGAATATATTTGCATATCGCTCTGCTAACTGATTAGAATTAGAGATGTATTACTGTAGGTCTATGAACTTTAACACTCCAAGAGATGAGGGGAGAAGGAAACATTGGTTACATTATTCACCTGAGAAATGTACTGGAAATTGATAATGAAATAAGCATGCTCGCCAACGCATAATGCATCTGCATCATTTCTTCTTCTTTTTCGGTTTACGATTACAGAACAATGAGCCAAATCCAAACAGACTTACAGTGCCAAAGGCCATGCAACTATGTGAAATATGCAATACAGGTGTAATTCTAACACCTTCACTACAAGCTCTGCGATTCTTTTTCAATTGAGGTCTTTTTGACGAATTGTAAGGATAATAAGCAGAAGTAGAAGAAGAGGACGATGACCTTGACAAACTTGATGGAGATTGTTTTAATGAATTTTGCTTATTTAAAATTATATTCTGTTTTGGATCGACAGCTGAACCAGTTGAATTGCTACGCGATAAGAACTGCAATGGCCTAATTACGCTCTTGCCCCTTCCACTCTCGACGTTCAAACTAGTGCTCCGTCTGAACTGCCTGAAGATATTCAAGAACGGCTTTTCCTCTTCGAATTCAAAACTGTTGCATAGAAGAAGCTCTTTAAGTTTCTTTGTTTTTGACTCTTCATTCACATTGGGGTTAGCATTTGGCGGAGTACTATTTGAATCAAGCTTTTGGACGGAGTTTTGGCATTGGATTTGTTTTGGTTTCAAGTTTGAAGTTTTGATCTCCATAGGAAGGATTTTACCATCAGAAAAGAGCTCATCTGCTGGTGAAATCTCTTGGGTGAGTCTCTTTTCGTTGCAGAAAGTGAAATCGAATTGGAAACTAGGATCAGATGTATGGCGAAAATCTTGACTTGAGACAGTATTGTCTGTTTTGTTACGGTCACAGGAAAATGAGATTCTTGGGCTACAACGGAAACTGGGAAATTCAGAGCAGACATCAGCTGCCATGTTATGTTTTCATCAATGTTGGTTAGAGAGATAGTAAGAAAGGGAGGCTGAGAGAGAATTTATAGTCATACAAATATTAAGTTTTGTTTTTGAAGTCAAAAGAGAAAGTGAAAAGATATACTTGGGGTATGTGAACAAGAGGTAGCTTTTGCTTATTCTGCCTGCATAATGCTCTAGCCTTTATTTGTTTACTCTCTCTTTGGTGCAAAGTATCACAGGCAGTTCAAATTAAAAAGAAATAAATTTGGGAGAAAGTTTGGGCATTAGAAGGCTACTTGGAGGGGGAGAGAAAGAGTGTCTTTATACTCCTATTAAAATAACTTATTTCCGCGGCAAATGAGCCTAACTGTCCGATAATTTTTAGTACTTGAAACGACAAAGAAGCCGTTGAGTCGAACTGATTATTTACGGGAGTGCCTTCTAGAATTCTGGATACGCAACGACCTGTGATCTTCACAAAACCTTATTATTTTATAGGTCTTTTTTTTTACGGCTTGTGTATATATGACCCCCATTAATAACCAAAGATGAAGTCTAAGCAAGCGCTTCATATCTCAGATAGGTTTCGGTGTAATTCGCGCCCGCTTTTTTCTTTTTTAGTTTATAAAATTATCCACATCGATCATTCTTTTGAAATATATTGAAAAGAGCCCCGACTGTTCTATGGATAGTTGTTTCAAATCCATCCCTTGTGATAATTCTGGATAGAAAGAAGTAACTTTTTTTACCGTCGCTATTCACTAAATTTCGTTTGGGCTAGTTTGGGGTTTACTTGACATTGCGAAAACATCTTTGTTTACAAATTACTTCTGAAAAGAAGAAAGACAAACCTTTACAAACATTTAAAAATGGAAATTACAAGTTTAACCGATGAAATCTAACGGTATGAAGTTATTCACGAAATGAATTAGGTGGAGACAGTCGGCTCCACCTAATTTATTTCCTGAATAGAGTATGGAAAAAAATTATATGTGAATTGGCTCATCACATGCATAGAATCAATATATTTTGAATAAAAACCCCTATTTCGGAAAAAATTGACTAAAAAATAATATATATTTTTATGTATTTTGATTAAAATGTTTATTCGGTCTCCCATTTTACGGGAAAAAACTCAAATAGTATGGAAAAAAATTATATGGAAATTGGCGGTCATGAACGAAGGAAATGAGATTTTAACCTATCCCAATGTTTCTCTTACTCGAGAAACGTTTTCCTATTAACAAGAAAGATTAATCTTTAGGAAAAATGCAATCTTCATATAAATGTACTTTCATATTAAAATCCAAACGTAGCAATTTGTTCAAGATAAATATTATTATGTATATACCACGTGTAGACGACAAAAGAGTACAAGAAATGTGGTTATGATATAGGCTGGCATATCAATCATGGCTGGACAAACCACGTTACACTTACTAATCCACCACATTGCTTGATATATTTGACATCTCAATGTGTTCCAAGTGGAATTTAGTGAAATTAATTGGTAAAACCGTAAAATGAAATTCAATGTACTTTATTTATAATGTACTAACATTTACACTGGATCACTGCAGTAACTTGTTAAACTCTTTTAACTCTGGGTTCATGGGATATACAAAGCCACCCTTAAACAGCTAAACTCATTACATGTTTGTACATTTTAATTTATATAATTTTATCCACATATCATGATTTCATAATCGTTATTGCAACACGTATTTAAGTGATGACATTCCCCCTTAAATTTATTTCACGTGTTCCATTTAGTACAGACTGTACAGTTAAATTCCCATTTAGTGTTGCAACGAAGTATATATCAATTATCATTACCATTCAATATCAAAGTGGTGAATTCAGAAAGAGAGGAAATATGGGATTATTAATACCATAACACCCTTTCATTTCATTTTAGTTATTTTGTTTAAAATTGATACTGAGAAAATCTTAATAATCTTTCATGATTTCATCCCTTGTCAAAGATTAATTTAAAAAAAGAGCCAATAATTATTTTCTATCAAAAGAACCAAAACGTTAGGAAAGAAAACCTTAATCAATTTTTTGTCGCCATTTCTCCAATTTATAAGATTTTAATTGCTCTTGGTCACGGTTTAGTTCTTTATATTCTCTTTAAAGGTACTAGCATCTGTATTTTGCTTATGCTTATCGTATATAGTTTGTTGTCGAAATCATTCTACACCTTCTTTTTAACATTTCATCAAAATTACTCCTTTCTTTATTTCTTTATTTTGTAATCTCTTTTTATATTACTGTTTCGAAAATTAAAATATCGTGTTTTGTTTCATTTTTTTTCTTTCAATATATTCTCTAAATCTATGATATTCAATATCTAGAACTTCTTGTAAGTTTTTATTTCTTCTCTCTCTAATTCGTATCTTTTAGTACCTCAATCCTTTAAATTAAGCAAATTCATTCTCGTTTGCTCGGGGGGTATTTAGATCCAGCATTAGAGTCCAAGCGGGATTAGGCTTAGACAAGAAAAATATATTTTCATTTTCATTTCCATCAAATAATCTTAACCTCTTAGTACCACCCCCATATGATAACCTAATTACATCATTTTAACATCATTTGTAGTCTTAAGTCTAATTGACCAACCAAACATGGAACTAATCATGTGCCCCGGCCACTGCACTTGCAGTCCAATCCCATGTATACTCCAGTCAAACAAGGTAAAGGTCGCGACACGGGATCTATATATATGTATCTTGACTATTGCCCTACTCTGCATATGACATATTCCGTCTAGGATGACGGCAAAAACATATTGTTGAGGAAAACACTCTAATGTTAACTATATTGTAAAAGAAATACTAAATGTGTTACAAAAAAATAATCGACCTGAAAAATATACCCACTGATGTGTAATGTCCTAACACGGTGGCGAATCATTCCTGTCAAAAAATAATGGAAAGCCGGTCGAATTTCCAATGCTAATCACTACCTTAGTCCAACTCCTTTCCTCATCTTCTTATTCATCTAATATCTATCATTTATTTGTAATTTGTATATTATGGTCAATTTTGGAACATTTGTGTCTTATTTTTGTCTAGTTGCACGTTCTGTAAATAACTTGATTTTTGTAGTCTCATTTTAAAACTCGGGTGATCCAACCTGAACGTTCAGCCTTTTCAAGCCAAAATTCCGAAAAAAAAAATGAAGCCAAAATTCCTAAAAAATGAAAGTCTAGATGAAAAAGAAACGTACTCATGTTAAAGCGTTTCTTTCAGCTTCTAAAGTCCATTCATGCTTATGTTATTTATAATTTAAGGGTTTGCTTGGTTGACTTTTTTCAAAAAAAAAACTAGATAATGTTGTCCCACACACTCATCGGGATAATTATGTCGAACTTAATAATATTGTTAAATGAAATAAGCTAAATAATACTGTTAAAGAAAAATAAAATGAAAATGCCGAACTTAAAAGTTGCAACCAACTCATCAGTCATTTGTTATAATTTTGTCATTATTTCGTATTTGTATAATGATATGATCTCATTTCTAATTTTTCCAAGAATAAAAAGTTTTTCTTCTCAAATTTTTTTTTATAAAAGACTAATAAATGCACTTACCCAAATAGTTATAAATTGTTAGCATTTCATATTAACAATTAATTAAAACTACGATGACTAGATATGTCATGTGTAATGTCACATCAGTCGATTGATTTATTTCTGTAGAAAAAATGTATGAACAAAAAATATGTCAACAAAATTTTAGGTTTATGTTTTTCATCTTTGACAATCTTTGTGTCTTAGGGCAATTTAGTTTTGACAGTTGCGTTGTAGGATAACGAAAGCCCAATCAATTGGCCTGCCAATCATGTTTCCATTTTATAGCTTTTCAAAAATAAACGTTAGGCTCAAAGAACAACAAAAAAATGCACCACCTTCAGCTTGTTTTTCTTTAAAAAAACAAACATGCATCCTATGACTTAATGGCCGATATTCAAATCATTATCGATTTGATGCTTGCACCTTTCAAGTTTCGTAATTAGTTTGTTGTACTTTTTATCCATAAAGCTGAACCTTTGAGGTGTACATGGTTGAACAGCTTAATGAAAGATGGAATATTTCATTTGCTAAGCTATACTTTTTAACCTCAATATACTCGAAAAAAGAGATCGTTAAGGTTAAAAGAGCGTGCCCTTAGAAAATGATCAACCATGGTCATGAATTGATGATACCGTAAATTAATCACATGCTATACAGTACATAACTATGTAATGTAACTATGTACACTAAGCAATATATATGGCTATATATGGCCCCTATATATGTTCAAG
Organism: Primula veris; assembly: GCA_963682055.1. Lineage (NCBI taxonomy): Eukaryota > Viridiplantae > Streptophyta > Magnoliopsida > Ericales > Primulaceae > Primula > Primula veris. Next base: position 14,966,201 of record OY821749.1, read on the forward strand.
CAAATTCGTAATGCATGGTATAATGTAGTACACTTGTTCATAGCTAGTTCCAATTGAAATGCATTAAGTGAACAGTGTTATGATGGTAATAATGAAACCATGGTACGGTGCTGCATAAATAGATCAATGTTTTCAATTTTCTCATTTTTGCTTTCTAATTGTCGACCTATTTAAATTTCCTCCACATTTCGTGCCAGTAGTACGTGTCATTGGATGATTGCAACTTTAATTTAGTACCTATGAATTTGAAAAATATTCTTTTGATGTTTAGTTTTTTCACCTTTTTCCGTCTCAGACTAATACAAGTCAAATTATCGAACCAAATTTTTCAAGTTTTCTGACCTAACGAGCTACATGAAATATGAGGGATTGAGGGGAATAATATTATTTTTAGAGTCATGCATGTCCTTTGTAACAACATCCCTTCATCTCGTATTAATAACTCTTTGTTTACACTGAGACAACATATGGTACAGGAAAGTTGTGGAACCAATATATCTTATATGGGAGGGGGTTAATTATATGTGGATGATCTTTCTTTTTTGATTTTTTTACCAAGGTCAGTAATTTTTGGTAAAAGATATGACAGACCCCCCTTTCAACCTAATCAGACAATTGATGTTATTATGTAGTATTAAGTAAAATGGTTCATAATCAATAAAAAAAAATGTCTAAACCTGACAATGATTTTTGTGACAATCTGTTTACGGACGGTTTTTGTGATGGATTGATTGAGTTGTGAGTGATGAGCTTTTAAATTTATGATAGTTTATAATGAATTTGACCTCCATTACTAAATCAATTTTATTTGATTGTATTGTATTTTGGGCCAGAGGTAAAACTAAATATATTTGTATTCCGGGTTAAGTTGTTACTAATAGAAAAAATTAGAGGCCGATAAGAAATTTTTTAAGTTTTACGACCATTAATTTTTTTTATTAATATAATATATCATTTTAAACATTTTAATTGGAATTTAGTATCACTTCATAAAACATCAATTGTTTTTTTTTCTCCCGTCAATTTATTGATACGTGACTTTATATTTCTCATCATCTCTATCATCTGGATCTCCCTCTCTCTCTCTATATATATATATCTATCTATGTATAGCTATACGAATATAATATAGTTATAATTACTTTGAGAAAAGCCGTCTCCGTAGTCATCGGAGCTCCGGCAATACCTCACCACTGCCATCTCCGTCACAGCCTCCGCTGCAACTCCTTTTCCGGCACGCTCTCTCTCCATATCATCTCATTCGCTGTCTCTCACTATACATGCATATTTATCTATACATATACATCGATATATATACATATACATCGATATATATATAGGTAGAGGATATATGAACACTAACAAAAACACCAACTTAAACATCAAAATTCTAGCCATTCATTTCAACGGACAGGATTAAAACTAATAAACTAAAAAAAAAAAACATACGCTAAACTCTCTCCTCAAAATATATCATCTCTCTCTGCTCAATAAAAAACATCTCTCCCCCCTAAAACAGAATACACTTCTTCTCTCACATTTCACACGCCACAACTTTGCGACCATCTCTGTTCGATTCCTCTATCTTTCTCGCATGGTTTGTTTATCTGAAGGTATCATCACACCCTCAAACTTTTTGTTCAATTGTCATTTTGATTTTTATGTTATACTAATTTTATATATTTGTTATTTTTTTTTTTCCGAATTAGGTTGAACTAGGTTCAATAGATTTTAGGGTTTTATTTAAAATGATTGATTGGATTGTAGTTGAGAAATTATAAATAATAAATATATAAAATTAGCAAATATATAATAAATTGCGAATTTAGGATGAGTGGTGTCACCTTATTTAAGATACGTTTTTCATCAAAGTTTCTCTTTCGGCTCGGGATAATAGGATTACACATGGATCCTGGTACGTTTCAACCTTTATTTTTCCATTCTTGTATTTTCTCGTCGAGTTCTGTTTGGGTAAGGGAGCATATATAAGTTAACACTCCAAATGCAGCTAGTTCTTCGACAACATCATATCTGATTTTGCATCAAAATACAATTGGTGCGTGACCCTTGGCAATAAGTTGATGTCCCGAATTTGTTAGGCATAACAAATGTAGTTCCGTAATTGTATTTTCTTCACATAAACCAAATATTTCATAGTATATACTATATTTTTACGGGGGCCGGGAAAAAACAAAACCCGGCAATGCTGCAACTTTAAACAAAATTGAACTATGACTAGTTGCCCGCCAATCGTTAATTTAATTAAAAACAAATATCCCAGCTAATTAAAAACAAATATGTCCAAATGAGAAGTCATATTTGTTTTTGAACAACAAATATGTTCAAAAAAATTGCATTAGTCTCTCAAAAAAAATTGCATTAGTATGTCTATTAGTATGTCCAAAAAAATTGCAATAGTCTGTCAAAAAAATTGTATTAGTCCATCTAAAAAAATTATATTAGTTTGTTAAAAAAATGGCATTAATTTATCTATTACACTGTCTATTAGTTTGTCAAAAAAGTTTATTAGTTTGTCAAAAAAAATGTATTAGTCTGTTAAAAAAAAGTTATTAATCTGTCAAAAAAATTGTATTGGCCTGTCAAAATATATTGCATTAGTCTGTCTATTATTCTGTCAAAAAATTGCATTAGTCTATCTATTAGACTGTCTATTAGTCTGTCAAAAAAAAGTGTATTGGTCTACTAAAAAAATTGTATTAGTCTATCAAAAAAAGTGTATTAGCATGTAAAAAAAATTGTATTAGTCTGTCCAAAAAAAAGTCCATTAGTTTGTCCAAAAAATATTTATCAGTTTGTCCTTTTTTTTAATTTTTAAAAAATATTTTCTAAAATATAAAAAATATATTTTAATTTTAAGAAAATATTTTTTTGAGTTTTTGTTTTAAAATTTTATTATTATTATTTTTTTTTAAGAATTTTGAATTTTTAAAAATTTTCTGGGTTTTTTTTTTGTTAACGCTTGCCAACACGGGTCAACGTCGATCAACGTCGAAGACCGGCAGTCAACATTTGGGTCTTATGATCAACGCCAGAGAGCACTCAACTGTTTTGGTCAAACTTTGTTGTTTGATGACCTTTATGTGTTTGGTATATGTATTTTATAAGTGGTCCCAAATTGTTATTATTTTTAAGAAGTGGTACCTTTTCTTAAATAAGAATGTTTAAGTGGTCCCTTCCCAAAATTAACCCCTGTACTACTGTATTTGTATTCCGTTAAATTTGGTGTTTGATGGAGTTTTTTTTTTTTTTTTTAATGTTAAGCGTTTATATATAGTAAAGAGGCTAAGCTCAATTATGCCCTCGGGTTACAACAAAACGAAGAAAAGCTAGGCCACTCTCATAAATTGGAAACCTAGTTTTCAATCATTAAATAGAAATCTATTTCTATTGTTTGGGAATACATGCATTTTGAAAGTTCATAAAAGGGCAGCCTATGATTTTTTTTAAGAATTAGGAAAACGACAGTTTTAAGTGAATTATTCCTCTAAAGTCTTAACGGAGTATTTGATAGCATAATACAAGCACGTGTATTTATTAAGGTCAGAGAAGAAATTTCTAGAGACAAACTTTTTTTAAAATAATGAAATCGGACGTTTAAAATTGACCAATCACTACAAAAAAAAATACCCAAATAGCGACGGGATTAGTGACGGTATTTTTTGTTACGAGCTTATTAGCGACGGTTTTTGTAACGGCTTTGCGACAGTTTAGTCAATTTGCGACAGATTTGTGACAGCTTTTTAAATTAGCGACAGACTTATGACAGCTTTTGACTCTCATTAAATCAAATATTATTTTGTAGTGAATGAACCATGTCATTGTCAATGAGGGGCCAGAGGTTTGCTAATGTAATAAAAAAATTCAGTGGAGTTGCAAAAATAGATATAATTGCAATAAGAAGCCTTTCATCCTTTGATCCATTGAAATTAACTAGTTTAGTTTAAGATCATGATGCTATCTATATTGATCATAAAAACTACACTTTATTAGGTTTAGCTTCTCATTTTATCTACAGTCAATATCTCAGGCTAGCTATCACACTCTTCAAATTTACTATTACATCATCTTCTCTTCTTAATTCTAAAAAAAAAAAAACGTTTTTTCTTTCGAATTTCTTTGTCAAATGATCTCAACTTATAAATAATGTTTACAAAAACTAAACTTAAAATATGAGTAATGAGGAAAGAAAGTGTTACTTTTAAAAATAAAGCAACCATGTAAATTAAAAATATAAATAAAGTAAATAGTCAGCTAATATAAAGATATGTTTATAAAATTTATTACCAATTTATAATAAAAATTCTTGGAAATTTGGAACATCAAACAAAATATGTATTTGTAATGAAAAGTGGGAGGCCACATGGCTGACAACTGGTTTGTCGATTGCTCAACAGCAATTACCCGGTTCCTATTTAATTATCTAAAATTATGTGTAATTTTCACCGGTCAATAACTTATATCAAAATTGTCGGAATAAATTTTTTTAAAAATTGATCATATAGTTCGAATGTTAAATTTTATGATTAGATTTTAAATAAAATTATTTTAACAATTTTGATACAAGTTATAATCCGATTAAAATTACACGTATTTTCGTAATGAACAATTAAATGGAAACGGATTGAGTAATAAATAGTCAGCCTTGATGCATAAAATTAAATAGAGGTTGTATTTTTCCACTGCAATTTATCTGTTTTCACACTCAAACCGTAATTTTTTTTATGAACCGTAAGTCAAATTTATGGTTTGACTTTTGGTCAAACCGTAATTTTGACTTACGGTTCGTAAGTCAAATTTACGCTTTGACTATGAAATTACCAAATTGCCCCCACGTTGAAATCTGAAAATTTTACAGAAGGCCGATCGATCGGCTGTCAGCTCCGATAGATCGGCCAAGCATTCTGTAAAATTTTACAGATTGCTTGGCCGATTGATCGGCTATGAACTCCGATCGATCAGGCAAGCTGTCTGGAAAATCTGTTATTTTCAACGCAAGTTAATTTTCAAATTTTCTTCCGTTTAACTTATTCGTATATGGCGGAACTATAACTTATTTGTTCAGCCTTCAAATTTAGTTTCGTTTGAACCGTTAACTTCGTTATTGAATTGTCTATTATTTTAAACAAATTAACATGTTTTAGAATGCTCGGCCTCCAAATTTAGTTTCGTTTGAACCGTTAGCTTCGTTATTGAATCGTCTATCATTTTAAATAAATTAACATGTTTTAGAATACTCGATAAAATGATTAGTATTCGAAACGACATTTTATCATGTTTTAGAGTTTATAGCTTCGTTATTGAATCGTCTATCATTTTAATACGTTTTGTTATAATCAAAACAACTGCGCAAATAACCGACGAATAGTAGTTTTTTGTGAAAATATAAAATTTTTGAAACAATTATATATTAACCAATAAAGAGAATCAAACACCGACATGAGTATAAATCAAAATACAAGAGATTGGTAAGTAATGTCGAGCAAAAAATTCGCCATAGTTTTGCTTAAAAATGGATCATCGCCACAAATAAAAAAAATACAATGATCAACCCAATATATCAAATAAATAATACCATCAAAAAAAATAATACACCACCACAATAACCAATCGCACAAATGGAACATACGATAAAATGATAACAAAAGATAAACATTAATGGTAATAGTCCAAATGCAACAAGTGACAAATTAGGCAACACACGACTTTTAAAAGCAAACATAAATGTAAAAATAGTTCGAAAGAAAAGAAAATAATAAAATAACGCATTGTTCAAAAAAATTACAAATATGAGACATCATTTAAAATATAAATGATATCATGTAAGCCTCGGTGCCGAAGTACCATCGTCGTCGTCGCCACTCTTCTCTCGCCTATATCCCGGAAAATGCTCACAATAGACTTTGTATTGTTCGGCGCTAATGCGATCAATTTAATCGAGAGTTTCCTTATCCACACCTAAGGAGTTTTTGATCCTTCGATACATTTTGCGTTGAAGCCGCCCATTTTCGTATATCATACGATACAACTCCGTGTAAAAAATTTCGGATCGAGCACATGGAAGAATAGGAACTTGTGATTTGGATTTTCCTTTTGAGAGGTGAGAATAAGAAGCAGCTTGAAAAATTTCGAGGTTTGGTCTATATTGATCATCAGATGACCCGTCGGAATCGGGATCCGTATTGGGAGCTAGAGGGGGATACTCGGCTCTCAAAAGGGGATCGAGAGAGATGGTTTTAGGGCCTACATATGGCTCTAGATGAAGAGAGAGGGGTGTAAAAAATTCACCGGTAACTACTCGGTCATACCAAGTTAGAATATTATTACCGATGACCCGAATTTTCATTTGAGAGAGATTTTTTGTCTCAACAACAATAGTAGACTCGAGTTTAACGCATTTGCAATTGATATTAAAAAAAATGAGAATTTTTGTAATAAGAGAGTCATACGGAAAAGAGTGTTTTGTAAACTATTTGTCTTCTCTCATTGTTTTTAGGATTAAGGTGGCGGTGTCTAATTTGATTTTTCTTTGAACACAAGCTAGAGTGAAAATGTTATCTTCCGTAACATCGGTGAAATTTGAGCTATGAGAAAAAATTATTTTAGCCATAACAAAAAAGGCGATTTTGATTTGAAAGTGGAGACCATTAACTTTTGGCTCTCCACGATGATCGGGGTGAAAGACGAATGGACGAAATTCAAGAAGTTTTGAAACATTATATGAATGAAAGGTTTTCTCGACTCTTGAAATGTCATTACATTCTAAATCTAAGAGGTCGCGTAACTGAAATGCGGAAAACACAAATTTCTTTTTGTGCACCTTGGAAGTAATTTGAAGATCATTATTGTCATTGGTAGAAACAATAAAATTTTCGTAAAATTGATAAGTTTCATCAAATTATATATCATTAGATAAAGAAATTAGGTTTTTCCATTTTTGAAAACCGATGTTCTCTTCAAGAAGAGAAAATTTACAAAGAAATTGTGCATAATCAATAGAGACGATTGATAATTGTCCTATTTGAGATATCAGATTTAGTTTTAGTAGTCTTACCCAAACGAGGAGCGGATGAGCCGATATCTTTAGAACTCACATTTGAAGAGCTTATCTCTCGAACCATTTGATTGAATTTGAGAAATTAGGGTTTTGAAAAAATTGATTTTTGAGAAATTAGGGTTTTTTTTTTAAAAAAACCTAATTAATTTGGGGCAAATCAATGGATTTGGGGTTGAATTGATGTGAAAGGTATGTATTAGAGTGATAAAAATGGAGAATTTTAACAAAAAAAAAATAGTGATTTTGTTGAAGATTTGAGTGTTTTTTATGAAAATGAGCGAATTCTGAGTAATAGAGAGAGAGAGTGATACGTATATGAGTGTATGCATGTATGTATATGTCTGGATAATTTTTCAGACATATAAACGCATGAGTAATTTGATAATTTCACAGTCAAATTGTAAATCTGACCTACAGTTCGTAAGTCACATTTATGGTTCGTAAAAAAAAATTACGGTTTAAAATAAATTGCAATCGAAAAATACAGCCAATATTAAATATAACTAGCACATTGATAGACTGTTGGAGGTCAAATTTTGAGAGTCACTCAACAAATTATATATATAGTTAAGGTTTTAGTAAACGGAGTGAGATGAGGGTGCTCTAACGCACAGTAATAGACCCAATACTATTTGAAATCATTTAGTTGGACATTCATCATCATAAAAGTACACATTATCCCAATAATTCGTGGTCAATAAAATCATTTATTGCATCATAGGTTTTTATAAAAAAAAATTCATTTAACAAGCTTTAACCGTTGAATGAAAAATGATATTGATAAAATGTTTTTAGAAGAGAAAATTTGCCGTCCTTGAAGAGAATTTCCACTATCGTCTTCAGAATTTCTGAGTTCCATTCTATTTGGAATGTTGGTCTTTTAAGTTTTGGTTTATCTTCAAAAATATATGAAACAATTTACTGCATCTTTTTTGACGGATTGCCTAAATTAATATAAAAAAATACATATATAAATGTTCAATAGATCTATAGCCCCACCCACGCCCACTACCATGAGCATTATTCGAATTGTTGGTATTAAGAAAAAGATCAAGTAATAAAGGGAGCAAAGCCATCATTTTCTAAATATTTGCGACTAAATTAGAAGAGTTGTTTGTATTTCAATTTCAATAGAATTAAACAAGACGACATAAATTAAAATATATAGGAGGACCTTTAATTAAGTTAAAACATGTGAATTTTCTTTCTTTATCAAAAAAAAAAAAGGAGAGATGAGTCAGTAACAAAGTTTTTTTTTTTACAATGCTTATTTAAGTGAGATGGTAAATACTTGGTAAATTATGTCTTAGAGCCCGTCCTAATTAATAATTTTTTTACATCTATCTCAACGCCATGTCACATCAATGGTTAAAAATTAGTAAAATAGACTAGAACGTCTGGTTAACTTTACTATAAAAACTAAATAATTTCTCTTTTAGAGGCATTTTGTATAAGGATGGTTAATACTCCTTACATCTTAACTATATTGGGTTGTTTTTATGTACACTTAGAATAAAAAAAACGAGCTATCTTTTTGGTTTAGCTGATACCCGATGGCCGATAGCCCCTCTATAACATTGCCTCAGTCATCATATGATTCTATAGGTTTGAGCTAAATTCCTACAATTTGGCCTAGTATAGCTAATTTTCAAACTTAATCTAAATCGAGTAGTATATTTGTAAATTCAGTTGCGCCAAAGAGAAATGATCTTTATAGTCGAAATGAAGGTTATTAAAGCAGATAATTTATTTCTTCATTCTATTTTATATCTATTATCAATTGGGAAATAACGAATTTGTACATTTATACTACATATTTTTTATTATTGGTATTCTCTGCTTTAGGAATTTTTGAACTAGACGTTAAACAATCAAAATTAGGTAAATTTAGTTACTTTCGTCTAGATTGGAACTTAAATGTTATTTTTACAGTTTTGCCCCTGAATACATTTTCCGATTTGCGCCTAATACTATGATTTTTTTTTCCGATTTAGTATATATCTATTTATACATACATCTACGCATATATTTGCAGAATAAATGCACATTAATTTATAATTAATTTTATACACACAATCAATTACACCAATCACATATGTATTGTACATACTATTATCTAATGATCCCATTGTTTCGAGACATTGACTTGTCAAGTCAATTCAATTCAATTACAAATAAGTAGTAGATGAGGGAGATACGGATGATAAGATTTATAGGACATTTTTTTTTGCTGGCCTTTTTTTTTTATTTTTAACGATTAAAATGAAAGACGCAGGTAATAAATTTGTGAAACCCCAACTACTAAGGTTATAAGCAAACAAACAAAATGATACTCCCCATGTACTAAGTTTAATTATAAATATGTTCAACGATCCTGAATAAAAGGTATCATGACGAGCTCAAAGCTCAATGATTCATGATCGGGCTCAACTCATCTAAATTGAAAGAATATCCAAGCTCGTGTTTTTTATTTTTGTTGGGAATTTATCAACGAATGGAGTTTGATCTTTAAAACCATGCTCCACAAGCATATTTTCCCTTCATGTCTCATGTAAAATATATACATACATATATATATATATATATATATATATATATATATATTATATTATTTGCATTATAATTGAAAAAAAATATGTTTAGTGGGATGCACTATCAGTGGTTAACAATTTAGATACTGAGAACACTTTTAACAATTTAGGTACTGATATATCAATGTTCATCCAATGAAGGACCGAACAACTTAGATCAAAGAAATTGCGGTCATTATATATCGCATTTCGGGATCTATTTTTTTTACGGATGTTGACAGAATTACACTTAGTATGTGATAGGTGAGATAGCATGAGTGCAATTTCATCATTTTGTTTAACGTCAGTTCCTCAATTGTGACATAATTTATAGATCAGTAACTAAACTGTTAAAAGTGCTACTCCGATACCTAAATTGTTAACCACTTGTAGTAAAATACACTAAACGTATTTTTTTCCGTTACAATATCAATGTTAATTTATCCAATATGTAAAATACGATCAGTAACAAAGTGAATGACTGGCGTCTTGATGTATTTTTCTCACGAACAGAGATCACAGGGGAACGAAAGTAGTTGCAGACTTGCAGTAAATACATGGGCACGAGACCATGAATCAAATATAGGGAACGATGCTTTTTACCCTTTGATTATATCTTAAATATACGAAGTCTTTAAAAGATTATTAAAAATAATATTTACATGGCGTAAAACATTAATAGTCGTAAGAGAATTCACAATGGTTTTGTTAACTTAAGATTGTTAATTAGTGACACATATTTGTGTTAAATGTCACATATGTATATTAACCATAACGTATACCATTTGAGTCTCACATTAGTGTGTTTTTCTTAACAAAGTTATCCAATAATTTATCACAAATAATAAGAATGATTAAAATGAATTTTATTATTGAAAATGGAAAAGAAATAGATAGTAGTTATGATAGAACATAAAAATCAGACCCGAATATTCTATTCGGGTAATAATCAATCCACTTTATAAATGGGTATCCAACGCTTAAATGGGTCATCACATGCCTTTTATAGGAGAATAAGGTAGTTACTATCAAAAGCCCAAGCCCACTTAACTAGGGACCCATGTCTGAAAAACCCCCTGAGATGAAGACATTTGTCAACATCCTAGAAAGCATAGTTGCTTATAAATAGCCAACTACCCCTCCTAGAAAAACACCAGAAAATCGATCCAAAAAGTATAGAGAGAAGTTGAGAAAAGAGAGAAACTAGTCAAAGTTTAGCCTGAAAAGAAGCAAGCCGAACACCGAGAGAGCCGAATATCGAAGAGAAAGAAGAACGACCAAGATAAGAGATTAAGCAGTCAAATCGAGCACAATTGTAATAAAGAAGTACTAATCCGAGCAAGTGTAACAATCCGAATAAGTGTAATAATCCGACCAATAATAAAGATCAAGAAATGTCCATTATTTACCGTTGATTTACCATTATTATATCGTTGAAAAGCCTAACGTGATCGCCAAAAGTTATGGTTTTATCAAATGGCGCCGTCTCCGGGAATCATCTAGTTCCCAACTAGCTTAGACTTCGAATACCAATACTCTACCAGACGAGCGACAATGGTGACCAATATGGAAGAAACCCATCCCGAGATAGTAGAAACCAATAACCAACACGTGCAGATTAGCCAACAAGACCTCGACGATCTACTCGCCATCCGCGATAGATACGACGCTATCCAGTCCGAAAACCAACCGACAACCTCTAATGTCCACCGAGAACAACCGATCGAACAACCCCAACAGCTTGAAGGGATCGTCGAAGAATACCAAACGTCCTCAGAAGACGAACAAACCTTGCCCGTACTAAGGCGCGCAAGAAGACGCATACCCGGATCCCAGGCAGGACCGAGCTCAAGAGTCCCTTTGCCAATGGCCTCAGTCAACTCTGGTGCCCGTTTACAAACAAACGAAGCTGACCGGCTTGGTATGCCTGAAGGTCATGAACTCGAACAGTTGTCCCGATTACCGACTCACCCACCAAGGATGATTACACCACCCACGGTGGAAGTACAACACATCGTTCCAATAGCTGATGAAAGGAACAACGCCCAGCTGCAAGCTCAGCTGGCAGCGTGTATGACGGCCATGGCAGCAGACGGCATCAGACTGCCGGGTACTCAACCTACCAACGCAGACAAAGATCCACGTCGTGAAGCGGAAGATTCCGCCTATAGGGCCGCCTTGGAAGCGGCGGGCCGGCGACCAGATCAAGAAGTGCCCCATCAAGGGGGCAACGTCCCGATAACAATCCCTCCGACCTTCGTCCACCCAAACGCGTATACGGAACATGTCCTCGACAGAAACCCGAAGGACGATAGGTATCCCGAACACATGATCGGGGGAGGATATGGACCACCACCACAACAGGGGGGATACACCCCCCCTACCAAGCCACGGATGAAGCGTTCCAACAGGCTTGGAACGTATGCCAAGAAACCCCATGTACCAAACAGATCATGCGGTACCGCAATCCTGTGGGGTTCGTCATCCCCGAGTTCAGGCTCTATGATGGAAGGAGTTGTCCCATTGACCATCTAAGGCACTACAAGACGAAGATGGAGCTATGGAGTGATGACCATGCGATGATGTGCAAGTTTTTCAAAAACAGTTTGGGCCAAGAGGCTTCATCGTGGTACCATAACTTACCACGGGGCTCTATAAGAGACTGGGCGGAGCTTCTAAGAGCGTACTCCACCCGATACGCTGCTCATCGGAAGAAGAAGGTTAGTATTGAAACCCTTCTAAAAATGACGATGATGCCAAATGAAAGGCTCAACGACTACTGCATACGTTTCATCGACGTAGCAAACCAGATTCCACAGTACGCCAGTAATATAGCCATCCAGAACTTTATCAACTCCATCCCTAATAGCTATTGGGCGAGAAGAAAGTTCATAGGCAAAAATTTTCCGACCACTGATTCCCTGCTAGCCTATTGTACCCACCTCACCGATAAAAACGACGAACTGCGTATCCTCAACCGAACTCTACCAAGAAGAGAATCGGTCCGAGAGGCACAGGTGGGTCGCAAAAGAGTTAGAAATAACCAGGGAGAAACATTCAAACCGACCAGAAAGGACAAAGGTCCCGAGGTCCATAGCAGGGTAGAGTGACCACGAGAACCTGAGCCCAAACCGCTCCAGATCGCATACCCAACACTGACAACGAACATAAACCCCTCCAGCTCACCTACCCTGTACCAACCAAGCAGTCACAACAAGGCCGGTTCCAGGGAAGGGAAAAGCAAAAGAGCTTCGAACTGGTCGAATTGAGATACTCTTTCAACCTGTCGGCTGAAGATATCCTCAAGAATTATCCGCAGAGAAAGCTGGTATTCACGGCCAGAGCCGCTCGCTACCCCCCCTGAGCATAGAGACCCCAAGCTTTTCTGCGCCTATCACGAGGACTACAGACACCTCACCGAGCACTGCCGTAACCTGCGGTGGAAAATGAACCTGTGGGGCGATGCGGGATACCTGGCCAAGTTCATCAAAGGCGTCGGAAATAAAGGCAAACAACTGGCCATTGAGGGAGCCGACAACCGGCAAGGCAAAACAATCAACGTCGTTCATATGTCACGACCCAAGGGCACGGGTGGGGAACGATCGTGACAACGGCAACTGGCACACTTCGGCCAGGTAGCCAGGGCGTCACAAGCATCGACCTCCAAACGACAATGCACGCCGCGACGACATCCGCCCATTTCCTTCTCGGATCTGGACGAAGAAGGGGTGATTTACCCCCACAGGGACGCCATCAACCTCCGTGTTCGAATAGGCCTTGACACGGTCAGCAGGGTGCTTGTCGATCAAGGAGCCTCTTGTGATATCATGTACAGAGAACTCTTCGACAAGATGGAACTCAAGCTGCAAGATTTACAGCCTACCGATATCACACTGATCGGGTTCATCTCCGAGACAACTAAACCGTTGGGAAAGATCGTCATAAGTGTCACTACGGGATCCGTATCAGTTTCCGTTGAGTTCTTAGTGGTAAACGACAACTCCGGCCACAACGCGATCTTGGGTCGACCTTGGCTTCACGCCATGAAGGCCATACCCTCGACCTACCACCAAAAAGTCAAATACCCAAATGATCGGGGAAAGATCGAGACAGCCAGAGGATGTCAAGAAGATTCAAGACGTTGTGAGGACATTACTGCTGCCCTTCAAAAACAACTAAGCGTTGTCGAACAACTCACCAGCACAAAGAAGCTGATAAACCACATAGCCAAAACCGAGAGGGTTGTCGAAGAACAAGTAGGAGAAACTCTTAGGAAGGTGTATATCCCGGGTACAGACGAGGAGCACTACTTCCTCCTCGGTGATGACCTTCTAAAACAGGAATCCGAAGAGTTAGAAGCATTCCTCTTCAACAACATTGATAAATTCGCCTGGAGCCCTAAAGACATGCCAGGCCTAGACCCTAAAACGGCATGTCACCACCTGAGTGTTGACGCCGAGTGCAAACCGATAGCTCAGAGGAGCAGAAAAGTGTCTGTACAGCACAGGGCAGCTATAATTGCTGAGGTCCACAAGCTATTAGAGGCTGGAGCCATAAGGGAGGTCTTCTATCCGAAATGGTTATCCAATCCTGTCGTCGTCCCCAAGAAGAATGGAAAGGAGAGAGTCTGTATAGACTTCACCAATCTCAACAAAGCCTGACCGAGGGACCACTTTCCCCTTGCAAGAATTGATCAATTGATGGACGCAACTGCAGGAGCGGAACGGATGACCTTCCTGGACGCGTATTCAGGGTACCACCAAATCCCCCTCGCCCACGAAGATCAAGAGAAGACTTCGTTTATATCGCCTTTGGGAAACTATTGCTATACGGTAATGCCGTTCGGCCTACGCAACGCGGGAGCAACATACCAAAGGATGATAACAAGGGTATGTCGAGAACATATAGGGAAGACAATGGAGGTATACATAGATGACATGGTCGTCAAAAGCGAAAAGGCTACATCCCACCTTCAAGATATTAGAGACGTTTTCCAAACGCTGGGCGAGCACAAACTGAAACTCAACGCGAGCAAGTGTGCATTCGGCATCAGCAAAGGGAAGTTTCTGGGACACATGGTCAGCCGACGAGGAATAGAAGCTAATCCCGATCAGATCACAGCTCTTCGGAACCTAGCAGTTCCCAAGAATAAGAAGCAGGTACAAGAGCTCACGGGAATGATGGCAGCATTGAGCAGGTTCATCAGCCGATCCGTAGACAAGGGACGGCCATTTTTTGAATCACTCAAGAAGGATAGAAAATTCGTGTGGGACCCGGAATGGGAAGTTTCTTTCAACAACCTCAAAGAGTATTTAAGGACGCTGCCACTGCTAGTCAGGCCGAACAAAGGAGATATTCTGGCGTGCTACCAGCAGTTTCCACTACAGTTGTGAGCGCGGTTATCCTAAGAGAAGAAGGTCGCGAACAATTCCCTATCTACTTCGTCAGCAAAACTCTGGTTGAAGCCGAGACACGATACCTACCCTTGGAAAAGCTGTGCTTGGCATTGGTCGTCGCGACCAGGAAGTTGTCGCACTATTTTATAGCTCATCAGGTCCAAGTATACACGAAATTCCATATCAAGGAATCGCTTCGACGGACCGACATCAGTGGCAGAGTGGCCGCATGGGGAGTCGAATTATCCCAATTTCATATCGAGTTCGCACCCCGACATGCCATAAAGGGACAAGTCTTGGCCGATTTCGTCGCGGAATTCATCGAAGGGTATGACGAGCCTACGGCTATGTCCCCACAATCACACTGGCAGATTCATGTCGATGGATCAGCCACCAAGGACGGATCAGGAGCAGGGATCGTCCTCAAGTCTAGAGAGGGAGCGATCATAGAGAAAAGCATTAAACTGGGTTTCCGAGCTACCAACAACGAGGCTGAGTACGAAGCCATGATAAACGGTATGCTCATTGCCTGGTCCCTCGGATGCTCCCACTTAACTGCAAGCTCCGACTCAATGCTGATTGTGAATCAAGACATCGGCGAGTACCAAGCCAAAGATGACAGAATGATCCTCTACCAAGAGAAGGTTCAGAGCTTGATGGCCACTTTCGAACAGTGCGAGTTAATAAGAATCAATCGCCCGAAAATGCACATGCCGATGCCCTGGCCACCCTAGCCTCAACATTAACATTAACTGACACTCGGTCGATCAAAGTGGAACTACTGCCAACCCCTAGCATAACCAAAAGAATAGACCGAATAACGTCAGTACAATACGAACCAGGTTGGATGGACGACATGAGTCACTATCTGCGAAACGGGACTCTCCCGCCAGATAAGATAAAAGCACTAAAAATTACAAGAAAGGCTCCTCATTTCTGGCTGTCCGACGACGACAAACTGTACAAATCCAGTTACCGAGGACCCCATCTTCTGTGTGTCCGGCCCGAAATGCAGCTACCAGTCTTGGAGGAAATCCACGAAGGATCCTGCGGAGCACACATCAAAGGGCGGTCCCTTGCCAACAAGGCAATCACCCAAGGATATTGGTGGCCCTATATCAAGCGAGACGCCGATGTATACGTCCAACGTTGCGACAAGTGCCAACGATTTGCCAAGATACCTCGGCTCCCATCATCTATGATGACCCCGGTATCGGCACCATGGCCATTCGCACAATGGGCACTTGATTTAGTAGGGAAGCTCCCCAAAGCGCCCAGCAGCTTCGAATATCTGATTGTGGCAACAGACTACTTCACCAAATGGGTTGAGGCTAAATCTCTCCGCGAAATTAAAGCCAGTAATGTCAAACAGTTCATCTGGGAGCATATCATCACCAGGTTCGGTATACCTTACGCCATCGTCGCAGACAACGGCACCCAGTTCAAAGAAGTCAAGCTGCAGCTTTGGTACGAAGAACTCGGTATCCAAAAGTTCTATTCGACGCCAACATACCCATAGGGAAACGGCCAAGCAGAGGTGTCAAACCGAACCATACTAGACGGCATCAAGACAACCCTTGAACAAGCAAAGGGGAGATGGCCCGAGCGGCTACTTAACGTCTTATGGTTGTGCCGAACCACGCCAAAGACGGGCACCAAAGAAACCCCGTTCAGCTTAGCATATGGCGTCGAGGCCGTCATACCAACAGAAATCGGGCTACCCACACTACGAACAACTTTAGTCGAGCAAGGAAACAACGAACAAAGAATGAGAGAGGAACTCGACATGCTAGACGAGAAACGAGAGATAGCGGCTCTTACACTAGCGAAGTATCAACAAGGCGTTAAGCAAACGTATGATAAGAAAGTGAAAGGGACCAAGGAGTTTATGGTCGGAGAATTGGTGCTGCGACGAGTAACGGTCTATACCCGAAATGAAACACATGGCAAATTAAGCCCCACCTGGGAAGGACCATACGAGATCGTCAAGAAAACAAGCCCGGTTACCTACAAACTCAAAAGCGTTCTGTTCGAAAACAGCAGAGGGGAGGAAAATTCTTGGAACGTGGCTAACCTAAAGAAGTACTACATATAGACATACAAGTACAGGTGCACCTTACCACCCCTGCTTAATGACATTGTCTTTTATCTTTTGAATAAATTAAATGTCTTATCATGCTGTCTAACAATTGCAGCTGAAATTCCCAAACGGCCTAAGTGCCTAGGAATACTATGAAATTCCCAAACGGCCTGAGTGCCTAGGAATACTATGAAATTCCCAAACGGCCTTAGTGCCTATGAATACTATGAAATTCCCAAACGGCCTGAGTGCCTAGGAATACTATGAAATTCCCAAACGGCCTTAGTGCCTAGGAATACTATGAAATTCCCAAACGGCCTTAGTGCCTAGGAATACTGTGAAATTCCCAACATGGCATGTCTAAAAGAATGCCTAGGAATACTCAAACATATGCAGGTACCAGCTGATCCAATGAGCAAGGATTAAAGGCAGAAAAGAAACTAGAAGAATAATGCAGGAAATAAAGTAATCAAAGGAACAGCAATCTCGTCAAAAGGAGCAAACAAGAATAAATAAATACAACAAATAGTTCTCGCCTACTTTAACGAGACCATAAAAAATCGAATGAAGAAATCAGTACAGGAAAATGAACCAATCAAGGAAATATCAGTACGACAACGAGAAGATCCGAACACAAGAATAAAGAAATACAACAAATAGTTCTCGCCTACTTTAAGGAGACCATAAAAAAATCGAATGAAGAAATCAGTACAGGAAAAATAAACCAATCAAGGAAATATCAGTACGACAACGAGAAGATCCGAACACAAGAATAAAGAAATAAAATAAATAGTTCTCGCCCACATCACGGAGGCAACAAGGTACAATCAACCATAGCGACAGTGAATTACGAACTACTACCACATGAGGAGCACGACGGCAATGGACTGAGCGCTACCTCCTCATCATCAGTCGACGTATCCCCATCAGTCTCCTCGCCATCAAAACGCTCCTCAGAAATGAGGGCATCAAAGTTGGTCGTATGAGAACCAACACATGTCAGCGTCTTAAGACGAGCGGAGAACTCGACTGCTTTGGCGACCTCGTTAGCATCCGAGGCCGCTTTACAACGAATGTCGTCGAAGGGAAGCGCACGCGCTTCAATCATCGCCGCCGAAGCATCGTACCTGGATCGGGACAAACGGAGATACTTCACCAACATGTTGGCTTTAGTTACCAGCGCTTTTAGTTTATCGAAGTATTTTCCCTTTACACGCCAATATCGATCCAAACAACATTCCTGAACCTTGACAACATGCTCGGCATGACGAGCATATTCCCGGAAAGAGGACGCCTGGGTTTTCAACTTGGACTTAAGTCGGGCACACTGATCGAGCAATTCGACGTTTGTTACAAAAAACATAAGAAACAAGGAAAAGAGGAAAAGAAGAAAAGTGCAAGAAAAGAGGAAGATAAGAGGGGAAGGAGAAGAAGAAAATGAAGAGGAACATAAAAAAGAAGTGAAAAGCAAGAAGAGGAAAAGAAAAATGACAAAAACCCTAGACGTAACAAAAAACCCTTAGGATCACAGGGTTGATTGTTACATCGTAGTGGTGCAAAAAAGAAGATGAAGAAAAAAGAAAGAGAAAGAGCAGAGGAGGAAGAAATGAAGGAAACTGACAAATAAAAAGGAAGTCAAAGAAACAAAACAAAAAGAAGAAAAAGAAAGACCTTGGAAAAGATAGTAAGAAGAAAATGGAGGATAGAGAGAAGAGAGACTGAAAGAGTATAGAAAGAAAAGGATGAGGAAGAGGAGACGCAGCAGAAAAAAAAAAAAAGAAGGGAGAAGGTTAGGGGGAAGTCGATCGGTATCGATGAGAGGGCCCGGCAGAGATATTCCTGTCTCGAAGCGTCGGATTCCCCCTCAACACCTCATTCTCTTCGACTAGAGCCTGACGAGCACGTCGGCAATAATCCAATTCGGATCTTAGCCAAGTTAATTCCCGGACCATCTCGGAGTGATGATAACGCATCACCTTCAATTCCTCCTCGGCATCCTTCAACAGCCTTTGTACATGGTCATAGGAGGCTTCAAAAGCCTCCACTTGCAAAGCTAATGCTGATTGGGTGAAAGGACCAGACATCTTAAGGAAATTATAAGATGAGGATCTGTATATGGGGGAAAATAATATGATGAGGGTTGTGGATATAACCATGCTGTAAGCAGGTATTTATAGATCAATTAGATGAGGGCTGGTATTGAGAGTCGCAACCGTTCGCCAATGGGTATTAAGAAGCGACGGCAATTAAAAGATGTGTCTGTTCAAGAAATAACGTTTGGATTCCCAAAAGGCTCTAAAAAAAAGCGTGAGTAATTAAAAACCACTCTTGTTCAAGAAACGCTTGGATTCTTACCAATATTTAAAGGGGGTAAGTCATAATGGCATCGAAACACGCGTCATTTTGGGGAAAGGCAGCAGTTCAAATAAATGTTAAAGATCTTTTGCACAGAGCTCAAGAAAACTCTGGTGAATAAGATTTTATGCACGAGGCTCAAGAAATCCCATTGGTCCCTAGATACAAAGAGTCAGAAGGTTCAATGGATAAGGTCAAACGCAAGACCCAAGAAAAAGCATTAATGAGGCCACAAGCGTGCGCAGTCAAAATAAATTGCAGTGGGAAAGTAATTCAGATATAAACAAGAAAAAGAAGTCTTTATTGATTGATTGATACTTCGTTACAGAAGAGGCAGTTAACTTAAAGGAAATACAATAAAAAATAAAGTCATTTTGTAGAAGGGCCCGCTTCGTCATTTGGCTTCCTCTTCGACCGAGCATACACTTCCTTAAGGACCTGTTTGTAGGCCCTCTTGGAAGCAATGTGCCTATCTCTAGAAGCTTCAAGCTCTTTGATCCGAGCACGAGCCCAAATATTGTCGATTAAAGACCGTTGGTATTCACTCTCCATAACCTTCAAGCGCTCGTCCATCTCAGCAGCTCAGCGAGCCTCCATGTTTAAAGAAGCAACCCTCCTTTCAAGGATACGAGCCTTCCTAACCTCCTCCTCGAGATGGGCAACATATTCAGGAAGATTGTCACCGCTATTTTCACAAGGAGAAGCCATTTGTTCGATAATAAAGAATGAGCTGCTCAAAGAACCCTTTTTATAAGAAGAAACAAGGGGTAGATCAAAGATCATCTCAAAAAAAAAAAAAAAAAAAAAGACAAGCCTCTTGAACTTCCCCAGAGCATTTATGGTTAACTACAGCAATTCAAGTCCAACGGAGTCATCCAATAAGATATCAAAGAAATAAACAGACAGGAACGTAAGTAAAATATGTTTTATTAAGATTCTTCCGTGATTCGATTACAACTAGGTGATAACACCAGATACAAAGAAATCACAAAAGACTAATTATTTCGAGGAAGAGCCTTCTTCATCGTCATCCGAACTCGGTTTAGACCGAGCATGCAACTCCTTGAAGGCAAGCTTATAGGCCCTTTTTGCTGCCTTCTGCTTAGCCAGATAAGCCTCGAGCCTCTTTATACGCTCGTAAGCCCAATCCCGATCGGCCATCGTCACATGATGAGCAGAATCCATGTTAGACGACCTTTTCTTGTAGTTTGAAACCTTGGCCACGAGTTTCTTATTCGCGGTACGAGATTTCGTGATCTCGGTTTCTAAATAAGAAATATAATTAAAGGAGCTCTCACCAGTAGAACCAGAAGAAGCCATTACGTCACGAGCAAAGTAGTAATAAAATGCCTAATTATGGAGGGGGCACTCCCCTTTATAGGAGTTTTCCTCGAAGAAAGATATTAGGATAGGAAACTTTAAATGGGGCCCCCCCAAGGAACCGTCATAAATCTATTACGTTTCTCGATGAAGCATTGGGAACGACGAGACCGAAGTAATATCCTCGACAGCCCGGGCATGACTCCCTCGACATGGAAACCACGCCGAGGAAGTCAGGGAGCACTTGATATAACATAAAAATTAGACCCGAATATTCTATTTGGGTAATAATCAATTCACTTTATAAATGGGTATCCAACGCTTAAATGGGTCATCACATGCCTTTTATAGGAGAATAAGGTAGTTACTGTCAAAAGCCCAAGCTCACTTAACTAGGGACTCATGTCTGAAAAACCCCCTGAGATGAAGACATTTGTCAACATCCTAGAAAGCATAGTTGCCTATAAATAGCCAACTACCCCTCCTAGAAAAGCACCAGAAAATCGATCCAAAAAGTATAGAGAGAAGTTGAGAAAAGAGAGAAACTAGTCAAAGCTTAGCCTGAAAAGAAGCAAGCCGAACAGCGAGAGAGCCGAATATCGAAGAGAAAGAAGAACGACCAAGATAAGAGATTAAGCAGTCAAATCGAGCACAATTTAAAGAAGTACTAATCCGAGCAAGTGTAACAATCCGAATAAGTGTAATAATCCGACCAATAATAAAGATCAAGAAATGTCCATTATTTACCGTTGATTTACCATTATTATATCGTTGAAAAGCCTAACGTGATCGCCAAAAGTTATGGTTTTATCAAGTTAATTAACTTTTAATGTAGTAGAAAGTTAAATCAAAATGACGCATCATCCGTTTAACTTGTTTGTTATATTTAACAAAATTAAAATTATTGGGTAGAATAACAATAGTTACAATACCATTTTGAAGCAAAAAATGTTAATTAACTAACAATGTTATATAACAAGTGAGATAATTGTACTATTGTGGATGTTCTAATATCATTATCCGATGATTCGATTCTTACCAACGATATAAAATCTTGAGTTTTTAATAGGTTATTTGTGAAATTTTTGTTTCTGAAACAGTTAAAACATCCATAATACTCTTGTTAAATAGTGTCAAATGTGTATATTAAATGTCACATATGTATGTAAAACTTAACCACCAACTAAGTCTCAAATTAGTGTGTTTTTCTTAACAAAATTATCTAATAATTTATAATAAATAATTAATTTAGGAAAATTAATATTATTATTATAAATACAAAAGGCATGGAGAATATGTTATTTCCCGTACTATTTATTGTATAAGGTCAAAACAAATTGTCACATCATCAATTAACTATCTTATTAAATTTAAAAACAATGTTAACAACATTAATTTTAATGGGTTAACAAGACTATTGTGAAGTAAAATTATGTACATTAGCTAACAATTTTAAAGAGATGTATTTAATGTTTTAACCACTGCAAACGCATTCAAGCATGCAAAACTTGATAACGTGGATAAAAGAAAAAAACTCGATGCAAATCTAACAGTTTATATCTAGCGACGGAATATAAAATTTTAAATTAAAGAGGCCGATATTCTAAGTAATTTTTTCATTCCCTATATGATTTTTTTTCACGTGATATAGAGGTGAGAGAGATAATGCGATTTTTCCAAAATTTATGATTATAATACATTTTAAACATACATGTATCTGTACTCCAACTGTCTTCACCTGATCCATACATACCCTATGTTTTTTATCATAACTTTAGTCGCTTATCACGTCCATTCCCGATGGAAATGGCGGTTGGTTATTTCCTTATAAGTCTTATAGGAGAAAAGGTCGTATGTATAACCGTATAAAGTGGGTTTGACTGTGTGAGAGTTGCACCTTCATTTCACTAACCGGGAATGGAATTTGGAGAAATTGTTAGATATTTTAATTTATTAAATATTATATAGCCTTTGTTTACAATATTTTTTAGGGTACGGAAACCGATGTGACTTATCGTGAGATCCACCGCCATTGCTGGCAAAAGTTCCAAGAGAAATACTAGCAAACATAGTAGTAATATTCAATTAAATTTCCATATAGTATAAATCCTGACTAGCCCTTCAACTTTATTTAAAGTATATTAATAAGTATATCACTTTTTAGAAAGTATACCCGCATATTTTATTTTTATTTTTGAGCTCTACCCTCATCCTTATTACTAATTAGAAAAACCTTATGTAGTCATATTTATTCGTTGGTAACGAACGAAACTTTCCGAAATTAGGTGTTGAGCAAACTTATTATGGTGACACTAATTTGATTGCTATATGTTCCAAATTGTTTGTTTAGTGTTGATCATGAAATTTGTATAGACATGCAATCAATTACTTGTCTATATCACATTAACTAATTATACGCTTCATCAGATTTCATGAGGTAACACTTTTTAAATATATTATAATTAAAAAAAAAAAAGTATGAGCATTGCAAACTTTTGTTGTCGACAATTTCAAAAGAAAAAAAACAATATATAACTTATTAAGATGAAAAAAAAATTCAAACAATTCGACGCCCGTGATAACATAAAAGAAGTTGAGTAAAACAAGTTTGTTCGCTACCTTTTTTATGACCGACTCTCATGTTCTTATATTTCCATTATGACTTCAATAATCCAGCTACTAATTAAATCGTGTTTTGCTTTTAAACTTTACTCGACAATGAACTTAATTGATATACTCTAATTTGATTTGTGAACTTTCTGGTTATACAACGGAACTTGGGTTGTATGTAGAAATAGATGAGATATTTTTTACTAAATGCATGAATAATTAAGGAAAAAAACGTAACCACGTCAAGGGTTAAAATGCAATTTAAATCAAATTTATGCTTTGATATGGTTAAAGGAAAAGGAAAATATAAATTAACAAACAAATTTATCTAGAATAAGAATAAGATTTACAAAAGACAGTAGTTTAGAATTAGTTGGACCAGAAGTAATAATATATTCAAACTATGGCAACTTTTGCATCCGTTCATAGATTGGAGACCTTGTCTGTTCTTTTTTAAAAGATTGGGAAACTTTTGAGGTGAAAATACAAATTATGGAAGCCGATCAATAGTAGTATAAAAGAATATTTTAATTGAGCATTTTTTTTAAATTCCTAATTTTCTGCTTTGCAGCCTTGTTGCAGATCTTGTCCACCACACATTTCCCACTCTTTCCTATTCGTTCCAACAGCCCCGTCAAACAATATTTCTTTTTTTCTTATTCTCTCTCTGCATTTCGTCACACGCCCTAAATAGATACTTATATTTGTTAATTAGAGATATGATACATAAAATTTCAACAAGACTTGCATCCGGCTCCTATACTATCATTGTTGACATTGTGTTATCCATGTTTTTTTTTTTTAAAATACATATGTTTCCATAATTGATTTTATTATTTTCATGGAATAATTTTTAAAAAAAATTACTTAATCTTTGCATCATATCGTACCACATACTCTTTGATTTTTATATAAATAAAGTATGCATAAAGTGATCAATTCCACCTTATTAAAAAAAAAACAATACTTGTATTTTGGATAACTTAAAATATTGGTTCAATACGTCTTTAAAAATGCAAAACATGCAGCAGACTTCATGGCCAACTGGGCGTGCTCACATGAGGTTGTTCGTTTATTTCACGATATTGATACTCTTTCATAAAGAATCAAATGATACTTATACTGGATTTGAGGCAGATGGCTCGAATAAGACGATGATATTGGATTTAAGTTAGATTTGTTTTTCCACTTACTCTTTTGTTTTAGTTACCTAGAATTTGTTTCATTTATTAGATTTTAAATTGTATGTGCTTGTTATTTCTTTAGTAGATTTGACTCTATGCATATGTTTTCTATTTGATGTTTATATACATGTTGAAGTATGTCTAGCTGTCAGTGTTTGAGATTAAAAAAAACTTGTATTTGCATATACTCTTTTTGACAAATCACTTTGTATATGTATATTTATGCATGATCACAATTTTTGTAAATGCATTTTGTCAAGATTATGTATATAATTAAAACACTTATGGATATGTTGAATGAATTTCTACTACATGTCAAGTTTTGTTGTTAATTACTCCTACATTAAAGCTTATTTAACTTTTAAAAAAGGACTAACGACGCAGTTTGTTACTCGTTTATCTCAAACTCGGTTTTATTAAATGAGAATTAAATGAAATGATAATAATACCATAGGGACTATGTAGAGTTTTTAATAATTGACACTCCCAATGTTGTAATAACAACTACAGTATGAGAATTAAATGAAATGATAATAATAGCATAGGGACTATGTAAGAAATTCATTCTTATATTTATTGCCTTATCTAACTTGTGTAACGCTCCTTCCCAGCTTCATCACACTTTCCCTCTCTTAAATAGGAGTATATTTATTTTTTTTCCTTTTTTTTTTGTAATTTATTACTTAGCCTTACGCTCCATCGTAACATCTCACTGAGGTACCCCTTTCTTTTATGCATGTTTTTTTTTATTTTTTTTATTTAAAGTTGTTAGATTAGATACAAAAGTACTAGCAAACTTCTTTTCAATTTATTGTTTGCTGAAAAAATAAAATCAATCTGATAAGGAATTAAGGATCTAAATAATTTATTTTCAGATCTGTTAACATATGCATATCCATAGTAAATTCAGACCATATATATTTATTTTTAGGATAGATCTCGTATTCCAAATCGTTTTATCACTTATACAATAAATTAGAGGAAGTTAAATATTTTGATAATTTAAACATAGTTTTGCTAATCTTGGAAATCTCTTAATTTAAACATATCAAGGTAGTGTTTTTTGTTTTGTTGACAAAGCTCAGATTTAAATCTCTTAATTTTTGAACTGTAACAGTAATGGCCCCAAGTTTCTAAAAAGTGACAGAATTGATCCTCAATATCAACTTAATAAATATTTGTAATATAATAATACTCCTATATCTTTTCCCCTCTCAAGTAGAATTAGCTTTTGATGGAACTTTTTTTACCAAAAAAAAAAAATTACAGTATTTAAAGGAAATGTTTCAGCTTAACTATAATTACCAAACATAAATTTAGTCCAATATATGTGGGGACTATTTATTAATAATTTTATGATTACAAAATGGTAAAGGTCTAATTTGGGTGAGCTTAAAATTAGGCCAAATAGACAGACTGTTTTGTATCATTTTTTTTCTCAACATGCTTTTACTGTTTCCCAGCTAACAGTAAAAAAAAAACAGCCAAATTTGCAACCTTTATATACATACACATCTTTCCCTGTCTCTATAGGTCTATATATAGTAAGTACACACATTCCCAAAACACAGATCTGTTTATTTCATTAGGGTATATATAATTTATATATTTGAAAATGAACAGATCTGAAGGGAAGATGAATCAGGCGTATGGGAGGAGGAGTTCAGTTTCTCTCTCTGTATCTATTTATGATGATATGCGAGAGACTGTCGTTTGTCCGAAGCCTCGTCGTCTTGGTCTCTTGAGCGGCGTTTGTCCAAAACCCCTCCGCTGGCAATTTTGGTAATTATTACCATCTCGATGAGAAGTTTTCTTTTTAAAATTTTCTTTGTTAAATTTGATTTTTTTGAAGTATTGGGTTTTTGCGTGTGATTAAAGTTAGTGCCTTTTTTGTAGCCATCAATCGGAGCCGAGTGAAACGGAAGCCGGGACGGATCTATTGGACATCATCTACCCAAAGGTGTGTTCTTTTTTCATTTAAATTGATTTTTGTTGAATTTGTAGGTTTTTGATGTTATATCTATGATTTGGAACTTAATTGTTCATTGTTCCGATGGGTATTGAAAAATATTCGGAACTTGCTTTTTTGGCCTTTTTATTTAAGAAGGAATTGCTCTTTTTCTATATTTATGTTTGTATTGCGTAAGTTGTATTCGAATTGGTTAATTATTTGAATTAAGCGGCCTTTTAGTGAATATATCTATTTTTTTCTCAACCTCGAACAAGCAAGCTTATCGCTTAAAAGTTGTAGGTACAAGAGCCTTAAACTTGTCAATTTGGAGTTTGTCAAAACATAATTTTATCGTCAAATAATAGTATATAGCCATATTATGAGTGTATTCGTGATCTTTTCTTAATTAGACATTGTTGATAAGCTGCGGATGGTGTTTTAAAGGGTAACTAGGAACCGACTGTTAATTATGCATTGATATGTGCTATGTTCTGGTGATGTTTTTTGCTAAGGTAGATCATTTTACGTTTCTAAGCATTGATTATTTGGTTCAACCTGTTAATACTCACTAGTACAGAATTATCATGCATTTTTCATTTAAATTTTATTATACGACGAGAAAAAGCAACGGCTTATCTTTCACGTTCCAATCCAAACAGATGGTACAATATGTAATAATTATGATTCTGGTGTTTAAAAGACGGGGAAAGAGTTATGTCGGATCTAGTTTTTTGTTTTGCCTAAAAAACTTTTTGAAATGGAGAGGTAAATCAAAAACGAAAACTTGTTTTTACTATGTTGAGTATTCTCTATAGCCTTTAGAAGAAAACTTTTTTTATATTTGAGTATTCTGTATAGCCTTTAAAAGAAACCTCTCCTAATTTATTTATTTCATAAGTGGTTCCCGAATTAGTTCAGTACTCACCTACAAATTTTAGTTACGTATTTGGTCAGATAGGGATTTAAGTTTTAGACATGTTATAAAAGAGTTTCTCGAGTGACATTAATGGAGTCATGAATGAACTTATAATTCATACTTTACGTCCAAAGTAAATGCAATGAATTTGCTAAGTTTGTTGATTGCATTGTATATTATAACCTAAGGATTTTTTTTGGGGGGGGGTGGTAGCCTTTGTTGTGTGATTGGTCTGAAGGACAGATGGGAAAACTAATCAAGTTCCGATAGTTGTTGGTATTAGGTTACCATGATGTATGCTTAAATTGTAAAATTTGAAGACACATTAATTATTGTCAAACTAGTACTGCTTAATGGTTGTAAATTATAATTTGCAGGGTGGTCATGATGCCGAACAGTATTGCAGTCAGATAGCCTCGTCGCCCCCATTTTTTAACGGGTCTCCGCCGAGTAGAGTTTCTAACCCACTAATCCAAGATGCTCGATTTGGAGAGAACAAGGTCGTTACGACCTCGCCTCGTTCTATTCCAATCCCGTCCGGTCATTCCTCATCTCCATCCTCCTCCCGAATGGGAAGCTGTGTTCGGGCCAGTTTTGGCAACAACCCATCAGTGAGAATTGAGGGTTTCGATTGCCTCGACAGGGATAGGCGAAACTGCAGTATCCCGGCTCTAGCATAAACATGTATCCAAACAACCCAAATAAGTACATAGTTGAACTTTTGGGCTTGACTTACATAACACGCGAGGCGAGAACAATCTTTTTCCCTAGTTGAAGATGAGTCTTATTTTGATGTATATAAGTTTACGAGAGTCTGTATCTATTGTGTCTGTAAGTAAAGAGAGTGAAACCAAATAATGAGAGTAAGAAGAGATGAATGAGGTCTTCGGTTTTGTTTCTGCGAAGTTCTTGAGAAGAGGGATCCTTATATGTATATGAATGTAAATACAAGGGAAGATGTTCCTGTAGGGTCTAATTCCATTTTGCGGTCTATGAAATCTGTTTGCGGCTTTTAGTAGGAGTCTGTATAAATCAAGCAGTCGGTTTTGAGTCTTGTTTAGGTCATGTGGCAAACTTTTTCAATGTATATTTATGCTATGATGTTATTTCATAATTTTGGGTCTTGTTAGGTGTAATGTGGCAAACTTTTCTGATGTATATATGAGTTTTATGGAGTATCTGTTCCTTGTGTTCTGTGAATATTTTTCCATATGGAGCTAATATAAGATATTTTTTCATATGCACATGCCGAAGTTCTGGATGTTTGTTCCGTTGCAGGTGATTGTGAGTTGTCAATTAAACTTTCTTCATAATGCAGGTTTTTGGTTGTGAATCTATTAGCAAATTAGCAGGAATAAAAAATTGGGGTCTTTTGAAGTATCAATTCAGTCGATTTATGTACTTTGTTAGGGAATTTCCTTGTATTGAAGGCTGTTGCAAAACAAGTAAGATGCGTGTTAATCCTAGTTCTGGCTGTTAAGTGATCGGTGTAGGCATTCTAGAAGCTGCTTAGCAACTTTGATAGTGCAACTCCTAGATATGAAGGAATAGAATTTGCTATTTTCTCCGAAGTTTTAATAATTTTGTATGTTACTGTGGAAATGAAGTCGAGTGAAGGACATCCTAAACGAATTTCGAGCTCGTGCACATTCTCACCTAAACAAATTTAATAAGCGAGCACTAAAGCACAGCGATAAATTAGAACAACACTGAACATACAACTTTGATCAACTATGGCTTTGTTTGGTCACAACTATGAAGCTTGGCTACTTTAGCTTTTGCTTAAACGTTGAGTCTTATCTGAATTATCGATCTTATCTGATGTTAGGCCTGAAGCTCTAGTAGGTTTGTACTTTGTATGAAGTCATTAGTCTCTCAGACATTGAAATCTCTTGGTAGCTTTCTTGGTAGGAACTATTATTGGCAGAAAACATTTAGAAATTGGAAACAAAAAAGTATAAAAGCTGTGTAACACGTGAAATTCGAGGAAGAACTAGAAATGCTTAAAGATAAGCTGATGAAAAAGCAAATTACGGTTAGAACAAAGCGAATGGGTGAAAAACAATTAATAAGCACTAGAAACAAGTACTCGCCTAGTTATGAAAGTATGTGAAAGAAGAAAATATTCAACTTTCTTTTAGTTGATAAATGCACTTATAGAAAGTAACACAGAAGAAAAAGTATAAAGCTATATAAAAAAAAAACTAAAATCCGTAGAAGAACTAGATAAGCTGATGAAAAGCAGATTAAAGTTAGAAGAACGCTAATAAAGTTGACTGCAACGGTGAATAAGCTCTTAAGAGACTGAGATTAGTCTAACTACTAACTAGGATAAGCTTTACCATTTCAACAGTAACAAATGCGCAGCTGCAAACGATTAAGGTCTTCCGACAAAGGTGAAGTAACTTTTATAGTTATATCCAAGGTAGATGATTAGGAAACAGTTGGTGAGCAAAAGAGCAAAAACTAAATACGCTAAAATCCCAAACATCAAAGCCAATTTACACTCATCAGATGTCTAAGTCCCTGCCTATGAAACCAACCCCTGCTCAAATAGGCCAAAAACGGTAAGCAGCATAACGGCCTTAACATGGCTGCATATTTGTCAGCATCTGAAACTGTCAATTTAGGCTCCTGTTTAGGATATAAGCCGGATTTATAGGACAAAGTAAATCGTATAACATGATATTCATGTTTACCCAGTTTATGTATGTTTACTTCCTTACGCCATTTTGGTGCTAAAAGACGGGAAAGAAAGGAGGTTGTTTGTTCCTGAAGAGCAGTTACGAAGACCGAACAAATCGAAGGTTGAGAAGACCTAATGCACCGAACTGAGAGAAGAAAAACTTGCATAGGACCAGTAATTGAACAAATCATACAGCATACATCTCCGGACACCGGCTCCCTCCATCCAAATGCTGTTTTAGTGATTTTTTTAGTACGGGAGACCACATTTAGACATGCATAATATAGATAGTTCAAAAGTGGAGAAGTTAAATTAATGTTGGTTAAAATATGGTTTTGTTTGTTTTATGGGTTGATAATTTTCTAACACAATTTTGATCATAACGGTGTCTATCAATGACCTATTACGAATTAAGTGGCGAGCCTGATTTTCTTTCCAATCTCGGCTTAATCAATTCGCGTCGGCTTCGATCTTCCGAGGTATCCGGAGTTGGTTATGTCGGCCACGGTGACGAGGTGATCTTCGTGCCTGCGCAAGAAACAAACAGGGGCCCGGGGTTGGTGCCAGGTTTTCCCTCTCCAACGATCAAGTCAGTGACGGTGTTAACTGAAAGTAAGAATGTAATTAAGAGTGATGGACCGGGCCGGTTACAAGTCATGGCGTCGGATGGTACAGATAGTGTTCTGGGGGTCCGGGTTGTTTAAGCTTTATCTCTCCTCTCTGTATTTGTGCGTCCCCCCTAAGTGGTATTAGTGGGGGTATTTATAGTGTGATCAGAGGTGTATTAGCCCTTGGATCACTGTACTGTGAGATGCTGATCCAACGGCGTTAGGTCATTTATGACTCTGACAAGGGTACTGTCCTCTACCGGGGCCCACAGGGAGGTGGCCTGTGATTGGGCCACGTCGATGAAACGCCAGGAGGGTCCCTCAGGGGAGCAGCAGCATTAATTGAGGAAGCGTACTCAACACGCTTCTTTGAGCCGGCCTGGGTTCAGCCCGGCCTCTCAAGATCCGGGGTGACACGACATCCACTACATGGGGCCCGGTTAGTCTGTTCTCGTGGTGGTATCGGTCCGGACGAGGGGATGCTGACATTCCCTCGCCAACAGTTCCCTGTCCGGAGTCGTCGTTAGTGACAAGGTCGGTGAGTATCTTCCTTACTTTACGGGGGCTCCGGTCATTCCGTCTTCATATTCGGCTGTCTAGAGGCACCTCGGCGTGACCCGTCTCGTGATACGTGTTCAACCATTCATGGATCTCTTACACGTGGAGCATGCCAGTTTTGTAATTATGAGGCGCCGCCTCTGTCTTTTCGGGCGCCGCCTCTGTCTTTTCGGTTTCTTCAATGTCATTAATGCTAAAACGGCTGAAGGATGACACTTGGCAGACGACATCTGCTTGCTGTACACGTGGAAGGTGTGGGTTGAGTGGCGGCTGTCATTTGTGGGAGTTTGTGTAATGAGCCGTTCTGCCTTTTCACCTTCTGGTAAATGTCTTTTCACCTTCCATCAAGGGCCTATAAATACCCTCAGTGAAATTCATTTTTCACTTTCTCCTTCTCTTTCTAGATTTTCACAGCAAATCACTTTCTCTCTCTAGATTTCTATAGCAGACCACCTTCTCAGCACTTAGCAAAATTTTTTTCTTTCTTACAACTTTCCAACCAACCATAATGGTTATAATTCATGGAGCCGGAAAGGGCCCGATGGTTGCTCCGCAACCACGGCGCCTGGCCGTAGCGGCAAATGCTCTGCCGTTCCGTCCGATGATTCTCGATCCGGCCCTGTCCGTGGATGTGAACGACAGCAGCATAATGGTGAGGCTACACGGGCCTGACCTCAACGAATTCCGAGAGCTCTGTGGGATCGGAGAGGAGTTCAAACTCCGGAGATGTGAGAGCGTCGATGAAGTGAACGGTATAGTGGCTCGTCCCAACGACATGGTAACACTCTCTCTCTCTACTCTCTTGTATGGGGGTACCCACCTCCCCATCCCGGAGCTGCTGGCAGAGTTGTGCGCTTGGACGCAGACTCTCCCATGCCAGTGGCCCCTACAGGCGCACCGTATCTGCGCCGGGATGGAGGCCCTGAATGAGTTGTTGGGCCCGGCCCTGCCAGAACCATTAGGGCTTAGGGAGCTCTTGGCCTGCTACGAGTTCTTGCAGACCGAGCCAAGCTCCCAATCCAAGAGCAGGCAGCCCTACTTAAGGTGTCGTGCTTACAACCAGCTGATCACGGGTAACTCCGATTCTAATCGGGGTTACACTCAAGACGTGATAGTGGTGGAAGGCCATTGGCTCCACCGGACCGACCTGATTCTCCCGTCCAGGCCGGTGAGGGTGCTAAGCACCAAAGAGAACAAGGCCACAGTGGCCTCTAAGCTTAGGGGCCTGGGTGAGCCCAACATAGAGTCCTTGGAGATGGCTCTGAACTGGTGGGTTCCAAATGGGACTGACGCTGGGGCGCGCGATGCAGAGCGTCTCCTAACTTGTGGTTCCCCAACAACCTGTAAGGGGAACGAATTCATTTGGCCCCACAGGACCTTCTGTCCTGTGGGATACTCCCGAGAGAGATGGGACAAAGAGAATGGGTTGGAGTCCACCCTCCCTCCCAAGGCGGTTGAAACCGAGGCCGCGACAGGGCCCGTGGTGAAGAAGGTGGCGGCGAAGCCGAAGGCAAAGTCGAGCAGCAGCAGGGCGAGGAAGGTCATGACTGTGACGTCTTTTGCTCCCGCCTCTGCCGGGGTAAAATGGGAGGTACGTCCGGATGGTACCATCCTCAATTATAGGGAGGGGCCGGACGGTACCCGGTGTTATATAGACCAACATGGGAACCCCTTGAAGGAGGTCGTTCCCCTGAGCTCCAGGGAGCCTGACGTGAGGAGTCCCTCTCACCTCGAAGATAGCCTCGTGGGTGAAGAGCCTACAGGTCCGAGCTTGGGTACCTCGCGGACCAGGGTAAGTCTTAAGTCAATCCTTGTTCTTTAAATCATTTGACACTTAACTAGATTTTGTTAATTTTTCTAACTCTTTTTTTTTTTTTTGGCCTGTACAGGTGGTTCGTTCTGACGAGGAGGAGGAGGCAGAGGAAGAAAATGATGTCGATGCAGGGGGTAACGGAGAGGGAGGAAATGCTGGCGAGGCTGGGGGTAATGGAGAGGGAGAGGAGGTTGTGGAGCCCGAGGCCACTGAGGAGGAAGTCGCCGAGGCGAGGGACGAGGAGGTTGTGGAAGTGGCCCCGGCAGACGCTAAGGCAAAGGCCTTGGAGAGGTTGGGAGGCTTGCTGGGGCAGGCGAGGCGTGAGCAAGCTGCTCACAAGGCCGAAGCCGACAAGAGAAAAAGGGAGGAGGCGAAGGCCCCTCGTGAGGCAAAGAAGGCCCGGACCGGGGAATCTGAGCCGAAGGAGGACGTCGCGCCCATCCTGAAGCCTGTGGTCGAAGTTGAAGAGCGAGCGGTGTCAACCACTCAGGCGAAGGGACCAATGCCGAGTGCCTCTGGTTCAAGCTCGAGCTCAGGCTCTCCGTGGCTAAGGATGCCTGTTCAGACCCCAGATGAGGTCAAGGCGGCAACCGGGGTTCGGAGCATAATGGAGGGTCACCCCTCTGCTGGCCTGCTTGCTCTGGCCGCGCTCCAACAACAAACCGTCGAGGCCGACCATCGCGGTCACGACCTTGCTTCTGCCATGGCGTCGGCTGTGACCATGGTCCCACAGGTAAAAAGCTGTTTTCTTTGTGCCATTCCTGAATGTTCTTTGTTTACTTCTCAAATTTTTGCTAAGTGTTTCTCTTCTTTTGTAGGCCTTCCTAACGATGAACCAGTATGTCTATCATCAAGGCCAACTGGTGAGGTCGTGGGCTTCAAAGGCCGAGGCCAGTGCCAAGCAGGCAGAAGAGGCCCTGGGGAGGGCGGAAGAGGCCCGACAAAGGGCAGAGAAGGCCGAAGGCCTAAACGCCTCGGTGGAAGCTCGGAGAGCTGAAGCCATGAAGGCTAAGGCCGAGGCCGAGGAGCGCGCCCAAGCTGCCGAGGAGCGTTCCCTGGCTGCGGTGACGGCTTTGAAGGAGGCTGAGGCTGGCATGGCTCAAAAATTGAAGGCTGCGGTCCAAAATGCCGAGGCCGAGATAAGCGCTGCCTTGGAACTATCGACACAGAAGGATTTCAATTCCTTCTATGTCGATGGCTGGTCCGAGGCAGCTGCTTTTATGAGGGCGGGACCGGATCATCCGGTGTGGAACCTTGAAAATATCATTGTTCCCGTTCCTTCAGCTCCCGTTCCAGAGGTGGTGCCTCTTACTCCTCGAGCTCTTTCAGATGAAGAGGGTGGGGAAGACGAAGATGGGGCCAGCTAGGGCTAGGGTAGTTTTAGATCCTATTTTCGATGTAATTTCCTTTTTTTTGTACTTAGCTTGTAATAGCTTTCCATTGAATGAAATGAAAAACAATTTTGGCTCTTTAGACTTGTCTTTATTTATTCTCCTGTTTTTTACTTCTAATAGTGTGTTCCGTTTATGTATGTATGTGCTCCCAATGAGTGTGCCCTGATGCTCCGGCGTCGGGGGGCTCATTTTACATAACTCACAACCCGAATTACACTTTGTAGAATTCAAATAAATATAAACCGGGGTGCAATATAGGCTCGTGTTCTGAAACACTTATAAAAATTTAAATGAGCTGAAGAACTCAAGTAAATGTGAATCGGGGTGCCGTATAGGCTCGTGTTCTGAAACACTTGTAAAAATTTAAATGAGTTGAAGAACTCAAGTAAATGTGAATCGGGGTGCCGTATAGGCTCGTGTTCTGAAACACTTATAAAAATTTAAATGAGCTGAAGAACTCAAGTAAATGTGAATCGGGGTGCCGTATAGGCTCGTGTTCTGAAACACTTATAAAAATTTAAATGAACTGAAGAATTCAAGTAAATGTGAATCGGGGTGCCGTATAGGCTCGTTTTCTGAAACACTTATAAAAATTTAATTGAACTGAAGAATTCAAGTAAATGTGAATCGGGGTGCCGTATAGGCTCGTGTTCTGAAACACTTATAAAAATTTAAAGGAACTGAAGAATTCAAGTAAATGTGAATCGGGGTGCCGTATAGGCTCGTGTTCTGAAAATTTAAATGCATAACAACAGTTTTCATTTATAAAGCCCACAGGCATAAATTTACATCACATCCTTATTTACATCAAGACACAAAGGCCGAGCCCTACTGATAGTACTTCCTTAGGTTGTTGACGTTCCAAGGTCGGTCTACCGGGACGTCGTTGGGAAGACGACCCAACAAGTAGGCCCCGTTCCCTACTGCCCCAAGGATTCGATAGGGGCCTTCCCAATTGGGGCCTAGCTTGCCGTCGGACTGTACCCGGGTGTTGTTGTTTACTTTTCGTAGCACGAGGTCTTTGTCTTGGAAACGTCTGGCGTTCACTCTTTTGTTATAGGAACGCCCCAGCTCGTTTTTATATTCGGCGTTACGGATGGCCGCAACCTCCCTTCTTTCTTCGGCATAGTCCAGCTCGAGCCCCATCATCTTTTCGTTCAGCCCATTTTCCACAATGTCCGTCCTCAGAGAAGGAAGCCCGATTTCTAACGGGATGATGGCCTCCATTCCGTAAGTGAGGCTGTAGGGTGTCTGTTGAGTGCCCCGTCTCCTTGTCGTTCGGTAGGCCCAAAGGACGTGGTGCAGCTCTGCAGCCCATCGTCCTTTGGACTCGTTTAGCCTCATCTTGATTCCGTCGAGCACGGTCTTGTTTGATACCTCGGCTTGTCCGTTGCATTGGGGGTACGACGGGGTCGAATAGTAATTCTTGATTTGATACTTTGCATACATCGCTTTTAATTTGACCCCGGTGAACTGTCCCCCATTGTCCGCGACGATTGAGTAGGGGATTCCAAATCTGGTGATCACGTCTCTCCAGAGGAAACGTATCACTTCGGCCTCTGTGATTTTCGCTAAGGCCACGGCCTCCACCCACTTTGAGAAGTAATCGGTGACCATGAGGAGGAACTTTTTCCCCCTCGGGGCCACGGGGAATGGTCCGACGATATCCATGCCCCACTGTGCAAATGGCCAGGGCGAGCTCACGCTGCTCATTTTCTGCGCCGGGGCATGGGGTATGGGAGCGTACTTCTGACACTTCTCGCACCTAAGTACGAAGTCTTTGGTGTCCTTCTGCATGAGGGGCCACCAATATCTGTGGGTCAAGGCTCGGTTGGCCAGCGACCCGCCCCCGGTATGGCT
The DNA here is from genome assembly GCA_963682055.1 of Primula veris. Lineage (NCBI taxonomy): Eukaryota > Viridiplantae > Streptophyta > Magnoliopsida > Ericales > Primulaceae > Primula > Primula veris. The sequence continues at coordinate 15,002,577 of OY821749.1, forward strand.
CCCACACGTTCCTTCGTGAATTTCCTCCATGACCCTTATTACCATGTCGGGGTGGACACAGAGTAAGTAGGGGCAGAGAAAGACCTTTTATAGAGCTTGTCGTTGGGAGCTACCCAGAATCCCAGTGCCGTTCTTCTTATTTTCTCGGCCTCTTTCTTGTCATTTGGAAGATCACCGGAGCGATGGTATTCAATTATGGGGCCCATCCAGCTCGGCTCCGGCGGGAGGTCAGTCACCATGTTAATTGTTGCCTTAGCCTCGATGCTAGGCGAAGGGACGTATTCTATGGTGATGACTCTCTCTTTTTTATCACTCATGACCGAGGCTAGGGTCGCTAGTGCGTCGGCGTGGGTGTTCTCGTTTCTGTTGATGTTGACGATTTCTTGACATTCGAAGCTTTGGAGTATTCCGGAAGCGATAGCCACGTAGCTGGCCATTATGTCGTCCTTCGTCTGAAAGTCACCACTGATCTGGCTGCTGACTAATTGAGAGTCCGTGTGCACCAGTATCTTCTTGATTCCGAGGCTTCGGGCCATTTTCAGGCCGGCGATCACGGCCTCATATTCGGCCTCGTTATTGGTTGCTCGGAAGCCAAGTTGGATTGACTTCTCGATCACATCCCCTTGTGGAGATCGGAGTACGACGCCGAGGCCGGACCCTTTCTTATTGGCGGCTCCATCCGCGTGCAAGGACTAGGTCTCGGGGGCACAACCTGTGATGTCGGGGCATTGGGTCGTTCCAGTGAATTCTGCCACGAAGTCGGCCAGGGCCTGTCCCTTGACGGACGTTCGTGGCGCATAGCGGATGTCGTAAGCGTTCAAGTGGCAGGCCCACTTCATTATTCGTCGAGAGAGATCCCCCTTTTGGAGTATTTCTCGTACAGGCTGATCCGTATAGACCACAATGCTGTGTGCCGAGAAGTAGTGAGCAAGTTTTCGTGAGGCCACGACGAGGGCTAGGACGAGTTTTTCCAAAGGCATATACCTAGCCTCGGCATCAAGGAGAGTTTTGCTCACGTAATAGATAGGCCTTTGCTCCCTGTCGAGTTCCTTGATGAGGACGGCGCTGACGGCTATCTCAGACACGGCCAGGTATAGGGTAAGGACATCGCCTGGGTCCGGCTTAGTTAGAAGAGGCGGACTTCCGAGGTAGTCCGCCAGCTCGGTAAACGCACACCGGCATTCATCGGTCCATTCGAATTTTTTCTGAGCCTTTAAGGCCGTAAAGAACGGCTTGCATCGGTCCCCGAACCGGGCAATAAATCGGTTGAGGGCGGCAGCCATCCCGGCTAGCTTTTGTATGTCCTTTCTCTTTTCAGGTGTTTTCAAATTCTTCAAGGCAGAGATCTGGGATGGGTTCGCTTCTATGCCGCGATGGGTCACCATGAACCCCAGGAATTTGCCGGCACCTACCCCGAAGGCACATTTAGAGGCGTTCAGCTTCAGGTCATGCCTTCGTATTATTTCGAACACCACTCTCAAGTCGGATAGGTGGTCCCCCTCCTGGGTGCTTTTTACCACCATGTCGTCAATATAGACCTCCATGGTTTGGCCTATGTTCTTAGAGAATATCTTGGTGACCATTCTCTGATAGGTCGCCCCGGCGTTCTTGAGTCCGAAGGGCATCACTTTGTAGCAGTAATTTCCCCTTGGGGTGATGAAGGCATTTTTTTCTTGGTCGGCCTTCGACATAGGTATTTGATGGTAGCCGGAGCAGGCATCTAGGAAGCTCATTCTGGCGGCCCCGGCCATAGAGTCCACTATTTGATCAATTTTGGGCAAGGGGAAAGGATCCTTGGGACAGGCCTTGTTGAGGCTCGTGTAATCGATGCACACCCGTAGCTTTCCGTTCTTTTTGGGGACCACTACGGGGTTGGCTAGCCATCTAGGGTAATAAATCTCCCTGATGTCTCCGGCCGTTAGAAGCTTCTCTACCTCCTCGTTTATGGCATCGGCATGCTCAGGACTGACGCGACGCCCTTTTTTCATCACGGGCTTGGCGTCCGGGTTGACGTTTAATTGGTGGCAGGCAAGGTCGGAACTGATGCCTGACATCTCGCTTGGACCCCATGCAAAATTATCGAGGTATTGGAGCAAAAGCTCGACGAAGTCGGTGACCTCAGGCTTGGTTAGCTTTGCCCCCACCATAAAAAAGTGGTCCTCATCATACCCCGGGATTTGGATTTTCAGCAGTCCTTCCTCCACCTTGTCTTCGGCCTCTGGCCCCATCTTTTTGTTTAGTTCCCTCAGCAGCTTAGGGTCCTCTGCCTCAATGTTCATGGCACTCTGGCCCGGCACCTTCTTTTTGCCGGAATACACGGCCATGGCACAGCTGCGTGAGACTTTCTGATTTCCCGAGATGGTTTCCACACCAGAATCAGTTGGGTACTTAACCTTTTGGTGTAGGGTGGAGGAGACTCCATCTATTCCATGGAGCCACGTGCGCCCCAATATCACGTTGTAAACAGAGGGGACATTCACCACCGTGAACTCCACGCCCATAACTTTCGTACCAGTTTTCACGGGCAAGGTTATGTTTCCTTTGGGCTGGACCACCTCCGAGTTGAATCCGTACAGGGGAGGGACGTCGGTTTCCAACTGTTCCTCTTCGAGTCCCATCTTTCGAAAGAGGTCTTCAAAGAGTATATTGACCGACGCTCCTTGATCAACGAGGATCCGTCCTACTGCGCATAGGCCTATCTGGGCCGAGATAACGAGGGCGTCAGTGTGGGGCACGTCCACCCCCACCAGGTCGAAGTCAGTGAAGCTTACGTCCGGCTTGGCATCGCGCTTATACTTTTTCCGGGGGCTTGAGCTTTCTGCGAGGCAGACGTGCTGCTTCATCACCGCTTCCCGTGCGGAGGTTCTTTCTGCCCCATTCTGGCTTGACCTTTTGGGCCCAGAGTGAATGACATGACAGATCATCACTGGTGGGGGGAGGTCCCGCTGCCTCTCATCAACCCCTTCTCCATCTCGATCGGAGTCCCTTCGTGATTTGACATATTTATCCATCAGGCCATCCCGGACCCATCCCTCGAGCCTGGCTTTCAGACCATGGCACTCGTTGGTATGATGGCCGCGACCCCTGTGGTATTCACAGATTTTGTCGTTAGGCCCTTGGGCCGGCTCATTCCGTAGAGGGAGAGGCCAAGAGAAGAAAGGCTCATTCTCAATCTTGCTAAGAAGGTCGACGAGAGGTAGGCGAAAGGTAGTGGAATAGGCAGCGCCCGACCCCGAGGCGACAGGTGTTTGATGCCCCGGTCGGGGGTCCTCTTTTCTTCTTTTAGGGGCCGGTTGCGGATTTCTTCCCGTTCGCGGCCGCTCCATCCTTTCCGCTATGGGCCGATTTCTTCGAGGGCTCGTCGTGACGAACCGATCCCTTGGCTGGTCGATAAGGGCTACAGAACGTGTTGCCCCAGCAGACCTCATGTCCTTCTCTATGTCGATATGCTGTTTTATGAGGGACCTGAGTTGAGGGACAGAGTTAGGGGGGGTCGCGATCATCTCGTTTCGGATCCTGCTCCCAACTACCATGTTTTGCCTGAAGGCAGCTATGGCGGTGGAGTCGGGGCAGTCCGCGCATTCGGCATGCTTCAACCAAAACCGACTATCATAATTCTCGAGGGTCTCTTTAGATTGGACCCTCACTTGATAGAGTTGTTCCGGTTGGGCAGCTCTCTCTTTCAAGTTTATGAACCGGTGTGCGAAGTCATAAGCTAGGTCGTCCCAACAGTGGATGGAGTCGACGGGCAGGGATTGGAACCACTTACTAGCGAGCCTTCCCAGGCTGGCGGGAAAGCACCTGCACATTAATTGGTCAAGGTGGGACCAATGGTTCATCTGGTATCGATAGTGTCGGAGATGAGCCTCTGGATCAGAGTCCGCGTTGAAGGTTTGGAGGATAGGGGCGATAAAGTTCCGGGGGGGAGTACTGTATTCAATTTCGTCCGAGAACGGGGTGCTGCGGGTCGAGGCCACAATTTTCAACGCTGCCTCATCGGCTGCATCGTGCCGTCCACGTCGGCCACGTCTCCGTGTCCGAGGGGGCTTGTCAGTCCGGTCCCGACTAGATTCCGGCCGTGAGTCCCGACTATCATCCTGCCAACGGAGCCGAGAATGTATACTCCGCTCGTTATCGCGGCGAGAATTTCCTTCTTGGGAATGCTCCGACTCCGCACCCCTAGTTGGCTCCCTAGGAGTCTCTAGGGGGGGTCGTCGGAGGGGTCCCAACCTGGACATCACGCTTTTAACGGGGACAGGGACCGATTTGTCTTGGCTCGCGCCTTGAACGGGCTCGAGTTCTGGCGCCATCAGCGAGGCTATTAATGTCTTCTGGGCCGCAAGAGCGACGAGCTCTTTTTGGTGGATATCGAGCATCATCTCTGTTAGCTCGGCCCGCGATCGGGGCGCGGGAGCTGTCGCGATCAAGGGAGCGGGCTCCCTAGTAGATGCGGTTCTAGGGGTCTCATCAAAAGAAAGCGTTCTTGGCATCCCAAGAACGGGGGGAGGTCGAGAAGATGGGGTGTCGAATTGGTTATTGCCAGACATGTTTTCTTTAAGGGCGGGGAGTCGAAGCTAGCGCGTTCAGTTTCCCACAGACGGCGCCAATTGGCGAGCCTGATTTTCTTCCCAAGCTCGGCTTAATCAATTCGCGTCGGCTTCGACCTTCCGAGGTATCCGGAGTTGGTTATGTCGGCCACGGTGACGAGGTGATCTTCGTGCCTGCGCAAGAAACAAACAGGGGCCCGGGGTTGGTGCCAGGTTTTCCCTCTCCAACGATCAAGTCAGTGACGGTGTTAACTGAAAGTAAGAATGTAATTAAGAGTGATGGACCGGGCCGGTTACAAGTCGTGGCGTTGGATGGTACATATAGTGTTCTGGGGGTCCGGGATGTTTAAGCTTTATCTCTCCTCTCTGTATTTGTGCGTCCCCCCTAAGTGGTATTAGTGGGGGTATTTATAGTGTGATCAGAGGTGTATTAGCCCTTGGATCACTGTACTGTGAGATGCTGATCCAACGGCGTTAGGTCATTTATGACTCTGACAAGGGTACTGTCCTCTACTGGGGCCCACAGGGAGGTGGCCTGTGATTGGGCCACGTCGATGAAACGCCAGGAGGGTCCCTCAGGGGAGCAGCAGCATTAATTGAGGAAGCGTACTCAACACGCTTCTTTGAGCCGGCCTGGGTTCAGCCCGGCCTCTCAAGATCCGGGGTGACACGACATCCACTACATGGGGCCCGGTTAGTCTGTTCTCGTGGTGGTATCGGTCCGGACGAGTGGATGCTGACATTCCCTCGTCATTAAGTAATTTACGAAATCGTCTTGTCCTTGTATTGGTGATGACTGATGTGCGTAGAGATAGATGTTTCTAGTGTTTGGGGGTTTGGTTTTTGCTGCAGTTTTCCTTGGCGGACGGACGTGAAAAGAAAATGAACTGGTAAAATATTGTATCTTGTGTCAACAGCAGCAAGATAAATTAATTATAAACGGGTAGAAATTTTCCACATGGCAACATGAGAAACTACTTGCAACGAAGCCGAACAAGTTTTCTTAAGCAATGAGATAAAAAATCCATCGGCCAAACGACTTTTCAAGCAAAATTAAAATCCTTTAGACTGCTTGTACATGTTTTTCAAATGTTCAATGTTATCTTCAAAGGGAAAGAGTCAAAAGAGGTCAGGAGACAGTTCCTTAAGAGAGCTACGTAAATTTCATCTTGAATCAATATTTTAAAAAACTTATCGACTATTAGATTAAATATAATTCTTTGTCTTTCTAATATTTTAGTTTTTAGAAAATGATTTATGACATGATCGTCAGAAGGTGTTCAACCAGAGATAGGCATGTGTCCACAATCCACATTGAGAGGGCTAACAAACAGTAAATGCTGGCAATTGTGCATAAATACTGAGAAACCGGAATTAAAAACATTCGGGTCATCACACGCTCCAAAAGTCTCTCGTCTTTCCAATTCGAAGATATATTAGTTGAAAATTGGACGCTGAACATTTAGGAAAATTATGTAACTAGGTGGTCAAAAAACGCATATATCTCGGCCCGAAACTTAACCTGACCTAACCTTGTATTGTGTTGGTGTGGACGTGTGGTTAGAATGTCCAAGAAACACCAACTCAACTCGTATCGACCCGCGATATATTATGGGTATAATATATGTAATTTGGATTAGAGAGTCTCAACATGCGAAATAAATTAATCCAACGTGAATCATTTTTTTTTTTTTTGTATATCATATTATATTATAATACCCATTGTTCACCATATATATATATATGTATAAGTTATATATGTTCAAGGTTGGCTCAGTTGTCAGTCAATGGTAAGCATATTTTGATTATATTATTAACAGAAATTTTGTTTTAATTAGTTGTTATATAGTAAAACTTATGATTTTGATTATGTTTAAAGTCTGACAACTTATTTCTTTATGTCGTAAAAAGTTATTTATTGAATATGCTAGTATTCTAGAAATAGGTGGGAAACAACAGAAATAGTATATGAGTATTGAATAAAAGATTATAGACTCTAGCTTTAGCTCATCAGGTTATCATGAAAATTCGTTTCTTATCATATACTATTTCTGTTGTTTCCCACCTATTTCTAGAGATACTAGCATATTCAACAAATAACTTTTTACGACATAAAGAAATAAGTTGTCAGACTTTAAACATAACGATATTAACAACAGTTATGATAAGAAACTAATTAACAACAGTTATGATAAGAAATAAGTTGTCAGACTTTAAACATTACGACCCAGTTATGATAGCCTGAAAAAAACTAAAAACGATATTAACAAAATGAATAGGTCATGTTAATCATTACTATTTGCTTGAGAATGTTTACATTCAAAGTGCAACTTGATTGATTTTGGTGTTTTTCTAGAATTTTCCATATTTTAAATTTTCGGGCTAATTATGCAATATGTGAAAAATTAGGGATGAAAAAAAATAAAAATATGAATCAAAGTGAACCCAAACCAAATAATTCAAGTTCTTCAACCCTCGATGACCTATACTAACCGCACCATATACTTTTTATAAATTTCACTTTGGATTGAGGTCTATTTGTACCATCCCGTCATGTGTCCACCCTTACATGAAACATTTCCATCTAATTTTTTTAAAACTTGTTACTTTGTCAGCAATACAAGTCCCGTCAGGCCATCATTCCATGCTACTTGTTGACAAGAAAATCTAAGTCATCACTTAATAAAACGATATTATCTCATAATACTACTCCGTCTCCGATATAAGAACCAACTCAATGTGACATTTCTAAAACCATACCTTAATTAATTAAATAGACTTTTATATATATACAACATAAATCTCTCCATAAGAAAATTGGTCTTTCAGTAAAACTCGGCTTACAAAAATATATTTGTGAAGAATAGTAATATTTTCCGTCGAAGTCTTAAGTCAGGCTAAATTTGAATGAGTCATGCTTCGTTAGGCAATTAGGAAAAGGTATTGTTCTAATTATTTTTTCGTTTTCAAGTTTTAGATATATCTAAGTGAGTATATTAGTTACACTTGGTTTAAGCCACCATTATTTAGTAGCAGGTTTATTACTTTCTATATAACATTGAACAAATAGAATGTAAATATGAAGAATAAAATATTTTCTAGAAATAAGAAATGATAAGTTCCCAAATTTTTTTTATGATTATAGTTTAATAAAAAGAAAATGAAATCATCATTCACATTATTTTTGCCAGTTTGAACAATAAACTAAAGTTTAAAGTTTAGAGAGAATATGACTAACACTTTTGCAACACTGAAAAAAAACCACGAGGTAGCTTTTAGTATTTTGTGTGATATTCATGTAATAATTTATCGTTGAAAAGAAGACACTAAATTAAATTAAGAAACAAAACGTAGTATGTCTTTATTTTGTGCACTTTGATAATCAATCATTAGGCGTTGAACATAAGATGCAATGTTTACTGTCAGATGTTGTACAAAAGGAGAAATTGTTGTCGTAATCGAAAAAGTAAACTAAAAAAACTCATATGACATTCAAGTTAACTATGGGACCTTCGATGTAATTAGTCTTATTTCATACCGTGGAAATTCTAAACACACGAGCAGGTATGAGTTGCAATGTAACGGGTGAGAAAAAAACTAAAGAAATAAAATTGGTTGTGATTTGTGTGGGTCAGTGTCGGTTCTAGCGTTTTGGGGGCTGTCACTTTAAAAATGGGTTTTTTTTTTTTCAAAATAAAGGACCAAATCTGTTATATTTATACTAAATCATGTCTTTCTTTCTTTTATTTAATAGATGAGACTAGAAAAAACCTTACATTAAACTACATGGGTCATTAAGTAATAAATTATCAACATAAATAAAAAAAATGTTGTTTTCCCAAGAGATCGAACACACATAGATAAAACTATCGCCTTTATGTATTCATATATTAACCACTATGATACACAAAATCATGCATCAAGTAAAGTAAATAAATTATAAATATTATAACTTATCGACAAATGGGGCCTAAAAAATAAGTCTGTTTTTTAGGCTCTAGACCCGTGTTTCTGGATCCAAAACCAGCTCTGGTGTGCGTCATAGACGAGTGACATTAGCAGTACCCACCGGCTGAAAACCATAAACATGCATGCATGTCACAAGTATCTTATTATATACTCTTTCCGTACTCATTTAATTATCCACTACAAAATTACGTGCAATTTTGACTGACTTATAACTTGTATCAAAATTGTCGAAATGAATTTTTTTTTAAATCTAATCATAAAATTTAGCATTTGAACTATATAATCAACTTTTAAAAAATTTTATTCCGATAATTTTGATACAAGTTTTTGTCCGCTTAAAATTGCACATAGTTTCGTAATAGACAGTTAAATAGAAACTGGTTATATAGATAGATATTAGATACATAGAGAAGAGATATAGAGAAATGTATAATATAATATTTATTTTATAAAATTATAAAAGTACTTAAATAGTCTTGACTATTGAGTATTGACGATCTAAACATTATATTATTAGAGGTATACTTTGGAGTGATAAATAAGGACACGTAGTTAGTCAAAATGATTCCAATTCCAAATCACTACAAAACAAATTCATTTGTCTACTTAATCTCTCATTAGTCAGCCTCTTCAACTTCTTCTGCCGCATATTACGTGACTCTTTCTTACATTGGGCATCCTCCCACTCTATTTTTTAAAACTGACTAAACATCTCACAAAATTCTGTGCCTTTGGCCTTTACACTTTCAATTATCCCTCAAACATTTGTCTCGATACACTATTAGACTAAACATAACTTATATACGGTTTACTGAAGAAGTTAATTATATTGCTGAACTCAATACAATCATTACTGTTCATTTGGTTATCTGGGATTTACTAATATATAGTATAAGAAAGTTGAGATGTTTTATTCGTATGATCTTTTTAGGACATTTGCTATAAACTAAATTGTAGCATGTTGTTATAATCAGAATTTACTAGGAGTAATATTATTTTTAAGCAAAGAACACTCAATAGACTATTATACTCTTATCTAGTTAACTAATGCAATATTTATAAATGAAATTAATTAAGATGAAAGGGTATATATATTTAATAGATTATACTCAATTAGATAATTAATTCGAATCTGCACTTTGAGAACTGTACATAAATATATGTAGGACTTGTGTAAATTGTGATCCATGTCATGAATGAGACATGTTCATAAATTTGGGAGGAAAACGAGCGTATAATTGTCATTCTCTTGCTGGACTAATGCTATCACATTTATGGGGTATTAAAGAAAAGAAGAAGGTACCAACTAATTGCAATCCGCTTGTAGGCTGTAGGGCAATGAATTTAATACGAGTGTGAATAAATATTGTTACAATAATATAAATAAACAAATGATACTACGAACAACTTAAATGATGGAGAAATGGTGAACCACTGATATATCATTTGCAAGTACGCTTGCTTGTCCGCTTTATTATAGCAAAAAAAATTATTTACCATCTACATGAGAAGACTTTAATTTATAAGTTAAATTAATTAAATGATTAAATTTGTTACTGAGACAATGCTAGCGGCGTATCTTATTGCTCGTTTGTCTTCCATTTCATCAGTGTATCATTTCATTGTTAATTAATAAAATAGTTCTTCTTAATTTTTTTTAATTAAATCAATTGTTGGTTACTTGGTGTAGAGTTTTGCTGACATTATCTTATCTTCCAGCTCTTTCACTCAAACACAAAGTTTTTGATTGTTTTACAAAAGGTCAAGTAGGTAACTATGGGGTGAAGAAACACTAAATTTACCCTTTTGTATACTCAATTTCTCCTTCTATTTGGCCCTTATGCCTTATCAATGGTCTTAAATTTTTCGTTCTTTCTTAGAAATTGGTTTTGCTATCCCTTGTGCTACATGAATATAGAATGGAGCAGTCAGACTCGCCAAATCTTCAAATGTTAGCTAATTATTTTTCATGTATTTCTTGATTATTTTTACAATGCTTCTTTTCGAAAAAACTTGTACTCCAATACTTATGATTCTTTTACTCCCTTTTTCAGGGAGCTGAAGATAGAGTATGCAATGAAGTCCTCAGAGGAGTTTTTTTTTAAGAAGTGATGTTATCAAGAAGAAGTGCATGTAATATTCAAGTGATGCAAATGAGTAAATTGTATTTCTGGTTTGCTTCAAATTAGTGATGATGGCAAGAAATAAGGATAGAGCAAGTCACGCTTTTGTAGTTATGGGCCTTTTTTGTCCAGAGTAAGTCTTATTTTATGTATAGTGAGTCACACTTGCTCAACTTATAAACCGATTTTAACGAGTCAAGTTCTTCTACCTCTTAAAATGTCTCATTTCCTACCCCCCTTATTGCTTTGGACTTGAATTACAACTATTTATGTCCTCTTCATATCCCCTTACCCATTTGTACTTAAATTATACAACTATTTATAGCTTTATAATTATGCAAATGGTTTTCAGATAACTTACCAAAAACATAATTTTAGTCTTACTAACTATTTTTCAAATTATAGATAGAGGTTATATGTTTTTATTAAAAAGAAATGAATCATGATTTGTTTTTAGGAGACTTATAAATAAATACATATCAATCAATTTAATTATAAAAACCAACATATATGTATTTCTTTACAATTAGTTACATGTATTTATTTACAATTAGATACATATGTCATAAAAAATAACAAAATATACAAAAAAAAGTCAAAAACAAATCAAAAATTCAAAAAAACTGAAAAAATACATTAAAAACATTATAAAAAATCAAAAAATTTGTACATATTATCAAACATGATTAAACATGATTGGACATAATTAGATAGAATTAAACAAGATTAGATATACATGATTTGACAGGATTAGACAAGATCAAAACAAGATTATACATACATGATTAAACATGATTAGACAAGATCACACATGATCACACATATTTTTTGTATATAAATATATATATATATATATATTTATTTAAATTTTTTTATTTTTTTTTTAATTTTGGTATTTAATTTATGTACCTATTTGTAAATAAGTTCACAAAATATGTAATTTTTTTTTATGAAAGAGTCATCATGAAGTTCAAAACAATCGGGTTTTTTGTAAATAAGTTTCTAAATATGTAATAAATTATCATTTTTCCTTTGTTTTTCAATAAATAATTATTAAAAAATAAAATTGGAACTCAAAAATCTTTTTCATTGCACTTTCAGAACAAAAACAATAAAAAATGACAGATATTGAGACAAAGATATGGGGTATCTTTACCTGCTTTTAACATTTCAATAAATAAATAACTTTAAAAAATAAACAAAATTTTAACACTTGCTTAATACGCAGACTTGTATTTGTGAGGAATGCTTTTTGCCCCGCGTCTATACCATTAATTCGTTGATCCAAATGGAGTTAATTTTGCAATTACAAAATAATACAGTGACCAAAGTCTTTATTTGCTCTATTTTAATAATACAGTGACCAAAGTCTTTATTTGCTCTATTTTATAATCACCGATTATAATTAATTTAACATTGTATATGCATCCTGTAGTGGCGGAGCTAGTATCAATATATAAGCGGGACTGAATTTTAAAATTTCATTATATGGGGGTTAAATAGCTATTTTTCGTTTTTTTTTTTCTTTTACACCGTAAAAATTGTTTTTAAAAATATGAACGGGGTTGTAACCCTGTCAGCCCCTTAGCTCCGCCCTGGCATCGTGCATGACTGTTAGTGCAAATTCAACCAGATTCAACTTCATTTAACGATAGATTTTTACTTTAAAGTAACATGATCAAAAGACATACTGACATAGATACCGAGCTCTATTATAATTAATTTAAAATTATTCAGTAATTATTTATCCTCTTTTGATTGGCTACATTACTTTGAAAAGTGAAAACTAATTCAGGATATATGTGCTATACAGTATGAACATATGGGTCATCAAATAGGACTGACAAGTCTCACTGTTGTCCAATAATATATCGGTGTTAACTTTATCTCTCAATAATTTTCTTTTTGCCCATTAATTACATTCATCTAAAAATTTAAGGGTCACTTAAAATTAGAAAATGTGACCAGCAATATTTGGCAACCAACTATTCTCTTGAGAAAGCTTGATGTTACCGTAAAAAAAGAAGATTCATGAAGAATTTGTTTGTTTGTTTTTTTTGAAATGAAGAATTTGTTGATTATACAAATTTTGGTATAATCTTTCTGTGATGTTTATCTAACAAAATAAGAAATAATTAGGGTGAAAAGACTGAATATCCACATGTGCAGATCTATTTCTGGTTTAGAGATAAGGTACGGGCTGAAAAGTAAAAAGCTAACTTTCTGAAATTATTAAAGTAAAGAGCGTTCAACAAGCAATACCTGAAATGTGAACTGGTGACTGATTAAACAAAACGCAGGAATAATACTTACCCGATTAACTTGTAATCACTCTTGTGACCATATAGTACCAAAAGAGAAATCAAATTATTGAAAGAATAGAAGCCTTACTTTACCATAAAGGAAAAGGAGAACTGACTTGAGGTAATTTCTTAATAAATCTATTTCAAGGAAAAGAAAATATTCCACTAGAGTAGCATGTACAGATCAACCAGGCCTTGTTTTTCATCTTAACTTGAACAGATAAACAATGCTATTCTAGGATTTATTGGACTGTAGTATTTTAGAGAATAAACTTGCTTACTTGAAATCGAGAATATATATTCAAATTTGCTAATGGAGTAGATCATCATATGGACTAAGCTATTAATTAAATCTCTTTTTAAGGTAGCCAACGAAAGTGCATTACAATTTACAAGCTAGTACAAATAAATTTAGTTTTAAAGCACCATCTAAAGACTCCCTTGATTACCAAAACACCCGCAGTGTTCTCGATAAATTCGAGAAAACGGAGGGTAAATTGGACAAATATTGCCAGCAAATACAAAAAAAATGAGATCTGATAAAAAAAAATTATAAAAAGAACTACTTATTGTGAAGTTGATCCGGGCAAGTTGGCACTCTTCTCATGCTTTCTTGAAAATCAATTCCTGTAATGTTGAGATCAGATGCTCTTCTGTTGAGGTACATCTGGAATAAGTCCTTGTGCTTATTCAATACTTTATGGTTTTCTTTCACTTTGGCCGTATCGGTTTGTGGATATATCCGTATTGCCCCAACCCTCGAATCACCATGTAAAATAAAGACCGAGATTACAAACATGAACATGAGCATATAGTGCGCGAGCCTGCGGTCACCGCTTATCAACATATCACCGGAAAACCCACATAAAGTTTTTGATTTTGGACTCCTAAATGAGATGAAAAGCAATATTCTAACGTTTTCTAAGTTGAAGAAGATCTGAGAGCTTTTGGGGGTTTCTTTTTTGTGTCTTGGCAACTCCACTATGGTTGTCTTATTTTTTTTAGTAATTTACTCAAGTTTGTTGAAGACTTAAGAGAGTGAATATAGAGAGGGACACTCATGCACAACAAGACAAATTCCCAAACATATATGGTGAATATGTCTATTTTTATTTAGAGTATTGTTATGGACACTAGACATATCTTGCTAGTCGCTACTAGCCTAGTATCGCGTGGAACTAGTACGATACACTAGTGTACGTATATAAATATATATGACTTGAAACGAGTATAATATATGAGTATATAAATATTAGAGGGTAATTAATTAAAAATATTATGCATAGGAAAAAATGGATACATGGGTATGTAAGAGAAAACGCATCAGTTTACTTACACTTTTTCTTATATTTAATTTAATTAACATTAATTTTATATTTTTAGAGTAACAGTTTAATTTTATAAATTTTTCACCTTACCTATCAAATTTATTATCATAACAGTTAATTAACATTAGTTTTATATTTATTAGAGCAACCACATTAAATATATAAATTACAAATTTTCTCGTATTTAAAGTAAAAAAAATACACTTTTACAACTTATAAGAAAACTTTTTGTTTTATACAAATTATCAAGTTTTTTTTATAAATTTCTCTATCACAACTATACAACTCATATTTTTATTATTTTATTAATTTATATATAAAAATTACAAATAAAGAAAGAGAGAATGGGAGAAAAGTAAGAGAGAGATTATTATTTTAATTATAAGCGAACATATTGATCGGTTATATTTGAGAGATATTTGAGTTCGTGTATATTTAATCTAATAAATAAGTAAACTGATTCGTAGGTAATTTTAAAACAATATTCTCAGATAAATTGCTGATAAGGGAACTCATGCAAGCGTATGTCACAAAGTCTACCAAATCATTCAGAATAAGTTCATCATACTAATTAAGGTTGAATAAGTACACCACTTTTATCAACTGCGCACATCTTGACCATCAAAATTCTGATCCAATTATTAGACTATGTAATTTCATTTGATTATATTCCAAACGAAATGCATCTGACTCCACCTCACCAGCTCTGCTAATGACTTGTCAGATAAACCACATCTCTCGTTTAGGTGAGTCTGTAATCAACATTTCATTATTTATTTTTTTGAAAATGGATAGAGAAGTTATGTACCGTCATATCCTATACTGCTATAAAAACCCAAAATGAATTTGTACCTTCTCGTTTAATATAAGCACTCATGTGACTATTAAAAAAAAACTTTCATATATACGACGAACTGAATATTGCTATGTCCCATACACTTTTCTTGAGGTGACTGATTACGAAAACACTACAAAATAAAAATGTTATTTTGTCATCATTTCTCTCACAAAAAATATATAGGAAGTATATGAGAAGTGAGAATATCTTTAATCTGACGAACGAGCTAGCTAGCCATCGAAAACTGCCCCTCCACATGATCACGGCTCCTGCGCCGTTCCTGCTTATGACTTAGCTCGTATCTTTCTCAGGTTTTTATTTCAATCCAACTGAAGCAAAATGTTCCACGATTTAGATATTTGAATGTCTATTTTTACTCTTATTAATTTTCTCATTGAATATACTGTCCCATTATGTAATTTTCTCTCATAAAAAACTATGCAATTTGGCCATTATTTATTTGTCTTTTATTGTTATATACTTATTAGTCAGTAAACTATAATTCAATTTCCCAAGCCTGGGAGAGATTGAATGTAACATCTCAGACCCGATGGATGTCACACGGCTGAATAATACGTGTGGCATCACGTTCTAAACAAATACTAAATAGAATAATTAAAAAAATCTCACTAAATTACCCATTAAATCGACTCAGATTTCTATCAAAAGTTTCATTAAATAGAATCTCGAAAATTACGTTCATTACAAGAAACCTAATCTGTTACAAGATAAAATAAAAATGTAATCGCAGCGGAATTAACACATAATTTTAAAGGTCTGTCTGGTCCCCAAACTGCATCGATGTCAACTCTAATTAACTGCTTGTAACATGAAAACATTTTAAAAAATGGAGGGGTGAGCTAAACGAGATCAATGAGAGAGAAAGCCTCAGAATATATAATACGAGTCGAAAATAAGATTTTCTTGTCAATTTCTTGCAAAATAATATTTTATTTAATAAAAATTCACAATACATAAATATTTAGAAATCACTTGAATATAAAAGATAAATAAACTCTTTTCTTTTTCTTTTCTTTTCTTTTCTTTCATTAAGATTGGACCCATTTTTAAACCATAATAATAATAATAATTTCTTTCTTTCTTTGTATGATAAAAGCAAAATGATAACATGTATATTTTAGGGTACCAAGATGTATTGACTTAGTCAATCATTTACCGTATATTTTTTTCTCTGATGTATAAACCGTACGTGTACTTCGTAATTAAGGTCATCACAGTTTGACGGCTGAGTCCCTTCCTTAACACGATCCGGTTAACAAAGTTATGTACAATATCTAGTTAACCATTGAGAACTAACTTCTTTCGTTTAGTTGCCAACATCATCCTACTTTCCTATTCCCCTTAGATATTCGGGGATTCTCCGTTAAATTTATTATTATGGTCTCAAATACAAATTATAAGCAAATCATAAAATAATAATTTTGAAACCTTATACAGATACACTGTATATAACATTTATCTTTATAAGATATAAACTTCTTCTCTTTATACAGATTTACTGTATATAAATAATTTATTTTTTCATTCTTGTCTTTCTTTTGATATTTCTTTGTTTTCGTAATAATATAAAATCAATGTTTACGTATATAAATAATACTTATAAGTCAAAAATAATACTTATGAGTCTGCAACGAGATATTTATAATATCAATACAAAACCCGCTCACCTCATTTAAGATACTACCAGCAAGAAAACAATGACAAACATGCTGTGAATTACTTATTACTATGCAACCAACCAATGCTAAAAAACAAT
The DNA here is from genome assembly GCA_963682055.1 of Primula veris. Taxonomy (NCBI): domain Eukaryota; kingdom Viridiplantae; phylum Streptophyta; class Magnoliopsida; order Ericales; family Primulaceae; genus Primula; species Primula veris. The sequence continues at coordinate 15,019,462 of OY821749.1, forward strand.
GACAAACATGCTGTGAATTACTTATTACTATGCAACCAACCAATGCTAAAAAATTTCTCATGGGACTCGGTGCCAATCGGTGCCAAACAAGGTATAGATCTTTCACCACTTAATCTAAGTATATGACCTAGGAAATATATGTAATATAGATAACTTTGAATGACTTGAACCCTTCCAATATATGCGTGTATATATATAAATATAAAATTTTTAAGAGAATATGAAGTTGAATGATATCTTACTGGTGAAATAAGTGTCAATATGAGCATATGTTTATGCGTCAAAACATATATATAGGTCAGATAAACAAACGGCCAATAATAAAATTAATTAATTATGTATTCATGAATGACTTGCTGCATTACCCTACGTTACTCATTTAATTACCATCTGTTACTCATTTCCTTTCTTTCTTCATGTACATGCTATAATTATATATATATATATATATATATATATATATATATATATATATATATATATCACTTGAAAGGCATATGAAAAGGAGCTGCTAAGTACTAAACACGTAACAGTTAGGCCTTGTTTGTTAGCATCTTTGCTAACTTGGGATTGGACTAACAAGGTGGGTGGACCCACAAAAGGTATTTGAAATGTTTTTAGCTGGGTTGGACTAGTAAAGTAATATGGATTAGAAAAGATGGTAAATACAAGCTTTTTTAATACTAGGGGGGGTAGGGTTTTGTAAAATAGTCTCAACATCAATTCTAATAATGCCAACAATACACCATCTTTTATAGTCCTCGGACTGCAAAAGATTTAAACAAACAAGGCCTTAAAGCATTAATGCCACATAAGTGTCAATTTTAACTTTTCTTAAGTTATTAAATATTCTATTATTTCCATACAGCTTAATTTGTAACGTGCACCTTGGCATTTCAATACATGATATATTCTACAATAATTGACATAACGTGTATTTGTAACTATTTACAAATGGGTGTCCTTAATACATTATTTTTATTAGAAATATTATTAAAGGAACCTATGACACTCCACCAACCTATCACTTTCACGGTAAAATTTAAAAAAAAACATAAAATTATTAGTAAGTAAATAAAAATAAATTAAGAGATTTTACATTGTTACTCATCGGCCCAATGGAGGGACTTTTTCTCTAGACTTTTTCTCTAGCTTGATCCCTTTGTTTATTTCACTCTTTTATATTTAAGGTTACCTATTGTAACTAATCGTTTATCTGACCAGACCGTCACCATATACTTACTATCATTAATATTATATGTTTTTGTCCGTTTTCGTTCTCGTTTCTCGGACCGTACAGATTTAAAAGATCATGATGATAATAAGTATAATTTATTTAGCTTATATACCATATAACTACTCATATTTATAGGTGATATGTGACAATCATTTTTATTTTACACTGATATTTTAATACGAAAATTCGGGTTGTTTGACGAATCATTTACATCTGAAGGTAATTAATCACCGCTCGCTCGCTGTCTGGCAGTCCTTAAAATGGTGCTATATCCACTCCCGGCCCCTTTCACTTCACTTATTCAGTCTAACGGTATATAATGGGCACTGTTTGACATTAATTTACAAGAATTCAATTTTCAGCCAAACAAGGCACAGATTGCAATGTGTGAATCAGTGAATGTCGGTGGGACATATTTAATATGACATGTTAAATCAGGATAGAGACAGTATTAATTAATTAATTAACAGCAATAATAAAGTTGGGGAATTGGTTCATATATGTGTGACGTAGTATGTACTGTAGAGTTACTGTGGTGCAATAATAAGTTTATCTGAAATGGGAGGAAATGATATTAGGATTCTTCTTTTTCAATGGTAAATAGTTAAGCATCTTCCCTCTTCTATGATAGTACAGTAAATACTTCATATGGGACCGATATGCCGATCTTTACAATAAGCTTGAGGTCACCATTAGATTAAAATCAAATGGCTATATGACTAATCAGTCCAGCAATCTTTAAGTTTTGTTTTTTACATTTCACATGAGAGCCATTAAATTTTATTCCGACGGTCACATATATATCAAACTTTTACTTGGATGTTTATTTAAAATATCAGCAACAAACAATGTTGCCCTTCCACATTTCTCGACCACCGATTTAAGGACGTTATTAAGTGGATATATAATTTGAATGACTTATTTAGTAAAAACACCAGTTTTCCAAAGTAATTGCATATCAGTCAAAATTTTCTCTCTCTTCCGTTCATCGAAATCAAACAGGAAAATCTCCCGCCGCCTCATCTCTTTGTTCCCTCTCTCACGCAACGTTTTCTCTCTCTCTCGACATCACCAGCACCGACACACGCGTCCCTCCTTCTATCTTTGATCTCATTTTCCGCCACTTTCTCAACTACCACCTCCCATCTCCTCCGTCGTCACCATCGGCCTGAACCTCAGTACCCTGCCGACAATTCGCTAGGTGAAACTCTTATTATAGGAATAATGTGAAATTAGTTGTGTTTATACTATTCATCACAAGTATGCATGTCTTGTCTTAGATCTTGAATTGGAGATACATAAATATGTATTTATAATTTGTATCTTGTCAAAATGTGGCAATACTATCGAATTAGTGGAAAATATTCTCAAATTAATTTGACGGTCTCTTAATTAAATTTTGACACTACCGTCATAGGCTCCTAGCTAATTGAAAGAAAGTTTGCAGAACTGTTTTTTTTTCAAAATAACTTTACCAAATTGTACCTATGTCAAAATCCCTCTAGACATGTTTAAAGTCATTTCACATTCTAAAATGTGAAAACTTTATTTATTTATGTACTTAATGATGTTAAAACATGGTAAATAAATTATGCTTAAACTTGTTAAAAACGTTAATTATTACTTACTAATATGTTTTAGCATAATAAATGTTCTTGCCAAAATAATGTACTGTGTCATTGCATATTACTTGTTTTAATAATGTGAAAAAGATGAAGTAAGTCAAAAATATTTTTGCTAAACTATTACGAAATAAAAATTTAGAGTAATGAACGAGTTTGTAAACTTATTAATATAACCTTCAAAATTGACATTTTTGTGCATAAAGTAAAAGATATTCTACTCATTATTTATTTATTTTTGGTCATTATATTCTTCTCATTCAAAAAGTAAATAAAACCATAGGTTACGAGATGGACCGTTTTTATGCATGAAGGATCAGGTGACAAATAAACCCTCTTATTTATCCATAGTAAAATTCATCTGGGAATGTCGCCAAGGTGGTGTTTTGGGCTGTTTGTGATAAAAGATTGAAAACGTGAACAGTATTTAATACAGCTTATCTAAGCAATTTTTATTATTTGATAGAAAGCAAGATGCGAGAATTAGCATCTGTTTTAATGTACAAAGTTATCGTCATTTGTGACCGTACAGTCCTTTTTTTGGCAACTTTTATGCTAATCTCGTGAATTCTTTTTAACTTGATGACAAGTTCTTTTAGTATCTCCTCTACATACTCTTGTTTGTTTCACATATTGCTAGTTCCACCAGAATAATCAACCACCGAATACCTAAGTAGCTACTAGCTAGATATTAAAAAAAAAAAAAAAAAAAAAAACACTAAAGTAGCTAGTACCTAGTTGTTTTTTGTTAATACTTTCCCTATATTTTTTTTTCATATACTTTTTAATTGAAACATTATACTTGAGCATGTGGGTTTTAATTTCCCATTTTAATTAAAAGCATATATACTTGACTATATATAGAGCAATAGAACTTGTTTGGTAAGTGCCAAGAAGTATACTTTTGAAGTACTTTTATTTCTAAGTAAAAAATTTGTTTGGATGTCAATTAATAAGTAGCTTTTGGAGAAGTAAAAGTGTTAAAAGCTTACTTTTTGAAAAATAAAGAAAATGATACTTCTCAGTAAAAGTAAAATGGTTCAATCTTTTTTTTTCTCTCTCCTAATAAACAATATACTATTTTCATTTTTCACCAAATAAATAATTCTGTATAGACATTTACACTACATACATATTTAGTTTAAGCATCACAATTTTTTTCTTTCTTATGTTAAGTATCCAAGTTTAAACTTTATGAAGGGATACTAACGCATACGTTAAAACATTTATATCATTAATTTGAATGGGATATGTGAGGGCCGGTTTTGGATAGGTCCAAGAGTCTCGGGGCTAGATCCCCAAAAACCTTACTATTTTAGGCACCAATTTTATAAGAAAACTAATATTTATATTTTATGGTTCATTTTCTTATAAACAAATTACTTGTCCAAGTGGTTAGCCAACTAATTAACTTAAAAGTGGTATTCCGACTGGTCGTGGTTTCATAGTTTTGGAGCGGGATACCCCGACTAGTCGGTCAAATTCTCCGGATGCTGCTTCAGCCAACCAGTCGGCTTGTATTTTTTGCCGGCTTGTTTTTTTTTTTCTTTTTCCCAAGCTTCTTTGTCCATTGTAATATTTTTTTTAGTGGCTTCGTCCCTATTTCTAATATATACTCGTGATGGTTTACCCTCAACAAAACAAAGTGATATTCATGCCTCCACACGCTAGTTCGAATTATGCGTGTGGCTTTTTTTTAAACTTTAATCAAATATTTATCACATTTAGCCTCATAGTTTTAACTTTTAAGTAAAGTATTTTTAGGTTCAAAAGATTTCATACAGCACAAAAATGCATATTATTTTTAATAGGTAACATATTTGATCCTTAATTTAGAAAAAGAAAAATTATGTACGAAGAAAAACAAAGCCCCATATTTTTTGGTGGCATATAACCCCCAAAACTCTGAAACCGGCTCTGTGGTATGTAGCACGGACAAAAATACATGTATCTGTTGCGACACGAACACGGAATAACAATAAACTTTCAAATTACAGGACACGACACAGTTAGTACACAACAATTAACAAATTATAAATATTATATATATGTATATATATAGTTTATCAAAATAATCAAATTATAAATACAATAATTGCAGCCAACAAATCTTAGTAATACAATAATTACTATTTTAAACTGAATGTTTTGTAAATTATTGAGATAAAAATTGTAAATTTAAATGTAAGAGGACTTTTTTTTAGAACAATTTGTGTTTCTCATGCTTTTAAAGCATTCAGTATATTTCCGAAAGTGTCCAATACGTATCCGTGTAAGTTTTTGCATGGTCAACAGATAATATGTCAACGCATGGACATGAAGTGTCAACACGTGAAAAGAAAAGTCGGCTGGTGTCATGTCAGACACGCCTCGTATAAGATATAATTGTCTTTTTTTTAGGTCTTCGTTTATCGTAATAGTATAATTAAGTTTTTTTTAATGTTTTAATAAAAAGTAAATGTTTAAAATTCATAGCATATAATGAGATTTGGTTAGTTATCATAAAAGTGAAAAATATAAATAAACTAAAATTGAAAAAGTAAAAAGTATATGACAAATTATCAAACACCATTTTTTTTTAAACTATACTTTTAGACTGTTTACCAAAGAACATCTACGTAACAAATAAAAGTGTATAATTTTTTCAAGCTCCACTTAAAAAGTATACTTTGTAAGTTAATTACAACTTATATATTATTATGTTATACGCGTTATTAACATAATTAACTAGGATCTTTTCCTACATGATGATCATACAATATTAACTGTAATGGGTGTGTTGAAACACATAACTTGAGTCATGCGGAAGAGCGACAAACTCTGTAATTTAAAACGGCAGTATTTGAGAATTGGATTCGTATGGCGGAGATAGATCGCCGGGGTTGGAGACTTGAGTTTCTCCTCCTTCGCCTATCATTACACTACTTTATGTGTTGTTTTTGTATGTATGTTTTGATACAAATTGAGATGGTATTGTGTCATTTATATAGGTATGAAGAGGACCCGAGACTCTTGGTTTACTTCCGATCCCTACCGTCTATCAAGGTATGATCAATCTCAACCATTCATTATGTGAGAATGTCTAAAGTCTTCTAACGCACACACTTATTAGCATTAATCATTAGACTTGTAACTTATGGAGTGTTTATGGATCACAATAATGAGTTAGAATTAATTTCATGACTCTTGAGATAATGGGGAATACATTAATTCTTACAGTCTAGCACTTGGTCCATTTAACAATCTATAAGAAAACATAAGCGCGCAATAAATTAATGACATACTTTATGAAATAAATTGTTAATGAGAGTCATGACGGTTGCACATTACATGAGAGCATGTTTCCTTCCATGTACTACGACAAAAATAAATTATTCAACAAAGTCTATAAAGTGAGTAATCTTAGTGGTCCAATAATGTCTTAAGAAAATACGGTTCCATTAAACGTCCATAACTTTTCATTTTTGTACGTACTTAATAGGACAATAGGAACAAGAGAAACAATAAGAAATGAGATCTCTACGTATCAAATAAACAACCATCATTATATAATACCATATAATTATCTACAATCAAGACACGTGATGTTAACAAAATCTTAATTGTCTTGTGTAGATATCGTTAAGGTATATACGATCATTATGTGTTTATTGATTGTATTGTTTCTAAAATTAGTCTCGAAAACTTAGCATTTACATTATGTGAACTCAACACCATTTGAATGCTAGTTATCAAGAATAATTGCAAACATTCATTTTCAGCGACTCAGTCATAAGCTCGACATAATTTAAGTCCTGAAATTAATTTGCAACTATTATTATGAGTTTTGAACTCAAATAATTATATAACTTTTCTTGATGATACATGTGATAATATATTCAATCACTTATGTCATAAAAATTGCTCCAATCTTATATTGAGCAATAAGACATAGATTGCACAATACTTTATTGAGAAATGTAGCAATTTCTCCATACATTTATTGAGCAATAAAACACGAAGTGCACAATAATTTATTGAGAAATGTAACTTATAATTTCTCCATACATTTATTGTGCAATATGACATAAAATTGATCAATGCTTTATTGATCATTATAGCATATATTAGCGTCGTAATTTAACGAGCATTGAGCCATTGTGAAATATTTAGTTATCACATTTCCTTTTTATGTATCACATCAATGATACGTGAGCATAAAATCTTTATATTCTTACAAATATAAAACATAAATTAGGCATCTTTAATATTATGTAAAAGTTAATCCACTATAAATAATGATTATTTGAGCGTTGCCTACAATAATATTTTAAGTACAACTAATAGTTCAAACACACAAGAACCAGTTTACAATACTATTAATCAGTCGTAAAACTCTTTTTAAAACCTTTTATCATTTAAAAACCCTTTGAAAACCATTTTACAATTCATTATGGGTCTAGTAAGTTACTTACATGAATATAACTATTAGTAAAATAATAGGTTACAAAAACAAAATGATAATGGTTATAACAACGTTTACTCCCACTAACATAGTGGTTACTTCAAAATAATAGGTTATGATAACAAAATAAGTTACAAGTTTTTATTTGAATTCAAAAAAAATGATAGTTGAAGTAAATCTTAACAATTAGCTTATTTAACAAAAAAATATTAACTATTACCATTGATCTTATCCCTATTATAAAAGTATATTATTAAATAATACATTAATAGTGAAACGAGTAATTATCTCCCACTTGTTTAATCATTACTCTAAAACTTATGGTAAGTTACATATAACTTGATAGTGGGTGTAATTATATATTAATTATATAATAGGAATTAGTAAAAACATTAATAGTGGGTGTACCGAATAATCTAATTCTCCCACTAATGTTACCGTAACTTCATCGATAACCAAAACTCTTTTTGTTTAATAAAATCTCGATAAAATTCCATCAAATATAATTATTGGAAAGTATGGATTTATATGCACATAATGTGATTGAAAAACGTTATTTTTCTATTAGATCAATATAAAACTAGTTTCAATTAAAAAACTTTCGTTTACTAACAAACTAATATGCGACCTATAAAGAAAATATGAACAATAAGGCAAGAATTTAGTAAAAGCTCACGAATTTGGACTTTGAGATTTAATGAGTTTAATCATATTAAAAGAATAGCTCAACTAGTGTTAACATATTTTGTTCTTTAAAAACATTAAACAATCACTGTTTTCTTACGGAGAAATCATCATGTAACACTACATAACGTTTTCATTCTTTTCTACTCTTATTTATTAAGTTAATTAATGGTATACTTTCATCAAGTAAATTTGTTATATGTGGGTATCCAAATTCAACTTGACTAATAATACATACAAATAACCATATTAAATTGATAAAACTTAAGACCAATCTCTTTACATATAAAATAACTTTTATTTTAACAACACCTTTAAATCAAGCATATCATTTTGCAAGACAATTTATAATTAATGGAATAAGTCAATAAAATGGACCATTTTGAAAATTTAACTACAAAAATATGGCATATTTATTTGACCTATATTTTTATTCTTAATGTTAAATTTAAGTTAGTCCATAATATTTGTTTAACTTGAAAAAATATAGTATATGTGGATATTCTATATTTTTCATCTTAATGTTAAACCTTAAGAAATCATTAATAATGTTTATTTGGTCAAAATAACTGGACATGTGGGCAACCAAATTATAATGAATAATTAAACAATGATGAACATCTAATAATTATTTTTATCATAATATTTTTGGACCTGTGGGCAACCAAAAACAAACATATGTAAAAATCAGTTCTTATGCATCAAATATTCGTCTCCAATACTTTGTACCTGTGGGCAACCAAACTCTGGACATATGATGTTGATGCAAAATATTTACTGGCACTAATAATCATTAAAAATATAGATTAAAATATACATTTAATTTTAATCGAATAATATGATTATTAGTTCAATATTATTAGGTGTAGCGGTTAAGCTAAATATTCATTAGATTTGATCAAAGCCAATATTGATTTTTAATCAAACGATAATATGAATATTGACATTAGAACATCAATAACTATAATTGATACTTAAGCATACACCAACGTTTATTTAATATTCATCGGTTAAAATTTTGTGCCTGTGGGCAAACAAAATTTCACATAATATGAACGTTATATATATGATTTAGCTTATAATCTATTACCAAAACTTATATGGTATGAAAATAAATTGACTTAACTTTATTTGTCATAAAAATAATAGTAGGAATAATAATATGTACGACATAATGACTAAAACGTACGTCATATTTTAATCAAACAATAATATGTACCTCACCCAACTTTCATATGTACATGCATCCTTATCAGTAATGTTCATTGTGACATGTAATATTAAAATTATATATTAAATCACTCTTTTATTTTAATATAAATTTAAAAACTTATATCCAACCTTTCAAAAAGTTACATAATTTATTATATTTAGTGGCATGCATTATCATGAGTTATATGTATAAGTAAGGGGTAGATGTCCATAATTAAAGACATGCCATAATTAAGGGATAAATGTCCATCATTCATTCATTCGTATTATTCATTTTATCTAACACATGTCATATCGATATAAAAACACCCATTCGACGAATATAAGTATAGAAACGCAATCGGAAAAACTATTATATACTCTAACCCTTTCGGTAACTCTAACATGATCCGACCAGGTAAGAGAGGGTGAGGGTTGGTGCAGCAAAGACTGCTTAAAAACCGACCTCATTAAGATACAAAGTATCAGCCGAAGTCTTGCCTTGCCATCGCATCATCTTAGGTGAGCCTATTTGGGAAAGATTTATAATTTTCCAACCTTAATGTGAGTCTAAACTTTTTTTCGTAACCTTTCAACTAAATTTACATAATTGTAGTATTAACAGTTTATTTTACATGTTAATTTAATAAAGTTAACGGGCATAAGGATAACAATTAACATTTCTTATAAAACCATTCGGCAACCAAGCAATTCTTATTAACAATGAATAAATAATAAGAATAAACCCTTATAATTTGCGAAATATGAATATGACCATTTATATGTAGTAACCTTATTTATTTATTTAATATAGTGCCGAATGGTTACCACCATAACATAATGAAAACTTAATGCCATTAATTATGTTGAACGTTGATTCTTCAAATCGATTATTTTGATGATAACAATATTTGTAAAACATGATAAAAGCTCGTTTTGCGTACTAATCATTTATCTAGCGTGTCAAAGGGTCAAAATGATAGAATACGCAAATACGAAGTCAACGGATCAAGCGGAACGTCAATCGGAATTAAATCGAACAAGTTACAAGCTTTCGAAGTTGGTCGAGAAAACCGAAACTTGCCCAGAATAAAAAACGATTGATCTATAAGCAAAAACGATCGATCATTTTCAGTGTAATTCCTTCCAGAGAGCACAACGTTAAAACGACCGATCGTCAAGAGGAAACGACCGATCGTTTTCAGTGTAAATTCTTCCAGAGAACTCAGATTAAAAACGACCGATCGTTTTACAGAAACGACCGATCGTTTCTGTAGAATTTCAAATTCCAGCTTTTAAGCTCTTCCTGAAAATTGGGCGAACCACTGCATTTACCAGCATTCAATTCTGCCAACAACCAGCAACGGTCTGAAATTAAATGCTGAAGCTTTTCTCCCTACAAAAAGCTCCCAATCCCTTTGAAGAAAAGCATCCAAGCATTCAACAACTTATAAGCAATTCTTACAAAGCTATTCTTCAAGCTTATACTACAAAATCTCACTTGTATTCTTAAATATTCTCGAAAGTATTATTCTTGTAATTCCATAAACTTCGAGAAACTATTTTTAGTGAGTGATCATATTTGTAAAAGAGTAATTTTATAAACTCATTTGTGAGCGAGTGAATTGGGTAGAGGCTTTTAAGCAAGTGTAGCTTAAAAGCTCTAGGTCATTTATTCGGGATACTCATATAGTGAGGGGGAGCATAATCGGTGATTAAGCTCGTTAAGGTGTAACCTTGAAACAAAGATTTTTAGTGAAACACTCGGTAGTGAAAATACCGAGGAGAGGACGTAGGCGCGCTTTGCCGAACCTCTATAAATCTTGCGTTATTTCTATCCCTTAACTTTTACTTTTCGTATTCATTTATCGCTTATATTCATTGCTTGCTTAGTTTATTATAGCGAAAATTAGTTAACGAGAAAGTTTAGTTTATAAAAACTACTAATTAACTTAGTAAATAACCCATAGATTTCATTCCGCGAAAAACGTACATAAACCTTATTCACCCCCCTCTAAGGTTTAGACTCCTACGGACCAACAATTGGTATCAGAGCTTAGCTATTTTATTTACAAAAATCTAACGATTTTATAGTTTAAAGATCCGCTATGTCTTCATACGCCGACTCTAAATCCATAACTAGGCCCCCATTCTTTGACGGCACTAACTATCCCTATTGGAGAGATCTAATGAAAAATTTCCTATGTGGTTATGAAATAGATCAATGGATAAGTATTAGTAAAGGCTATAGAACGCCTAGGAGAAATGGCGAAGATAAACTTGTAGAGGAACTAGATACCGATGAACGCCTTGCGTTTTCCCTAAATTGTAGGGCCATGACCTCTATCACTTGTGCGCTCTCGCCTAGTGAATACGATAAGATTTCCGGTTGTGACACCGCTAAGCAAATGTGGGATAAGCTAGCTATTATGCACGAAGGAACTAGTCAAGTTAAGGACTCTAAAATTAGCATGCTTATTCATGATTATGAATTGTTTAAAGTTGAAGATGATGAGTCTATTGCTTCTATGTACACTCGTTTTACTAAAATTACTAATGATCTTAAAAGGCTTGAAAAGGTATATTCTAGCAAGGAGATGGTGACGAAAATCCTTCGAAGCCTTCCAAGGAAGTGGGAATCTAAAGTGACGGCCATACAAGAAGCCAAGGACATGAACACTCTCTCTCTCGATAACCTCATTGGATCCCTAAGCACTCATGAACTCGACATGACGACTCGAAAGCATGAGGATGACTCGAAAAAGAAGAAAGGCATTGCTTTCAAATGCACAACAAATGACGATAGCGAAAATGATTCATCTAGTGAGGATGATGAGATGGCTCTCTTCGCCAAACGCTACAACAAATTCCTAAGTTGGAAAAAGAAGGGTGGACAACGATTCCGGAAAAAGGAGTATAAAGGAGAGCCTTCCGACAAATCGAACAAGAAGGACGAAATCATTTGCTATAAATGTCATAAACCCGGCCATATGCAAAACGAATGTCCCTTGAAGAAAAAGGACAAGTTCGGAAAGAAAAAAGAATACAAGAAGGCATTCTTGGCCGCATGGGGGAGCGATGATGATAGCTCCGATAGCGACAATGAAGAAGTCGCAAACCTATGTCTCATGGCTAGAGACAACGATACCGAGGATGTAAGCTTTCACTCCTCTAACTCTTCTATTTCTAGTGATGATGAAATTGATATAAATGATATGTTAGAATCCTTAGAAAAAGCTAGAGGTAAAAACAAATCCTTTAGAAAATTGTTAATTACTTTACAAGACGAACTAGAGAACTTAGCTATAACAAATGACTCACTCACGTCTAAAAATGCCGAACTTACCTTAGAAAATGATAGGTTAGTTAAAGACCTAAGTTCTTGTAAAGAAAAGGCGGATAGAGCCGAACTCACCCTCTCTAAGTTCACTAAAGGTAGTAAAATGCTAAGCACTATATTAGCTTCTCAACAAGGCGCGTATGATAAAACCGGTGTAGGTTACAACCCACTCTTAACGGCTAAGCATAAAAACCTATTCACCAAACAAACGGCTAAAAATGAATGTAGACAACCAAATCATTCTCATAAAAACAACTCTTATAAAAGGAACTTAGTTTATAATCGTTTTGTTAAACCTATATCGCATGTTAAATGTATTACTTGCAACCGTAGTGACCACTATGAGGATTATATATATTGCCCTAATAGGTATAAAGTAAGTAGAAATGATTTGGTTTGGATTCCAAAGGGTCGAGACTCTAACCCTCAAGGACCCAAAAATGGATTAGGGTACCAATGATCGTTTTGTCGTGTAGGTATGCTTGAGATCAAAAATCAACGAGGACAAGTGGTTCCTAGATAGTGGATGCTCAAGACATATGACGGGAGACAAAACAAAATTCACCACTCTTGCACCTAAAGACGGAGGCTTTGTGACCTTCGGGGATAATAGCAAGGGCAAAATCATCGGTATTGGTAGTATCTCTAAACCATCTAATGTCGTTATTGATAATGTATTGCTTGTTGATGGTCTTAAACATAACTTGCTTAGTATAAGTCAACTTTGTGATTTGGGTCACAAAGTCATTTTTGAAAAATCGCATTGCATTATTCATTGTATTTCGGATAATAAAACTATTCTTATGGGTCAAAGACAAAATAATGTCTATATGATTGATTTGAATAGTTCGGTGGTTGATGAAGTCAAGTGTCTTGTTACTATCAACGACAATGGTTGGTTGTGGCATAGACGACTTGGTCATGCAAGTCTTGATTTACTTGCTAAACTTTCTAGTAAAGATTTGGTAATAGGTTTACCAAAAACTCCTTATATAAAGGACAAACTTTGTCACGCTTGCCAATTAGGCAAACAAACAAAGATTTCTTTTAAGTCTAAAAATATTATATCTACTACTCGTTGTTTGGAGCTCATTCATATGGACTTAGTTGGCCCCTCCCGGACACTTAGTCTTGGCGGGCGTGCATATGCTTTCGTCATGGTTGACGATTTTAGTCGCTTTACGTGGGTCTTGTTTTTAACTCATAAGCATGAAGCATTTAGAGAATTCTCTATTATTTGCAAAAAGCTCCAAACACGAAAGGGTTATATGATCAAAAGTATCCGAACCGATCATGGTAAGGAATTTGAGAATACTCCATTTCAAACTTATTGTGATGAAAATGGTATTGATCATAATTTTTCGGCCCCTCGTACGCCCCAACAAAATGGGGTAGTTGAGAGGAAGAATAGAACCCTAGAGGAAATGGCACGGACCATGCTTTGCGAAAATAATTTGCCAAAGTATTTTTGGGCCGAAGCCGTAAATTCCGCTTGTTATATTTTAAATAGAGCCTTAATTAGGCCCATATTAAAAAAGACATCTTACGAATTATGGAATGAGCGAAAGCCCAATATTTCTCATTTACGTGCATTTGGTTGTAAATGCTATGTTCATAATAATGGTAAGGATAATCTAGGGAAATTCGATGCTAAGTCCGACGAAGGAATTTTCGTTGGATATGCTATATCGAGTAAAGCTTATCGTATTTTTAATAAAAGAACTTTATTGGTGGAAGAGTCGGTACATGTCTCGTTTGATGAGAATTTGCCGACGATTGATAAACCTTTAATTGTTCATAATATTAATGATGATATTTTTCATAATGCATCTTCTTCCAATCATGTTGCATCTAGCTTAGAGTCTACGCCTAGAATAGAGGTTGAACCCGTAGTTGATGAAGTCACTATAGATGTACTTCAAAAGGACTTAGAATCTAGTGTACACATTCATGAGGATTTGCCTCAAGAATGGCGATATGCCAATCACCATCCGCAAGATTTAATTTTGGGTAACCCGGGAGAAAGAGTGCATACACGTTCTTCTTTAAGAAATATAGTTAATCATTTTGCATTTTTGTCTCAATTAGAGCCCAAGAACATTCATGAAGCGGAACTCGATGAGAGTTGGGTATTAGCTATGCATGACGAATTAAATCAATTCGAGCGTAGTAACGTATGGACCTTAGTACCTAGACCGCGTGAGAAAACCATTATAGGTACGAAATGGATATTTCGTAATAAGATGGATGAATCCGGGGTAGTGATTAGAAATAAGGCTAGACTAGTAGCTCAAGGGTATAACCAAGAAGAAGGCATCGATTTCGATGAAACTTACGCACCCGTAGCTAGACTAGAAGCTATTAGAATGTTACTTGCTTATGCTTCTTTTAAACGCTTTAAATTGTTTCAAATGGATGTTAAAAGTGCATTTTTAAACGGCTTTATTAATGAGGAAGTTTATGTAAAACAACCACCCGGTTTTGAAAATCACGAGTTTCCTAATCATGTGTACAAACTTCGAAAAGCACTTTACGGTTTAAAACAAGCACCCCGGGCTTGGTATGAAAGACTTAGTAAATTTTTGATCAAAAAGGGTTTTTCTCGTGGTACTTTAGACACTACTCTTTTTATTAAAAAGGATGGAAAAGATATGCTTTTAATTCAAATTTATGTTGATGATATTATATTCGGTGCTACTAATGCTCGCATGTGCGAGGAGTTTTCTAAGTGTATGCAAGGTGAATTCGAGATGAGCATGATGGGTGAACTCACCTACTTCCTTGGGTTGCAAATCAAACAAACAAAGGACGGAATTTTCGTCAATCAAGCAAAATACACGAGGGACTTGCTCAAACGGTTCAACATGAGCGATGCAAAGCCGCTAGGAACTCCAATGAGTCCGGCAACAAAACTAGACAAGGATGAATCGGGTAAAAGCGTGGACCAAAAGCTCTATAGAGGTATGATTGGATCCCTCTTATATTTAACCGCAAGTAGACCCGATATCATGTTTAGTGTTTGCATGTGTGCTAGGTATCAATCTTGCCCTAAGGAATCGCATGTTATAGCCGTTAAGCGCATATTTAGATATCTTGTAGGTACTTGTAATTTAGGATTATTTTATCCTCATGATACTTCTTTTGAATTGCTTGGCTATTCCGACGCCGACTTTGCCGGTTGTCGATTAGATAGAAAGAGTACTAGTGGTACTTGCCATTTCCTAGGAAACGCCTTAGTTTCTTGGCATAGCAAGAAACAAAACTCGGTTGCGCTTTCCACGGCGGAGGCGGAATACGTCGCCGCGGGTAGTTGTTGCGCACAAATCCTTTGGATGCGTCAACAACTAAACGACTTTGAATTATCTTTTAATAGTGTACCTATATTGTGTGATAATACTAGTGCTATTAACCTTTCGAAAAATCCGATCCAACACTCTCGCACTAAACATATAAATTTACGTCATCACTTTTTACGGGATCATGTCCAAAAAGGGGATATTACACTTGAATATATAAGTACCGATAGGCAATTAGCCGATATCTTTACAAAACCCCTTAATGAGGAACAATTTTGTTTTATTCGACGAGAGTTAGGCATGTTTGATGTGTGAAATATACATATATACATGTATTTGATTAATTTCATATATTTCAGTATTTTTGCATATTTTTTTTCTTGCCAAATCTGTGTCGAAATGTGCCAAAATTTCTGTTCTATACCTCATTTACAGTCGATCGATCGTCAGATAAAACGACCGATCGTTTTGTTACAGACGACCGATCGTTACATAAAACGACCGATCGTTTTTTAGTCCTACTCTCTGGATTTTTTTGGCCTTTTTCGATCGATCGTCACACAAAAACGACCGATCGTTTTTGTGATTTTCTGTGTTAAAACACCTTTCAAAACCCTAAATTCATTAAACACTTCAAAAAACTCTCTCTCTCAATTTCGCCTCCTCCTCCAAAATCACCCAATTTTTCAATTTTTTTAATCCAAGTCAATCAAACATGGCTCGTACGAAGAGTGCCTCACGCAACCTTGTTGATGAACCCGAAGACGACTACGTACCTCCGTCCACTCGCCCCCGCATTCCTCGCGCTCGCCGAGCCAGCTCATCCTCCACCGCTCCTCCCTCGGGCCCCGGTGCCCCTTCCGGCTCTCTTCCACCTCTATATCCACCTTCAATGGATAAAAGAGGTATTTTATCAAATTTCACACTCGATATGAATCTCTTTCGTGAACGTTTTCCCGCTCTTATGATAGATTTAAGCTTTTACAAACTTGATACTATCCTTTCTCTTAAAGAACCCTTTTACAAAGAAAATGTTTATGAATTCTATTACAACCTCGCTCTTGATAGGGATGATGGCGCACTTCGCTTGCGTTCATCATTTAACGGACAACCTTTCGTTTACGGTATAGACCGTCTACGAACCCTTTTACGCCTAGATAACGATGGTGTCCATGAGTCGAGTGACGATCTTTGCGACCAACTCGAGATCGAAAATTTTAATGATCTTAAAAACGAAATTTTTCATCCCCTCCATAACAATCAATCCAACAAAGCTCATGGCCTCTTATTCCGAAACAAATTAGCCTATCACATCCTATCTCACATTGTCCTACCCCATACTTCCAATTTCACGGATGTCACCAACGAGTATATCTTTCTTCTCGGGTGCATCCATCGCCGAGTCAAACTCGACTTTGCCACTCTCATCTTCCTTAAGATGGATTCGCTCAAAACGAAATCCAAAAATGGGCTACCTTACGGTGCCTTGATTTCGGCCATCCTTAAGGACCTTCATCTAGTTCCCGGTGGAACTTTGTTCAAAAATAAGGACAAACATATTTGGGATACTTCCTATCTTTCCCAAATGTCCATAAAATTCAATACTACCGACAAGACCATTACGTGGTCCGGTAAACGGGTGTCCGGCCCCGGCTATACCCCTCTTTCCCCCGAAGAGGAAGAGTATGTCGGCCCCAAGGCCACATCGCGTGCTTCTCATGAGGACGTCGCTATATCCTCCGATTCCATTCCCCCCACCGATATCCCTACATCCTCTCGTCCCTCTCGACGACAAGGAAAAGCTCAAGTGGGATCGTCTTCTCGTATCCCGCGCTCCGACAAGTTCTATGACTCTCTCTACATCAACCAATACCACAATGCACAAACGACCCGTCGATTGTTTCGATTTTTGAACCCGGGACAAGAAGAGCTCGACCGACTTGATCGTGAAAGCGCCGAGCAAAAGGCACAATTTCATGAATTCTTTCCAAATGACGACGACGACGACGAAGATGATGCGACTTCCCACCGCGACTAGGCGGAGATATTATTTTCATGTTTTTTTTGATGATGTCAAAGGGGGAGAAATACCTCTCTATTGTTTTTCTCTTTGCATTGTATTTCTATTTCCTTTGAGTTGAACAAGTTGTTTTTGATGTAATAAGTAGGAAACGGTTTTTACTTGATTATTATGATGCGTTTCTTCTTACATTATGCGGTTCTTCTTACATTTGCTCTTGTTTATATGGCATTGTGTGATTGCGATTTTAACTATGCGTTTGGATCTTATTTGATATTATTGCATTTAGTGCGCATAGTTTGCTAGTTGATTGGATTATATATTTTGTTTTTCTTTTGTGGCGATTGACCATTTTTAGGCAAAACTATGGCCAAATTTTCGCTTGCATATCGATCTTCGTTATCCCTAATCGTTTAGCATTGTGATTACATTTTTTTTAAATCGGATGTTATGACATTTACTTGCTTTTTCTCAAAACTCTTTTATCCAAGTAAAGCGTCATCTATACATTTCGGTTATACTTGTTTAAACAAAAAGAGCTTATAGTATGTTGAAGTCAATATTTTGTCATCATCAAAAAGGGAGAGATTGTTGAACGTTGATTCTTCAAATCGATTATTTTGATGATAACAATATTTGTAAAACATGATAAAAGCTCGTTTTGCGTACTAATCATTTATCTAGCGTGTCAAAGGGTCAAAATGATAGAATACGCAAATACGAAGTCAACGGATCAAGCGGAACGTCAATCGGAATTAAATCGAACAAGTTACAAGCTTTCGAAGTTGGTCGAGAAAACCGAAACTTGCCCAGAATAAAAAACGATTGATCTATAAGCAAAAACGATCGATCATTTTCAGTGTAATTCCTTCCAGAGAGCACAACGTTAAAACGACCGATCGTCAAGAGGAAACGACCGATCGTTTTCAGTGTAAATTCTTCCAGAGAACTCAGATTAAAAACGACCGATCGTTTTACAGAAACGACCGATCGTTTCTGTAGAATTTCAAATTCCAGCTTTTAAGCTCTTCCTGAAAATTGGGCGAACCACTGCATTTACCAGCATTCAATTCTGCCAACAACCAGCAACGGTCTGAAATTAAATGCTGAAGCTTTTCTCCCTACAAAAAGCTCCCAATCCCTTTGAAGAAAAGCATCCAAGCATTCAACAACTTATAAGCAATTCTTACAAAGCTATTCTTCAAGCTTATACTACAAAATCTCACTTGTATTCTTAAATATTCTCGAAAGTATTATTCTTGTAATTCCATAAACTTCGAGAAACTATTTTTAGTGAGTGATCATATTTGTAAAAGAGTAATTTTATAAACTCATTTGTGAGCGAGTGAATTGGGTAGAGGCTTTTAAGCAAGTGTAGCTTAAAAGCTCTAGGTCATTTATTCGGGATACTCATATAGTGAGGGGGAGCATAATCGGTGATTAAGCTCGTTAAGGTGTAACCTTGAAACAAAGATTTTTAGTGAAACACTCGGTAGTGAAAATACCGAGGAGAGGACGTAGGCGCGCTTTGCCGAACCTCTATAAATCTTGCGTTATTTCTATCCCTTAACTTTTACTTTTCGTATTCATTTATCGCTTATATTCATTGCTTGCTTAGTTTATTATAGCGAAAATTAGTTAACGAGAAAGTTTAGTTTATAAAAACTACTAATTAACTTAGTAAATAACCCATAGATTTCATTCCGCGAAAAACGTACATAAACCTTATTCACCCCCCTCTAAGGTTTAGACTCCTACGGACCAACAAATTAATATGTAGTTTTGTAAAATAACTTTCTATATATATTCATTCATATAAATTCTTATGTTACAAAACTCTTTAATTCTCATTCAATTGCATAACTTATATCCAACTCCCAAATGATCTTTATCAATTACTTATGCAACATTAGTACAAATGAAGTTAGTCCTCTTAAATCAATTAAGATGATACGCAAACAAATAATTTGACTCATGAAAAGTCATTTACATTTATAGACTAATGTTGTAACATATACACGTAAATAACATTTATGACTATAACCATCAAATTGCTACAAATACAAAGTGTGAGAATGACATTTAATAATGTTAGACAGTTGGTTGATTTGCTACTGCATATAACCGTTCAGTAATTTATATATCAAATTATATGGCTTATTTTATCAACCAGTTTATCCATAATCAAACCAATTCATTTCAGGCATGAAAATCATCTATCACACATGACAATTATGAAGCATATTATAGCCTAAACATGATACTACTCATGTTTATTATCTACATGCAAACAATTCAATGATTGAGATATATCAAGAAAAATACTTGTAATTTTTCTTTATTCATTTATTTAATGAAACTTTACATGTAATATTCTCACCATTACATGTCTTATACAACTATCATAAATATATTCTTGAGCATGATTTTATTAGCAACTAGTGGATAAAAATAAGTAACCAATCCATACTATAAATAAATCTGTTTACACTTAACTTGCTTAGTCAAAACATTCATCATATTATTTATACATACTATATTATTCATTTTATGCATGTTTGAACCATGATATATTAAATGACAGCAAATATAAGTGACATAAAGAGGATCTTATTATATGCAAACAAAATATTATAAATACACGTGAAATTAACATTTGCTACACTTCATTTTCAAGCCCAAACAAATTACGTAGAACATCATGCGAAAACAAACTTTGCTCTGATACCAAATGTAAGTTAATTACAACTTATATATTATTATGTTATACGCATTATTAACATAATTAACTAGGATCTTTTTCTCCATGATGATCATACAATATTAACTGTAATAGGTGTGTTGAAACACATACCTTGAGTCATGCGGAAGAACGGCAAACTCTGTAATTTAAAACGGCAGTATTTGAAAATTGGGTTCGTATGACGGAGATAGATCGTCGGGGTTGGAGACTTGGGTTTCTCTTCCTTCACCTATCATTACACTACTTTATGTGTTGTTTTTGTGTGTATGTTTTGACACAAATTGAGATGGTTTTGTGTCATTTATATAGGTAGAAGGAGAGCCCGAGACTCTTGGTTTACTTTCGATCTCTACTGTCCATCAAGATAGGATCAATCTCAACCATTCATTATATGAGAATGTCTAAAGTCTTCTAACTCACACACTTATTAGCATTAGTCATTAGACTTGTAACTTATGGAGTGTTTATGGACCACAATAATGAGTTAGAATTAATTTCATGACTCTTGAGATAATGGGGAAGACATTAATTCTTACATACTTTTGTACTTACGCGGTGCAACCAAACAACCCCTATGTCCTTGTTTTGGTCTGTAATTGCTAGGTATTCGGTATTGGCAATATTCTAGCAAAGAGAGTCTGTCAGCTAGCTATAGGGTTACGATCCAGCAAGAGTGTTTTTCTTTTTTTTTTTGTTCAATAAATATATTATTGAAAAAGTTGTTAAACTTTCGGTTCCTACCTGCCTTCTGGTATGGAAACCCTTTGGGCCGGCACGTTGGTATTGCCTCCTTTTATTTGGTTTTATGTATATAAATGAGTGAGTATTCAGGGTTAATAAAGTGCAGTTTCTCGTTTCCGAACCACTGCGTTAAAGTGCAGTTTCAGGTTCTCGCTTGCTGCGAGGCCAACTTTGAATGACATATTTACTAAAGACCGTAAAAAATCTTTCCACCAGCATACTCAATTTGGGTATATGTTACTGAGTTTAGGATCAAGATAATGTTGCCGAATTCAGTAGCTGATACAAAACTAACCATAAAGTAAATTGTCCTGTGATAGTTATAATAATATCATGAAAAGTGCAATAGCCGTTTTCTTGTAACAGTGTACTAAAGCCATAACCATTGGATTACTCGAAAATCTACATCCTTAAACGAATACAATGAGCGATACTAATTGGTTTTCTAGCATATGCCATATGTGCTACTTTTTTCTTGTTGAGATCAAGTTATTACAAATACACAGATGTATACAAGGAGACAGACATTTATTTATTCGATCTTCTACTTCAAAAGAAACAAGCCGCTATTAATGACTGAAAACATGACCAGTGCATCATCATAGCTGCAGTCCTTATGAACAACATTTAAAAGCAACTTACCCTCCAAAAAAACATTTAAAAACCAAAAACGTTTTGCCACAGAAAATACAAAACATTGGCAGCTTACCAATGCAAAAACACATGTACAGATCATTAAACAGAAAATTTATACAATTAAATTTTCTGTATGTAAAGTCGACGAATTTATTTCCCAAACAAAGGGAAGGCTGAGTTAGGGGCCGGTGGCACAAAACCAGCACTGGTGGTCCGTTTGACGAATCTTCCTTTCATTCGAGGCCTCTTCTCTGCATTCAATTTCCGCACCTCATACCTTATTTTCTTTGAGAACAATCTTGTGCGTCTTTTTTCTCGATATCTCGAAACTCGGGCCTCTCTCCCACTGTCACTTGCAATCGTACTGTTCCCACCTATTATAATTCCTCTACTTTCTCCAAGTGAGTACTGATGAGATGATATTCCACAACTACCCTGTAAATCATGCATAAACAAGTTCAAACGCTAATAGAAGATCATAGAGGGACTAGTAAGTAGCGTAACAAGGCAAATTATAAAAAAAAAAACTTAAAAAAAATTCAATTCTATCTTTTAGCCCGGTATTTTGAATAAAATTCTGATCTTAATTTTGTCTATGTCCGTTATCAGAATTTTAATTCATAATTATCGTTTGGGAGCCCAGAAACGAGACATTCAGTTCTTTCCATATCTTTCTTCTCAAGTTAAGTATCTGTAGATAATAAGCAATTGAAAACAAGTTAAATTAAGACAACATGGAGTGTTTTGGAGAGAAAAAAAATTATTTAGGATACCTCTCAAATAGTAGATATTTTGAAGATACTTCCAAAATGTAAAAGATCTTTTCCTTTAGGAGAAAATAGTTGGACCACTCACTGTTTCTCCTTTCAATATTTGGTCACTCTTTCATGAACACTTGTTACCTGGTTCTTATGTAACAACAGTGTTTATTCGGTATTAGCTAGCTTTCCTGCTAGGCCGTGGTTGATCCTGGCTTAAACGACTAGGTCATTTTCTAAGATATTCTCGCTTCCTAGGGAGTAGTTAATTAACAAACAAAAAAAACTGTGAGATTATCTTTCTAGGTTCTTTTCTTGAATATAGTTTAAACCTGATTATATAGTTTTTCCAAATTTATACACAGTAAACACTAGCCGCGATTACTACTAAAAAATTAATTAAACATGGACAGTAATAACAATTTATGCAATTAGTAAAGAAAAATACCATGCAATGCGGCCAACAGTCCACTTCAGGCCGGTCACCGGTGGTCCACGGTGACCTTTTATTCGCCCAAGCTGTGATGACTCCTTCGCAATCAAGGCTCAAAAGTTTTGACTTTCTGCAGTTTCCTCCCTCGATTTTCTCCTCTTCACATTTACCAACAAAAATTCCACTTCCGAATACCTCCTTAGTCTCCTCCTCCTCCTCACCTAATGGAGAATCATAATCGAAGTTCAACTCGAACGTCTCTCTTGTTAAGTCTATCTCTCGACTCAAACAATTCTCATTAAAACTGACACCGTCTTCTTCAGTTTCAATCTTAACCAAATCATTTTCCTCTTTCATAGAAATAAATTCATTTCCTTTGCAATCTAATAACCCCAATGATTCCATATCAAACGACTCATCGTCCAATCCTTTCCCTAATAAACTCTCGACATCGGCTGCAAATTGGTCTAGATCCATTTCGGAAGGTAGAAGCCCATGTAAATTTCTCACCCCATGGCCAAATTCTGTTTGCATAGTGTTTGGGAATTCGTTAAACCCATTATTAGCAAATGCTATGTGGTCATTAGAATTAGCCGAGGTGCATATTTGTGACACAAAGGGATCGAAGATGGGGACCCTGTAGACAAGTTGTTCTTCGGATTCTTCGTTTGAAGTCTCTCCGCTACCGAGCTCTGGCACGGGTGAGTGTGAGTCTTGGGTAAGTTCTTCTGATTTACGCTTTTGTTTCCCACTTCTTGGTGTTCTGGCCTAATTTTAGATGAAACAAAATTCAAGTTAGTAGAGGAAGTTGGGAACAAAAGAGAATAACTAAAATTGGAGTAACTGATGATAAAACTTGATGATAGTTGTAGTAATAGTTGTCATTAAGAACTAGATGAAGAGATTAACTAGTAACTTGATCATAGAGTAATGGACTTCTATAGCACAAGAACTTGGTGAATAATTTTCTAAGAAATTTAGACCAGATGGCCAATAATAGAAGTGATCATAAAAGTGGAGGAGAAGGTGAACACCTTTCTAGTAAAACCTTGATGCCATGAGGGAATAGAATTATCGGGATTTGAGTCCACAGGGCACTTTAAAGATGATGTTTTGAGCCTAACCCTTTCGTGCCTACGTGCCAAAGGATTAGCCGAGTGAACCGAAGCATCACAAGCTTGGCACAAAAAAGCGTCATCAGCTGCACAGTACCATCGTGCACGCTTCTTTATGCAGCTATCACACGCCCTGGCTGTCTTTCCACCAACCGCGTTAGCATCCTTTTTTTGTGAAGTCATCGATAAAAAGATAGTTAACTTTTTCCGATATAAAAATCGGAATAGGATGAAACGATTGTAAACAAAACGGTTAGGATGAAATGTAGTTTTTCTATTATATAGGGGAATGAGGAAGAGGCAAAAGTGCAATTTTAAAATGTTGGGGATGCCCTACTCTATGTACTTTTGGCATAACATTAATAAGTTGAGGTCCTGTTTGGATGGGGCTTTTTTGGAGCTTATTGGCAGAGTTGGATTAAACTTTTGGGACCATTATAGGAAAGGCCTTATCTCTTGTTCTATTGGTTGAACTTCTAAAATCCATCTTCAATATTGTGATGGGATTGGCTAGCTTTCTTTTTCAGGGGATTTCTTGTGAGACCCACTCCTGAGGATAGAATGGGTGCTAGATCTCATATTTCTTTTTCAATACCCCACAGGAATTTGAGGTAAAAAAAACAAATGTAACAAGTTCACAAAAATAGAAAGTACGTATTCGGTATTGTGCATATATACACTTCTCAATTCTCATACTCACGGTATAAGTCTAGTTACTGCATGGATGGTAGGTTAAATCTATTTTTGTCTACAAGTACTAAGCGTATGCTTCAGGTTGAAGTTTTTCTAAGACATTCAAGAATTGAATGATTGTTGATTATTTTGCACAATTTCAATCGAAATTGTAGTACAATTTATAGGGCATGCTTTGAACCAAATAACCTGTTAAAGAGCTCATATCCGGTGCCGGCTCAAGCCACATTAGCACCCCAGCAAGGATTTTTTTTTATGCATAGTTTTTTTTTACGTCATACCAACAAAAATCACACGAGAAAAATAAATACTGGGCAACAAAATCAACTCGATAGCATAATTAAAAAAGACAAATATCATAACTTTAGAATGAGGCTGATACGACATGAAATACCCGATAATTGATATTCAGCGATGACCCGACTCACATGTTTCTAATGGGCATCCATCGCATCAAGTATGGAAAGCATAATTGGTATAAGGACGTGATGGTCTTTTCCCTTATAAAATAGGAAATATAATTACCTATTGGACTAACTCCAATTAGCAAAGCCCATTACGTGAAAAGTCCACGATCTGACAGATGAAAACGCCACTTGTTAATATTCTGTGATGCACGTATCCATATAAATAGAGTCAAACAGCAGTACAATGAGATCATCTCACTTCTAAGCAGAAAAAGATATATCAATACAGAGACTTTTCAGAGTTTATCTCGCTAAAAAGTACACGGCATATAAAAGTTAAGTCGAAAACCGAAGATTCATACCGAGCATTAGACTAATTGAAACTATTGTAATATAAGCATATTGTAATTTATTCAATCAATAAAAAAATATAACAATTCGTCCAATTTATTACTGTCGATCATATAAATGATTATTGTTGAGAATCACAATTTAACCGATCAAAGTCTATGCTTTATCAGAGGCCGTTAATTGTCTAACTAAAAATTTAATTTTTCGGTAATTTTCAGACCAAAACAACATTTTTCAAAAAAATAAAATATTGCGCCTCGATTGGGCTGGCCCTAGAGCCTTGTCTGACTTGTGTCTCCACTATACCGTCTGTGCTCATATCGGTTCGCTATACTGATGGAAAAGAGCTCTTATGGAAAGATTTTCATATACCGTCACTTGTCGGATTCACTAGCATTTACGTATCAAAGAAGCTTAACAAAATGAAAATAAGCTGAGTTCTTCATCATCTCTTTGGGATATAGTGAACTTTCAAAATATTTGAAATGCAATTTTCCATGTTTGACTCTGAATTTTGAGGAAATAAAAAGATTTTCTTCGATGTAGCAAGTTTTCATGTTGTCCACACTAAGAAAATTTTAGACAAGCTCTAAAAGGGCTAAAAGAACAAAATATATACGACGTGTCTTCTGCTTGACCATTTGTTTTAATTTACTTTGATTTGATAGTGTGTATAACATTCGAATACATCGACATTTTAATTCTTTCATACTTTGTTTACTCTCTCAAACAAAACTATAAATCAATGAACATGTTCTAATATTTGCCTAGGAAGAATTTGTAGAAATTATCTTTCACATAAAGTAAGAATATAAGGAATTCTATACGGCAACCTTTTCACAGTAAATTTACCTCAAATTACAAAAGAAAAACCAAATCAACTGTTAGTAACGTAAGGCATGTTATCTTTTATTCAAAGGTAACGTAATTATACGTCTCTTGAATGACTTGCATGATATAAAACTAAATACAACAATACTAATATTAAACTATATACAACAAAACGAACTTAACATTAGAAAATACAACCATTTCTTTTTATTATTATTTTCTACTTTGAAAAGTGACCTGTTGTTGTACTGTCCATATCATTGTACAAAGAAGAAGGATGTAGAAGTTCCAACATTTTGACGAGGTCCCCTCTTTACCGCACTCTCTCTCTCAACTAATCAATATTTCTGTATATGCTAAAAAATTTAGCAATAATATCTGGCCAAGTGGTGAAAGTATCTCACTTTTTTTTTTCTTATGCTGATGTGATATACATTATTGAGGATATTTCTTATCCAGGCAGGATACCCTTTGTCAGAAGATAGTTTGCTCTTGCTTGGCTTATTTGCTTGGCTTATAACTTCTATATGTTATTAAATTTGGTGATGATACAGTTAAAAATAATTGACGCACATTAATTCAGTTACTCGATGATGTATAGCGTGTTAGATCTAAAAAAGAGTGTACATCAAATAATCTATGCGATATCACATCACCCTTCTAAATTAATTACCGAAAGTAGTAGTTGTAAAATACAACGCAATTTTATCTCGGTTTTATTTGGATGTGTCGATATAATTTAATGTCTGTTTGGAATGTGAATTCATGTTTTTACGATCTTGATGGTTATTAGTGATAGGCTTTAATCCTTACTTCAAACGTAAAGAAAACAATAGTTTTTTTTGTTACAAAATAATCTTAAGATTCAGCTCCTAAAGGAAAAAGCAGATCCTCCGCTCACATGCTCGATCTGTAGTTCTAAATTTTACGAGCTTGGCAAGTTTAGACGTGATAAATGTTTTAAATTTATACGCGACAAATGTTTATTTTCGGGTGACTAGTTCCAAATATGCGGTATTATCTTCAAATATCATTTTCAAATTCATACTATTTATTGTTAACAAATACAATATTCATAATTTCTTTTAACTTTTTTGCCTCTGAACATGTATTATTTTTATTTGTTTAATCCAACAACTTAGCATCCGTTTTATTGAGATAACTGAGACTATCAATTATTTTTTCAAGTTTATAAATATCTTTCTTAATAGTGGTTTCATCTGTTAATTGAAATTTTATTGACCGAACGAATTTTACAGTGTCAAAAATAATTTGTTATTGTCGCTCGGTGAACATTAATCGTTCATTTAATAAAATCTTTTTAAAATAATAATTATTAATTTATCGATTAATTAATATATCTTTAAATTAATAAATTTTTACGGTCTCAACTAGGGATATTCGCAGTTCGACTCGGCTCTGTTTTTGAGTAAAATGCGAATCAAACAAATAAAAAACAATCAGTTCGGTTCGGCTCAGTTTTGACACAAAAAATTATTGTAATCGAACCGAACCAAACCGATTATAATCGGTTTGGTTCGGTCGGTTTGAACTTAAACAAATAAAAAAAACAATATTCAAAATTATACTAGTTTCGTAAAATTTTCGCTTATATTTCATTTCAAAATTTAAACCAAAAGCCGAATAACAATTAAATTTACAAATTATTTAACAAAATATATTATTGATAACTACAAATAACAAGCAAAATATCATATATCAACTTATTAAAGTATGTATATAAATAATTATATATATTTTATATATGAATAAAAATAATCGGTTCGGTTCGGTTTGTTTCCGTTTGAAAACCACTAAAACCGCAAACCGAACCAATTAAATCGTTTTATCAAATTTCAAACCGAACCAAACCAATTAATAATCGGTTTGGTTCAGTTTTTGATCGGTTCGGTCGGTTTGGTTCGGTTTATGTACATCCCTAGTCCCGACATTATTAATTTATAAAGGTTTATGTAATAAGAATATATTACTTTACCACTTTGGGGTCATCTGTTAGAAATTAGGTTATATAATTATGGTTCATATATATACATATACTGATGGCTTAAAAAAGTCTCTAACAAACAAATTACAACCACTGATTTGCATCCAACGACTCTAATATAACAATCAGAAAGAAAAAAGGAAAAAAATTATAGAGAGACTTGCAAATAGATACATATAGGGGGTGAAAACCCTAAAAAACCGAACCGAAACGAAAAAGATCGAAACCGAAAGACCGAAACTTTTTCGGGTCAGTTTCGGTTTACAATAAAACCGGAACGAAAAACCGGAAAACCCGAAAAAAACCGAAAAATCCCGAAAAACCGAAAATAAAACCAAAAAACCCGAAGAAAAACCAAAAAAAAAATCGAAAGACCGAAACCGAACTGAAACAAACTGGTTTGGTTCGGTCCAAAAAATAAAAAGACTGAAAACCGAACTAAAAAATCTGGTCGATTTCGGTTTTACCAAAAACAGAACCGAACCGAACCGAACACAGCCCTAGGTACATACCAATCAACTTAATTACCAAAAATCCACATATGTGTACTTCTTTATAATTAGTTACATATACTTATTTACAATTAGGTACATATATCATAAAAAATAACAAAATATACACACAAAAAATCAAAAAATCAAAAAAATTATGCATAGTATCAAACAGTATTGGACATTATTAGTTAGAATTAAGCAGGATTAGACATAAAAGATTGAACATGATTGTACTAAATTATAATTTTACCAAGATTCTAACATTTATCGGTTGTTGGGTGCAAATCCAATGGAACACAACGGAACTACGTTAGTGATCATTTAAGTTCATTGTGAATTTCAACAACTCCTTTGTCCAAAATATACACACTCCAGGGTGTTCATGAGTAGACGAATTGTTCTAATTAGGTCTAGTTTTGCATTTTTTTTGGCGATTTGATATATATTCTTATAGATTTACGACTCGAAAAATATAGACCGAACCTGGAAAAGTATTAATGGATTATTACAATATGGAAAAATAACAAAGTTAGTGTAAAACGATGATAAATCGGTATGTGAGAGAAAAGAAGTGCAGTAAAAGAAATTGTAATACTGGCCTTACTAAGATATTAATTATAATAACAGTGATCACAAATTATTTGTCAAGAAATCATATCATCAATTATTTTTCCAAGACTAACAGTTAATCATCCCGTGTCATAAAACATCAAATCATTTGGGATATTATAAGTTCAGTTAATATTCCCTTTATTTCAATGCAGAAAAGCATCAAACTCAATGAGCACACGTGACCCATCGATTAGACCAAGAACACGAGATTTCCCAACAAAGAGATAAAATTTGTATGGCAAGACTAATTAGAGGTAACTAACAAGGTAGTCAAAAATAGCAAATGAATGTAGGTTTGAGTTAACGTTAGGAAAATAGAATTTGAGAAATATGGATAAGCATGATGTGGAGACCTCATCCAAAGTAATAAATCCGTCCATATGTTATATAGTTTGAGAAGTCTATGAGTAAAATGCATGGGCTTTGATACTTGATAGAGACTCACTGTTTGTACTTTGTAACTAAATGGCACTGATCCTCTCGTGGCAGTAATCTGACGGGTCATGGGTCACAAACACGTCCAGATGTCTCGCTACAACAAAAAGTCTCAATCAGAGACGGTCAAATCTATTAGAAGTATGTAGGTAAATAACAATATTTATCAGTAAAATTGAAATGACTCGTCATGATATCCCCGATTAACACGCTAGGAAGCAAAATCCATCACTAATTTCGTATGCGATCTAACTTTTTTTTTACAGTGTCTCACCTCTGCATCTCTCATTTTATATAATTTTATACGTTTTAAAAAGCTATTTTCGTAGTGAAAAATCTTGATTTAAAACTTGATAAACGCTCGACTCAAACCTTATAAAAATATTAAAAAGCTCGTTTTTTCCACTTTACAGGCCGCTAAAAGCTTACGCTTTTGCACTTAAAGGTAACTACTGCGAAACCACTTTAGTTAAGTTTTTTTTTTTAACTATTTTTATTTACATTTTTTTGCCGAGACTTGATTTCTTTGTTAGTTTTAAGACGGAAATTTTCCACCTTTTCATTCTAGTGGGATTATTTGTTTCTTTGATTAATTAGTAATACGTCATACCACACGTAAATGGTAGATTTATTGTTTTTATTGCTCTTATGCTGTGACTTGTATTTACAATATTGATTGGATTGGGAAAAGTTGTTTGATTCATCGTAGTACCATATATGATATAACACTCGATTCAAAAGTGGTTTGTGGTTAATTTTTACGTCCTTAATTAGGAGGAAACACTGATGTAATTTGAACTCGATTAATGAGTTGGCAGTTCTTGGCAGCATATTGCATATTGGCTTACCCAAAGGCCACAACCAAAGGCAACAATATCCTAATGATCGTAGACTGCAGGTTTATGCTTACATGATCAACAATTAACTAAAAGTTTAAGATTTATTTCAATGAACTTTAATTAGATAGAGAAAAGTTACAAGTGAAACTTGCCGTAGAAAGGGGTATACTCAAAAGGAAGCTAACATGTGAAGTTATTGAAAAAACAAAAATTACTATTTTTAAAGGAAATTCAAGATTAATAATGTGAGGTTATTATAAATCAAGTCCTGGACTTTCTTTCAACACTTTTGAGAGGGCTCTAATGGTGCAAGGGGTTGTTCTACAACAGCCACCAATGAGCTTAGCCCCGGCATCGCGCCATCTTGTAGCGCTTAACTTGAAGTCCTCGTCGTCAAAACACTTTGATGGCTGCCAATACCAAAACCATGTCTTGTATAAAACTCATGTTTTTTTTTGAGTAAAAAGAACATCATTACCAAAAAAAAAGGTATAGAATCGATAATTTCTATTTCTCCTGCTTTTCCATATAACGTAGAGGGAACTTTGGGAAATCACTCCACCAAAATTATTTTTCGATTCCATTTTATTTTTTTGCAAGTACAAAAAATGCCAGCTAAGGTCATTAGACTCGTTAGTAACTAAAGAAATTCGTTTTCTGATAAATATATTCTCAACTATATTTTTTGTTGTTAAAATATTTGTTACGAAACTAGCATCTAAAACGCTTTGAAATTTAGCACTCACCATCCATTTCTTCGCTCGGCCATCCCATATTTCACCGCTATTTGGATAAACAATGATCGCCTTTTCAGTCAACTACAAGCAACAGGGGAAAAGAAATTAAAGTTCGAAATCATCGACTTGCATTAATCATTAACCTGGTAAAATTATAAAAGCGGAACTTCTTAAATTTTTACCTTATTAAGATTCTTAACGAGGTTTTCAATAAAATGGGGAGGTGCGCAATTTATCCCAACTGCAGCAACTTTGTCGCTGCTATTTATTATATCAAGACATTCTTTGAAGCTCTCCCCAGAGGGCGCATTTTCACCATCTACTGAACTGAAACATATCCAAGCTGGGATTTGAATGTTTTCTTCTTCTAGTAACTCAACACAAGCCTGCAAATTAAGGTATTTTACATAAATATTCATATATAGATTAACCTAAAGAATGGTGACTTTCCATGCTAACATTAGAAGAACACCTAAGTGGCCAATCGGCAATATCATGTGCCACAATCAAAAGACTCAAATCTATACATAATCTGCAAACTGTAAGCTGTCATTGATAATGTAATAATGCATGTCCAAAAATTAAGGGCTGACGAAATTGATAAGTTATCGAGTTTATAACCAGAAATGTTTTTATAAAAGTTTGATTTCCACTCTGCCACTTTTCCTTGTACACTATCCCAAATTTCTCTCTACTTTTCAATTTATCTACAAAATAAGCTTATCCTTAGTTTGCAACTTTGCATAAAGCACGAAACCAATGCCTGTACACGTCCTTTACAAACAAAAAGACAAGAAGCCAAGATGAGAGGAGTAAATATGTGAATGCCAGTAATGAATGTATGTGTAAGACATGGAATAGGCCAGAGAAGGTTATTACATAGTTGTGTTATTAGGAATCAAGATTCAAAGGAATTAGTTTTGAAGTGGAAAAGAAACATGTAGAACTGACCGGACATGATAAACTCGTTTTGCTTAGTAAAGTTATCTGGAGTTTTCACTTCAACCACTTATATTATATTAGCCATGGTGAGCATAAGAAATACGAGAAATAAAAATCCTATAACAATTAACTAGTGCTGGATTGCAGAAGAAAATAAGTGAGGGTAAACTATCAAGAAAGAAACTTGGTCCAATATAAATAAATAAAAAAAAGGGAGTAAAACTCAAGCAAGAAAGTATGTTAAGTAACACCAAATGTCAAAAAACCCATTAAAATTATTGATTTCTTTAACATGCAACTTTCATGAATGACAACGGATAGACATTTGCAGGAAAATAAGACAATGTCAAAGTTTTTCCAACTGAATGTGTCAATCTATCTAAAGGTTGATTTTTATTTTTGTTGACAGATAATTAGATGAAAAAGACAATTAGAACTAATTTACTATTTTAACATATACAATAGCAAATTAAAAAAAAAGTTGAATAAGGTTTGGGTTAGTAGCAACCTGAGCTTCAAGTTTGTTGGGTATTGTCTCAAAGGCTAGCAAATCCGGACCAGCTTCAACAAGAGTTTGCAGTCTCGGCCGATGAAAATCTTTTAGCTTTTTTACATCAACATTCATCCCAAAATAACCACTATAAGGGGAAAAAATATGCAAAACTCACATTAGCATTGGATAAAACTAAGCAACTCAGATTATGCAAAAGGAGAAAATGAATTACTAATCTTGAAAGAAAAAAAATTGAAAAATAGGCTACCTGTACTCTGAGCCATCAGCAAGGTATGCCCCGTAGCTACCGATCGAGGCTGCAACGAGGGCCCTGTTATAACCATGACCCGATTTTCTTTCTTTAGAATCCCAAAACTTATCACGAGCTTCAACAGCCAATGTCACACTCATTTTTAACAACAACTCGCTTTCTTCAATTGTAAGTCCTTTAGACATGAACCCAGGAATAGTTGCCTGCAGTTAAAAATAAATTTTATCTGGACAATGGAGATGCAATTTGGAGATAAAAGTAGGAAAGAAAACATTTCTTTCGTTGTAAATATACTCCTATGATCTAATATTAGCTCTTTTCCTTTGATAAGTGTTTGTTTGCCTGCATTTTTTAATCAATTAAGTTGGGGTTCAATCAGTTTAAAGGGTTTTCAAGCCAACTAACAAAATATGTTGCAGCTTATAAACAAAAAAGCAAATAAGTCAAGTTTAAAAGATTCATGAAACATCCATAAAACTTCAAAGCAAAATATTGACAATCAGACTTGAACTTTAATTTTACGCGTACATAACGAAGTCATAATATTGGACACCAAACCCATTTCACGTTCTCAGTGCAATGTCACCATGTCCATATTGACTAAAAATGAATTTGAAAGATTGACCAAAACATTCACCTAACATTCATTTCTTTAGAATTTTTTATTTTATTTTAATTTCCATCAAAACTCAAAACAGCGGAATAATGAAACCATAAAGGAGAATAATCAAAACCCCCGATACTGTTTGTACTTTATAGATTAGATAAATAAAAGAAAATAGAAATAATCAACCTCAAAAAAGCGGAATATTTAAAACCATAATAGAGAATTATCATAAACCCAAGTACAGTTTATACGTATATATTTACTTAATAGATTAGATAAAGAAAAGAAAATGAAATTATTTGGATGTGGATCCAAACCTGATAAGAGGAAGTTACAATTATATCCGAACCAGCTTCTAGATATTCCAGATGAACCTATTCAAATTTTCGAAACGATTAGAATATATCTAAAAAAGAAACAAAAATCATTGCAGATTAATTCCAAAATCAAAAAGCCAATGACAAAATTTAATTAGGTGTATGAACAAAAATACAATCAACTTATCATGATGAACTATCTAATGATGATTTTCCAAAACCAAAATGTAAAATGTAAATTGTAAATTGAGGAAACCTGATCATATTAATAATAATAAAAAAGACTATGCTCTATATATTAAACTGTTAATTTGCAGAAAAAAGTGGATTTATCATGTTGCTTTATATACTAGGAATTACACTTGCAACACCAAACAAATATGTTGCATTTTATATATAGTTAAAACATTCATTACAAAATACCAAAAGGAAAATTACACTGTATATACACAAAACTATGACACGATTATAGGATTTACTACAGTCAACTAACAAGTAATTGGGCGTACAGAACTGGAAAATTGTAGTGGTTTGGCGGTACAATATAGTACACAAGATGTACATAATTGTATTTAACAACAACCCAATTATAAACTAGTAACTTTTATTGAAGAAGAATTACAACTAACATGTTTATGAAAAATGAAGTACCCAGACATTGTTTTATATTTTACTGTATGGAATATCTTGCAATCTTATAATGACTATTAAACCTAACGAGTAAAAAAATATTTGTATGTTAGGAAAACATTACTAAAAATTCAAAATTTGTTACAAACCATACCATTCAACTAAGGATAATTATGAAAAGAAAACTCTTGAAGTATGTATATCAATTAAAACATATCAATGTTGGTTTCTCTAGTACCAATAAATGAAATATAGGCAAATTAACAAAATTAATTAGAACAAAAATTGTGTGTTATAATTTTATCTAATTCCATGTAGAGAAAGAACCTTTTGTATTTTCGTTTTTACTTAAGCCTTGCCAAAACCCTAATAAGTTATTGCATTCTGCATGATCTACATTCTTCATCAAAAAAATTTAAAAAAGAAATACTGGTCGAACATTTGAACAAAATGAATAACTACATACATTCCCCTTAATAAGGAAATAAACATTGTTATTTCCTAAAACATTGCATTTACTTAAAACCTACCCATTATCAAAAGTATTCCATTTGACTTTTGAGCTAAAACAAATATTTTAGAAATCATCGCAATAAAGAATGAGAAAACGAAAACAAAAATAACATATAATTCTAAACCTTTTTGATGAGGTGTGGGTCTTTGATCAAGCAAAGAGAGCTCCATAAAGAGTCGTTTATACAAGCGCCGTGTTTTTCTAGTTGCGTTGCAAAACCTCCGTCGACGACAGCACAACCACCCGCACTATTAATTAAATCTTCCAACAACCCCGACGTTTTCACAATCCCCATTTTTATCTTTTATTTTCTATAAAAATGTATGTGTGTATGTATATATGTTAAGTCAAGCTGTACATGTGTTTCACGAAAGATACGCGGGTTTATGTTTGGTGGGTGTTATGTATATATAGACCCTAAATACACAAGTGGTTCTCCTAGTTTTGACTAATGTTTATTAAGTTAGCTAGAGATGAGTTGAAATATTTATCGGCCCCAAGAGTATTGGTTCTTGTATCTAAATAAAATCCAATCAAAGTACTATATGACGGTCATATAGCTCTGTCACCCTCATGTTAATAATATTGTCCGTTTTGACATAATTTGTCAGAGGGTCACTTATCATGATACTTCTCCATTCTATAGCTACACACTAAACTATTAAGTTCCATCCTTGTCGTATTGCACGGTTTAAAAAAAATAGATAATAAATCTTTAAACTTAAGTACTACATGAATACTCTCAAGTCTATACGAAGTAAAACGATCGCACAACTTTCTACACTACAAAATATTCCTCTGAAAATATCCGTTCATCCATTTTTTAGGCACGATATCCTCGTCGGACACAATCATAATTCAAGACACTAAACATTGGAGTTTCATTCACGTTTCGTGTCCTACGGATTTAAAAGGTCTTATTGATATTGATAGAAGAGCAAAATTTAAGCTTACATACCACATGTATACTCTTGTGGGTGAACCTTTTAAAGTCGTTGTTAGGTTGGAACAGTAACATGATGATTGAACCCATGAAAAGTTGTACCACAACAGCCATTATTATTAACATAATGGTGACAGTTTGGCCTGTGTGGTTGGGTAATTATATATACACTGTCGTCTTGTATATTGCGACAACTCAATTGCTATATTTTAACTACGTTGTATACCTTTATGATCATAGTGATAGAATGTGTAACAAAGTTTGGAAGAACTACAATTTCACATCTAGGGACTAAATTGTATTCGTGTTGAAACAATCACAAAAATTTCAACAACCCCCAGTATCCGAATGTAGACACATGGGCCTTAACATGTATGTATACTCCTATATAGTGTTATCTTTTATGTATGTTGTAATGTATACTGCCGCCTATTTAGTCAAAAGAGGAGATTTAATGTAATGAATCTTCTGAAACGGTGAGACAATAACACGTTGAAGGTTTAAACAAAAAAACAACTTTATCGCTGAATAGGTATGTATTAATTGTTAAATGACTTGGATCTATATTATGGGCAATTAGGCACGTAAAACTGGAAAACAAATAGCGCTCTTAAACATTAATTAATTGGTATTATCCTATTTTAGCTACTAATTAATTTTACATAACAAACTCATGACTTTATACATCTATCTATCATCTATGTACATCTATGGATTTTTCGTTTAGCCATTATGTTCCGGGACCACTTGATATAAGTTTTTGGATAGTTCGGGGTCAATTGCAATTGAGTCTCTTAGACTGGAAGATTATATTGTTGATGAGAACCGAGTAGAGTTCAATCATTTTATGTCGTAAACCGAGGAAAAATACGTCGATTATTTGTTTGTTTTTCATGTGGGGATGTCTAACTCAAAGGTTGTGGAGGAGGTTCGACGGCTGAATCTTATGGTTTTCTCATGTGTTTGACATGAACATTCACATCCGATTGGTTGTTGAGTTTAACATCAGGGACTTATCGATTTTGTTGTTTGGGTTTACAAGATCAAAAGTGCGTTGATATCTGAGATATTATGTGATAAACTGAGTTGGAGGTGTTGTTTACGAGAGTGAAAGGAGTTGTTTGAATGGTCCGCAAAGAGTGTTTGGATATCCGTCGAATAAGAGAAAAAGAGAGGATTGTCATGGTTCTTTCGATGTCACGCATGATCATGAACTATGAGCATGATTATGAAAAAAGCGACTATAAAATGATTAGTCAGAAAAAATGCTAGTTGGAGACTCAGCGACTCGTTTAATCCAATTCGGTAGTTTTAAACGTGGTGGGTGGAAAAAAACTTAAAATGGGCTTAATCAGTCTAATTGAAGACACGTATTGTGATGTAAAGACTCAATTGAACTTTGGTGAAGTTAATTGATAGTTATTAATTGATAACTACATGACCTAATATGAAGTTACTTTGGTAGTTAACATTTCAATTTAATGTATTTTGAAAATGTTATCCTTCATGCTATCCATAAATTATATCAAAACTACCTAGATAAAAAAATTCAAAAATCAATTATATAGTTTAAATGTTAAATTATATGAGTTTTTTTTTAAAATATTCATTTTGGCTAATTTGTACAAGTTATTGATCCGTCAAAATTGAAATTAGTTGGGTATAGACTATTAAATACGGATAGAACGAGTAATGATTTTATATATGTATGGAATGATTACAAATGTAACTTTTCTTTTCTTTCAACGTACATTAAAACCTCTCTATGTAAGAATAAGAATACTCTATATAGCGATAACTTCTATATGGTTGTAAAAAATCTCGGTCGCAACTCGAACCGGTTATAAATAAAAACAAACTCTCTATTTTCATATTCATTCCGTTTGTAATAAATTCATTTCCTTACATTAATAAATTGACATTTTATATTTATTATAATGTAAAATACTTATGTTAAATTGTTTGTAACGATAAATTAATGTTTTCGTTATTACATTAGCCCATCTTATAAATGATAACTCGTACATATGTTATAGCCCGTTATAACTCGTATATATGAACATATCTTCCAACTCAAAAGTGATATTGGCATATATGGTTGAATTTTCTTGGCATTAAACATTTTGTTTCTATACTATAATCATTCGGGGTATCTACTTTTCCTTATTGTGTGATTCATCGATATCCATTTGCATGGTTACACATTCTTATTTACGCATATATTTGTTTTTTAAAATCTTAAAACTAAAATTTTGTACATTTTACGTTTTGTTTATATTGATGTTATAAATGTATCTTATATTATATTTATAAATTTAATTTAAAATATATGTTTATATATCTTTTATATGCAATCTTCACTCACTTAAGAATAAACTCACTAAAGTAATAATTTCTCCTATTTTCAAACTCACTAAAGTAATAATTTCTCCTATTTTCAACGATACGACTATATAGATGTTTTACTGTAATTTACTTTTCAAATATTCTCAATTGATTCAACGTTCCCGTGGTAGTTGTTAGTCAAACCGGTCTTATTGTTATTTGGCAACACATTAACAAGTCTGTGAAGATGTTCAGCGTTCATTTATGCCTCAAACTATCTATACATGTCCATTTAAAACTATTTCATTCTCTCCATGGCAGTAATTTCTAACGAGAAATACATAAACTCATTATTGACCTGGAATTAAAGTTAGACCAAGTAAAAAAAAAAAAAAAAAGCCTAATTTTAACACAAGTAAAAAAATTGAATGTAAGGTAATTGACCATTAAACTGACAATCTTATTCACTTGGGAAGGATTTCCTCTAAAAAAGGTCACACAAAAATACATCCTATAACAACAAACTCAAAGCTGACTGATTGACATATAAGATTCACACATGAAATCTGTAGTTAGCTTAAGAGCATCATTCATCCCTTTATCAAATCGTCAAATCGTCAATTTGGCTATATTCACCCAACAAATACCCATTTTCATCGATGATAGTAGCCGCCATTGCATTAGAAATCGGACCACTAAAATCGAATTCCGGTTTCTCCTTTTCACAAGCTCCTTTTTCCTTTATCCCTTTCCGGTCCCGGGTTCTCTTCACTGGGCCTTAAAACCAAAGCACAACAAATATCAACTTATTTTTATTTTGAATGAAAATATTGGACAATGTAATTTTCTAAGAATTGAGTATGACAATGAAAACATGATAATACACTATAGAGCAACAACAAAAAATTGCAGTTTTATACTCTAGTGTGAGAGGTGTCTGCAAATAATTATTATTCCTTGTAGTCTCTTGGATAATACATTGACTTGTACTAACATGCTAGGTATGTTTCTGTTTGACTTTTAAGCTAATAAGCTGTATACTTGAGAAAAGCCAAATAAAGTCTAGCTTTTAAGCAAAAAACTTAGGTTTAACAACTGAAACCAAAGAACAATATATTAATCCTTAAAAAAATAACCTGAACCTTAGAAGTAACTCATCAAGACTAGTAACAATGGGGATGAAAACAGTAAAGAAAAACCTAAAGAAATCTGTCTAATCTCTAAACTTTAAGGCAAAATTCATACCCGTTTTTTTAGGCTTTTTCTTCGGTTCATCACCATCTCCACAGCAGCTGCATCGCTTTCGACACTCTTTCTCTCTCTTCAAGCGCGTCGCTCTAACTGGGTTCCGGATCGGTTGTACCCTTTTCACCTTTTCATCCGATAAACAATCTCCAGACTCTGAACTACCAGCCTCATCTTTTCGTCTCTTTTTCGCCTCGGCCTTTTCTTGTAACTCTCGCCGTTTAGCACAATAAGCCTGGTAAGCCAATTCAGCTGTTTCAAAGGTGCCAAGGTAATACCGTTTGTGGGTAACAGGGTCAGTGAACTCCGAGGTCCATTTTTGTTTTTGTTTTCTCCAGTAGACACATTTATAAGGGCTCTTTTTCGGATTTTCAACCTGGGTGGGAATTTTCGGGGTTAATTCGATATCGTAAACGACACGTTTCGAGGATTGAGTTTCTTCATCAGAAGAATAATCAGTTGCGTTTGGGTCAGAGCAGACTATTCGGATCTTAGGCATGACCAATTCTGTCCCTATTTTGTCTCTATAAATAAATATGTTTGTTTGTATCTTTTATCAGTATGTATCTTTTCTTGAAGAGATTGAAACAAGAGTAAACATACTGGGGAGTTTTTTTTTTCATTGCGCATTTTGTCCATATTGGAAATATCACGGTCGTATATGGATTTGATTTTTTATCAATTTTAAAATTAATTAAATAATCAAGCGAATTAAAAACCTACACTTATAGCTCGGACTTCTTAACCCCATGTCTTGCATGACAATTGTTTTAAAAAAAAACAATTTATGAGGTAACGGATGATTGTAATGTTTTAACAAATGTTAGTTATTTTATGTATTTCTCATTTCATGAATTTTTCCTAATATATTTATTTATATTTATATTTGATTACTTGCCTATTGTTATTTGTTTGCTAGCATATAAAGATTTTTTTGTTCGGTTTAACTTGAAAATATGTTAAGGATTTCTTAGCATTTTCGACTATAATTTATTAAAATTCTAAGTACAAAATTAATATTATAATAGGATTTGGTGTAGATTCGTTTGGACAGAAATAGGATTAAAAAACAGTTAGTAAAACTGTGTTTTTTTGAGCCATTGATATTTTGGATTTTCACAAATTTGATTTAGAAAAAAAAAATCCGGAAATATAAAGGAAGTGAGGATGGGGGGAAGAAACATGGATAAATTAGTGTGACAAGTTTTCTCCATGAAAGATGAAAACTGAGGAGGGAGGGAAAATAGAATTTTACTTGGCACATTTTAATGCCAACCATTGGATCTTGTCCTTCAAATCTAATGGCTCAAAAAAACACAATTAGCATAACTGTTTAAAATAAGCAGTCAGATGCCCCATCTTCCATAAAAAATGAGAAGAAATTTAATGTGAGATTCGGAATAGATTGGCAATTTTTAATGAAAATATTCTAGTACTATTAATAAGTTCAGGATTATGGAACTTGATTTTTTTATATATGATTCTTGAAATATAAAGGGGGATTCAATTAAGGAATATGAATACTTCCAAATAAATTAATCTTGTTTTGGAACTATTTAGTATTAAATATTACAGGACTATGGAACTTGATTTTTTTTTTATTGTGATTCTTGAAATAGAAAGGGAGATTTAATTAAGGAGTATGAATACTTCCAAATAAATTAATCTTGTTTTGGAACTATTTTAATATTAATAATTTAAGGACTATGGAACTTGATTTTTTAAATGTGATTCTTAAAATAGAAAGGGAGATTTAATTAAGGAGTCTGAATACTTCCAATTAATTTAATCTTGGTTCATTTTGTACATGTATCAGAAAAAAACAGTTTCAACATTCAATATAGTTACCTACTTACATTATTGCTAAAATATTCCTATTGTTGTAACATATTATTGAACTATTGGGCCTTACTCATAGTGAGCCTAAGTTGGGCTTTCTATCTTGTATAACCCTAACCTCTAGTATATAAAGAAGGTTAGGGTCCCCTTTTATATATACATTCTCATTAATAAAGTCTCCCTTATTGTTGTCTCTCATATCTCTCTCTATATCTATACATATATCTATATATATCTATAACGAGCTAATATGTCACACAACACGTTATCGGCACTTTGTTCGCGTAGAATAGGATATACGCTCGCGGATATTGGAGATTGTTGGTAAACGCACGGATATTGGGTATTTATAAAGCTTGAGGTTTATCCGGATTATTAGGGTTTTGCTATATATTGACTTTCAACAACATAGCAGGGTACGGTATATTTTTTCTTATACTTACAAGTATGATCAAAACACATGAAAAAAAAATAAAAAAATATTGTTGTATCAGTGTATGCCATATGCTAGTTTACAAATTGAATAATATATCATGCTACCTGTTTGACTACTACTACTACAATATTAAGTGTATGTCATAAACAAATAACAATTGCATGTAAGTCCTTATATGCTTGTATTAAACCTACTGGAACAAAACTACAAAAGTCCTGGTGATAATTTTTTTATGTTTTGTCAACGTAAGGAAAGACATATATTGATAATATCATATACTTATAAACGTTATCATGCCTGACTGAATATGTATCATATAAAAAACAGTAGGACTGTTTAGAATTTCTCTATAATTTAAGGACTAAACTGTAATACTCCATAAATTCTGGACTGAAACTGTAATAACTCTATAAAAAGAAATATGGTTTACTGAAATTACACGTATGGTCTATGTATTATATTACAGGTATAAAAACGGTATATATGATTAATAAAGAAGCAATTTAGATTTGCTTTCCTTCCGTGATAGAAAATACATTACTTGCATGTAAACTGATAGTGTAATTTAGGAATGACTGAATACCTTTCATGCATAAGGAAGTACAGGTTATAACAGATTAATTAGATCTTGTTAGAAATATAGATCGTGATTTGGTTTCCTTACTAGGAAATTTATACTGCCATGATACTATATACGTTAATCATGCAAGCATGTACAATCTATATAATTGATCACTGCCATGTAATATTTATTTACTGCCATGTGTAAAATATGTTAATTTGCGAAATCATATATTTTCACATTTAAGTTGGAA
The DNA here is from genome assembly GCA_963682055.1 of Primula veris. Taxonomy (NCBI): domain Eukaryota; kingdom Viridiplantae; phylum Streptophyta; class Magnoliopsida; order Ericales; family Primulaceae; genus Primula; species Primula veris. Next base: position 15,062,503 of record OY821749.1, read on the forward strand.
AAATTATGAACTCTCCCCAACTAGGCTCACCTATTTGGATACGATGTCTAGGAAAGATATAGGCGGAAGTCGATATCCTAATGAGGTCAGGTTTTAAGTGGCATTCGTGCCCTCCACCCTCACTGTCTTTCCTGGTCGTTTTTCAAGTAGAGCTACCGAAAGGGGTTGACTAAATAATAATTTTCCCGAGTGTGTTTATATACTGATGTATGTTTCGCCGAATTGGTGTCTCAGTATCGACCCGTCGTTCGATCAATGAGAACCAATCCACATTAAAAGCAAAACTAATGTTTTTGAACCTGTCGTTTCGAAAAATAAGTTTGTGCTTGTGCAAACCATAAACATATAAACCAGTCGTTTTATATGATAAATAATCCAGAACTCCCAACACATGTTGGATGCCATCTATGATGAGAAAAATCGTAAAACATACTTGCGAAATGACTGTTTAAACGTTGATTGTAATCCGTCACCGCATGTAACTCACCCTGATGTGTGAAAATGTGATGCCCAAATATATTTTTTTGGATGCCATATTTTATGAGTAAAACACGAGTTTGTTGTTACCCTCATAATGTATGCTAAGGCGTTGATTTTATTCCGCCGCCACATTTGAGACGTGATGACGTCTATGGTGAACAAATGTCTGAAATTGACATATTGGAGCAATCCTTCATCAAAATACTAGCTTGGAAATTGTATTCCATAAGCTGTATCGTGAATTTATATTCACCATGTTCCTTTATCGCCCATATGTTATTGGATAAGAAAATTACCCCGGTGAGTAGTTTTAATCCTATTGGGTCAATGGCGAATTGTTTGCCTGATATTAATGCTCTTCGTGTACAATTTTTTTTCCATGAATCGAGAACCGAGACAAGTGTTATTTGTCTCGAACTGTCGTGATCCCGATGAATCGCTTAGCCAAGAGAGATTTTAGACAATCGTCAAAATCGAAAACCTGTGGCTCCAAGACGGTAATTGAAAGGAACAATATGGCCCGTTGTCACAAAGGAAGAGATAATGCTCAATGAGGCAACTCTATGCTATAAAGACAAAGGTCATGCACGGTTACTCCTTAAATAGTTTAAAACTATTATAAAAGTGAAAAAACCGATGCTAATGTGGTTAAAGCTAACTGAAAGGAAACTTTTGAGACCCCCGATTTTGTGGCTCAAATGAGTTTGATACCTTTCTTTATTGATTTTGATAAATCATTGAGCCATTTTTTCGCTCATTTGGATTATGTTTTCCATTTGGATTATTATTTTTCCATTTGGACCATACTTTTGGATTATGGTTTGCATGTTTACGAAATTTCTCGAAATAATTTAAAGTGTTTTGAGCAAATTCCTTTGACAAATGTGACCAAACTTTAAATTATGAAATTTTAGGCAATACTTGTGGGGTAGTTGATTTTTTTGGAAATAGTGGGTAACAGTGTACCACATAATTTCACCAACTATTTGCCTAAAAGAGTACTCAGTGACAACAATTCTGGACCTGTCGTTCCAAATCGAAATCTTTGGTAAAACCAAATTGATTTGTCAAATATGAGGTCTTATACTCATGTAGGTCCTGCCGTACCTTGTTGAGTTATAAAATATTTGAGAAAACCAGTGTTATCTGGTAATAGCTCATAAAAGAATTGAAATTTCTTTACATATCCGCCATTCAATACGATCAAAAGCGTATTTTAGAGGAGTTGAAATGTCTTTCAAGTGGTTGCTACCACATTCTTTAAAGCATTTAAAATTACCTTATCATTTCGCCTGTCGTCGAAATGATGAATGATTTAAATGCTAAGACATGATTGTCTGTACTATCATTCGCCTGTCGTCGATTGATAAGAGCATTTTGATATTGTGGCATTGACCGGATGAGATATTCCCGGGTCAAAAGACGATGCTTGATTTATAATCGCATCGCATTTGGATTCTCTCTGAGAATATATTTCGTAATTAATCTGAAATTCATGCCACTAATGCTCACTTTGAAAGACTAGTATGTGTAAAGATCACGAAAAGAACTCGTAGAATTCTTGTAAAGAATTGAAGGAGTTATTGTGGACTTATCCAACCATAAGACGGACCATAAATATAAATGGTTATGGTTGATGCATCGACAATAAGGTCACATGATTATTGTTGTCCACAGAAATGCAGCATTTTCTAAACTTCTAGCCCTATCATTAAGTTGATGGCTCATGATTCGGATTATCCTGAAAAGTCTAGTTGACTTGATAATTCCGAAGAGTAAAAAATCGAAATTTCGATTTGAATTACTTGAGTTTGGAAATTCAAATTGAACATCCTGTCGATTATGTTCAGACCCAAATGGACTCACGGAAAGTTTGATGATGCGACTGCAAATGATTGCACGCATTTCTTGGTCTTGCGCACCAAGATTTATATTTCCGTGTGGGGTTATGCTATTTTGCTGCATTGGTCCGTTATGAGGCCCATAGACACTCAAACACCATATGTGTACCAGCTGGTTACTGGTTATGAGCCAGAAGTCTCATATTAACGCGTGTTTAGAGTGATTAATTAATATTTTGATTGAGCCGTTCTAGCGTTCAAAATATAGACCTCGGAAGGGGACATAAGTCGATTATGAATCTCCTGCCTATCATTTGATAGAGTAACCTTGGCAAGCGATCTCTTTACCGCATGATATGCGAAAGTGACATCGCTAAGACTGTTCTCCCCGTCGTTAGGGGGAGATTTGCACGTTACCGTTGATAAGGAACGACGTGAAGTAACGTGGCATAACCCACTCAGTCTTAGCTTGATCCCAAAACTGCACTTAGTGATAAGTAAGTGCATAGACTCCCTCAAGTCTAACTAAATGCCAGACGCATTTAATGACTTTATGAGATGTCACGAGATCATTTATACCTGCTGCAAAATGCTTGCAAGGATAGACGTCCCTGTCGGACGCCGTGTTCCTGTCGTAACATGTTGCTTTGGCCGAACCCGCCAAGCAAAGGACGCTGTCGTCGGCCGTCAGTCTGTCGTCCTTCCCAAGATATGAGGAAGTTGACCGGTTCTTAATTCGTTCAGCCCCAGAGGTGGTGAACTGAAACTCATTTGTTGCACGAGATTATAAAGGATCAAGGAGATGTGTGATTTCCTCCTCATCCTAAGAATCTCGAAATATTTGTCGATTATGATATCTTAGACGATATCGAAGCGAAACGAGACTGTCATTGATTACTTGTTCATATATTCGGTGACGACTGATAATATGAACAAATTATGACAGAGAACCATGTACCGTTGCCTGAAGTCAACGTAGAATAGACTGTACTAATGGAAACTTGCAATCCAAGTAGACTCCTTAGCGAAAGTGTGTTCGGACATGTAGTTCCAACACCACCGATGTTAAACAAGTTCGTTTATTTGGTTATTCGTAAGGAAAAGTGATGAGAATAATGAGATTGTAGAATGCTCGCCTAGTAGCGCAAGGCTTCTCTCACACCTTGGAATTGATTACGAGATGGTTGATTTCCTCGTAATGTACATTATAACAGTCCCCTACTTTACCAGTTTAGTAGTTTCTGAAAAACTGAGTATGCAGCCATGAATGTGGTCACGGTTTTATCTCTATGGGGATTTAGACAAAGAGATATAGATGAAGGTCCCTGTGTGACTTAATGTGCTTAAATCAAGTAGTTTCTGACCACGGAACACGATCTCAATTGAATGAGACGTTCACTATATGGATTAATATAATCCGAGCGGATGTGGTATACCCGCCTAAGTGTGTACTTGATTAGCTTGGGATACTTGAACAAGTATTATGCCCTTGCGTGTTTTATTATGCGATCCACTTTTGGATTTGCCTTCGAGATGAAGGATCTTGGGAAGACACGGTAGTGACTCGGCCCGATGATCGAGTCCCGTAAAGATTGAATCTAAGTCCATGATTCAGACTACACCCAGAAGGTGTTATGACGCTAAGTCGTCAGATTCTCCCATGATCGTTCGATCACTAGACATTGATATAGACTCAGTCCGTCCCTGATGAGACGATGAAGAGATATTGAACCATCATGTTCATATCTAAGTACAATAAGCTTATCATTGTACTTGGTCTAAAGTACTAGGACGACCATCTTGTCTGTTGTGAATGGTATAGCTCGACACAACATCGCGCTAACACGCTGCCATCGAAATGGCACTAAAGACACATTCCCTTACCTTATGGTAATTTTGGAAGTGGGCTAGTTTATCCCATTTGCGTTATCGAGTGTACCTACCCCCTTCGGTACTCGAATTAACGCAACCCTTTTTTCGGTTATACCGATGCCGGTTACTTATCAGACCCGCATAAGGGATATTCCTAACATGGTATGTCTTTACCATTAGGAATAAGGCGACATCTTGGAGGTCTTGGAATGACTCCAAGTGAATCACTCTGATCTATTCGTGCTCTATGAGACGACTAGAGAGTGTATATGGCTTCGAGCTAGTATTAGTCATATTTGAATTACATATGTTCTGTCTCACGATGCAGATAAAACACTTGTCATAGAAGACAACTTGTTGTTATTGATCAAGAGAGACATGACTACATTATGCTATTTAGCATTTCTCGCCGAAATTAATCTTCACAAATGAAGTTTAAGAGCATCCAGTTGAATGCTCGTTCTATTCCACGTTAGATTTTCTTGCATCCAGTCGTATGTAAGTAAATGAGGCATCCAGTCAAATGCTCGTACTCTTTCTTGGAATATGAAATCTTTGCACCCAGTCGTGTGCAAGTGAGGGGGAGCATCCAGGTGAATGATTATTGCACTAATTACTACTTAGTCAAAATTTTCGCACCCTGTCGTGTGCAAGTGAGGGGGAGCATCCAGTCGCATGCTCGTGTACTCTTTTTGTCCTTAGACCAAGGTTTTTTCCCACTGGGTTTTCCTTGGCAAGGTTTTTAGCGAGACACGTTCCCATCATATCTCACTTAAGATTGGCGAAATTAGGGGGAGTATCCGGTTGTATACTTCTTACCACTGTGTACTCTTTTGTCCTTCGACTAGAGGTTTTTCCCACTGGGTTTACTCTAGCAAGGTTTTGATGAGGCACCTGTTTTGTGGTTGATCCCCTACTACTACCACTGGGTTTACTCTTTTGAGATACATGAGATCAATGTACAATCAATGCAATAACATGTGTCTAAACTATGGGGGGGCAATTCACTTTTAGTAGATTAAATTAAACTTAATACTCATTTGATGTTAATCTAAAAAAATTAGTTATGGTGCAACTTTTATCTCATTCACTTTGTACGCTCTCATGACATTTGGTGAAAATATAAAATAAAAAAAAATTTCAAAATAAAATATACAAAAATACAAAAAAAAAAAAAATCTAAAGAATTTTGTAAAAAATATTTTTAAAGCGAAAAAGTTCAAGAAAAAAAAGTAAAAAATATCCATTCACTTAAATATTTTGAAATGAATAGATCAAATAAAGTGTTATTCATTTCAAAAAACCAAATCAAATCTCATCCGGTTCAAAATTTCGAAGTTAATATACCCAAAAAAGTTTGTTCACTTCAAAATTTTGAAGTGAATGACAACGGCATCAGGTCCACGGTTGTGGCGGCCGAAGGTCCGACGGTGTACGCATTTAGTAGAAGATAAAATGGGTCTTGGCAGACCATAGGAGTAAGGGAGACGGAGAGTGAACTGTTTAGAAGATCTTTGAAGATCTTTGAAAGATAAAGAAGATCCACTAAATGATAATTAATATTTGATACTGTAACTTTTTGAAAATTACTTTGAAAAGTTACACTAAAGATAATTAACTTAAAAATTCTATATATTCATTTCACCACTTAGTTAGAAATATACAAGGACCAAGAAACGTATAAACATCAACTCAATATAAATGTAATTACATTTGTGGGTTTAGATGAGCAGAGAGAATTTTACAATTTTAGGAAAGTCAAGATATGAATGTTGCTTTTTAGTAATATAGTTTGGTAATTGACACCTAAAAATAGATCACCTAAAAATACACAAAATATGTAAATGATCTCCTAGTATAAAGACATGCAATCCAATCCATCTGAGAATACCTTAACACGTTTATTGTTGCAGCATAATGCAAGTATGTAACGTACTAGAAAATGTTACAAGCCGATTTAACACACCCACACACACACAAATCATGTATATACTTGTAGTAGTTAAATATAACATTTTAATAATGAGTCGCCGATATGAAGAAAAATCTTTAAAATAATCAGTATTAGAAGAAGTACTGGACTTGGCAATTCTGCCCACATGGAAATTTTTGTTGACTTGGTAGCTAAATGGCCCGCTGAGCTAAACTTCTAACCCCATATTATTTCTTTGACAAATATCAATACCATTTGCATTTCCACCGACTTCAATACCCATAAATATCTTGACCTGGTTAATTCTGATTCAGAGCTGTCAAATCCATGTGATTGTTATGTGAGTATACTAGGTAATCGTCAGGGTTTGAACCTTATCGTTCTTATCGTTTGTAAAGTTTTACAGGTTTTACTCCAAATGAGTGATAAAAAAAAATAGTGTTATAAAATCATCTACAAATAAGTCCAAATTAATAAATAATGTCCAATACTATGAAGTTGTAATATCTAAAATGGGTTAAATTGGAAGTACCATGTTCAGTGTCGGCGTCTTATATCGAGGTACATGATGCTCAAAAATATATTTTGTTGCTCGAGAATACGATAATAAAAAAAAAAATTGTAACCTAAAGAATTTTAAATTCATAATCTTCTAGCTGTACATCATTATCCTTAAATTAATTAATCTAACGTAACACAATGTAAATGAATTGGATTTTTATATTCAAATATTTCTTACATTTTTTTATTAGTCTTTGACTTCGATAATGAAAAAATACAACTTTCTTTATTACTGAGATTGCTTCAAATCATCATTAATGAATACGTTTTCTATTTCATCAAATCTAGCATGTTCCAACTTCAGACGTACTACTATTTTCAAGGGGCCTGGTGTGTTTATCAAGTGAACTATAACGGAGAAGGTCAGTTGCTGGCTGAAATTGATTAAAACCATAAAATAGTACATAGAGAAAACTTCGTTTAATTAAAATGACATTACAAGGTTAATTATGGTTTGATGACCTGTGTTTTGACCAATTTTAAAATTGGTGACTTGACTTTTTACAATCCCGTTTTAGTGACCTAAGTTTATAGTTTGAATTATTTTAGTGACCCACCGTTACATTTTTTTGGATGAAAACCGTTTTAAAGTTTCAATTTAGTCCGTACTGTTTAAAAATAAACGCTTAAAATTTACAAAAATTACACACATATAAAAACACTTATATGAAATATTATAAAACTATCAAATGCAAATTACATCTTCATATGTAAATTGAAAAAAATAATAATTTTTGTTAATACAAATTTAAAAATGATATAAAACTAGCAAATAACATGCTACAAATTAATTAATATAAGCTAGATTGTTTTTTTTTTTTTTTTTCGTATTATGTAAGTTCATTATTAAACTTTTTAAAGACTAATAAATTTTTTAAATGACGAGTTTTATGCTAAAATAAAATAAGAGTCTAATTAGATTCTATCCCTTACATTGAAATTGAGTTGTTAGTAAGTATAGTTTCAATTCAATGGTTTTATAAATATATATTTATATCGTTCTAACTAATATAGTTCATATGTTGTTCGATACTTGTATTTATTTTATTTGTTAATTGTGTAACTCATTTAAACGCATGTTTTATATAAGTGTGTAATTTAAGTGAGCTTATATAAGTATGTAATTTAAGTGAGCTTATAGAAGTACGTAATTTAAGTGAGCTTATAGAAGTGTGTACTATTTACAATTTTTAAGCGTTTTTCGTTAAGTTTTAAACTAAACGTGCTAAATTGAAACTTTAAAACGATTTTCATCTAAAAAATATAACGGCGGGTCAGCAAAACAAGTCAAACTATAAATTTAGGTCACTAAAACAGAATCATAAAAATTTAGGAAAATCCTTAGCCAAAAGACTGTCAATAAACCTTAGTTAAACCGCCGTTACAGTATACAATTACTAACTAACTTACCCATCTCTCTCACCTCTGCAATTCAAATCTATCCAAATATTACGACCCAATTTCTGTAACGAATCTCACAAATAAGCAATTCACCTATTATAAATAAACACTACCCCATGACTCTTTAGCAACGACAATGGTGACGAAGAACAAGGAGCTGCCACACTCATACGAAATTATATCTCCATCAGGTAATATTCATGAATACATTTGTATTTTAAATTCGAACCGTTTTGTGTTCCGATGACATTAATTCTTTGTTTTTTTTTATCTAATTGCAGTGTCAAAAAATTGGATGAAACCCAAACTGGCAAAGGTAATACCCTGTTTTTATGTTATTGTTATTAAACAGGCTTGTTTGTAAACAAAATAGTAGCCAAGCATGATTTATTTTGGCTAATCGAACCCATCTGTAACACAAATTCGGCCAATTAATTGTGTATTTGTGTGTTGTTTTGTAGCTGAGTGTGTGTATGTAAAGCTAACGCACGATACTGTTTTTCTCCTAGATTTTTAGATTGAAAAAATATACGTTTTTTTTTTGTTGCGGTGTGAAACAGTATGTAAGTACAATCCGGAACGGCAACCTTAACCATCTTTTGGAATCCAATAGTTTATTATCAAACTAGCTCCATAAAATTTATCTAATTAGCTCATATCGTATTCTTTTGGTAGCTTGCAACAGTAAATTGAATCATTGATGCCACTGAGTCGAAGGAATTTATCTTTTTTTCTTATTCTGAATGCAGCTGTGGAGAAACGAAATGGGATATCATATGCACAAGAGAGGGAGAAAAGGGCGTATATGAGCGGGTTAACCCACAAGGCACATCCCCTCGCCAATGCAGCTGGGAAAGGTCTCAAGACTGTGCTCTGAGTGACCGATTGCAAACCTATAGAGTCCGTGCCCAGGGTCTTCGTTTGAGACGTATGCCAATATATCTCGAGTTATCCCAGTAGAAAAGTGATAGTACTCGCGTTTTCTCGTCTTTGTATATATGCGATAATTCTCTGTGCATAGATACTTGTGTTTAGAGTGGATGTGTATACCTCGTGCACGGAGTAGCAATAATAAGTACAAAAACGGATCTGGTCTTTTTGGACTGGGATTTTGTAAATCACGAAATCTGTCAATAAAGTGTCTTTGTTCATTTCAGGAGATTTTGCTGCTAAAAGTTTGTAGTCTCCTACTACTACTACTACTATGTTTTTATTGAGAAGTGTTGTCTTGATAAAAATGACTTGAATTTGTTGAATATTGTTCATTACTTTCTCGCTATGGTATCATCCAACGAGACCCGTTAACCCCTTTATCTCACCGCACACAAGCTAGTAAATTGAGAGCCTTAAGGCCAATTAGGGAAGGCAACTTGCACCCAAGTCGGAACAATACTATGAGGTTTTTTTGCCAATTTTCTTTGATACCTGTAAGTAAGAGTGAAATCGGTTCGTTACCGAAATTTTTAACTAAATACCGATATCATACAAAACTAATTTGATTTGAGAATTTTTATTCCATTACCGAACCAAAAAATTCGGTATACCAAACTATTCAGTTGGTTCGGTTCCATTACGTTTTTATACCAAACTTTAGAGTTTAGAAATGATGATAGAAAAATGATGCGTATTGAAAAAAAAATATAGTATAAAGTTTTAAAAATAGTATATTAAAAATATATATTTATTTACATTATTGTTATATTTATTGTTTATTTGCATAAAAGAGTAAACACTACAACACATTTCTAGTAAAAGCTATAAATAAAATAATTTGTTATAAATATTCACTAGAAAAAATAATATAAGTATATTATAACAATGTTAATAATTAAATTTATATGAGTATTTTAGTTTATTAGTCTATATAGTACTCCATCCGTTCCTATTTAATTGTCCACTATGAAAATATGAGCAATTTTGACCGGTTAAGAACTTGTATCAAAATTGACGGAATGAAAATTTTCAAAAATTGATCATATAGTTCAAATGTTAAATTTTATGATTAGATTTAAAAAAAATTGATTTCGACAATTTTGATACAAATTATAAACTGGTCAAAATTGCACGTAGTTTCGTAATAACAATTAAATGGGAACGAATGGAGTATATTTTAATATTTCGGTTTGAATCGGTAAAATACTGAACTTACAAAACGAATACCGAAACCAAACCGACTTTCAAAGATTGGTTCGGTTGTACCGTACCGTAATATCGGTATACCAAACTTTTGATACTGATTGGATTGGTTCGATTCGAAAAGCAGTCAATTGATATAAGTCGGTATAAAAATTCCACCTACATGTAAGGTTTGGCATGTGGTTTCCGAATCGAAGACATGCAGGGTTTAAAGGGGCGCAGTTGAAAGCATGCAAGGCTCTTCTACTTTCTTGGCCTGGAAAACAGTAATTCTTGCTTTTAACTAGTAATAAATACATAGCGACATCTAAAAACCGAAAGATACATAGCCACATGTAAACCGAAAGAGAACGTGCTTAAAGTCTGAAACTGGACATGCTCCATCTGACAAAACATCTTATTGAGCGGAATTAAGAGTGAAAAGTGTGATGCCTTACAGACCAAAACAAGGTTAGCAGTTAGCCCGTACACTTACCGTCCGTAAAAATATAAAAAAACACCAAAACAAGCTTAGTTAGAATTTAGAAATCTGCAATCCTTTAGTTTCAGACTGAGGTGGCATGTTTTGCAGGAAAACATTGGTTGCGTAAACACTGATTAATTGGTAGAAAGAAAGGGAGAGAACGTCTGGGAGAGAGAATGAATAGTGAATACTATTACTCAGAATTCGAATTCTGCATAGAGTATATCTATAACATTACTTTATCCTACTTTACATGAGGAGGACTAACGAAAATTTAAAAATTATTTATAAAAAAATACTATTAATTTATAAAATTATAAAATAGTTACGGCTATCTAATTATTAACTTATCTTTTAACTGCATCTTCTCATAAATTATCTATCATAACGGTTTACAGATTTTTTGTTCGATTCACACCAATCAGTTAGACAGTTCCGCTAGTATATATATATCTTACTATTACTTAAGTGAAATAGCCCTTATGAGGCCTTGAAACACCTTTTTACAAAATGACCCTTGAAAAATAAATCTTATTATTATCTTACTATTACTTTATGTCAACACCTCTTATGAAGCCTTGAAACAACTATTTGTCAAACAACCTTACAAGTTCACATAAATTACAAAATAACACCCACAAAATTCAGAGGACCTATTGATGAAAAAAAAAAACTACCATCTAACTGCACGTTCTTTTTCTTCTAATTCCTATAACTGCTACCACCATGTTCTATTCAAAACATAGGCTCATTTTCTCTTCTCCAGATACTAAACTAACCACTTTATTTGTGTTTTCTCTTATTCTCCAACCTTTTTATCTGCTTCTCTTCTTCTTCAGTTATATTATTTGGATCTACATGTTTTTAATCTTTTACTAACACTTGGTTCTGGCAGTAATTTACAGGTAATTTTTATTAGTAGTAATTTGTACTTTTTTTAATCAAAAATTTACTGTAATTTGAGTTTTTCCAGTAGAACAAACATTTATTGTGCGAAAAGGTTATCACTAATTCACGCGTTACACCACGCATCGCGTGACTGGGGTGCGTTAGTTTAAGTGAAGTACCACAGAGGCCTTGGAATACCTTTTTACAAATAAATAAATTACAATGAAAAAAACTAACGGTACTAAAAGCAACTGCCAACCACACGGTAATTACCTCCCTCACCATTTATTATGAGGTTGGATTTTTATACTACACTTTTTCTGAAAAAACGCACAAACCGTACATTTAATTTACGGTTTACAGAAATTACATGTAAACCGTACATTTAATGTACGGTTTGCAAAAATACATGCAAACCGTACATTTAATGTACGGTTTGCATGTATTTTTGCAAACCGTACATTAAATGTACGGTTTACATGTAATTTCTGTAAACCGTAAATTAAATGTACGGTTTGTGCGTTTTTTCAGAAAAAGTGTAGTATAAAAATCCAACCTCATTTATTATTCCTCTCTCCCATATCTCTTTCTATTTTGTTCTCAATTCCGTTTCGTCTATTTAGAAATTCTTATCATTTACTGGCAGATAAATACAAATTCAAGATGATGGTAAGAGTCTTATGAGAGTTTTCTTGATTAAGTTTTTTTTTTAATGTTGCTTACATTTTGTGTATTATTCTCAAGTTTTATAATATGGTTACTTTTAATTGCTCCTTTTAGTAATAATTAATAGTATTGTTTTGTTAAGATTTTGAACTTTTACATCAATCCGTAGATCATTTTTTAAAATTTTCAAAACAGGTTATCACAAATAATTACAAATATCTTTGATTCTCACCCATAATTACAAATATTTTTGATTCTCACCCATCGGGTAGACTGGACCTAGTATATATATATATTGAAAGTGGTTCCTATTTTTAAGCGCATAATAAATCAATCTACGGCTGTTACTATAATTAAGGAAGAGGGCATGTTTGGTATTAAAATTAATGACATCATAAAAAGGTATCTATTTTAAAGAAAAAAAAGACCGGTCATCAATCTACAATTCAGCACCTATATTGTCACTAAAATGACATTTTTTTCTAATACACTCAAAATCAAAAGGTCCACACATTATAATACCATCGAATTCTTTCAGTATATATTATAGGAAATTAAGTTTATTGAATTCTGCTTATAGGGTGTTTAATAAATTCATTCAACCAAGATTTCGTCATGATAACAGACAATATTGAAAAGCCGGACGAGCCTCATTATGAAGAGGGGGCCAGAGCCTCCAAAATTTTGGAAACAGCTAGCTCTTAATTTCTTACTTCAGAGCACGCCAAACTAGCTTGGAAAGATTGATTTCACATCAGCTTTTTACCGCGCGTCCAAATTTTGCTTTTCCTATTGAAAACCTTATTTTATTTTCATGATAACTAACAACTCTTGTTTCCGAGGTGTTGGGTAAGGAGAGACTAACTGGTGACAGTTATGGGTCACGACACCCCACATCAGCCTCGTAATTTTATTTATATATATATATATATATATATATAAGATGCATTTTTAATTTACCATATTTGTTAAATTTTATAATTTGCACCCTGTAAGTTTGTCACTCGTACTTCCTGCTTTCGTTCCTGATGTTGGAACTTCACTATGATGATGAGTCGGAACAAATGAACCCCTAATCATATTGAGTCTTACTTTCGAGCACGTTAGAGTCACTTGGGGACATCAATATGGCATGGGTTTTTGCCCTTTAAAATTTCCTTTATCCTTTGAAAACCTTGTTTTTATTGATAATAATCAACAACTCTTTTTTTTTTTGAGGTGTTGGGGGCTTGATTGTTAAATGTGAGCCGGGTATAGCGCCCCTAACCATTGAGTCAGCTCAACTCCATCGAATTCTTGTTTGAACTTGTCATTTATAATATCATATTTGTTATCCGTAGCCGCTTTTGAATCAAAATGTTAATTGCGCTATTGTGACCACCATTAACACTCTTAATAGCAAGTTGAGCTTTTAATAGGCAATACATAGTAGTATTTTCGAGGACTAGTTCGTTTGGCATTGATAGGCCTAGCTAGGTAGACATGCCGAAAAAGATTGTAAATAATTAAATAAATATACATAAATCTAAAACAGTTTGGTTGTTTATCGTGTAACCACCGTAACCCAGCTGACTCCCAGTCTAGTTCGTTTAAGCATATTTTTTTTGAAAATTTAATCTGTTAAATATTCATTTGCTTAACTAGACATTCAGAATAACAATAGTAGTATCTAAAGAGAAGATAGCTTAATATAAAGTTTGATGCGATAAACTTAAAAGTCTACACGATAGTGTATCAATAATTCTAAAATTCTAATGGACCACCATAATCTATAGCCGCCTACAGTACTGCTATTATTGTCCACTCGTACTGCAGCATAAATTCTTAGAAATAAGTGGTGACTATATTAAAAAATATTGTTCAAAAATGTCAACTTGCCAATTGGTGATTTAGAAAAGTTCGGCATTTGTCACTTTCAAACACAATATAATGACTAATAACAGATTGATAAAGCCTGTGAGTGAAAGCACTAAATGTTGCTTGATGAACAATTATTGTCGGATTGGAATAAAAAAATAGACAGCAGCCGAAACTTGATTCGTAAGTAGGAGTTAGGACCGTATTTGTGTATGCCAGTGGGAAAGTTTTTTGCTGAATTCTTAAGAGATAGCAAGGGTCCCTTGAAATTCTGAAAAAAAAAACCGTTTGCATCTATGTTTCAAAACATATATGTTAGCATATTGGGAATCTGGATGGATGAATTCGCAGAGGGGCCTGGTGCCACGGTGATGGATGATTAGGGAGGTGGAGTTTGATTGACTGTTGATGGTGAAGAAGGAGAAAGTTTGTATTAGTAGGTATATTTACGATTCAACGGGGAAAAGTAATTCATTCATCTTGTCTTTAGCAAATTGCACGACCAGAATCACTTTTCCTGGCCTGATTAAAAGTTCACCCGCGACAAACATAACCGGAATGGCAGGGTGACAACACACCAAAAAGAACTTGATTAACCATATATATGATCTGGAGGTTTAACAAAAGAAACATTCATTGGACTGATATTTAACATGAAAATTTGGCACAAGGAGCTAATTAAAAGCTCAACAAAAAGGAACTTCAAATTTAAACACCACCACCTCGACTCCATAGTATGAGGATATGAACAGAACTACAAGCTCAATACGATCATTCTACACCTCTTCCGAATAGACAAATTATAACACTCATTTAAACATAAACTAACAAAATTTTTGGAAGTTCTACTATCTGCAAAACTTATATGCAAGCAATATTTAGGGGCTCATCGACCCAAGCAAGCTCCTCGTTGAGCTCAACATCAAAATCCGGAAGATTGATCGTCCAATCCTCAGACCCGCAAAATGGGGCATCATTAAAATCCCCAAAATCACTGATAACTTGGTCAAAATCAGCGAGAAAACCAAGCTCGGTTTCCAAATCTAGCTCTTCCTCAATTTGAGTGGTAGACAAAATTTCGTCGAGAGCAAGTGCATTAGGCATTTCTAGCTCAAAATTTGGAGTTTCGATCTCACTAACCACTGCAGATTCTGTTATTACGGAATCAGCTACTTTTTCAGATTTGGAATCATTTTGTTTCACTATTTCGTTACATCTTTCATCAGCAATCTTTTTTGCTTCGAACTCAAGCTTCTTGGTATGATAAGCCTTCGAGGCTTCTTCAGCAGAGTTATAAGTACCCAACCAAATTCGTTTTCCCAGAAAAGGATCTCGAATCTCAGCAGCCCATTTTCCCCATCTCCTCTGCCTAACGCCTTTGTAAGTCTTCACAGGGCTGACAGTTTTCTCATTCAGGCTCATACTTTTTGAAAATGCCAGCTTCCTTTTCGTTGCTTTATTTTCTTTTTTAGGTGTTTCACCTTCATTTTGGGGGGTTACGACACCGAAAGGAAAATTGATTTCTCGAACAATACGTTTTGGACCAAGCTGCTTACAATTGCCCTCATCGTCCGATGAGTCTGTAGCATATGGATCGGTGCAAATAATTCGAAGTTTCTTCACATGCTTGGATATTTTATGAGACAAAATATGAAAGTCGTTTGATCTTTTAGAAAGGTTTCGATAAGACGGTAGTTGTGCTAAATGGGGCAGCATTTTTACTAGAACTACTAAAATCCCCTCAAGGAAACCGGAAATGAGATTTGAAACTATTTGATATAAATAAAGCTAGGGCCTACAAAATAAAAAGCACTCTTGGCTTCGGAGTTGTCTCAAGTGATGCGAGGCCCTAGATAGATTGGCCGTTGTATGTGGAAACCCCCAAAATACACTTCTCCAGAACAAACCCTGAGAGCATACAAGATAAATCAAATCACAGCTAGTGCTTAAAACCATGGTTAATATCCAACAGAAGACGGAAAAAGAAAAGAAAAACACTAGAAAACCTACATCAAATTCTTGAAAATATAATTGAAGTCGAGAAAAGTCACCCTCGAAACTCCAAAAATATATGAAAAATGTGGACATCTGAACCTCAGAAAACACAATATTTACACCGACAACACCGAATTAGAAACATAAACCCCTATACACACACATTACATGTACCAGTGGAGAAATAAATAAAAAAACAGTAGTGTACCCAACCCAGTATTACATGAGTTTTAAAACCCACAAAACTAAGGAAAAGAATCACACTTATACTAATAAACTGTCCGTGCTCAGAGTCAGACCACATTAAAATAAACTGACAAAGTGCCTTGTACAACTTACTTAAAAATAACCCCATACAACATAACTTAATCCCACAAAACTCACATTTGATTAGTCACAAAATCCAACAAAGGTAGATTAAAACAGAAGTACATACCAATTAACCTCCCAATACATGAATACACATTATAGTAGTGCCATTTACAGTCACTGAATGGACCCCCTTAATTACATAATAAGACAACAAGGACATAAAGATACGGAAACCCATTTCAGATCTGTGACCAAACATTTTATAAAGAAAAAACTTATCTTATCTCCAAATACATAAACCCTCATCAGTCCACTAAAGCCTAAAAACCACTCAGATATATATGAATCATTTCTATACCTATATGTGCGTATAATACTCCCTTAAGACATACATAAACCCACCAAAAACCCTTTTCAGATCTCTGACAAGTGACAACACAACAAATATTCATTAAATAAAACTAATTATTCTAGAGGAACGCCTAAATCATAATCCTTGAATTAATTTTGGACCCCCTTAATTACATAAGACAAGAAGGACATACAGTTTCAGATCTGTGACCAAACATTTTAATAAGTAAAAACTTATCTTATCTCCAAATGCATAAACCCTCATTCCAGTAAGCCCAAAAACCTCTCAAATATATATATGAATCATTTCTATACGTGCATAATATCCCTTAAACGTGTACTAAAAACATACTCCCTATATAAATCCACAAAAAAACCTTTTCAGATCTCTGACACCACAACAAATATTCATAAATAAATAAAAACAATTTAAAATATTCATTAGAGGAACGCCTAAATCTTAAATTACATAAATGGTAGTAAAACAGAAGTAGCCATAAGCCTTTCTCAGTCACAGCCTAAAACCCCCAATATATTTTTATATTATAAAAAAAAAAATCCTTAAAAGATAACCACAAACATAAAGCCTCAAAAAACCCATTTCAGATGTGTAACAAAATTCACCAAAAATCCATTAAAGAAATTCAAGAAGACAATAACATGGGAGGAACTGGTAGTAGGTTAAAAGTTAATAGGCTAAAAAATTGAGAAAAAAACGATCTTTTATTACCATGTATCTTGAATATTTTTATCGATTTTAACCTTCCAACCCCCTATAATTACGGGAAAAAAAAAGAGTTCTACTTGTTCAAGAACCTTAACTTTAAGTCTTTAACCCATAAGCCCTTTCAAGTCAAAGCATTTCAAAAACCTTTTAAATCACCTTCAATTACTTGACAATTAATATTTTAAAAAATTACTGTATATCAAAAGCACATAAACCCCTAACTAATACATAAACCCACCAAACCCCTTTTCTGATCTGCTACTAAACCCAATAAAAACTCAAAAATAGAAACATATGTGTATATCAAAACCATAAAATGAAATATAAAAAAAAATTAGATCAAAGAATCCACAAAAAAGATTAAACATAAAATCAGTAAAAGATAGAACTTTGTAAGAAGGGTAATCTGTAAGTACCTTTTTTGTATCGAACGCATCGAAGGTGTCGGAAAAACGGCAAGTTAGTTGAGTGTAGAGAGAGAAGATATTCCAAGAAAACCAAACCCAGAGCTTCAATTGAGCTCTGATCTTCACAGACAAATTAGACCTTGTAGACATATAAATATTTAAAAAAAACAAGAAAAACAAAATACTGTGTTTGTTGTTGTTAGTAACAGTTGTTGTTAGTGTTTGTTCATAAACATAAGATGACAGACAACCCCAACGATTTTGTAGCTATTACTATAATTTTATTTTTGCACACGGTTTTTGTGTAGCAGTGACTTTTTTTAGTGTTAGAGAGAGAGACAGAGTAAGTGGTGGGTGAGGGATTTAATACATCACAAAGAAAATTACTCCAAATTACATAGGAATTACATTAATCTTATGCATATTTTGGAATGTGATTTTCTTTGGTCACCACTTGTTATCTTTTTTTTTTTTATTCTTCAGCTTTTGAAAAGAATGGTAAAAACAAGTCTTTGTAAGGAACTCCTTTCCTTTTTAATCCATATTTTAAGAACTTTTAATAAATAAAAAAAAGTCATCGTACTGCTGCTTACTATTACAAACCATCAAATTATGAATAAAGTCCAGTATGTCCCATAAATAAGGAACCAAATAGTCTTCCTCTTTTATTATTTAACATTGAAAATTGTCCTCTTATACTTAATATAGAATTTTCACCTTTATCGGTTGGAAGGAGAGATAAAATAAAGAAATGTATAAGATAGTTGTTCTTTTGTGTGAATGTAAAATTGTTATGCAAAATTAGAAAAAAGTATAATTTTTTATAAAATTTGAGGAAGAGAAGAAGAAGTTGCGGTGCTTGCTCTAAAATTTTGTTTTATTTTTGGAAAAATATGATGGATTTGATAAGTGGGTGAATTTGATCTTACATTCCATATTTTTTTTAATTTAATCTGTCATTCTATTTTATCTTTAGATGTTTTGTCTTTGATGTCACTTTTCGTAAATTTATTGGAGTGGGTGAATTTGATCTTACATTCCATATTTTTTTTAATTTAATCTGTCATTCTATTTTATCTTTAGATGTTTTGTCTTTGATGTCACTTTTCGTAAATTTATTGGAGATCTGAGAAATATACGTAAAAGAAAAAAATCGTTATTGGTTGCTTTGTGGTGTAATTTTTAACAGTTTTCATAAGATTTTTAGACACAGTGGGTAAAAAAAGGGTAAAGTGTCGCTTAATGTTTGATTTGTGCAAAATGCTCAAACAAATCTTGACGACATCTAAAATAATTTACATTAATATGAATAATAAGTAATAACAACAAAATAAATTTATAAAAAGTCGAAATAGTATACTATGTTAGAGTAGAAACATGATTGTTACTATATGCAATGAACTTTCGGATAAGACAAAAATGTAGAATGGCCTGCTTATCCATAAATAGATCCGAAATGGGTAATATTTCTAAACAATTGAGACTATTGGTATTATTATTGAGAGATGTGTACCAAATTGTTCTATTGTTAATTTTACAGGAGTCATATTTATAATAATAAGTTAAATTGGACGAAAATAAAAGTATCCGCATTATCAAGGGATTGTTTGGATGCCTGCAAATCTCATGTGTCTATTATTTAAGATTCATTTTGCAAGTATGATGGGTCTCACTATTGGTAAAACTAAATAGGGTATATTGACGGGGTCACTTTGCTCGAGCATATGGTCAATCGACCTTTATAGTAAATTGTTTATTTTTATGTGTAAATATGATTTGAATATATACCAGAAAGTTTATGCCCATGCTTGTTCAGTTGTTCTAATATAAACTAAACTTGGTTTTACTAAATTGTTTCATTCCATTACATTGTTTTATTTTAAAGTCAAGATAATCATAATTCATAATTTCATACAACTCGTGCATTTTTATAATTATTCTCTGAGACAAACTTCTGATAATAATGAATAAACATCTAATAATATACGTATCAATAAAACGGCTTTGTAAAAACCTCTCCAATTAATCTTAGAAAATTAAGAAAATTAGGCCCCATTGAATCTTAGAAAGTAACAAAATATTGGGCCAAATCAACGAAGTAGTAGGTTAGTGTGTCAAGTATCCCCAATTTCTTGCGATATCGGCCCACCATGTCAATCTTTCATTTCCGTTTCAATTCAATGCCTTTGAATTGCACACAAGTATGACCAAAATAAAATAAAAAATTGCACACAAGTGTGGATACTCTTCGTATTTGTGTTTCCCATTATCTCCCTTCGCCGCTTCACTTTCCTTAACTCCCACAACAACCAGTCAAATTTATAAGGAAGAATAGTACTTAATATTTACTTTTTTTCCAATTTATAAGAAAGAATAGTGACATCTGCAATTTTACAATGTAAAATTTGTTTTATTTAAATGTCGTAATTGTAAATTTCAATAATCAGTCACATATTTAACATACTAAATTATATGATAACTTTTGAAATTTACAATTCCGACATTTAAAGTGTACCAAATTTGTATTGTAAATTTGCATGCATCCCTATTCTTATTTATAAATTGGGATGGAGAGAGTAACACACTTTCTAACGATAAAATTTTATGGACACTGCGGAGCAAGGGTGATCATCTGTACAAACATTTTAGACGGGTCTCTATGGTGCAGCCCAATTGAGGCGGAAAAAAAATTTAGTTCAAACTTATAATGAACAAAAATTATATTTTAATCTGATTTGTTTGCTGGACTCGCAGTCCCACGACTATGAGTCCAACCTGTATTTGTCTCCGAAATATAAATAACTATTTCATATATATTACTTGTACTATAACACCACATACTCATGGTATGTAAATACACCATTTGGAAGTCTTCTGATGTGAGAAGTGACCAAATAATCCGGTACTAAAATGTGTAATCTAAACTCATCATTTCTTGGTTTCTTGGATCTACATCATTTTTAGTCCAACCCGACTTTAAAATACAACCAACCAATCAAGACCTCAGATCACTAAGCAAATTTATAACTTTTATGGATATAACATTAGTAATTACAAACCTTCAATAATAGAATTGGTGATAACACTAATGACTAGAAGATGTTTTTTTTACTGTAGTTTCTTACGAGGTTCTGGCCCCACCAAAATGGACGTCCAATTTCTTTCGGAAAGATGCTAAAATGGTACACAACTTATTAGTTTTTAGTGATATGTTATTCAACCTAACACACTTTCTAATTTGTTACACAACCTATATATTTTTGTTCTAATTAAAGAATTCAACACACGTCGTTCATTTTAACATAATTAACTCAAACAGTGTTCTCACTTTAAATTCTTTAATACAACAATTGAAGGTTTCACATACGTTAATTAATAGTAAATGAGACTTAGTATGTGCTAAAAATCGATGATCGAAGACATGTTGAGTCTGTTAATTTGACTGAATACGTATAGATTGGGTAACAAATTAGAAAAAATGTTAGGTTGGGTACCAAATTGACGCAAAACGTATAAGTTAGATAACGAATTAGAAAAAAACGTTAGATTAGATAACAGATCACTAAAAGTTAATAGCTTTCGTAACGTTTTAGCAATTTTTCCCAATTTCATACTTAGAATAGTTTAGCTGATGAGGTTCATGTGACTCCATTTAAAATTTCCAAATTGGTTTTCACATTTAATTTTATACTAATTTGAAATTTGCATAAATGTTATCATTGAGATAGAACCCCAAAATAAAATAAAATAAAAACTACTTGTAGACCTCATCATAACTCCCACAACCGCTGGCGAGGGAATGTCAGCATCCCCTCGTCCGGGGCAATAACGCCCCCAAAGCGGGCCGTCCGGGCCTCATCAACCCTGAATGATGTGACGCCCCGGATTGGAAGGGCCGAGCCGTGCTGAGGCCGGCCCAAAGAAGCGTGCCGAGTACGCTTCCCCAATTAATGCTGCTGCTCCCTTGGGGGACCCTCCTGACGTTTCACCGACGTGGCCCAATCACAGGACACCTCCTATGGGCCCCGGGAAAGGACAGTACCCTTGTCAGAGTCATAAATGACTCTGACGCCCTTGGATCAACATCTTACAGTACAGTGATCCAAGGGCTAATACGCCTCTGATCACACTATAAATACCCCCACTAATACCACTTAAAAAGGGGACGCACAAATAGAGAGAAGAGAGATAAAGCTTAAACAACCCGGACCCCCTGAACACTATCTGTACCACTCGATACACCGACCTGTAACCGGCCCGGTCCCTCACCCTTTATTATATTCCTACTTTCAGTTAACATCAATACTGACTTGATCGTCGGAGAGGGAAAACCCGGCAACAACCCCGGGCCCCTGTTCGTTCCTTGTGCAGGCACGAAGACGACCTGACCGCCGGAGCCTATCTGACCACCTCGGAAGATCGGAGCCAACGCGAAATATATAAGCCGAGCCTAGGAATAAAATTAGGCTCGCCAATTGGCGCCGTCTGTGGGAAAGAAAACGCGTTAGCTTCGACCCCCCGTCCTTAAAAGAAACATGTCTGGCAATAACCAATTTGACACTCCATCGTCTCGACCCCCCCACGTTCTTGGGATGCCAAGAACGCTTTCTTTTGATGAGACCCCTAGGACCGCATCTACCAGGGAGCCCGTTCCCCTGACCGCAACAGCTCCCGCACCCCGATCGCGGGCCGAGCTGACAGAGATAATGATCGATATTCACCAAAAAGAGCTCGTCGCTCTTGCGGCCCAGAAAGCCTTGATAGCCTCGCTGATGGAGCCGGAACTCGAGCCCGTTCAAGGCGCGAGCCAAGACAAATCGATTCCAGTCCCCGTTAAAAGCGTGATGTCCAGGTTGGGACCCCTCCGACGACCCCCCCTAGAGACTCCCAGGGAGCCGGCTAGGGGTGCGGAGTCGGAGCATTCCCAAGAAGGAAATTCTCTCCGCGATAACGAGCGGAGTATACATTCTCGGCTCCATTGGCAGGATGGTAGTCGTGACTCACGGCCGGAATCTAGTCACGACCAAGGAGATAAGCCACCTCGGACACAGAGACGTGGCCGACGAGGACGGCACGATGCAGCTGGTGAGGCAGCGTTGAAAATCGTGGCCTCGACCCGCAGCACCCCGTTCTCGGACGAGATTGAATACAGTGTCCCCCCCCGGAACTTTATCGCCCCTATCCTCCAGACCTTCAACGCGGACTCTAATCCAGAGGCTCATCTCCGACACTACCGATACCAGATGAACCATTGGTCACACCTTGACCAATTAATGTGCAGGTGCTTTCCCGCCAGCCTGGGAAGGCTCGCTAGTAAGTGGTTCCAGTCCCTGCCCGTCAATTCTATCCACTGTTGGGACGACCTAGCCTATGACTTTGCACACCGATTCATAAACTTGAAAGAGAGAGCTGCCCAGCCGGAGCAACTCTATCAAGTGAGAGTCCAATCTAAAGAGACCCTCGAGAATTATGATAGTCGGTTTTGGCTGAAGCATGCCGAATGCGCGGACTGTCCCGACTCCACCGCCATAGCTGCCTTTAGACAAAACATGGTAGTCGGGAGCAGGATCCGAAACGAGATGATCGCGACCCCCCCCAACTCTGTTCCTCAACTGAGGTCCCTCATAAAACAGCATATCGACATTTAGAAGGACATGAGGTCTGCCGGGGCAACACGTTCCGTAGCCCTTATCGACTAGCCAAGGGATCGGTTCGTCGCAATGAGCCCTCGAAGAAACCGGCCCATAGCGGAAAGGATGGAGCGGCCACGAACGGGAAGAAACCCGCAACCGGCCCCTAAAAGAAGAAAAGAGGACCCCCGACCGGGGCATCAAACCCCTGTCGCCTCGGGGTCGGGCGCTGCCTATTCCACCACCTTTCGCCTACCTCTTGTCGACCTTCTTAACAAGATTGAGAACGAGCCTTTCTTCTCTTGGCCTCTCCCACTACGGAACGAGCCGGCCCCAGGGCCTAACGACAAAATCTGCGAATACCACAGGGGTCGTGGCCATCACACCAACGAGTGCCATGACCTGAAGGCCAGGCTCGAAGGATGGGTCCGGGATGGCCTGATGGATAAATATGTCAAATCACGGAGGGAGTCCGATCGAGATGGAGAAGGGGTTGAAGAGAGGCAGCGGGACCTCCCCCCACCGGTGATGATCTGTCATGTCATTCACTCTGGGCCCAAAAGGTCAATCCAGAATGGGGCTGAAAGAACCTCAGCACGGGAAGCATTGATGAAGCAGTACGTCTGCCTCGCAGAAAGCTCAAGCCCTCGGAAAAAGTTTAAGCGCAATTCCAAGCCGGATGTAAGCTTCACTGACTTCGACCTGGTGGGGGTGGACGTGCCCCACACTGATGCCCTCGTTATCTCGGCACAGATAGGCCTATGCGCAGTAGGACGGATCCTCGTTGATCAAGGAGCGTCGGTCAATATACTCTTTGAAGACCTCTTTCGAAAGATGGGACTCAAAGAGGAACAGTTGGAAACCGACGTCCCTCCCCTATACGGATTCAACTCAGAGGCGGTCCGGCCCAAAGGAAACATAACCTTGCCCGTGAAGACTGGTACG
The DNA here is from genome assembly GCA_963682055.1 of Primula veris. NCBI lineage: Eukaryota > Viridiplantae > Streptophyta > Magnoliopsida > Ericales > Primulaceae > Primula > Primula veris. The sequence continues at coordinate 15,086,968 of OY821749.1, forward strand.
AAAGTTATGGGCGTGGAGTTCACGGTGGTGAACGTCCCCTCTGTTTACAACGTGATATTAGGGCGCCCGTGGCTCCATGGGATAGATGGAATCTCCTCCACCTTACACCAAAAGGTTAAGTATCCAACTGATTCTGGTGTGGAAACCATCTCAAGAAATCAGAAAGTCTCACGCAGCTGTGCCATGGCCGTGTATTCCGGCAAAAAGATAGTGCCGGCCCAAAGTGCCATGAACATCGAGGCAGAGGACCCTAAGCTGCTGAGGGAACTAAACAAAAAGATGGGGCCTGAGGCCGAAGACAAGGTGGAGGAGGGACTGCTGAAAATCCAAATCCCGGGGCATGACGAGGACCACTTTTTTATGGTGGGAGCAAAGCTTACCAAACCTGAGGTCACCGACCTCGTCGAACTCCTTCTCCGACACCTCGACAATTTTTCATGGGGTCCAAGCGAGATGCCAGGCATCAGTTCCGACCTCGCTTGCCACAAACTTAACGTCAACCCGGATGCCAAGCCCGTGATGCAAAAGGGGCGCCGTGTCAGTCCAGAGCATGCTGATGCCATAAACGAGGAAGTAGAGAAGCTCCTGCTGGCCGGGGCCATCAGGGAGATTTATTACCCCAGATGGCTCGCCAATCCCGTAGTGGTCCCCAAAAAGAACGGAAAGTTGAGGGTGTGCATCGATTATACGAGCCTCAACAAGGCCTGTCCAAAGGATCCTTTCCCCTTGCCCAAAATCGATCAAATAGTGGACTCTACGGCCGGGGCCGCCAGAATGAGCTTCCTGGATGCCTGCTCCGGCTACCATCAAATACCTATGTCGGAGGCCGACCAAGAAAAAACTGTCTTCATCACCCCAAGGGGAAATTACTGCTATAAAGTGATGCCCTTCGGACTCAAGAACGCCGGGGCGACCTATCAGAGAATGGTCACCAAGATATTCTCTAAAAACATAGGCCGAACCATGGAGGTCTATATTGATGACATGATGGTAAAAAGCACCCAGGAGAGGGACCACCTGTCCGACCTGAAAGAGGTGTTCGAAACTATACGAAGACATGACCTGAAGCTGAACGCCTCTAAATGTGCCTTCGGGGTAGGCGCCGGCAAATTCCTGGGGTTCATGGTGACCCATCGCGGCATCGAAGTGAACCCGTCCCAGATCTCTGCCTTGAAAAATTTGAAAACACCTGAGAAGAGAAGGGACATACAAAAGCTAGCCGGAATGGCTGCCGCCCTCAACCGATTTATTGCCCGGTTCGGGGACCGATGCAAGCCATTCTTTACGGCCTTGAAAGCTCAGAAGAAATTTGAATGGACCGATGAATGCCGGCGTGCGTTTACCGAGCTGGCTGACTATCTCGGAAGTCCGCCTCTTCTAACTAAGCCGGACCCAGGTGATGTCCTTACCCTATACCTCGCCGTGTCCGAGATAGCCGTCAGTGCCGTCCTCATCAAGGAACTCGAAAGGGAGCAAAGACCTATCTATTATGTGAGCAAAACTCTCCTCGATGCTGAGGCAAGGTATATGCCTTTGGAAAAACTCGTCCTAGCCCTCGTCGTGGCCTCACGAAAACTTGCTCACTATTTCTCTGCACACAGCATTGTGGTCTATACGGACCAGCCTGTGCGAGAAATACTCCAAAAGGGGGATCTCTCTCGACGAATGATGAAGTGGGCCTGCCACTTGAACGCTTACGACATCCGCTATGCGCCACGAACGTCCGTCAAGGGACAGGCCCTGGCCGACTTCGTGGCAGAATTCACTGGGACGACTCAATGCCCCGACATCACAGGTTGCGCCCCCGAGACCTGGACCTTGCACGCGGATGGAGCCGCCAATAAGAAAGGGTCCGGCCTCGGCGTCGTACTCCGATCTCCACAAGGGGATGTGATCGAGAAGTCAATCCAACTTGGCTTCAGAGCCACCAATAACGAGGCCGAATATGAGGCCGTTATCACCGGCTTAAAAATGGCCCGAAGCCTCGAAATCAAAAAGATACTGGTGCATACGGACTCTCAATTAGTCAGCAGCCAGATCAGTGGTGAATTTCAGACGAAGGACGATAGAATGGCTAGCTACATGGCTATCGCTTCCGGAATACTCCAAAGCTTCGAATGCCAAGAAATCGTCAACATCAACAGAAACGAGAACACGCACGCCGATGCACTAGCGACCCTAGCCTCGGCCATGAGTGATAAAAAAGAGAGAGTCATCACCGTAGAATACGTCCCTTCGCCTAGCATCGAGGCTAGGGCAACAATTAACATGGTGACGGACCTCCCGCCGGAACCAAGCTGGATGGACCCCATAATCGAATACCATCGCTCCGGTGATCTTCCCCATGAGAGGAAAGAGGCCGAGAAAATAAGAAGAACGGCACTGGGATTCTGGATAGCTCCCAACGATAAGCTCTATAAAAGATCGTTCTCTGGCCCCTACCTACTCTGCGTCCACCCTGACATGGTGATAAGGGTCATGGAAGAAATTCACGAAGGGACGTGTGGAAGCCATACCGGGGGCAGATCGCTGGCCAACCGAGCCTTGACCCACGGATATTGGTGGCCCCTCATGCAGAAGGACGCCAAAGCTTTCGTACTCAGATGCGAGAAGTGTCAGAGGTACGCACCTATACCCCATGCCCCGGCGCAAAAAATGAGCAGCGTGACCTCGCCCTGGCCCTTTGTGCAGTGGGGCATGGATATTGTCGGACCATTCCCCGTGGCCCCGGGGAGGAAGAAGTTCCTCCTCATGGTCACCGATTACTTCTCGAAGTGGGTGGAGGCCGTGGCCTTAGCGAAAATCACAGAGGCCGAAGTGATACGTTTCCTCTAGAGAGACGTGATCACCAGATTCGGAATCCCCTACTCAATCGTCGCGGACAATGGGGGACAGTTCACCGGGGTCAAATTAAAAGCGATGTATGCAAAGTATCACATCAAGAACTACTATTCGACCCCATCGTACCCCCAATGCAACGGACAAGCTGAGGTATCAAACAAGACCGTGCTCGATGGAATCAAGAAGAGGCTAGACGAGTCCAAAGGACGATGGGCTGCAGAGCTGCATCACGTCCTTTGGGCCTACCGAACGACGAGAAGACGGGGCACTCAACAGACACCCTATAGCCTTACTTACGGAATGGAAGCCATCATCCCGTTAGAAATCGGGCTCCCTTCTCTGAGGACGGACATGGTGGAAAACGGGCTTAATGAAAGATGATGGGGCTAGAGCTGGACTACGCCGGAGAAAGAAGGGAGGTTGCGGCCATCCGTAACGCCGAATATAAAAACGAACTAGGGCGTTCTTATAACAAAAGAGTTAACGCCAGACGTTTCCAAGACGAAGACCTAGTGTTACGAAGAGTAAACAACAACACCAGGATACAATCCGACGGCAAGCTAGGCCCCAATTGGGAAGGCCCCTATCGAATCCTCGGTGCAGTAGGGAACGGGGCCTACCTGTTGGGTCGTCTTCCCAACGACGTCCCGGTCGACCGACCTTGGAACGTCAACAACCTGAGGAAGTACTATCAATAGGGCTCCGCTTTTAGGGCTCCGTTTTTGCGTTTTAATGTAAATAAGAAGACGATGTATTTATGCCTGTGGGCTTTATAAATGAAAACTGTTACTTATATTTACTTGAATTTTTCAGTTCATTTAAATTCTCTAAGTGTTTCAGAACACGAGCCTATACGGCACCCCGGTTCTATTTACTTGAATCTTTCAGTTCATTTAAATTCTCTCTGTGTTTCAGAACACGAGCCTATACGGCACCCCGGTTCTATTTACTTGAATTTTTCAGTTCATTTAAATTCTCCAAGTGTTTCAGAACACGAGCCTATACGGCACCCCAGTTCTATTTACTTGAATTTTTCAGTTCATTTAAATTCTCCAAGTGTTTCAGAACACGAGCCTATACGGCACCCCGGTTCTATTTACTTGAATTTTTCCGTTCATTTAAATTCTCTAAGTGTTTCAGAACACGAGCCTATACGGCACCCCGGTTCTATTTACTTGAATTTTTCAGTTCATTTAAATTCTCTAAGTGTTTCAGAACACGAGCCTATACGACACCACGGTTCATATTTACTTGAATTTTTCAGTTCATTTAAATTTTCTGTGTTACTTCGGTTTACAAGTTATGAGTTGTATTAAACGAGCGCCCCAACGTCGAAGCACTAAGGCCCGCTCCTTTGGGAGCATGCATACAATGTATAAATCACAACGGAAGTATAGAAATAAAACACAGAAGAATAAAAGACAAGTCCAAAATTGTTTTTTCATTTCATTCAATGGAAAGCTATTACATGCTAAGTACAAAAAAGGAAATTACAAAAAAGGAGAATAAAGTCTAAAAACCACAAAAAGCCCTAGGATGCCCCCTCATCATCATCTGCATCGGCGTCCGAAAGGGCTCGGGGGGTTAAGGGGACCACCTCGGGAACGGGAGCAGAGGGGACCGGAACAAAAATGTTTTCCATGTTCCACACCGGATGATCCGGTCTCGCCCTCATAAAAGCTGCTGCCTCAGACCAGCCATCGACGTAGAAGGAATTAAAGTCCTTCTGTGTCGATAGCTCCAAGGCGGCGCTCATCTCTGCCTCGGCGGCCTGAACCGCAGCCTTTACTTTTTCTGCCACCCTGGCCTCAGCGTTTTCGACCGCAGCTTTCACTTTATCGGCCACGCTCGCTTCAATCTCCTTCAGAGCCGTCACCGCAGCTTGGGCGCGCTCCTCGGCCTCAGCACCGGCCTTCGCGGCCTCAGCTCGCCGAGCTTCCAAGGACTCGACGAGGCCCTCGGTCCTCTCCGCCCTTTTTTGGGCCACCTCCGCCTTCTTCAGAGCGTCTTCGGCCAGTTTAGCATTGGCCTCAGCCTTCGAAGCCCACGACCTCACCAGCTGCCCTTGCTGGTAGACGTATTGGTTCATCGTCAAGTAGGCCTACGAAAAAAAGAAAAACACTTAGCAAGAATTCAAGAAATAAACGAAAAACAATGGCACAACGAAAACAACGTTTTACCTGCGGGATCATGGCCATCGCCGACGTCATGGCGGAAGCAAGGTCGCGACCACGTTGGTCGGCCTCGATAGTCTGCTGCTGAAGCGCAGCTAGAGCAAGCAGGCCAGCAGAGGGATGGCCCTCCATAATGCTCCGAACCCCGGTTGCCGCCTTGACCTCCTCCGGAGTCTGAATAGGCATCCTTGGGAACGGGGAGCCAAAGCCTGAGCTTGAGCCGGAAGCGCTAGGCATCGGGCCCTTTGCCTGAACGGACGACACCGCTCGCTCTTCTGCAGCGACCACAGGCCCCCTAAGCTCCAGGATGGGTGCAACATTCTCCCTCGGCTCGGGTTCCCCGGTCCGGGCCTTCTTCGCCTCACGAGGGGCCTTCGCCTCCTCCCTCTTCCTCTTGTCAGCTTCGGCCTTGCGAGCGGCTCGTTCACGCCTCACCTGCCCAAGTAAACCTCCCAACCTCTCCAAGGTCTTTGACTTAGCATCTGGGGGAGCCACTTCGATCACCTCGTCGTCCCTTGTCCCGACGACCCCCTCCTCCTCCTTAGCCTCGGGCTCCAAAGCCTCCACCTCTTCCACCTCCTCGTCCCTTACCCCGTCAACACCTCCCTCATCAGCCTCGGGCTCAATAATCTCCGCCTCCTCGCCACTTCTGGCCTCGGCAATCTCCTCCTCTCCCCCAGCCTCGGCGGCAACCTCCTCCTCTTCCTCATCAGAACGGACAACCTACGTGGTTTAGATAAAGAAAAGGAGTTAGAAATTTTTTTACAAAATTCAATCAACTATGAAGTTGAAGAATGGAAGAAGGGAAGCTGACTCACCAAAGTCCGTGAGGTGCCCAAGGCTGGCCCGGTAGGTGGGGCCTCAGGAGAACTATCTTCCAGTCGAAAGAAGCCCGTCGTGTCCGGTGCCCTCGAGCTCAGGGGAGGGACATCAAGCAACGGTTTCCCATACTGGTCGATATAGCTGCGGGTACCGTCCGCCCCCTCCCTATAATGGAGGACGGTACCATCAGGCCGGGTTTCAAACATAACCCCGGCCGACGAAGGAGCAAAGGAGGTAATCACCACGGCCTTCGCCCTGCTGCTTGGCTTCGGCTTCGTCGCCTTCTTCGCCACGGACATAACCCCAGCCTCGGCCTCAGCTTCTTTGATGGCCTTAGGTGGGAGGGTGGATTCAAAACCCTTCTCCTTCTCCCACCATTCCCGGGAGTACCCCACGGGACAGAAGGTCCTAGGGGGCCAGAGGAACTCATTCCCCTTACAGCTTGTGGGGGAGCCACATAGTAACAGGCGCTCCGCATCGCGAGCGTCTGCGTCGGTCCCGTCCGGACCCCACCAGTTCAAGGCCAGCTCGATCGACCTCACATTCGGCTCCCCAAGACCCCTTAGACTCGCGGCCACCGTGGCCTTGTTCTCTTTGTTGTTTAAGACCCTCCCCGGTCTGGTTGGGAGGATCAGGTCATCACGGAGGAGCCAGTTACCCTCCACCACGATTACATCTTGTGTGTAACCCCGATTCGAATCAGAGTTACCCAAGATAAGCTGGTTATGCGACCGACACCTCAGGTACGGCTGCCTGCTTTTGGCTTGGGAGCTAGGCTCGCTCTATAAAAACTCATAACAAGCGAGCAGCTCCCTTAACCCCAATGGCTCCGGTAGAGTCGAGCCCAACAGCTCGTTCAGAGCCTCCATCCCGGCGCAGATCCGGTGGGCTTGCAGAGGCCACTGACAAGGGAGAGTTTGCGTCCAGGCGCATAACTCCGCCAGCAGCTCCGGGATTGGGAGATGAGTGCCCCCGTACAGAAGGGACGAGAGAGAGAGCGTCACCATGCTCTTCGGATCCGCTACGATCCCGTTCACCTCGTCGGAGTTCAGACACCTCCGAAGACGGAACCCTTCGCTGATCCCGCAGAGTTGTCGGAACTCTTCGAGGTCGGATCCGTGAGTCCGTACCATGATGCTGCTATCGTTGCTATCGACGCTCAGGGACGGGTCGAGGACCATATCCCGGAATGGGAGCGCGTTGGCCATCACGGCCAAGCGTTGCGGAGTAGGGGCAACCATCGGGCCTTTGCCGGCTCCGTGTTTAATAACCATCTTTTTGGCTTAAGTGTTCGAAGATGAAATTTGCTAAGGGTGGAGGATGAGAGAGAGAATGGTTTGCTGTGAAAATTTTAGAGAGAGATTGAGAAAGTGAAAAATGAATTTCACTGAGGGTATTTATAGGCCCCTATTGGAAGGTGAAAAGACATTTACTAGAAGGTGAAAAGACGCAACGGCTCCTTGCACGAACTCCCACAAATAACCGCCGCCACTCAATCAATGCCCACCACGTGTACAGCATGTAGAGGCCATCTGCCAAATGTCACTCACCAGCCGTTTTAGCATTAATGACATTGTAGAAATCAAAGGGGCAGAGACGGCGCCTCGTGTCCACGTGTAAGAAATCCATGAATGGTTGCACACGTGTCATAAAACAGCCATGCATGAGCATATTTGCACCGACGAGCACGAGAACAAAATGACCGGAGCCCCCGTAACGACCAGAGATCCTCGCCGACCTCGTCCTTAGCAACGACTCCGGACAGGGAGCTGTTGGCGAGGGAATGTCAGCATCCCCTCGTCCGGGGCAATAACGCCCCCAAAGCGGGCCGTCCGGGCCTCATCAACCCTGAATGATGCGACGCCCCGGATTGGAAGGGCCGAGCCGTGCTGAGGCCGGCCCAAAGAAGCGTGCCGAGTACGCTTCCCCAATTAATGCTGCTGCTCCCTTGGGGGACCCTCCTGACGTTTCACCGACGTGGCCCAATCACAGGACACCTCCTGTGGGCCCCGGGAAAGGACAGTACCCTTGTCAGAGTCATAAATGACTCTGACGCCGTTGGATCAACATCTTACAGTACAGTGATCCAAGGGCTAATACGCCTCTGATCACACTATAAATACCCCCACTAATACCACTTAAAAAGGGGACGCACAAATAGAGAGAAGAGAGATAAAGCTTAAACAACCCGAACCCCCTGAACACTATCTGTACCACTCGATACACCGACCTGTAACCGGCCCGGTCCCTCACCCTTTATTATATTCCTACTTTCAGTTAACATCAATACTGACTTGATCGTCGGAGAGGGAAAACCCGGCAACAATCCCGGGCCCCTGTTCGTTCCTTGTGCAGGCACGAAGACGACCTGACCGCCGGAGCCTATCTGACCACCTCGGAAGATCGGAGCCAACGCGAAATATATAAGCCGAGCCTAGGAATAAAATTAGGCTCGCCAACCACCACCTTTCTCAATTCCCATTGTTGTCATGAAACCTTTTTTTTCCGGAATGGTGAAGCTTCCCAAGATCTCAGACAAATTCTCGCTGACCTCGAACAGTTTCTTGAACTGTAAAACTAACTTATACTGCAAGATTAGACACCTCTGATAACACTTGACCATTTTGGTAAAAGCCTAAGAACCTGTAAAGGAAATAAACAAATTCATACATACGACGTATAACAAAAGAAACATTTAAAGAGAGAGAATTTTAAACAAATATATCATGCATGTTCCTTAAAAAGACGATAGTCGACTCTAATCAAAGGTAGCGGGTTCGAATGTTATTGCTTTAGCAATCTGCTCATTTTTAGTTATACTTCGTTCTTTACAATGACATTTTGTTTGTACACAAAATGAAAAGTGAAAATAGCATAAATATTTTATTCCCATACATTTTCGCCTCATTAGTCTTTTTTTGTTTGTTAATAACCCGATTAACTTGAAGACAAGGGTAAAGTTTTTACTAACGTGTATCTATTATAGTATTATACTATCTCCTTAAATGATCTAGTACTGTTCTGTACTAGTGTATAAGAAAATCTGGCACACCGCACGAATAGTTTTGGTAGATTAAGAGAATACGTATTTTCTTAGCCGGTGATAACATACTGAAGAGATAAAGTTTAATAAATTAAATCAAGTCTGGGTGAACTTCCATTAACATCATTTCAGAATTAACAATTCATGAGCAAATGACTTACGGGAATATCGACATGCATGTTACTCAGCAATATTTGTTTTCCTGTAGGGAAACTAATTTGTTAGGATCAAGGAATATTTAAGAAAGACGTCATAGACAAGTTAAATAACACAAGGCAAGTTTTTCACTTATTTATAAATAGGATGATAAATAATGTTCATGTGATAAAAAGACTTGAGAAGCCATTAAACTTGGAATGAATGAACGACAAAACGGTTTACAATATGAAATTTTATACTCCACATGAACATATAATAATCTAACACTAGTAGGCTAGTAGCAGTACCTGCCCTCTGATTGACATATTATCAGAGTCATGTGGATATAACACTTGTACTGTCCAATTTGACATATTTTAGGAAAGAAGTGTGCATTACGGTATTACCTACCCACATAAAAGTATATTGGAGGGGACACGGTTTTTATTTAATTTATTTCCGTATTGCTACTTGTCTTTGTTATCTTTATAATTAGGGAAGAAAATACAAAAGGTGTAGCAAACGTTGATACAAACCAAACCGATTTTCTATCATGTATGTCGACGTTAGTAAAATAAACATATTTTAGATATTTATAAACTCCACATAATAACAAAAAAGATTACATATATACGAAATTGAGCCTCTTCCGGCCAGGACTTGATTGATTCTGTCATTATTAACACAACTAATTAAGTACTAATTTATGGTTGGTTTATCAAAAAAAAAGTACCAATTGATGGAAATTGGAAACCCGATTCAGTTTGTGGATAATGAACAGTATTATTAGCCTCGGGCTCGAGTGTTCTTTGGTACATAATGTCCAATTTAGCTGCATGCTTAGATCTGAATGAGCTTTTTACGTTTGCTAGGCTCGGTACTTTATCTATTTGTAATATCCAAATTGTTAAATCATATAAAAAGACAAGTTCAATTTAAAGATTGGTTCAATTTACTAAATAAGAAAATAATTACAATAATTTATAAGTTCTTACAAGATAAGTTCAATTCATAACAAAAAACGAAAATCATTTTAATAATTTACACACAATTTCGTAAATGTTGTGTGACATATTAGTTCACATATGTATGTATATAGGAGATATAGAGAGAAAATATAGAGAGAGACAACAACAAACTCTTTATTAATCAGAATGTCTAAATACAAGGGGACCCTAACCTTCTTTATATAATAGATGTTAGGGTTATAAAAAATAGAAATCCCAACTTAGACCCACTATGAGTAAGGCCCAATAGTCCAATAATATCTTACAACACTCCCCCTTTGGACGTCTTGAATTCTTCGTCTTCATGCAGTCGATCTGAGTCGAGTTAATTCGCAGTGCTAAACACATAAAAACCTTAGGGCCGAAAAACCCAGTGTGTGACAAAACCGGTACCTAAGAGAAACTGTGTAGCCGAATGATATATGCCGAAATATCATGTAAGTAACTAACCACAAAACAGCGTGCCTCATCAAAATCTTGGCAGAGCAAACCCAATGGGAAAATCTCTGATCGAAGGAAAAATAGTGCAACAGTGGTAGTAGTAGGGGATCAACCACAAAACAGGTGCCTCATCAAAACCTTACTAGAGTAAACCCAGTGGGAAAAACCTCTAGTCGAATGGCAAAAGAGTACACAGTGGTAAGAATTATACAACAGGATACTCCCCCTAATTTTGGCAATCTTAAGTGAGGTATGATGGGAACGTGTCTCGCTAAAAACCTTGCCAAGGAAAACCCAGTGGGAAAAAACTTTGGTCTAAGGACAAAAAGAGTACACGAGCATGCGACTGGATGCTCCCCCTCACTTACACATGACAGGGTGCGAGAATTTTGACTAAGTAGTAATTAGTACAATAAACATTCACCTGGATGGTCCCCCTCACTTACACACGACTGGGTGCAAGAATTTCATATTTCAAGAAAGTGTACGAGCATTCGACTGGATGCTTCATTTACTTACACACGGCTGGATGCAAGAAAATGTAAGGTGGAATAGACGAGCATTCAACTAGATGCTCTTAAACTTAATATGTGAAGATTCATTTCGGCAAGAAATGTTAAATAACATAATCTAGTCATGTCTTTCTTGATCGATAACAACAAGTTGTCCTTCAATAAGACAAGTGTTTTATCTGTATCGTGAGACAGAGCATATGTAATTCAAATATGGCTAATACGAGCTTGAAGCCATATACACTCTATAGTCGTCTCATAGAGCACGAGTAGATCAGAGTGATTCGTTTGGAGTCATTCCAAGACCTCCAAGATATCGCCTTATTCCTAATGGTAAAGACAGACCATGTTAGGAATATCCCTTATGCGGGTCTGATAAGTAACCGGCATCGGTATAACCGAAAAAAGGGTTGCGTTAATTCGAGTACCGAAGGGGGTATGTACACTCGATGACGCAAATGGGATAAGACAAGCCCTCATCCACAGTTACCTTAAGGTAATGGGAAAATGTCTTTTATGCCATTTCGATATCAACATGTTAGCGCGATGTTATGTCGAGCTATACCATTCACAGCATACGAGATGTTCGTCCTAGCACATTAGACCAAGTACAATGATGCGCTTATTGTACTTAGATATGAACATGATGGTTCAATATCTCTTCATCGTCTCATCAGGGACGGACTGAGTCTATATCAATGTCTAGTGATCGAACGATCATGGAAGAATCTGACGACTTAGCGTCATGATGACTAAAATGTCAAAACACCTTCTAGGTGTAGTCTGAATCATGGACTTAGATTCAATCTTTACGGAACTCGATCATCGGGCCGAGTCACTACCGTGTCTTCCCAAGATCCTTCATCTCGAAGGGCAAATCCAAAACGTGGATTGCTTCATAACACGCAAGGGCATAATACTTGTTCAAGTATCCCAAGCTGATCAAGTACTCACTTAGGCGGTATACCACATCCGCTCGGATTATATTAATCCATATAGTGAACGTCTCAGTCAATTGAGATCGTGTTCCGTGGTCAGGAACTACTTGATTTAAGCACATGAAGTCACAGATGGACCTTCATCTATATCTCTTTGTCTAAATTCTCATAGAGATAAAACAGTGACCACAATCACATGCTGCATAATCAGTTTTTTGGGAAACTACTAAACTGATAAAGTAGGGGACCGTTATAACGTCCATTACGAGAAAATCAACCATCTCGTAATCAATTCCAAGATGTGAGAAAAGCCTTGCGCTACTAGGCGAGAATTCTACAATCTCATTATTCTCATCACTTTTCCTTACGAATAACCAAATAAACGAACTCGTTTAATATTGGTGGTGTTGGAGCTACAGATCCGAACACACTTTTGCTAAGGAGTCTACTTGGATTGCAAGTTTCCATTAGTCCAGTCTATTCTACGTTGACTTCAGGCAACGGTACATGGTTCCCTGTCATAATTTTCTCATATTATCAGTCGTCACCGAATATATGAACAAGTAATCAATGATAGTCTCGTTTTGCTTCAATATCATCGAAGATATCATAATCGACAGATATTTCAAGATTCTTAGGATGAGGAGGAAATCACATATCTCCTTGCTCCTTTATAATCTCCTGCGACAAACGAGTTTCAGTTCACCACCTCTGGGGCTGAACGAGTTAAGAACCGGTCAACTTCCTCTTATATTGGAAAGGACGACAGACTGACGGCCGACGGCAGCTTCCTTTGCTTGGCGGGTTCGGCCAAAGCAACGTGTAACTACAGAAACACGGCGTCCGACAGGGACGTTTATCCTTGCAAGGATTTTGCAGCAGGTATAAATGATCTCATGACATCTCATAAAGTCATTAAATGCGTTTGGCATTTAGTTATCACTAAGTGTAATTTTGGGGATCAAGCTAAGACTGAGTGGGTTATGTCACGTTACTTCACGTCGTTCCTTATCAATGGTAATGTGCAAATCTCCCCCTAACGACGGGGAGAACAGTCTTAGCGATGTCACTTTCGTATATCATGCGGTAAAGAGATCGTTTGCCAAGGTTACTCTATCAAATGATAGGCATGGGATTCATAATTGACTTATGTCCCATTCAGAGGTCCATATTTTGAACGCTATAACGGCTCAATCAAAATATTAATTAAGCACTCCAAACACGCGTTAATATGAGACTTCTGGCTCATAACCAGTAACCAGCTGGTACGCATATGATGTCTGAGTGTCTATGGGCCTCATAACGGATCAATGCAGCAAAATAGCATAACTCCACACGGAAATATAAATCTTGGTGTGCAAGACCAAGAAGTGCGTGCAATCATTTGCAGTCGCATCATCAAACTTTTCGTGGGTCCATTTGGGTCTGAACATAATCGACATGATGTTCAATTTCAATTTCCAAACTCAAATAATTCAAATCGAAATTTCGATTTTTACTATTCGGAATTATCAAGTCGACTAGAGGCGAAATGATAAGGTAACTTTAAATGTTTTAAAGAATGTGGTAGCAACCACTTGAAAGACATTTCAACTCCTCTAAAATACGCTTTTGGTCGTATTAAATGGAGGCTATGTAAAGAAATTTTAATTCTTTCATGAGCTATTACCAGATAACACTGGTTTTCTCGAATATTTTATAACTCAACAATGTACGACATGACCTACCTGAGTATAACGCCTCATATTTGACAAATCAATTTGCCTTTACCAAAGATTTCGATTTTTGGAAGGACAGGTCCAGAATCGTTGTCACTGAGTGCTCTTTTAGGCAAGTAGTTGGTGAAATTATATGGTACACTGTTACCCACTATTTCCAAAAAACCAACTACACCACAAGTATTGCCTAAAATTTCATAATTTAAAGTTTGGTCACATTTTTCAAAGGAATTTACTCAAAACACTTTAAATTATTTCGAGAAATTTCGTAAACAGGCAAAGCATAATCCAAAAGTATGGTCCAAATGGAAAAATAATAATCCAAATGAAAAACATAATCCAGATAGGCGAAAAAATGGCTCAATGATTTATCAAAATATATAAAGAAAGGTATCAAACTCATTTGAGCCACAAAATCGGGGGTCTCAAGAGTTTCCTTTCAGTTAGCTTTAACCACATTAACATCGGGTTTTCCACCTTTATAATAGTTGTGAACTATTTAAGGAGTAACCGTGCATGACCTTTGTCTTTATAGCATAGAGTTGCCTCCTTGAGCATTATCTCTTGCTTTGTGACAACGGGCCATATTGTTCCTTTCAATTACTGTCTTGGAGCCACAGGTTTTTGATTTTGACGATTGTCTAAAATCTCGCTTGGCTAGGCGATTCATCGGGATCGCGACAGTTCGAGACAAATAACACTTGTCTCGGTTCTCGATTCGTGGAAAAAAAATGTACACGAAGAGCATTAATATCAGGCAACAATTCGCCATTGACCCAATAGGATTAAAACTACTAACCGGGGTAATTTTCTTATCCAATAACAGATGGGTGATAAAGGAAAATGGTGAATATAAATTCACGATACTGCTTATGGAATACAATTTCCAAGCTAATATTTTTTATGAAGGATTGCTCCAATATGTCAATTTCAGACATTTGTTCACCATAGACGTCATCACGTCTCAAATGTGGCGGCGGAATAAAATCAACGCCTTAGCATTCATCGTGATGGTAACAACAAACTCGTGTTTTACTCATCAAAGATGACATCAAAAAAATAATAATTTGGGCATCACATTTTCACACATCAGGGTGACTAACATGTGGTGACGGAATAACATCAACGTCTAAACAGTTATTTCGCAAGTATGTTTTGCGAATTTTCTCATCATAGATGGCATTCAACATGTGTTGGGAGTTCTGGATTATTTATCATATAAAACGACTGGTTTATATGTTTATGGTTTGCACAAGCACAATTTTTTTTTCGAAACGACAGGTTCGAAAACATTAGTTTTGCTTCTCATGTGAATCGGTTTTCATTGATCGAACGACGGGTCGATACTGAAACACCAATTCGGAGAAACATACATCAATATATAAACACACTCGGGAAAATTATTATTTATTCAACCCCTTTCGGTAGCTCTAATTGAACACGACCAGGAAAGACGGTGAGGGTGGAGGGCACGAATGCCACTTAAAACCCGACCTCATTAGGATATCGACTTCCGCCTATATCTTTCCTAGACATCGTATCCAAATAGGTGAGCCTAGTTGTGGAAGGTTCATAATTTTTCCAACTTAAATGTGAAAATATATGATTTCGCAAATTACCATATTTTACACATGTCAGTTAATAAATATTACATGGCAGTGATCGATTATATAGATTGTACCTGTTTCATGATTAACTAACATGACAGTACATATTTCCTAATAAATAATCCAAATTAATGTAATCAATCTATATTAGTATTTACCAAAGTTACACCAGCAATATCTAACACAATATATTATTATTATACTGCTATATGTGTAGCTTTTTATTCATGCTAACTAAATCATGCTTGTTAGTAATATATTTTATTTACCAATTTTACACTAGCAAGATATAAATTAATATATACAAATCTATTGCTTTTATGTGTAAGTTTTATACATGATAACTAAATCATGCAATAGGATGAATTGAATTTATATGGAAACACATCAATTTATTCAATTAACATGCAATTTTTTTTTTCACTTTCCTTTTTAATATATATATATATGCATGTGGGTGGATATTTAGACCGAATATTGACTTTTATAACACATATATACTGTTTTTATACATGTAATATACTACAGGGACTATCCGTGTAATTTCAGCAAACTATATATCTATTTACAGCATTATTACAGCTTCAGTCCATAATTTCAGACAAATTTCAGTTTAGTCTTTTAGTAATTAACATGCACAGTCAATAGTTTCAGCGACTTACAAAATAGTCCTACGGTTTTCAGTTTGTTACAGATATAATCCTATAGATTAATACATGTTTTACAATTACATGATTTCCGATTTACAACCCGATTATATGTCTTTTACTGATTTTTTTTTTGTATAAAAATACAATTTTACAGTACACGATACATATTACATATCAATAGGTTTTTATAGACAGTTTGATCATGTTTTAGTTATCCATAAAATAATACGTGCGATCACATATATAGAATAAATTAAGTTTTGAATTCGGTACCTTACGCACGGTATGTTGGTGAAAGTCGATATAGCAAAACCCTAAAAAACCGGATAAATTCAAGGTTTATAAATACTCAATATCCTTGCGTTTATCCAAAATATCCAATATCCGCGAGCGTATATCCTATTCTCCGCGAGCAAAGTGCCGATAACGTGTTGTGTGACATATTAGCTCACATATGTATGTATATAGGAGATATAGAGAGAGACAAGGGGACCCTAACCTTTTTTATATACTAGATGTTAGAGTTATAAAAGATAGAAAGCCCAACTTATGCCCAGTATGAGTAAGGCTCAATAGTCCAATAATATCTTACAACAGTAAATGCATAATTTAGAGACTTAAACAAGATAAGTTCTAAATTTACGGATTGGTTTCATGACAAGCCAAACTTTCAAAAAAAATGGGCTAAGTCCTAAAAAGTAATAGATGTAGTTGGTTAGTGGGCCTACTTGGGTGACTTGCATTGGAGTGAATTTGTAGAAACTACTTATTCAAGGGGGTTATTACCCATTCAAAACTATTTATTGCAAATTATTATATTTATAATAATACACATAAATTCAATACATTTACTCTAATAAAAGTTTAACCAAGACTAAAACCAATAACAGGACTCTGGTATTGACTGTCGGATTCCGGCGTTGACCGTCGGATGTCAGCGTTGACTGTCGGTCTTCGAAATTGACCGGCATTGAACAAAAACTAAAAAATAAATAAAAATGGAAAAACTCAAAAAAAAAAAAAAAACCAGAAAAATATAAAAAATACAAAAAAATTATTAAAAAATTAGAAAAATTGGAAAAATTGAAATTTTTTTTTTTATTTTTACAAAAAAAAAACTAAAAACAAATTTTTTGACGATATAATACACGTTTTTTTTTTATCAAGACTAAGACCATTGACCACCGGTCTTCGCCGTTAACCAAAAGTAAAAAAGATTAAAAAAAACATAGAAAAAACTAAAAAAATTCAAAAAAATTAAAAGAAAATGGAAAATAAATCTAAAAACAAAAATTCAAAAATTATTATTTTTACAAAAATCCAAAAATAAATTGACAATCTAAGACAACTTTTTGACAATCTAATTCAATTTTTATGACAATCTAATATAAAATTTTGACAATATAATACAATTTTTTTGGTAATTTAATACAATTTTTTTTGATAATCTAATACAAAATTTTGACAATTTAATAAAAAAATTTGACAATCTAATACACCATTTTTTACAATCTAATACAATATTTTTGATAATCTAATACAATTTTTTGACAATTTAATACAAGTTTATTGACAGTCTAATATACCATTTTTTAACAATCTAATACAAAATTTTAAACAATCTAATACAATTTTTTTGATAATCTAATACAAATTTTTTGACAATCTAATACAAAAAATTGTCAATCTAATATAATTTTTTTGACAATCTAATACAATTTTTTTTTTTACAATCTAATACGATTTTTTTACAGTCTAATACAAAAAAATTGATAATATAATTTGATTTTTCAGAAATTTAATACAAAAAAGTTGACAATGTAATATGGTTTTTTTTAACAATCTAATAAATTTTTTTTTGACAATCTAATATAATTTTTTTTACGGTCTAATACACAATTAATATACCCCACTATTTAATAAACATACACATGGACAATATTGGACCATCTAATAATAAAACCATTTTGTGTTAGCTAACCATTTTCTCAGTCTAATACAGATGTATTTACAGCAAATATACTTACTAAACGATACTCATATGTTGCGTGTGAAGAAACTATAAATTGTAATGATGATACAAATGTAGAGTAAAAAAAATATAGGATATAAGAAATAAAATATAATATAAATTGTGATGATGATACAAATATTTAGAGAAAAAAAATATAAAATATAAAAAAAATTGTGGTTAAAGAGAAATAAAAAGTGTAATTAGTTTTTATTTTTTTATGAAATTAATTGTTATGATAATTAATAAGAAAAGTATAGTGGTGTTTTTGGAAAAAAAAAATGTCTAAATTGGTTAGCCTCATTTGATTTGCATTAACTTATTATCATAGAATGATAAGCATATGCATATTAGAACACATGGCAACGAGAGATTCTCCGCCACCATAAGTCACCGCCTTACGTCGTCGTCGCCGCCTCACCACCGATCCATAAGAGATAAAGAGAAAGCAGCAATGTAATTGATATATATATATGTACAGATCTGTGTGTATACATATATCTTCCTCTTATATATGTTTTTACAAGAAAATATCCAAGTTGATGTCTAAGTTGATGCTCATATATACTCCTCTTATATATATATATATATATACATGTATATATATATATATATATGTATGTATGTATATATATATATTTGTATGTATACATATAGATTAGATATAGTTATGGATCTATAAATATAGATACACAGACAGAGAAAGGAGATGAGAGGGAGAGAGGCGATGAGAGCCACGATCGTTGTTTATGTCGTTGTATGTATGTAAATATTGGTGTATGTTTATGTTGATGATTTCTAGAGATAGAGGGGTTTGGGCTAATGACACAAAATAATTTTGACCCCTTTTATATTTAGAGTATAAGGTAACAAAATCAAATTAAATTGTTTGAATATGATATTTTATGTTAATAAAAAATATAGGAAATAGTAAAACCTAGTAATAATTCTCTTGAAATTATACCGGACTCCTATTAACTCCTTGCATGAAGGTAGAGAAAGTGATGGTGAATTTAAGGCTTGCTTAGTTGCATTATTATTGCAACTGTGGGATTGAGCCACTATGGGAATATTTATGTTTAGTGATGTAATTTAAATCCGGACTAGCAAATGATGTTAGGATGAAGTATTTGAAAACCACATAAAAGTTAGTATTAGAAATTCCCCAATCCCGAATGGTTTACTTTTTCGTCATTCTTTCAAATATTATTCATAATTATAATGTACCGAAATCAATAATTACTCAATCAAACAAGGCGGTGAAGCCTTATGAGCGACATATTTGAATAGAACTCAGTTTAATGCCCTGATGTATTAGGACGTAGGGAGAACCAGACGACTCGTGCGGACATCATCAGCAACAATAACGTAGCAACACGCTAATGGACAATTATTGTTACGGTATAGATCATTTCCCTAATGAAGGTTCTAAAAGGGAACTTGCTTGAAAATACCCATTTTTTAAATAACTTGATTTGTTTCCAAAGTTGTTAGATTAACAAATTTGCGATTTTTTTTTTTTTTGAAACAAATTTGCAATTTTTTTTTGAAACAAATTTGCGAACTTAATCATCCATCTATAAAGATTTGGAGAAAATTCATAATTGCTTGCGGGTTGCAATTATGTAAACTTGGGACTAGATTGAGGGGTATGCGCGGTATGCTAATGCTCACGTTAACTACAAAATATTAATTAAACATACCAATTGTTGGTTTTTACTATATCGAAAAGCAATAATATAAAAGACAAGTACTGAAACGGAAATAAACAGTTTTATTTCACTATGAAAGGAATATAACTCGATTAGAAATTCCTGACTCGTACAGAATTTAAATTGCAATAAATAAATTTCAGACAGATAATATCAATTATTAAACTGCTGGGCTGAATTGTGATTGTACGAAACTGTATAACAGAATAGTATAAAGACTATACTGCTGGACTGTTTGTCAATTAAAAGAAACTGCCAGACAGAATAGTATGATTACTAAACTTCTGGACTGTTTCTGTAAATAAAAAAAATTACAGAACTGAAATATAAATTATAGAATATAAATAGTGAAAATTAAACAGTACTTGAAATGTAAATTACATAATGTAAAAGATTGAAAAGTAAATTACTGAATGTAAACAGTACTGAAATAAAATGAACAAGATGTAAAGTACTGAAATAAAATAAACAGAATGTAAAGTACTGAAATGAAAAGAAGAGTCAACTGTAAGCAGTTTCCCTTAAACTATATTTCCCAAACACCTTATAGGTTTCTGGTTCTCGGGACTTTGTTCCCAAGGTACAACTTCTGTCATTGAGTGGCTCGCGTGGAAACGGCACCGAACCACAGGTCGAGCTGTTGGTGGTGCGATTCTCTCTCTAATATGATATTGTATGCTGTGAGTGTGTGATAGTTGTTGTCTGAATGAGAGAGGGAAGACTGCCTTTTATAGGCTTTTCAGAAACTGCAGCCATAATGGTCCATTTAATCCTGGTAGTTTCAATTTCTGAAATTGCAGCACTCAATTGAATGCTGGCGTTTCAATTTGCTGGAAACTCTAGAGACTTCTTTTGTATTTTATACAAAACTCCCTTTTCAGATTTGACCCGAGACGCGAGACATTCCCCAAATCTCAAATCCCAAGGCCCAAATCCAAGCCCGTGACCCGAGGCCCGAGCACGCACGTGTGTGGTACATACTCATACACTTATGTGTATGCGGACATAATAGTTTAACAAGTACATGAGTTGGACTTGTATATATATTGAAAAATTAACTCTTAATTCTCCAATATGGTATAACCTTAAATAGTTTTCCCTTTATTCGTTCAATTTTTCAGCATTAAGGTTTTCCTTATTTCGAGAACCCAACTTTGAAGCCGATTAATATTCACACCCATTCTCTGAATAGGTCATGCGATATACCATTACGAAGCTCATCACACGAGCTACTCAAACGCTTTGAGTACGATATTAACAACTCAGTGTTGTCACATGTAATATCGACTCGAAGTTGGTCATTTGACTATTCGGAACACCCGTGTTTAAAACATGTTTTCCAACACATACCACATGGTGTATGCGAGCATTGGCATATAACAAGTGTGGATGACACTTGACGTTGACGGAAATACTCAAACGAACTTGGAAATACAAGAAGTGGTATCATTAATTTAGTAGACTTCTAGTTATAGATATTTCAAATAAAACAAGTGGTCATCCTTATATTAACTGAATTGAAGGGGATCAAGTCGTGCAAAATGCAATGCTCCCTGATAGAACATAAAAATTGGACCCGAATATATCTATTCGGGTACGAATCGACCCACCCATTATTTGAGGGTATCCAAGGCTAACACCCAAAAACCCATGGTCTAAACAGAGCTTTCCTAACAGGCCATTATCTATAAGGGTCTAGCCCAATAATAAAGATCCACAACGAAAAAGCCCATGAGATGGCTCATAAGATAACGACATTTGTCAACATCCCATGAAGACATAATTGTCTATAAATAGCCAACTACCCCCCTTAAAATGAGGATCACAAAAGATACCTAAAAAATATAGAGAGAAGGAGAGAAAATAGAAAAACTTGTCAGAACCCACCATACAAAAAGGAAAACCAAGCAAAATACAAGACCGAACACCGAGATGGATGAAAGATCAAGATTATCAGAGCAAGTTGTAATGTCGAGCATAGATATAAATAGGAAACTGTAATCCGAGCAATTATATTACCGAGCTTAATAAATATTAAAGAAGGGTTCATCATTTATTCTATTGTTACACATTATATTGTTGTTGAAAAGCATAACGCAACCGACCAAAGTTATGGCTTTATCAAATGGCGCCGTCTCCGGGAATGATCTAGTTCGCAACTAGCTTCGAAACCGAACACCAACACTCTACCAGACGAACAACAAATGGCAAACACCAACGAAGAAACCCGTCAAGAGAAAGTAGGTACATCGACTAACCAAGAAATCCCAGTCCACAAAGACGTGTTAGCGCATCTCCTCAACATCAGAGACCGCTACGAAGCACTTCAAGTCAGATCTCGACTAACCGTCTCTAACGTCCAAACAGAACAACAAACCGATCAGCCCCCACAAGCCGACGGTCATATCGACGAAAACCCTACAGACACCGAGGCAGAACGCGCCGACCGCGACTGGGCATGCCAGGACACATTTGACAAGTAACCGCCATCTCAACATCGCGGGCCCCAACTCAATGGCCCCTCTGCCGGCAGCTTCGGTCAACTCCAGTCCCCAACGGGTTCATTTTCAAATGAATGAAGCCTACCAGTATGACATGCCCGACGACCATGTACTAGAACAGATAGTCTCATATCCAACCCTCCCATTGCGGATAATCACACCATATACGGTGGAAGTATAAACCCCTATTCACCAAGATAGGACTACGGCCGCACTAGCACGGGCCGCTGAAAATCGCAATACCCAGCTACAGGTCCAGCTGGCGGCATGCATGTCGGCCATGGCAGCAGCCGGCGTCACAGTACCGCCCCACCTACCGACCAATTCGCATACAGATCCCCGACACGAGGGGGAAGATTCCGCCCACCGAGCAGCTATGGAAGTGGCCGGCCGAACATATGATACCAGGGTACCCCGACAAGGAGAGCATGTCCAAAAGACGACCACAACGGTTGTCGACTGCCAAAACGTACCTAGGGGACCCATCTCCAACAGAAACCCGAACGACGGTAGATATCCGGAGCATAGGGTCATTGTAGGATATTACCCACAACCTCACCATGGGGAATACCCCCCATACCAAGCTCCGGATGAAGCGTTCCAACAGGCTTGGGACATATGCCAAGAAACTCCGTGCACCGAGCATATCACTCGACACCGCAATCCTTTGGGGTTCATCATCCCCGAATTCCGGCTCTACGATGGAAAGAGCTGCCCAATTGATCATCTGCGACACTACAGAACTAGGATGGAGCTGTGGAGTGATGACCCTGCACTGATGTGCAAGTTTTTCAAAAACAGCTTGGGCCAAGAGGCTTCGTCGTGGTATCACAACCTGCCACGGGGATCCATAGGAAACTGGACGGAGCTTCTCCGCGCGTACTCCACCCGATATGCTGCTCATCGGAAGAAGAAGGTCAACATCGACACACTTCTGAAAATTGCTATGCAGCCAAACGAGCGACTCAATGACTACTGCATACGCTTCATCGACGTAGCTAACCAGATTCCGCAGTACGCTAGTAACATAACCATCCAAAACTTTATCAACTCCGTTCCTAGCGGTTATTGGGCGAGAAGGAAGTTCATAGGCAAAAGCTTCCCTACCACTGACGCTCTGCTGGCTTATTGTACACACCTCACCGATAAGAACGAGGAAGTACGACTCCTCAACCGAACTCTACCAAGAAGAAAGTCGGTCCGAGAAGCACAGGTGGGCTGCAAGAGAGCAAGGAACAATCAGGGGGAGGCTTTCAAACCGACCAGACGGGACAAAGGTCCCGAAGTTCCTAGCAGGGTGGAGCGACCCCAAGATCCTGAGCCCGAACTGCTCCAGATCGCTTACCCCACACAGATCGATGAGTGCAAACCACTCCAGCTCACATACCCGATGCCAACCAAGCAGCCACAACAAGGCCGCTACCAGGGAAGGGAAAGGCAGAAGAGTTTCGAACAGATCGAACTGAGATACTATTTCAACCTGTCTACCGAGGATATCCTTAAGAATATTTGCAGAGAAAGCTGGTATTCCCGACTAGAGTCAATCGCCACCCCCCCCCCCCCCCCCCGATCATAGAGACCCTAAGCTATTCTGTGCCTATCATGAGGACCACGGGCACCTCACCGAGCACTGCCGCAACCTGCGATAGAGAATGAACCTATGGGGCGATGCAGGACACCTAACCAAGTTCATCAAAGGCGCTGCGAATAAAGGCAAACAACTGGCCATCGAGCAAACCGAGAGCCGGCAAGGAAAAACAATCAACGTCGTACATTTGTCAAGACCCAAGACTGCTGGTGGGGAAAGAACACAACAACGGCAACTGGCACACTTCAAGCAAGTAGCCAAGGCGTCACAGGCATCAACTTCTAAACGGCAATGCTTGCCGCGACGACACCCACTCATCTCGTTTACAGATCTCGATGAAGAAGGGGTGATATACCCCCATGGAGACGCCATTAACCTCCGCGTCCAAATTGGCACAGACACGGTCAGCAGAGTGCTTGTCGACCAAGGAGCCTCATGTGATATCATGTACAAAGAGCTTTTCGACAAGATGGAGCTCAAGCTACAAGACCTACAGCCGACCGATATCACACTGATCGGGTTCATCTTCGAGATGACAAAACCGTTGGGAAAGATCGTCCTCAGTGTTACGACTGGATCCGTGTCAGTTCCTGTGGAGTTCTTAGTGGTCAACGTCAACTCCGGCCACAACGCAATCCTGGGCCGACTTTGGTTGCATGTCACGAGAGCCATACCGTCAACCTACCACCAAAAAGTGAAATACCCAAATGGTAGGGGAGAGATCGACACGGACAGAGGATGTCAAGAGGATTCAAGACGCTGTGAGGACATTACCGCGGCTCTCAAAAAGGCAGTTGGTCGTTGATTGAACAACCCACCAGCACGAAAAAGCTGATCAACCACATAGCCGAAACCGAAAGGGTTGTCGAAGAACAAGTGGGAGAGAAGATTAGGAAGATGCTTATCCCCGATATGGATGAGAAACACTACTTCCTCACCGGAGATAGCATTCCCAAAGAGGAATACGAGAAGCTGAAATCGTTCCTCTTCGGTAATATCGATAAATTCGCATGGAGCCCCGAGGACAGGCCAGGTCTAGACCCGAGGGCGGCATGTCACCACCTAAATGTTAACGCCGAGTTCAAGCCAATAGCTCAAAGGAGCAGGACATTATCTGTCCCGCACAGAGCGGCTATAACTGCCGAAGTCTGAAGGCTATTGTAAGCCGAAGCCATAAGGGAGGTGTTCTAACCGAGGTGGTCATCCAAAGGTGTTCTACCCAAAGTGGTTATCCAATCCGGTCGTCGTCCCTAAGAAGAATGGGAGGGAAAGAGTGCATAGACTTCACCAATCTGAACAAAGAGGGCCGAGGGATCCATTCCCCCTCCCAGGGATTGATCAACTGGTGGATGCAACGGCGGGAGCAGAGAGGGATTTATATTGCCTTTGGGAAACCATTACTACACCCGTTCGGCCTACGTAATGTGGGGGCAACATATCGGAGGGTGATAACGAATGTTTGCCGAAAGCATATAGGACAATGGAGGTATACATAGACCACATGATCGTCCAAAGCGAGAAAAATTCTTGGAATATGGCTAACCTAAAGAAGTACTACGTGTAAATAATCTTACCTTAATTCTCATGCTTAATAACATTGCCATTTGCATAAATGAAATATCTTATCATGCTGTCTAACGAGTGCAGCTGAAATTCCCAAACGGCATGCCTAAGGGTAGGCCTAGGAATATTATGAAATTACCAACATGGCATAAGTGCCTAGGAATACTATGAAATTCCCAAACGGCATGCCTAAGGGTAGGCCTAGGAATACTATGAAATTCCCAACATGGCATAAGTGCCTAGAAATACTATGAAATTCCCAAACGGCATGCCTAAGGGTAGGCCTAGGAATACTATGAAATTCCCAACATGGCAGACGTGCCTAGGAATATTATGAAATTCCCAACATGGCATAAGTGCCTAGAAATACTATGAAATTCCCAACATGGCATAAGTGCCTAGGAATACTATTAAATTCCCAACATGGCATAAGTGCCTAGGAATACTATGAAATTCCCAACATGGCATAAGTGCCTAGGTTTACTATGAAATTCCCAACATGGCACAAGTGCCTAGGAATACTATGAAATTCCAACATGGCATGTCTAAAAGAATGCCTAGGAATACTCAAGTCACATGTGCAGGTACCAATAATCAAAAATCAAGCAAAGGAAAGCCAAACAAAGAGGCAAGTGTTGAGGTACTAATAATCAAAAATCAAGCAAAGGAAAACATAACAAAAAGGCAATATACCGTTATCAATAATTCAAGCCCGCATTACGGAGGCAGCCAATTACCAAGCAAAGAAAACAAAGGAAGAAACAATCCATTCAAGGAAATATCAACAAGGCAATAAAAAGATCCAGTACATAATAAAGGAATGAAGCAAATAGTCCATGCCCTCGTTACGGAGGCAATAACGAACGACGAAAAAAAAAATAAAAAAAAATGAAGAAATCAACTAAGAAGAACTGCTACACGACGAACAAATGATACATGACTCAGCCTGACCTCCTCGTCATCTGTAGCCGTGTCTTCGTCGGTCTCTTGACCCTCAAAACGCTCCTCAGAAATAAGGAAATCGAAGTTGGTCGTGTAAACACTCACATGCTGCCCTACCTCGAGTCGGGCTGCGAACTCAGACCCTTTCGCATTCTCATGGGCAACAGACGCACCCTTAAGAAGAGCTTCATCCACAGGGTGCTGACGAGGTTCATACAGTTCGGTGGAAACATCATGCCGACGTATGGACGCACGAAAAAATTTCATCAAGACATTGGCCTGGGGTATTAACAGCTTTAGCTTACCGAACCACTTGTCCTTTAAATGCCAATACCGGGCCAGACGACGCTCTTGCACCTCATAAATATGCTCGGCGCGACCCACGTAAGCACGGAATGACGTAGATTGTGTTCGCAATTTTTTCTTAAGCCGAGCACATTGGACTTGTAGCTTCTCGTTCTTTCCTATCAGGATATGTGGTAAATAGGCGTGAGCTTCCTCTACGCATCAGACGAACCCCCAACCCTGGCATCAACAGTTGGTTCTTGTCCTGCGCCTACAGGGGGCAGCGAGACAGTCTGCTGCATCACAGTAGAAAATGCCTACGAAGAAGGTAAAAAGACAGTAACATCAATACAACTAAAGAACCGACTAAACCAAAATCCAAATAAATAATATTTTTATACAAGCCTGAAGAAACTCGAAATGCAAACTACTCTCAAAACTCAGTCAGATAAACCCTCGACGGAAGCCGAGGTCTCTGCGGCGTCAGCAAAATGAATGTCCCGCAGGGAAACTATCTGCGTACCCAAACGACCATTTACCGAGGCATCCAAGATGTTCAACGCAGCCGTCGCTTCGTCTACCCGGGCCATAGCATCAACCATACGCTCCGTGCGGATAACACCACGGGTACCTTTCACATACTCATACACCTCTAGTGCCTGAGCACGATCCCAATAGGCTTTGACGAAGGATAATAGCAGATCCGCATCTTCGAAAACGGCCCCTAACATCAAGTTCGAGCTCGTCACCCGGCCTCGAGCTTCATCACGAGAGCGCCGAATTGCACCAAGAATCGCTTTGGCCTTACCCTTGTTGGCTGTATAGTAGGCGGTCTTTTTGCTGAACTTCTCTCCCAAATCTCGTAACCGAATCGACAAGTTTGAAATATGAATATTCAGATCCTCGATTTCACGGCGAGCAGAATTCAGTTCCGCGGTTAGGGCCGCCTTAGACATTTCTAGATCACCTATAACATTATCATCTACACTACGACTAGGAGGAGCCCATACCACCCTGGCCAGGGGATTAACATGTACCTGACAAGATTTTTGTTGGCCCGTGTGCGACTAAACCTTAGAGGGGGGTGAATAAGGTTTCTAGGCATTTTTGCCTAATTTAAAATTCTAAACAACTAACCACCCAACTAATACAATTCTTAAGCTTAAGCGTTTTAACAAGAGTCAATAAATTGCTAGAAGTACTAAACGCAAGCAAGAATAAATAATTGCGGAAAATAAAAGTTTAAGGGAAGAAGATGACACCAAGATTTATAGAGGTTCGACAAACGGCCTACGTCCTCTCCTCGGTACTACCGAGTATTTCACTAAAATAATCTTCTTCCGGATGTTACAATCCTATCGAGCTAATCAACCGATTAAGCTCCGCCACACTTTATGAGTGTCCCGAATGAAAAGACCTATAGCTTTTAAGCTTCACTTGCTTACAAAGCCTCTACCCGATCACTCGCTCACAAAAATGAGTTTATAAAATACTCGTTACAATTTTATCAAAAATTGAAACAACACCCACAATCGATTGCTTCTAAAATAAGCTAATATGTGGTTTCGATGATGTTTGATCTTTGTTGGAGCTTGTATCTCTTTATATTCAATTTCTCCTTTTTTTCGAAGTATTTCACCAAAATGGTGATTTTAGGTTTTTGTATATGAGAGAGGTTGAAGGATTGATTGTTATTGTGATTGGTGGTTTGGAAAAGAGATTGGGCTTGTATATGTAGACCAAAGGTCTGTTTTTATGGGTTATGACCGTTAGAAGTGGTTGAGGCTGTTTTAAGCTATTTTCCAGAAAAAGCTGAAAAGCTGTTTTCGAATTCTGTAGAAAACGATCGGTCGTTTTCTACAGTCGATCGGTCGTTTTCCAGAAAACGATCAGTCGTTTTCCAGAAAACGATCGGTCGTTTCTGAGTTTCGATCGATCGCTTAAAAGACGAGCTCACTGGAAGAAATTGGTACAAAAACGATCGGTCGTTTTTGTACAGACGATCGGTCGTTGTTCAGTTTTCTTTGTTTTCTCGTTAATCTACAAAAGCCCGTAAATTCTTCGTTATAGCTCCGATTCTGGTTCCGCTTGAACCTGTGGCTTCGTTTTTCTGTGCTCTATCTTTCTGGCGTTCTGGAATTTACAAATTCTACTTTTGGAAAAGACAAGCATTATATCATCGAAATAGAGAAATCGTAAAATCATTAAAAAACATAATCGAAGTTATAATCAAAATCAATTATTGAACCCCATGGTTCAACAATTTTTATGTCCTTCAAAAGATGGCAACAATCAACAGACAACGAAATTAACCCAGAAAGCCAAACAGGAAGGAAACGGGGCACTTATATTATCAACTTCCCAACAAAATGTCCTTATAAATACAAAAACGGCCCACAATTTGGGTACCAAAAGACCCTACACTAAGCTACACAAAAAATACTACAAGCATATGATCAGTGCTCCACCCGAGAAGATGTCGGTGGGGGAGTAGCAACAGTAGCAGACCGAGGAGTAGAAGGAGTTGACCCGGAATGGGGACGAAGAGCCGTCGATATCGTATGCCCCGGCAGCCGGGGGAGCTCCTCATCTCGAAGATGGGCCCAATCCAGAGGTTTAGGCAGTGCACCTTGCGGACAGGGATAAACCAGTTCCGACCATGCCCGGTCTGACAGAGGTACCCTTGCAAAATTCAGAGCACGAACATGAGCGTAAAAGACGGTAAAATTGGCAATCGCTATAAACTTTGTCCGCTCTTCCGATTGCGCCGCTTTCAAAGAAGTAAACTCGGATTTTTCAGCCTCCACATCCTCTGCCATGAGCACGTTATCGGCTTCTAATAGGTCATATTTTTTGACCATAAACTCCTTCTCGGCCTCCAGCCTTTTAACTTCCTCAGTCAAGCGCAAGTTATCCCCCACCACCTTGTCATAATCAGCGGTTAACTTCACCATCTGGGCTTTCTGCTCAGCCATTGCCTTACTTTCGGCAATTATCTTCTCCTTCTCAGCCTCGAGCATATGAGCTATCTCATCAGCCATTGCCTTCTTTTCGACAATTAGCTTCTCGTTCTCAGCCTCGAGCGCAGCCAACTGATCCCTCAGTACAACGGAACCCACGAAAATCTGTAATCAAAAACATCATACACCATTTTCAAAAACATCACACCAGTCAACTAAGGGAATAACGACCTGTACTACAAAATACGTACGAAACATACCCGAAGCGCATCATTATTGGCCTGCTCAATGACCGACACTAAAGGACGAGCAGCCATTTCCTCCGCATCCTTGAAGATAAGGGCTTCAGAGCAGTATACCCCATCTTTAAATCTCGGGGCTGCTCCAGCAGTTTGCCCCCACACCGATCAATATAACGGGTCATCGCAACCCCGTCCACCACCACCTTTTCCGAGCTAGGGGGAATCTCATCCTCCCCTCTCGTCCCAACCTCCTCGATAATATCTTTACCGATTACCACTTCCTCTTCCTCCCTCACCTCTTTCTCCAAAGGCACAGCCTCATGGGTCCTGCGTTCGCTCACATCCTCAGTTCTGATGGGCGACATGACAGGCAGGCTCATCGTGTCCTCACCCATGTTCAACATAAGGTTGAGGTGTCTGAATATGTTATCGAACGGCCCCTGAAACACAACAATACCTATTGACCGGGCAAGGGCAAGGGTAACCAATGAAGAACTCAATAGCTGAAACATGATAACATATAAAGAGAGGACACATGGAATTAAAAGATGATTCACAAAATTAATACACGTACATCGACATGCGCAGAAGCTGCCTTGGAGGAATCACCCTGAGGAGAGGCAACCAACGCCACATCTGTGACAACCTCAGGAACCTCCTCATTCATCGATGTATCCGACACCCTGGTCTTCTTCGGGGTCCTGGCAACAGCGTCTGCGGCCCGGCGTTTAGGACGAACAGTCTTCTTCCCTCCCCGAGCAGCACTTCGAGCCTTGACGATTTTAAGGAATTCCTCCTCAGGCTCTATAGGAATCTCCGGCGCCGGATTACCCTTGGTCACTGGCCCCGCAGGATAACCTAACAGCACGGGAGCAGTACGGTTTGCCGGGTCCTTTGTCGGTCCAGGCCCCCACCACTTCCAAAGGGCTAACAGAGCTTCGATATTGGGAGCGCCAAGGTGTGGCACATCAGGGGCGGTGGTTGCAGCTCCCGAAATCTGGTGTCCGGCACAGCCCCAGTCTCCAGATGCAATCACGATACCAAGGTTATGCTCCTTATTGGTATCCGGAAGACCAATGACGAGCCGAGAGAAGGCATGCAAGGTCTTCAAATAAGAGCTACGGCGTTCAAAACTCAAACTCTAGACCCCGAATACGTCTCTCAGTTCGACATTGATCCCCGATAACTCCAACAACCTTTGAATACCGTTCAGGGTACGATATCCATTCAGGGCCAGTTGGACCGGGGCAATCTAGAAGGCTTCGAAGAACGAAGCCATCCAGGGGGTGAAAGGAAGTCTAAGGCCCCCAGTAAAAAACGCCGAGGAACGAACGGCTACCTCGCCAGCAGGCACAACCCCCATTGGGTCAGAATTTCCTATCCAGACAAAATACACACTTTATCAATATACTAACCAAAAACAAATCACAGAATACGAACAATAATAACTGTGCTTTCGTGTGACAGAGGTTTACCTTCTTTTTTCAGCCACATAAAAATCCACAACCGCTATTCTCAACAAATCAACGCTTAAGATCCTGCCAACTCAGACTGTATATCCCACTAACCAAGGCAGTTCACATTATTACACCTATATAAACGGCCAGTAGACCCCACCACGAACAGCTTACAGCATACGCTCCCAATATTACTACGCCAAGCAATTTAATTACCATGCGACAGCCGATCAAGATCGACGAAGACCGTTCCTAGTTCGACGGCTGTTCAGCATCCAGTCTAGCAATGCTCTCCGGGGGGATAACCGTGCACTTTTGCTCGGTCCAATACTGATATGGTATGGTGCCAACATGAAGTCAAAATAAACACTAAACGAATTGCGAAAAGAGTAGAATTTTTATTCATCCACAAGGGGGAAAACAACCATTTACAACGGAAAAAATAAAAACTACACAAAGACGTCAACACTAAAATACTTCTTTATTTCTGAACCCTACAACTACCCCCTTCCTCGACGTCCCTCTCGGCCAAGAGCTCTTTGAGATAATCCCTTTCCTTGATCAATCGGGAAATACCCATCTCAGCCTGTTGCAAGGCGTGAGACTGAGACTTGCACTTTTGTTCGGCTTCGAAACGAGCAGTACCCACCTCATCCAAATATTGTTTAAACCGCCTGACTTCAGCCTGAGCACATTTGAGATCGACTTTCAGCCACGACATCTCGATTTCTTTCAACTGAAGAGGGGTCAAATCCTCTTCCCCGAAACCAGGGGGACGGGGTAGCATGAAAGAAGGCTCTTCAATAAGGGTTTTCTTCTTGGAGGCAGATCTGGTGATGGGAGCCATCTCAGATAAATGATAGAAGAAACAGAAATTATCAAGCCAGAGAGAGAGGAAGAATTGATAGTAAAATACAAGCAATAGGGAGCATTTATAAGGAACCAAAAGACACAAGATACGAAATGATACAATTTTCCAGATACAGAAAAAGAGACCAACGAAATACAAATTACAAAATGGAAAATACATCAGAACACTGGCCAATCAAATTAAGGATCAATGGGCAGGAAAACCGAACTGTCAGATCGGGATAAAGCTACCCGAGCAGAACAATCTAACCGAGCTTGATAGGAGTCATTCATGACTACCAAGCACTCATTCTCCCTGGAGAGATCGGTGTTCGTCCTCGTAAGGACCCGGATTCACTCCTCAAGCCAAGCATTCCTAACCATCATACCAGCTAGGCCTTGAGGGGAGTTATCGAACTCATCTTGAGCATGATCCCAAATCTCCACAGCCTTGTACCAAGAGTTGGCCAGGTGATTTCTGTGCAATAACAAATTATCAAGCTGACGACTCAAGGCCGAAATCTCGGTCCACTTCATTGTCTCCTCGGGATGAAAGGCGAACAAACTCAAAGCCAAAACACCATACTCCTTCTCAAGACTGGCCATTCTATGACGGACCCGAGATACCTCAGCGTCTAAGTCCTTCATCTGAGCATGATATCTCACCACGGGCTCAGACATTATGGAAATTTGTTATGATACAGAAGGAAATGAGGGATGACAGAGAAGAAAACAATAAAAGTTTGTAAGATGAGATAGTTGCAAAAGAAAAGATGAGAGTATTTATAGAGCCAAGGTAGTGTGGCCTTGTCTGACAATGCTTGGGAACATGCATATTTGACCAACCTGCCATGCCTCAGATGTCACACGGCTACAGTACGGCAAGAAATAAAAATACAAAATATTCAAAGGTCCACATTCCAGTAAAACGATAAACCACAAGTGCAACGTAAAAAGAAGCGCAAGATAAAGGGGCAAAAATAACTTTCATTAATAAAGATGGGATACATCGCTGTTCATTACATCAGAGGACAACATCAAAAGGAAAAACTATTACATCAGAGGACAACATAAAAAAGAAATCTATTACATCCGAGAAAAAATCTATTACAAAAGATCATACAAAGAAGATCGACTATATCGGCAAACCCAGCGAACAGGAGGCATGAAGGAACAAGGTAAAAAGGAAGAAGAAAAAGATGAAGAGAAACATAAAGAAGAAGTGAAAAATACGAAGAAAAGAAACATAAAAGGGAAGAGTCCTGCTCAAATAGAGAGAACAAAGTATAGAACAGAAAAGAAGAGGACTGCAAGAAAACGAAGAAGAAAAACTTTATGAAGAAATGAAGAAAATTGGAAAAGAAAGAGAAAAAGGAAAAAAATGAGAAAAACAGAAAAACAGAAAAAGAGGAAAAGAAGAAGAGTGCAAGAGAAAAAGGCAGAAAAGGGTTGTTAGGAGGAAGATGATCGGTAATGATGAGAGGGCCCTGCTGGGCTCACAGCATCTTGGAGCGAGGGATTCCTCCTTAGAACGGTGTTCTCATCAAGCAGGGATTGGTTAGCACGCCTGCAATAATCCAACTCGGCCTTCACCCAGGTCAACTCTCTCACCATCTCCTTATGGTAACCCCGCATTGTTTCTAACTTCGCCTCCGCATCTCTCAAAAGCTTCAAGGCATTACCATAAGAGGACTTGAAAGCTTCCACTTGCAAGGTCAAAGAGGAATTGGAAAAAGGGGAGGTCATCATAATATATAGAATAAAAATATATGTTGAAAGAAACTTATATGAAAAGATTATGGAAAGATACAAGCTTCGAAGGGGTATTTATAGATAAATTGATAAAGGCTTAAAGTGAAGAATCGCAACCGTTAGCCAGAAAGGGTACAGAGAAGCGTGTGCATTAAAAGAGACGCGACTGTTCAAAAGAAACCCTTGGATTTGTGCCATTATTTTAAATATTCATGGGAAAAGCAATTACACGCGTGTCAATATAGGGAAGTGCAATAATCTCCAGGAACATTGGAAATACATATTCTTTGCACTGGGCTCAAGAAAACCCAATGGATAAGGTCAAACACAGGGCCCAATAAAACCCATTAATGAAGCTACACGCACGCACAGTAAAGACAGTGCATTGGAAGAATAAACCAGATAAGAACAAGAAAAAGAAGAATCTTCATTGATCAATTGGAAGTTTATTACAAGGTACCAGTCAACAAAAGGGAATTACAAAAATAAAAAGAAAAGAATCATTTTGCAGAAGGGCCAGCTTCATCGTTAGGCTTCTTTTTAGACCGAGAATACACTTCCTTGAGGGCCAATTTATAAGCCCTCTTGGAAGCAATATGCCTGTCTCTAGAAGCCTCGAGCTCTTTGATCCGAGCACGAGCCCAAATATTGTCGATCAGAGACCTCTGATATTCACTCTCCATGGCCTCCAAGCGCTCGTCCATCTCGACAGCTCGACGAGCCTCCATGGTTAAAGAGGCAACTCTCCTTTCGAGAATACGAGCCTTCCTCACCTCCTCCTCTAGATGAGCAACATACTCAGGAAGGTTGTCGCCACTAGTTTTACGAGGAGGAGCCATTTATACAGGGATACGGAGTGAGTTATACCAAAAAGGCAGGTGCAGCCCCCTTTTATAGGAAGAAATAATGGGAAAGATCAAAGGTCATCTCGAAGATAGACAAACCCTCTTGAAATTCCCAAAGACATTTATGTCCAACCAACCACAGTTCAAATCTAATTAAAGTCAACCAATGAGGTATCAAGAAGATAAAAAGACAAGAACGAGAATAAGGAAATATTTTATTAATTCCAATAATTCGGTTACAACTGGGGATAATACCCAACACAAAAGAAATTACAAAAAACTAATTATTCCGAGGAAGAGCCTGCTTCAACGTCATCCGACCCCGGTTTGGACCGATTGTGCAGCTCTTTGAAGGCAAGCTTATAGGCTCTTTTTACCGCCCTTTGTTTAGCAAGAGAAGCCTCGAGCCTCTTTATACGCTCAAAGGCCCAATCCCGATCAGCCATCGTCATATGATGAGCCGCATCCATATCAGATAATTTCTTCATCGTAACGGGCAGCTTCCTTTTCACAGCACGAGCTTTCTTGACCTCGTTTTTTAAATGAGTAATGTATTCGGCAGAGTTGTCACCAATAGCACCATTGGGAGAGGCCATGACGTTCTTCGTGATAATAAGTAATGGAATATTTATGAGGGAGCAATCCCATTTTTATAGGCAATTGGGGGAATACCAAAGGTCACATCGAAGTTGGATAGCAGGTTCGCGAACTCCCAAGACATAAAATGTGTCCCAGGGAGCAGTCATAAATAGGGACATTTTCCGATGAAGCATTGGGAACAGCAAGACAGAAGTAGTTTCCTCGACGGATCGAGCATGACTCCCTCAACGTGGAGACCACACCGAGGAAGTCAGGGAGCACTTGATAGAACATAAAAATTGAACCCGAATATATCTATTCGGGTACGAATCGACCCACCCATTATTTGAGGGTATCAAATGCTAACACCCAAAAACCCATGGTCTAAACAGAACTTTTCTAACAGGCCATTATCTATAAGGGTCCAGCCCAATAATAAAGATCCACAACGAAAAAGCCCATGAGATGGCTCATAAGATAACGACATTTGTCAACATCCCATGAGACATAATTGTCTATAAATAGCCAACTACCCCCCTTAAAATGAGGATCACAAAAGATACCTAAAAAATATAGAGAGAATGAGAGAAAATAGAAAAACTTGTCAGAACCCACCATACAAAAAGGAAAACCGAGCAAGATACAAGACCGAACACCGAGATCAATGAAAGATCAAGATTATGAGAGCAAGTTGTAATGTCGAGCATAGATATAAATAGAAAACTGTAGTCTGAGTAATTATATTACCGAGCTTAATAAAGATTAAAGAAGGGTTCATCATTTATTCTATTGTTACACATTATATTGTTGTTGAAAAGCATAACGCAACCGATCAAAATTATGTCTTTATCACTCCCTGTATCCTATGACTATAAGTGTATAGTGTTGTTTCACATTCAAAGTCCGGTTAGCCTTTAAACAAACAAACAACAAATGAGATTAGTTTGCAGGATTAGAAATACTATTATCATTTCTATTACCATTGTAAACCCAAAAGACTCGTAGTCCCCGGATTAGGAATTCCGCAACCAAACAAGACCTATGAATATATCGTGTTGTTTCATATTCTGATATGATATGCTTTATTGATATTTGCCGATTCCGAAGGGTGATATGCTTTATAATGATAACCTCACAGTGCGTTTATGTGTGTATAATTGACTACTCCTTCTCCTTTGGTTGAAAAGTTGAGAAGTTGATTTAAATATTTAATCCAAAAAATTAGTGTTTCCGCATACTAATGAGTCTTGGTCATTTTCTTATTCTTCGATACGACTGGTTTATCTAATGCGGTTCCCAACAATGAAAAATCAACAATTAGGAGTATACTAGCTTCTGTTCAGACTTTAATTCCTTTAGAACCGTATTTTCGATAATTACAATGACACCTAGATTTTTAAAAGACAGTCATTTGGCGTATAAATTCATCATCCATTGGTCAAATAGGGTTGGGAAAATTACGATTTAACTTCCTATTATTCAAAATTTTGTTTAAATGTACTCGTAATTTAAAAACTTAATTTAGTGTGTTGAGACTAATTAAATTTAATTTCACATCCTAAGATTAGAAATTGTCGATTTAATACACCGAATTGAACAAATGAACTTGATTTCGTGTAGTCAATCAACCTACCTCTCCTAAATTATACTAGCAACTACAAACAACAATATTTTTAAACCAACAACCTTGTAAAAATAATGAATAACCGGAAACTATTATATCAGAAATTCAACGAGATGAGGAAAAAACTAAAATGTCAATTAAATTACCATATGTTTACAAATCTAATCAAACAAAAATCAATCCAGATTTCGTTTTCCATCCTCGTATATCTCGTAATCACAACTTTAATTATAAAAACAAATAAAAAGAACAAATTAAAGAAATTCTTTTCTTTTTTTTCATTTCTTTCCAGCTAAAGCGCCGTCTCGGGACGCCACAAAGGTAACGGGGCCTCATAAAAATCCAACCCCGGATCCGAATACTCGTACCCAATATTATTATCATTATACAAATATATATCGTTATCGTATTCGAACGAGTCGTAAATCGGTAACTCGTCTTCGTATCTCCATAACTCGTCGCTAAATTTCTCCTCGCTCGCCGGCGGTATCCCTAGCTCGTCGTCGGAGGCTCCTAACAAAAACCCCAGATCCGTACCACCGTCTCCGGAATCGACGGAATCACCGGAATCTGAAGTCAGATCCACAACCGTCGGCGGAGATATTTCATTTTCGAAGGTCTTGATAAACGAGTCGAGATCCGAACTCGTCGCCAAAGGATCCAAACTCGTCGCGAAAGGGTCTGGGCAAGTCGCGAAAAGGTCCGAGTCGTCGAGGTTGCTTAGTAAATCGTCGCGAAGGCGTTTTACCTCGGGTGACTCGTCTGAGTCGATTCGGGACCGCTTTTTATTTAATAATAAATCAGACATTTTTTTAGAGAGAAATTACGTAAAGGGGGTTGAGGTTTGAGAAATTACGAAGTGGTACAGATGTGGGGAATGGGAAGAGGGGGTTGTGAGGATTATATAATGAGGGATGGGAAGATTTTTATTTTTATATTTATAATATATATATATATATATATATATATATTTATTATGTAGGATATATAAGAGAGAGGGGAAAAAGAGGCAGGCGCGTGTAGGGTGGGGGGAGGAAAGATACTTGTGCCATCACGGATTTTGCCTTTTTCCCTTTCTTTAACGTCTCTTTCTTGTTTCCCTTTCTTTATTTTTTTCTAGGTTGATTAATTTTCTAAGGTTGATTAATTTTCTGGTTGATTAGTTTTTTTTTTTTCCACAGGTGGCAATTTTGTTATGGCCAAATTGGTCAAGTCAAGTAAAGAATAGTTTACATTGTTTAGTTCAATTTCAGTTTGGTCTCCGACTTTCAGTTGCTTAATATTTTTTTGTTAATTTAAATCACGAAGTCATGATTACTATTAACGGTTGTTTTCCGTGATGTTGATTAGTTATTTGAATCGATATGAAATTTAATGGTTGAATGGATGGATGGTATACGGTAGGCGTGAAAATCATAAAAATGAAAGCATGCTCGTTTTTATTATCTCAATGATAGATTATGACTATGATGTTATTGGTATTGTCTAACTATTATGGCTATTAATCATTTACATAGGGAATACACTACAAGGTATACAATCGCCGTAACTCTTTGAATTGAATGATTACAACATATTTGAAAAAAAATTGCTTGGATAACAGATATCATTTATATTTCATTTTAAATGAATTGATATAAATTCAGTATTTCTAGATGAAAAAACCGAATCGAAAAAGACCGAAACCGAAAAACCGAAACTTATTCAGTTCGGTTTCGGTTTACAATAAAACCGCAAAAAACCGAAAAATAACTTAAAAGACCGAAAAAACCCGAAGAAAAACCAATGAAAAACCGAAAGACCGAAACCGGACTGAAACAAAACGGTTCGGGTCGGTCCAAAAAATAAAAAGACCAAAAACCGAATTCGAAAAATCTGTTCGGTTTCGGAACCGGTTTTGTCAAAAACCCGAGGGAACCGAACTCACCCCTATTTGAAAGTATGAGAATAATACTTTTAAGAGTTCCATCGAGTCTTAAAAAGTTAAAACTATGCGAAGCACTTATGAAATTCCACCTCTAATGGATTAAACTAGTTTGAAGTAAATTGTTGAAGTCCGTGTTTTGGTGGATGAGTAACATTTACTATCGTGATGTTATGAGGGCCCATAGAGATAGTCAAATATTGGATCATTTTGTTCTTTCTTTTAGCATGGCTCGGCTGAGAGACATAAGTATATTCGTGTTTTATTTATTTATTCTTTTGATAGAATCACAGTTGTCTATTACGGCACTTTTGGTTCTTCTACCGCCATGCTTGTTAAACCGAATCAAAGTCTCCCATTGACATCTATAGAAAAAGTTCTTAGTTTGAGAGATAATTAACATCTAGCGACACATTTCAACAAAAAACAAACACTTAGTCCATTTAGTGGTACATGGAAAAATTAATACTCCATTTGGAATTGGTGGAATGTTTTCTATTCTCCAATTGTATTTCTCTCTCTTTGGATGTAACAAACACTCCAACACCGCCTCTCTCTTTACATGCGTCGGTTTTTCTATCTTTATTAAATTGGGGTCGAGGATGGAAGCTTCTAGCAATAATGATCAGGGCCGGTCTTCGTATGGGCATAAAACAAATAAGACTTAACTTATGCGCCATAGGCGTGATTTTTTTTTTATAAAAATAATCGTTTTTACACCGTGATACAATACACGAATAAACTACATTATTTTATGGTCTATTTTATGTAATGTAAAAGACAATACTTTGTTTTTACATCTAAATAACTCAGATTTTGTAATTTTTACTATGATTTTTTTTAATATCACGATATGAATTTTTTCAGATAAAGTTAAAAAAAACGCCTAAAAAATTCTACGTCTTACGTGTAAAAAGACGCCGGACCGACACCAATAATGAGACAACAAGATCCGGCCCTAAGAACAAATAAATATTGCAAAAAATAATAATTCTACTATGTATTTCTAACAAAAATCGTAGCCAAGAGAAAATCATGTTTTTTTTAAACATGCAACCTACACAAATAAAAACAATCGGATACAAGGATATATATATGACGATTGTGATTTTATACATCCCATTGTTGCTCCATTTAGGGACTGGATCTGACGTCGGGAACTAGACATATGTGTACACTTAAATCATAAATATGTAATGTAATCATCTCAGACTTGTGTATTCAATTAAGATAGACATGATATAACCTCTCTAAATTAATACTCGATAAATTAATAAACTATCTAAAATAATAATTTTTTCCGCTCTCGATTTGAACTAATGTAAAAAATCATCAATTTTGATAAATTAATAAGATAATAAATTTTTTGAAAATTCTTATATAAATATTGGTCCGAAAAAATCATAAATTAATAATTTTTTAAAATAACAAACATAATTACTATAACGACTTAGTGAAGTATGATTGTATAGTCGTTTGTTTTTTATTAAAATTTAAATATATTTTAATTTAATTCCTAATTTTTCTGAAAAACACATGTATGAACTTGATCTACTCTTTTTTAAGTGTGTGACAACCAATAAAAAATTTTAGTTTGAATTTTAAATTAAATTTAGTGTAGTTATTTTTGGGGTCTCACATATGTGTTGAGCTTTTAGTAGTTGTCACACCCATATTTTTAGTAGACCTGGTCTACAATAATGTTACTCAAATTTTCTAATTGCATCCAAAAAATCTGATATAGTTTTTCGAAATGCACAAAAAAGGTCTTATACACACAATAAATATTTAATTTCGCATGACTAAGTTACGGTATCATATTCAACTTCATCTTATTTATTATTAACAAAGACCGTATCTATAATTTATTCTAAATTCTGAGCTTCTAAACATGTATCATTTTCACATGCGTAATTCAACAAGGCATTCACATCCGTAATATTTAACAAAACACGTGCGAAGCGCTATCCATCGTGTCTTCCAACAACAAATCTGTCAAACTTCTAGGGGCCTCTTCGTATACTCGAATTTCTTCAGCCATGACTCTTCCGCTTTTGGCCAAGTGGTCCGCACACATGTTCCCCTCACGAGAGCAATATGTAATGAGAGTATCACATTTACTTAGTATAAATTTTATGTTCACAACTAGTCCAAACAATAGGCAATTTACGAACGTTTGCTCGGCGATGAGCTTTACAGCAAATGTTGCGTCCGATTCCACATCAAATCTAGTGAAACCTTTGGTCAGGTCGATCGTCAGACCTCGATATATGACTCATAACTCCGTCTCTAGCGGTGAACGATGCTCTAATCTATCAGTAAATCCCAATAGCCACTCTCCATTTTCATCACGAAATAACCCACCTATACCGGCTGTATTTTTCAGAACGTTGCCGTCGACATTGATGTTAATTCGACCTGCAGAATGACGGACTCAATTAATGGTTTTGGCATCCAAAAGATCTGATATAGTTTTTCGAACTGCACACAAAAAAAGTCTTATACACAATAAATATTTAATTTCGCATGACTATTTCCAAAGTTACGGTATCATTTTCAACTTCATCCTCTTTATTATTAACAAATATCATATCTATAATTTATTCTAAATTTGAACCTCTAAATATGTATCATTTTCATATGAGTAATTCAACAAGGCATTCACATCCGTTATATTGCGATAAACGAGACCATCAATATTTTTTTTCAAATTCCTAAATATTTTCCTCAATAATTGTTTCATCTATTAATTGAAACTTTATTGACCGAACGAATTTTGCAGTGTCGAAACAGGTTGCTATTGTCGCTCGGTGAACATTACTCGTCAAATCAATAAAACCTCTTTAAAATAATAATTATTAATTTATCGATTAATTAATAACTTTCTAAATTAATAAATTTCTACGGTTCCAACATTATTAATTTATATAGATTTTATTGTATATACATTTCAAATAGGTATACTATACATTTTAAGTTAAAATGTTTATACAAATCAAGCTAAAATGTGTATACACCACACACACACACACACACGCACACACACATACATATATATATATAAATATATATATATATATATATATATATA
Source organism: Primula veris (assembly GCA_963682055.1). Taxonomy (NCBI): domain Eukaryota; kingdom Viridiplantae; phylum Streptophyta; class Magnoliopsida; order Ericales; family Primulaceae; genus Primula; species Primula veris. The sequence continues at coordinate 15,128,784 of OY821749.1, forward strand.
TATATATATATATCATTCTATTATAATAAGTCAATCTAAGTCAAATGATTCTGCTCAATTTAGTCATTTTTTTTCCAAAAATATTCTAATATCTTTATATTAATTACAATAATATCATACTCACATAAAAATATAAAAAGTAAAAACTAATAAAACCATTTATCACTCTTTAACAACCAAATATTTTTTTAAATTTTAAACTATATTTTTTATTATTATTCATATATTTATATCATAACTATACATATTTTCTATATTTTTATTGCAATACGCGCCGTACACGCACAGATAAGGCACGATTACTAATATATATATATATATATATATATATATACACGTACACTTGAGAAATAAACATGTTTATTCTTCAACTAACCATATATAGAGTAAAACCTCTCTCTATTCATATCGTTGGTAATACGAAAAAATATATTATTTCATAAATATTATGCATAAATAGATGTTACATAAAAAAAATTAAAAGTGATTTATATACATAATATATTAAACACATACACAACGTAAAATAAACGTTAAATCTTACAAAAATCGTCTAGAGCAATATATTATAAAGCTCGTAAACTTACGAATTTTTTTTAAAATTTTAAAATTTAAGTGAAAATAACTAAGTGACACAAAATGAAGTAGAAAATGACAGAAGATTTGGATTACATTTATATACACCTCAAGCACACAAATACGTGTACACTTCAAGTATAGTGTTTTTTTTTAAAAGATAAGTATAGTGTTCATATATCACTACATAAGTATACACTTTATCTAAAATTTGAATACATTTGAAGTCAAAATATCATACTTGTTGTAAGATTATTGGACTCTTATTGGGCTTTTACTTATTGGGCCTAGATGGGCTTTTAACCCTACCCCTCTATCTATATAAAGAGGGCTAGGGGTCTTGTACTTGAACACACATTCATATTCCTTCATAAATAAAGATCATACTGTTCTCCCCTCTCTCTACTTTTGTCTCCTTATATACGTAGCTAATAGTGTATTACAACACGTTATCAGCACTGCTCTCGGAGATCGAAGTACGGATTCTAGATTCAATAAAGCTTGAGGTTTATCCAGGTTTTATTAGGATATCGACCTTCACCAACATACCGTGCGGAAGGTACATAATTTTTTCAAAACCTAATTTTTTTCCTGTGTAACTCTGTCACCGCATGCGTACAATACTAATATAACCTATCATGTGTATATTGTTATTGCATGTAAAAGTATTAAACAAATCTGTCATGTACGAACAAATACTATGTATTTCATTTGTTGCCTGTGATTTAAGATTTGTACTTATGCTAAATCACATGTCATAGTTTGTTTGTTTGTTTTGTGCTACCAGTACTATTACCATGTTAGAAATTTGGTAATCTAGAAGCCTGTCGTAGTTTAAAACATGTATAATTTGGTAATCTACCAGTACTACTACCATGTCATAGTTTTTTATTATGAATTTAGAAAACCTTATGCTACTAGTACTGTGACCGTGTTTAAAACATGTATAAACGGGACCTATGTTATAATTTTGTTTATTAAACATACTAATATGCATCTGTCAGACTATATATGTTATATACTGAAACGTATGTACTGATTTGTAATTCTCTGAAAGCTGTAAAATTACTCAAGGACTAAACTGAAACTTGTCTGAAATTCTGGACTGTATATGTAATAATGCTGTAAATAGATATATAGTTTGCTGTAATTACACGCATGGTCCTGTAGTATAATACTTATACGAAAACAGTACATATGGTTGATAAAGATACAATATTTGGTAAATATACACACACATGCATATAATTTTTTTTATTAAAAGGCAAGCGAATAAAAATTGCATGTTAATTGAATTAAATTGATTTGATATGTTAGAATCTTCATGAATTAATCTTAAATAGATTTGATTTGATATGTTAGAATCTTCATGAATTAATCTTAAATAGATTTGATTTGATATGTTAGAATCTTCATGAATTGATTGATAATCATAAATTGATTTGATTTGATATGTTAGAATCTTCATGAATTGATTGATAATCATAAATTGATTTGATTTGATATGTTAGAATCTTCATGAATTAATCTTAAATAGATTTGATTTGATATGTTAGAATCTTCATGAATTGATTGATAATCTTAAATAGATTTGACTTGATATGTTAGAATTTTCATGGATTGATTGATAATCTTAAATTGATTTATTTATAACATCAAATCTACTGCATGATTAGATAGATTCTAAAATATATTTACTGCATGTTTATATATATATGGTTAATCTAGATAGATATTGTCTATTTTATTAATTTTATTGCCATATATAAATGCGAAAATCGTATATATTCACATTTAAGTTGGAAAAATTATGAATCTTCCCCAAATAGGCTCACCTATTTGGATACGATGTCTAGGAAAGATAAAGGCGGAAGTCGTTCTCCTAATGAGGTCGGTTTTTAAGAGGCATTCGTGCCCACCCCCCTCACCGTCTTTCCTGGTCGTGTTCAAATAGAGCTACCGAAAGGGGTTGAGTAAATAATAATTTCCCCGAATGTGTCTATATAGATATGTATTCGCCGAATTGGTGTCTCAGGATCGACCTGTCGTTCGATCAAAGAGAACCTCTTCACTTAAAAGCAAAACTTGTTTTTCGAACCTGTCGTTTCGAAATAAAGTTTGTGCTTATACAAACCATAAACATATAAACCAGTTGTTTTATATGATGACTAATCCAGTCTTTATTTTCTTTTCTCCTGTTGTAGAAAAATGTCAATCAAGCTTGACTTTCCAATTTTGGATGCTGCCGGCAAGAACTACTTGGATTGGAGTCAGGATATCCAAAACCATTTAGATGCCCAAGGCTTATTGGATGTCATATATGATGAGGAGGAGCGTGAAATGGAAGTAACGCGTGAAATGAGTGCTCGGGCGATGATTCTGTTTCGCCGCCACTTATCAAACGCCATGAAATCTGAGTTCATAGCGACCACCTCACCAAAGGCATTATGGGACTCTCTGAAAGAGCGTTTCGACCACCAAAAGACCATTTGGCTTCCTGAAGCCCGCCGTGATTGGCTGAATCTGCGATTTCAGGACTTTGAAAGCGTTGAAAAATATAACGCTAAAGTATGCAGAATTCGTGCTACTCTCCAATACTGTGGTGAAACACTCACCGACAGTGACTTATTGGAGAAAACGTACACCACATTTCCTAGTTCTGACATCTTGCTCCAAAAGCAATATCGTCAGTCTAAATTCACCAAATTTCCCGAGCTTATCACCCAGTTGTTATTGGACGAGAAGAATAGTCTCATTTTAATGATGAACAGTAATTCTCGTCCTGCTGGTTCAAAGGCAATTCCAATGCCTGATGCTAATGCTGTTCGTGGACCTCGTCCACGATATGGGAAACGAGAAAAGGGCCAGTCGTCCCGTCAGCCAAGGAACAGGGATGAGCGTAATGCTCGTCCAGCCAAGCGAGGTTTGGACAATCGTCCGAACCGAGGACCTGTGGCTCCTCCTAGGCAGTCTCGTGGTGGTAGGAACAATCGGGCCAGTGGTCCCAAAGCAAGAGATCCGGCCGCTATGCCAACTCTGTGTTATAAATGTGGTGGAAATGGTCATATGCAAAGGACTTGTAGGGCAACTCCCCAAGAAGTCGAAAACTACCACAAGGGTAGAAGGGTCGAAACCAACATGATTGAAGCTAGTGCAAAAGAAACCCTTGAGACCCCTGACTTTGAGGCTCACATGGAAGAATAAAGTTTTTTTTCTTCGTTTCTTTTAATAATTGAGCTGTTTTGCTCCTGGATTATGTTATTTCAATTCCATTTCGGATTATGTTTTTTCCTTTGGATATTGTTCATTTCTTTTGGATTATGGTTTGTTTTATGGATAATGTTTTGAACATTTCTCGTATAATTTAAAGTTATTTCATTGAGAAATTCCTTTTATTCGTGTGACCGACTTTAAATTATTTTACTTTTAGGCATGTATTGTGGGGCAGTTGATTGTCTGGTTGATAGTGGCACTACACATACTATCTTAAAAGATAAATCGTTTTTTATCAACTTTACGCCTAAAGTAACCTCAGTAACAACAATTTCGGGCCCGTCGACCCTTGTTGAAGGCTTTGGTAAAGCTAAATTCACGTTGTCAAATGGTACTCCTGTTGAAGTATCTGAGGCCTTATATTCTCCGAGGTCCAGTCGTACCTTGTTGAGCTTTAAGGATATACGAGAAAATAAGTTTCATCTTGAAACTGCTCGTGAAAATGGTATTGAATACCTTCACATTACCTCCACTCAATACGACCAAAAGCGTATTCTGGAGAAGTTGAGATGTCTTTCAAGTGGTTTGTATGTTACTACAATCCAAAACTTTGAAAGCAATCTAATCATTCGGCGGGCGCCGATTGATGAGAGCACTTTTATGCTATGGCATGACCGGCTGGGACACCCGGGTCAAAATACGATGCTTCGAACGATGAACGCATCTCATGGGCATCCTCTTGGAGGAAAGAATTTCGTGATTAATCCGAAAAGCCTATGCCAAGCATGCTCGATTGGAAAGACTAATCTCAAACCAATTCGTGTGAAACCTACGAAATTGGTTTCCCAATTCCTTGAAAGAATTCAAGGAGATATTTGTGGACCTATCCAACCAACTTGCGGACCATTTAAATATTTCATGGTTTTGGTTGATGCATCGACAAGATGGTCACACGTAGCTTTGTTGTCCACAAGAAACGCAGCGTTTCCAAAACTCCTAGCCCAGATCATTAAATTGAGGGCTCATCATCCGGATTATCCGATAAAGTCTATTAGACTTGATAATGCCGCGGAGTTTACATCGAAAACTTTCGATGACTATTGCATGACTTTGGGAATTAATCTTGAACACCCAGTTGCGTATGTTCATACCCAAAACGGCCTTGCAGAAGCTTTCATTAAGCGATTGCAAATGATTGCTAGGACTTTGGTTATGCGCACCAAACTTCCTATTTCTGCGTGGGGCTATGCCATTTTGCATGCTGCTGCGTTGGTCCGTCTGAGGCCCATGGCCACCCAACCACTATCTGCGTACCAGTTGGTAACTGGATATGAGCCCGATGTCTCACATTTACGCGTGTTTGGGTGTTTAGTCAATGTTCCAATTGAGCCGCCTAAGCGTTCCAAATTTGGACCTCAGAAACGACGGGGCATATATGTCGGTTATGAATCCCCGTCCATAATACGCTATTTAGAGCCCTTGACAGGCGATCTTTTTACCGCTAGACATGCGGATTGTGACTTTGATGAGACACTCTTCCCGTCGTTAGGGGGAGAAATGCACGTTAACGTTGATAAGGAACGACTTGAATTAACGTGGCATGTACCCACTATGTCTCATCTAGATCCCCCAACTGCACATAGTGATAAGGAAGTGCAGAGAATCCTAGGTCTGCAAAATGTTGCAAATCAAATGCCAGACGCATTTAATGACCTAGCGAATGTCACGAGATCACATATACCTGCTGCAAATGTGCCTGCAAGGATAGACGTCCCAGTGAGACGCCGTGTTCCGGTTGAACACGTTGCTCCGGTTGTACCCACCGAGCAAAGAACGCTGCCGTCGGCCGTTCAGTCCGCCGCCCTTCCGAAAAAAAAGGAAGGCCGTCCGGTTCCAAGGATGTTCTGCCTAGAAAGAGGAGAAATCCTGTCGCATCTGTTTTGCCACACGAGATCATTAAGGATCACGGTGATGTATTAGAGGAGCGTGTTCCAGATGAAACACCAGTTCCTAATCATCATGATAACCTCGAAATATCTGTCGATTATACTAGTTTAGACGATATTTTGAAGCGAAACGAGACTGTCATCGATGATGTGTTCATATACGCAGTGGCCACTGACATTATGAACAATGATGACATGGAACCTCGTACCGTTGCTGAGTGTCAGCGAAGAACGGACTGGCCTCAATGGAAACAAGCAATCCAGGCTGAATTGGATTCCTTAACGAAACGAAAGGTGTTTGGACCTGTCGCTCCAACACCGCCCAATGTTAGACCAGTTGGTCATAAATGGGTTTTCGTAAGGAAGCGTGATGAGAATAATGAGATTGTTAGATACAAAGCTCGCCTTGTGGCGCAAGGTTTCTCTCAACGCCCTGGAATTGATTACGATGAGACGTATTCTCCCGTAATGGACGTTATAACGTTCCGCTACTTAATCAGTTTAGTAGTTTCCGAAAAACTGAATATGCAGCTCATGGATGTGGTCACAGCGTATCTCTACGGGGATCTGGACACAGAGATTTACATGAGAGTCCCTGATGGACTTAAGTTGCCTGAATCAAGTAGTTCCCGGCCACGGAACACGTTCTCGATTAGACTGAGACGATCACTATATGGATTGAAACAATCCGGACGGATGTGGTATAACCGTCTAAGTGAATACTTGATCGGCGTGGGATATGTTAATAATGAACTATGCCCATGCGTGTTCATAAAGAAATCCACTTCAGGATATGCGATTATCGCAGTCTATGTAGATGATATGAATCTCATAGGAACCTCGAAAGAGTTGTTCGAAACTGCTGAAATCCTGAAGAAGGAGTTCGAGATGAAAGATCTTGGGAAGACACGGTATTGCCTCGGCCTGCAGATCGAGCACCGTACAGATGGAATTTTAGTCCATCAAGAAAACTACACCCAAAAGGTGTTGAGGCGCTTTAGTCATAGTGATGCTAAGCCGTCCTCTACTCCCATGGTCGTCCGCTCTCTAGACATTAATAAGGACCCTTTCCGTCCAAAGGAGGACGATGAAGAGATATTGAGCCCTGAGTGTTCATATCTGGGTGCAATAGGCGCACTATTGTACTTGGCCCAATGTACTAGACCGGACATCTCCTTTGCTGTGAATTGTCTAGCTCGACACAGCACTGCGCCAACACGCCGCCACTGGACTGGCATAAAAGACATTTTCCGTTACCTTAGAGGTACTACGGACATGGGCTTATTCTATCCCTTTGCGTCGAGTGGATCTAGCTCCATTGATCCTCGAAATAACGCAACCCTTGTTGGCTATGCCGATGCTGGTTTCTTATCAGACCCGCACAAGGGACGTTCCCAATCTGGTTATGTCTTTACCATTGGGAACACGGCGATATCCTGGAGGTCTCGTAAACAGACTCTAGTGGCCACTTCGACTAACCACTCTGAGCTACTCGCGCTCTATGAGGCGACTAGAGAGTGTGTCTGGCTTCGAGCAGTTATTGGCCATATTCGAAGCACCTGTGATCTAGCTTACGATCATGATGAACCAGTTGTTATTTATGAGGACAACACCGCTGTGATTGATCAAGCGAAACATGGTTACATCAAAGGTGATGCCACTAAGCATATCGCGCCAAAGTTGTTCTTCACACATGAACAACAAACGCTTCAAAAGATTGAAGTGAAGCATATTGGTTCAGAGAATAACCACGCTGACTTGTTCACCAAGTCACTGCCAAAGCATTCTTTTCAGAAGCACGTACGGGCGATTGGCCTACGTAGGCTATCTGAGCTACCTTAGAGCGACATTTTATGTCGGAGTCGAAATCCTCGCACCCTGTCGTGTGCAAGTGAGGGGGAGCATCCTGTTGTATGCATGTGTACTCTTTTTGTCCTTAGTACAAGGTTTTTCCCACTGGGTTTTCCTTGACAAGGTTTTTAGCGAGACACGTTCCATGTTATACCTCACTAAGGATTGCCGAAATCAGGGGGAGTATCCTGTTGTATACTTCTTACCACTGTGTACTCTTTTGTCCTTCGACCAGAGTTTTTTCCCACTGGGTTTACTCTGGCAAGGTTTTGATGAGGCACCTGTTTGGTGGTTGATCCCCTACTACTACCACTGTTGCACTCTTTTTCCTTCGATCAGAGATTTTCCCATTGGGTTTGCTCTTGCAAGGTTTTGATGAGGCACACTGTTTTGTGGTTAGTTACTTACATGATATTTCGGCTTATATCATTCGGCTACACAATTTCTCCTAGGTACCGGTTTTGTCCCACACTGGGTTTTCCGGCCCTAAGGTTTTTATGTGTTTAGCACTGCGAATGAACTCAACTCAGATCGACTGCATGAAGACGAAGAATTCAAGACGTCCAAAGGGGGAGTGTTGTAAGATTATTGGACTCTTATTGGGCTTTTACTTATTGGGCCTAGATGGGCTTTTAACCCTACCCCTCTATCTATATAAAGAGGGCTAGGGGTCTTGTACTTGAACACACATTCATATTCCTTCATAAATAAAGATCATACTGTTCTCCCCTCTCTCTACTTTTGTCTCCTTATATACGTAGCTAATAGTGTATTACAACAATACTATTAATATAATATAACTAAAAAAAATTGAGTCTGTCAAATTTAGACATTTTTTTTCAAAAATACTCCTATACTTTTTTATTAATTAAAATGTTGCCTGCTTTCATAAAAAATTAAAAAATTAAAAATAATTAAATTATTTCTCATTGTTTAACCACACAAAATTTCTTATATGTTATATTTTATATCTTATATCATTTTTTTAAAATATTAGTATTATCATCACAATTTATATCAGCTTTTCTCTTTTATATGCTATATTTGTTTCCTCTAAATATATGTATCATAATTACAATGTATAACGTATCACACGCAATGCATGAGTATTGTTTACTGTTTTTTATATACCATTCTATTATAATAAGACAAGTCAAGTCAAATGAGTCTGTCCAATTTATACATTTTTTTTTCAAAAATACCCCTATATTTTTTTATTAATTACAATAATACCATATTCACATCAAAAAATATAAAAAATAATAACTAATAACACTATTTATCCATATTTAACAACCAAACATTCTTTTAAATCTTATCATCTTATACTATTTTTTTTATTATCCAAATATTTGTATCATAACTACATTTATTTTTTATATTTTAATTGCACAGCGCGTCACACACGCAACGCGTGTGGCACAATTATTAGTATATATATATACACTATTAGTTTATGTCAACAACTCTTGTGAAAATCCTTAAAACAAAAATTTACTAACTAAACTTATTAATTAATCAAATTACAGCAAAAAAGAAACTGCCTAAAAAAGAAACTGTCATACGTTCATAACTTTCATTATCACTTTCAAAAAAAACTTTAATTCTTCATACAATACCATCACTCTCTCTTTTTCTATCATGTTTTTTAACCAATCAAAAAACAAAATTAATTACACGCATCGCGTGTCTTGGTTTATATGTTGAAAGCATTCTCCACCGTTATATATAACATTACTCTATATCTATTAGTTTATATAGCTTTATAGCCTCTAAATTGAAAGATTTAAAAATATTGCACAACAATACAATACAAGTCTCAATTATAACCTAATAAAAAATATGATTTTTATGATTTTTTTTTCTTTCCTATATCCCTATCAAAACACACTCTCAATGGCAGTTTATTTATCGTTTTCATTACATCATAGTTTTCCTCATCGGAGAATGTAACATAAGGTCGCTTTCATCGGAAAATGAAATTTACAGGTAAAAAAATAAGTGTACCGATAAAAATTAATCTGCCAATAAAAAGAACATGGATTAACCGCTTATGGTTGCTGCGATTGGGATGAAATTAGATTGGAGAGATAATTTTGAAAAAGAAAATGATGAGATCTATAGATGACAAATACAAATTGAATATAGCCTATTTGGGTATTTTAACTTAGAGAGAGCACCTGTGGATGGCCCCCAATTAAAATTTCTAGTATAACTCTTTACATGTAAAGAGGAATTTTATAAATATATAGGAGATATATATTTTTGAGGGGTTAAAAAGCAACAGATCACACCACTTTTCTTCAATACTGTATACACGTATAGATATAGAGACATTTGTGTATACTTATTGCCTACACATCAATATACTTATATATACATCTCAGATAAACATATGTATAATACAAGGTTAAACTGTATACACGGATGTTTATTTGTGTATATACTCATTGCATACACATCAATTGTCAATTTGGATTTTAGTTTCTTTTAGATTAATAATGGCCTCTAAGGGGCAATTACAAATTTACAATTATTAGTTCTTATCGCTAAAAATAAATAAATATAACAGACTCATAGATCTGTTTTTTTTTTATTATATATAATCAGACTCATAGATCTGTTACCTAACTCAGGCCATTCCAATGGCAATAATAGATTTTTAGGCTTAATATGGTGTCTAACCAATAAATAATTATAGTTCATCCGTTTCAAAATGTTTATCCATCACGAAATTAATTTCAAATAATCCGTATGAAAATTGTCCAAACGAAAGTTTTTAAAAGTTAATCATAAATTTTAAATGTTAAACTATGTAATTAACTTTTAAAAATTTTGATTTCGACAATTTAGATATGAGTAATAATTTCAAATATGTTATGCACCCACCCCGTCAAAATCGCAATTGTAACATTTTAGGTCGGCCTGGTATTGAGTGTCCAAATAAGAGATAAATAAATATAAAATCATCTAGATTTTTTTCAAATAAAAAGTGTTCTATAAAAAATGGAACATGCAAAAATGAAAAAAAATAAGAATAGATGAAGTATAATTATACGAGGCATCTGTACAAAAGTATCATATGAGTTGCACGTTTGAAGGGTCTATCGTACACGTGGGTACATGTAAGACACGTTAACGTTGCTTACAAAGTTGGGTACTCACAACTACTTTATTTATTGATATCGGCATGGATTAGATTTGGAATATTAGGATGCAAATTCGTGTGTACAAAACAACATGCTTCATCAGCATTGTCGGCCGAACAATTGACATATTATTTTCCCTTTAATAATTAAATAGAACATTATCATCTCTAAGTCATTCATTATATTTAAAATTAAAATAAAACTGTATCATACCATGCTCTTGTTTGCTGGAGCTATAATTTTTTTGGTGGGGATTATTTTATTATTTTATTGTATTTGCTTAACCTTTGTGTTTACTTTCATCGAGTATTTTATTTTCCAACAAATAATTAATTCATGACTGGTTCTCAGAGATGGCCGCTTTCTGAAAAATTTCTCCTTGTGGACCTTGACATATTATTTTCCCTTTAATAATTAAATAGAACATTATCATCTCTAAGTCATTCATTATATTTAAAATTAAAATAAAACTGTATCATACCATGCTCTTGTTTGCTGGAGCTATAATTTTTTTGGTGGGGATTATTTTATTATTTTATTGTATTTGCTTAACCTTTGTGTTTACTTTCATCGAGTATTTTATTTTCCAACAAATAATTAATTCATGACTGGTTCTCAGAGATGGCCGCTTTCTGAAAAATTTCTCCTTGTGGACCAAATTTGTGTTTCTAGATGAATTTGAAACTTATAAGAAAATTATACTCCATAACAATAACATATATGATCGTACGCAAAAGAAGGCTTCAGGTATCGTGTACGTTGAGAATATTTTGACTTTATATAGTTTATTTTAGTCATTCCATCATAAATAATTTGTTTTATATAAAGTTTACGCCCTAACATAAATAATGATGCTTATGAATTATGTCTCTTGGCATTTTATCTTAACATGTGCCCCATGCTTAAAACCAGTATATCACTGTAAAAAAAAGTTTCAATTAGTGATAGCCAAATTTGTTAGAAATATGTCGCTAAATGATTATATATGTCAGTAAAATTGAAATCCGTTGTCATGCTGACTTCGATTAGCGTGTTGAGAAACGAAATCTGTTAATAACTCCGACGACGATCTAACTTTTTTTTTTATAGTGATGTTGAGAGAGAGAATTTTGACAAACCTATTAAAAGTGTAGTTATAACAAAACAAACATTTTTGTTTATTGCTAGAAGAAAAAGGCGTTTTGTTTAGCAAGAAAAGTTCTATTTTGTTCGGTGTTTTATTTTGTTTTGTATAACAGAACTAATGAAATTGCCACTACGGAAACGATAACTAGGTGATTTTCAATTATTTACTCCATAATTCTCACGAAAAAAGGACGGAACAACAAAAACTAATTAAGTTTACATAAGTTGTAAGTTAATAAATTAAGTTATGATTTAACCAATGGCCGAATTTGTATCTAAATTAGAACCACCAAATTTTATTAAGTCACCACTAGTACAACGTAAATATACAATTCTATATGTTGGTTTTATTACCTATGGGTCCCTATACTTTAAAAAATCATAACGCTGCATAAAAATTTGAGGAAATTTACTAAAAAAACGCACATTTTTTGTCCAAGCAATAAATCTTGATAAACCGGCAATTAATCACAAATTTATCGAGTCAGAAACTTTCGATTAATTGACAATTACGGTTTTCTCATATCAGAAAAACAAATTGTATCTTTATTACTTATTATTTCGATAAAAAACAATTTTTAAATCAACTAAATGTACCGTGACAAAATAATTGAAGAGTTGCTTCAAATTCCCATTTTATTTGATAGTTTTGTTGTGTGTAATGTAAATTGCAATGTTTTGTTTCAACTTTTAACATGATTTATGAGATCTCATATTTTTTCTCTGAAATCTCCGACTCTACATATATTAATACAAATTTGTTTATAAGATAACTTGAGAAAACACCTAAGAGAATGTGTAATAGATACAAAATCGTCAGACCAGCCTGCATATATTCAACAAAAATAGATATACTCAAAATGTAAAAAAATTGGGAAAAAAAGGATAAAGTATAAGTTTTTTTAATCTTTAATAATTAATAGACCACTCCAGTTGGTTTGTCTTTTTAGAAAACAAAAAGTAGGTTCCATCGGGATCCATCAAACCCGCTGGTCCATATTCCACCTCTCCGTATGAGCCGAGCCGAGCCAAAGCCGATAAAATATACAGGTTATTATGAGCCACATTCTTCTTCTTTTATTTTTTTATTTTTTTTCCTACAACGGAAATTTTTATGAGCCACGTTTCGAGAAGCTTAAAGAGAACTCTATCTTAAAAGACTTTTAACCAAAGCGGTTACCATAGTAGAGTTAAAAGGTACACCTAACTAAATATGTGGGTTGGTTAGTTCATGATCCTTTAACCCACCCATTCACTTCATTTACGTGACTTGCCGCTGGTTTTTGTGCAAACGGATGCTTTCACGTGTAGTGGACCCCTTTTTTGTCCTTTTTAAAAAATATATATATATATATAAATGTTTTTATAGAGTGGAAAATTAATAAAACGGGAAATACAATTTACTAGAATAATGACTACAGACGGCTGCGTCATGCATGAACAATAAATAAAAAAAAAAAAACATAAAACTACTACATATTGCATTTTTGTACGTATTTGTTATGAAGTCTTGGTCTCGGAATCATCATTTTCAGCTAAAGTTATATATACTTGACATGTGCCATATTTGTCTGCTCCGGTTTTGATAATAGTCACGAAACACTACTCAATCCCAACTGAACATGTTCATTTAACTTTTTTTTACACACTCCTTCCATTTTTACACTCAATTCTTATTATTGCAAAAAATTTTATAAAGTTAAAAATATGGGTAAATTTGTAATCTTACACAATATTATTTTTCTATTTTGAAAATTATACTTGGAACATATCAAAATAGTATATTGAACTTACATTTTGGAACGAATGGAGTATTATTTTTCATGATCGAATATTTGTACTCTCCTGTTCCGTGGTACTTGTGTTTGAAAACGTAAACACGAAAGAGTCTATTTCTGTCACGGGAAACAAGATCTAGTCATGTGTGACATAAATATCACGTTGCGCGTTGGACATGAAATGCATGTATGTAGCACATGTAGAACACTTTAATTACATACCTCGTTACACTATTAGGGTTGGTTTTCAAATTCCCGTAGGGAGTGTTGTGCAGACCATTGGTCAGGAGTTGTCACGTGAACTTAAACATGAAAATCGTTAGTTAAAGAATTACGTTGACTAAGAAGATCTTAATGATAATTCAAGATAAAACTATAAATAGTGTATCAATGACCCCAAAGAAAGAGCTGAACATTCTCACTTAAAGATAGTACTAACATTAAAGAATAGATGTTACGTTTTTAAAATCGGTATAAGTGGAACAATGTGGATACACTGAATAAACAGTCCGAGATGTGTGTAATCGACTGACCAAGTTAGTCTTAGTGTAAATCGAATTTGGTATTAGTGATAATCGATCTTACAGTTTGTATATTTTTCCAATTTGGGGATCTATTACTAGTAATTATACAAATTTAATCAAGAAAACGATAATTTTAGTTTGTTATTTGAAAATATGAATTGACAATGTAAATTCTTATGAATTTTTTAGAGCTCATGGTGTTCGACAAAATGTGTTAAACAAACAGCACAACGCACCAATTGCTATGTAGCACACCACTCCGTATGCAGTTGCATATGAAGTGCATATATGTAATCAATCATGTTGAGTTATCATGCGGTTGTGGTGTTTTTGAGTTTTTTTTTGTTTTTTTGTGATTTTTCAAAGTTACGATGAGGTCTGATAAAATTACTTTATTTTTAGTAGTCGAAGTATCATGCGATGATTCATGCAGTCTGCCGAAGCTTTGCGTAGCCCGTCAGAGTTTCAGTCCGTTAGAGCGACGGGCAGCACGTTGGAGCTTTTGACACCCTAGCAAAGCTTTAGGCAGTCCGTTAGAGCTCCCGATAACCCGACGGAGCTTCCTACAGCCCATCAAAGCCTCTTTAAAGCCCAGACGCTCCTCTCGGCACCCATCGAAGCTCTTGACATGATGGCGGAGCTTAGAACAACTTTTACGAGCTCCAAACACCCTGTCAGATCTATTGAAACCTTTTGGAGGCTCGTCCGAGTGTAGAGATGCTTTACCGGAGCTTCGGAGATAGTGGATAGGTGGTGGTCGAGATGAGAGTGGTGTGTTGGACTGAGTTTTTGAGTGATTTGTAGGATAATTTTAATTTTTGAAAAGAAAGAATTGGAGTTGTGTTTTTTTTTTTAGTATAGTTTAATACTTTAATGATTAATCCATTGTATTACTTGTTTATTATGTCTTATTTATCTGATTTAACATGTGTATCATAGTATGCTTATTATTTTGATTAAGAAGATATGAGTCAGGACCATAACTTTTTAGGGAGATAATTGTTTTTTTGGTAACATAGCTAAAATTTATTGGTGAGATTAGATATTGAGTTGCTTTTCTTTTTTCTAAAAACGATAGGAGGCCTTAATTTGGTTGAACCTAACATTTGTCCAAGTTTCCAGAAAACCAATATTTTGGATTTTTTCTTCAAGTGTTGTATTGAGTCCAAAATTATCACGTGGCTATACCAATTCTTTTACCTAAAATCTGCAACAAACAATGTCAATTAAATTTTTCTTCAACAACATCACTAGCCACTAGGTACACGGTACGTCACAACTCTTTTCAATAAAGACATTAAGAAAGAGGTAAAAAAGAAAAAGTAGATGCTTAGCTATTTGAAAAAAAAAAAAAAACTCTTGTTCTGAACTCATTCATTTCTTGTTAAAACAATATAAAAATTTATTAGTGGCCTAAGAAATGAACTAAATAAGTTTAATCTAATATTACACTATGAAATTAACTTGAATCGTCAAATACCATAATTTTCAAATCCCTATCATATTACGTCTCATGAGCTTTGGTTCAATCTTATATTATAACCAGTCGTCAGACTAAATTACCTAGCTATACCTCCCCCAATTCACTAATTTGTCTAGAAATCCTTCGAGAACACTCCATCGATAACTTTGCGACCATCCTGTATTTGTGTACGGTTAAATTATTTCATATATGGTATTTGGATGCTACTTGTGAAATTAACTTGATATGTATTTGGGTTGTTATGAGTTTTCCGATTACTAAACTGGGTGGTCGATGGAGGCAGCCACGGAAAATGATTGAATTTCTAAAGACAGAGATATGATCGAGAATGTGTTGGGGTCGAACTTTGATAAGTTGGTGTGTAAGCTTTAGCTATAAGATTAGTTGATGAAAAACAAGTTTTAACCAATCCATACCATATATGAAATAGTACGGCAAACAAATTAATTTTTATGAAAATTGAAAAGTACCGCTCCTACTTAAATCACTAAGGTCTTTAATTAATCAGTAGATATCTTTCTCCCACTTCATGACTTAGCTGATCTTTCTTGCACTTTTAATCTTAAAATAAATTCATCAAATACTAGTTAGGATACAATAAAAATAGCTGTGGAAGGAGACTGTTTTGTAATAATTTTTTAAAATTTGCTACTAGCCATTAAACTTTAGCCATGCATATACTCTTACAGGAAACCATGAAACTCCATAATTTTTTTCTTAATTTCAAAAAAACTAAAACTAAAACCTCTTTCACTCATACCTTTAGAAATTCATGGGCGGCCCAACCGGCATTTAAGTAAGGCTGGAGCCTTAGACAAGAAACATAATTTTTTTTTTTTTAAATGGGCAATCTCGTAAGCCTAAATATCTAATTATTATAATATTAAAAAGTAATTCAATAAAAAATATTATAAGTGTTAGTGGTGGTGTAGTTAATTATACAATACATAATGCTATATACTTAATAGTTACGAGTTCAATACTCTTTACCATATATTTTATTTTTTATATAAAATACATAATTTAAAACAATCGAATTTTTTAAGCATCAGACAAGCTCCACTAACGGGCTGCCCCTGGGACCATGAAAAAGTATTAATACATGGAGGCTCTTGCTAAACCGATATTGAGCATTCACATCAGCCTCATCAATTTTTTTTTTTCCAAATGAGGTGTAAAAATTCAACCTTTTGATATTTAGAGAATCATGTACATATTATACGCTCATCAAAACATCATCTCTATCAATAATTAACTATTTTAACATTATATTTTAATATAAATTTTATATTTTGAGAAATAACGTACACATCATTAAAGTGGTGTCCATTGGTTATTAGTTGATGAGTAATATTATTTATTCTCTATTTGTAAAGAGTAGCGGTATTCTCCAAAAATATAGAGTTTATTGTGAGCTTCATGTACTTTATTTTTAAAGTTAAACTCATTAAAATTATAGAGAATGTTGTAATACAACTATTAGCTACGTATTTAGGAATACAGAAGTAGAGAGAGGGGAGAACAGTATGATCTTTATTATGAATGAATATGTGAATGAATGATAAAATAAAAGACTCTTAGCCCTCTTTATATAGATAGAGGGGTAGGGTTACAAGTCTACTTGGGCCCAATCAGTAAAAGTCAAAGAGTCCAAGAGTCCAATAATCTTACAACACTCCCCCTTTGGACGTCTTGAATTCTTCGTCTTCATGTAGTCGATCTGAGTCGAGTTCATTCGCAGTGCTAAACACATAAAAACCTTAGGGCCGGAAAACCCGGTGTGAGACAAAACCGGTACCTAAGAGAAATTGTGTAGCCGAATGATATATGCCGAAATATCATGTAAGTAACTGACCACAAAACAGTGTGCCTCATCAAAACCTTGCCAGAGTTAAACCCAATGGGAAAATCTCTGATCGAAGGAAAAAGAGTGCAACAGTGGTAGTAGTAGGGGATTAACCACAAAACAGGTGCCTCATCAAAACCTTGCCAGAGTAAACCCAGTGGGAAAAAACTCTGGTCGAAGGACAAAAAAGTACACAGTGGTAAGAAGTATACGACATGATACTACCCCTGATTTCGGCAATCCTTAATGAGTTATAACATGGAACGTGTCTCGCTAAAAACCTTGCCAAGGAAAACCCAGTGGGAAAAAACCTTGGTCTAAGGACAAAAAGAGTACACGAGCATGCGACTGGATGCTCCCCCTCACTTGCACACGACAGTGTGCGAGGATTTCGACTAAGTAGTAATTGGTGCGATAAGCATTCACATGGATGCTCCCCTTCACTTGCATACGACTGGGTGCAATGATTTCATATTCGAATAAAAAGTACGAGCATTCGACTGGATGCCTCATTTACTTGCACACGGCTGTATGCAAGAAAATATAACGTGGAATAAACCGAGCATTCGACAGGATGCTCTTAAACTTCATATGTGAAGATTTATTTCGGCAAGAAATGCTAAATAGCATAATGTAGTTATGTCTCTCTTGATCGATAACAACAAGTTGTCTTCTATGACAAGTGTTTTATCTGGATCGTGAGACAGAGGATATGTAATTCAAATATGGCTAATACGAGCTCGAAGCCATATACACTCTCTAGTCGTCTCATAGAGCACGAGTAGATCAGAGTGATTCGTTTGGAGTCATTCCAAGACCTCCAATATATTACCTTATTCCTAATGGTAAAGACAGACCATGTTAGGAATATCCCTTATGTGGGTCTGATAAGTAACCGGCATCGGTATAACCGAAAATGGGTTGCATTAATTCGAGTACCGAAGGGGGCAGATACACTCGATGACGCAAAATGGGATAAGACAAGCCCTCGTCCACAATTACCTTAAGGTAATGGGAAAATGTCTTTTATGCCATTTCGATGGCAGCGTGTTAGCGCGATGTTGTGTCGAGCTATACCATTCACAGCAGACAAGATGTTCGTCCTAATACATTAGACCAAGTACAATGATGCGCTTATTGTACTTAGATATGAACATCATGGCTCAATATCTCTTTGCCGTCTCATCAGGGACGGACCGGGTCTATATCAAAGTATAGTGATCGAACGATCATGGGAGAATCTGACGACTTAGCGTCATGATGACTAAAAATGTCATAACACCTTTTGGGTGTAGTCTGAATCATGGACTTGGATTCAATCTTTACGGGACTCGATCATCAGGCCGAGTCACTACCGTTTCTTCCCAAGATCCTTCATCTCGAAGGCAAATCCAAAAGGATCGCATAATAAAACACGGAAGGGCATAATACTTGTTCATGTATCCCAAGCTGATCAAGTACTCACTTAGGCGGGTATACCACATCCGCTCGGATTATATTAATCAATATAGTGAACGTCTCAGTCAATTGAGATCGTGTTCCGTGGTCAGGAACTACTTGATTCAAGCACATGAAGTCACACAGGGACCTTCATCTATATCTCTTTGTCTAAATCCCCATAGAGATAAAACCGTGACCACAATCGCATGCTGCATAATCAGTTTTTCGGAAACTACTAAACTGATAAAGTAGGGGACGGTTATAACGTCCATTACGAGGAAATCAACCATCTCGTAATCAATTCCAAGGTGTGAGAGAAGCCTTGCGCTACTAGGCGAGCATTCTACAATCTCATTATTCTCATCACTCTTCCTTACGAATAACCAAATAAACAAACTCGTTTAACATTGGTGGTGTTGGAGCTACAGGTCCGAACACACTTTCGCTAAGGAGTCTACTTGAATTACAAGTTTCAATTAGTCCGGTCTATTCTCCGTTGACTTCAGGCAACGGTACATGGTTCTCTGTCATAATTTGCTCATATTATCAGTCGTCACCGAATATATGAACAAGTAATCAATGACAGTGTCGTTTCGCTTCAATATCGTCTAAAATATCATGATCGACAGATATTTCAAGATTCTTAGGATGAGGAGGAAATCACACATCTCCTTGATCCTTTATAATCTCGTGCGACAAACGAATTTCAGTTCACCACCTCTGGGGCTGAACGAATTTGGAACCGGTCAACTTCCTCGTATCTTGGGAAGGACGACAGACTGACGGCCGACGGCAGCGTCCTTTGCTTGGCGGGTTCGGCCAAAGCAACGTGTTACGACAGGAACACGGCGTCCGACAAGGACGTCTATCCTTGCAAGCATTTTGCAGCAGGTATAAATGATCTCGTGACATCTCATAAAGTCATTAAATGCGTCTGGCATTTAGTTAGACTTGAGGGAGTCCATGCACTTACTTATCACTAAGTACAGTTTTGGGGATCAAGCTAAGACTGAGTGGGTTATGCCACGTTACTTTACGTCGTTTCTTATCAACGGTAACGTGCAAATCTCCCCCTAACGACGGGGATAACAGTCTTAGCGATGTCACTTTCGCATATCATGCGGTAAAGAGATCGCTTGCCAATGTTACTCTATCAAATGATAGGCAGGAGATTCATAATCGACTTATGTCCCCTTCAGAGGTCCATATTTTGAATGCTATAGCGGCTCAATCAAAATATTAAGCACTCAAACATGCGTTCATATGAGGCGTCTGGCTCATAACCAGTAACCAACTGGTACGCATTTAGTGTTTTGAGTGACTATGGGCCTCAGACGGACCAATGCAGCAAAATAGCATGACCCCACACGGAAATATAAATCTTTGTGCGCAAGACCAAGAAATGCGTGCAATCATTTGCAGTCGCATCATCAAACTTTCCGTGAGTCCATTTGGGTCTGAACATAATCGACAGGATGTTCAATTTCAATTTCCAAACTCAAGTAATTCAAATCGAAATTTCGATTATTACTCTTCGGAATTATCAAGTCGACTAGACTTTTCAGGATAATCCGGATCATGAGCCATCAACTTAATGATAGGGCTAAAAGTTTGGAAAGTGCTGCATTTATGTGGACAACATTAAAATGTGACCATATTGTCGATGCATCAACCATAACCATTTATATTTATGGTCCGTCTTATGGTTGAATAAGTCCACAATAACTCTTTCAATTCTTTACAAGAATTTTACGAGTTCATTTCGTGATCTTTACACATACTAGTCTTTCAAAGTGAGCATTAATGGCATGAATTTCGGATTAATCGCGAAATATATTCTCAGAGAGAATCCAAATGCGATGCGATTATAAATCAAGCATCGTCTTTTGACCCGGGAATATCTCATCCGGTCAATGCCACAATATCAAAATGCTCTTATCAATCGACGACAGGCGAATGATAGTACAGACAATCATGTCTTAGCATCTAAATCATTTATCATTTCGACGACAGGCGAAATGATAAGGTAACTTTAAATGCTTTAAAGAATGTGGTAGCAACCACTTGAAAGACATTTCAACTCCTCTAAAATACGCTTTTGGTCGTATTGAATGGAGGCTATGTAAAGAAATTTCAATTCTTTCATGAGCTATTACCAGATAACACTGGTTTTCTCGAATATTTTATAACTCAACAAGGTACGACAAGACCTACATGAGTATAAGACATCATATTTGACAAATCAATTTGGTTTTACCAAAGATTTTGATTTGGAACGACATGTCCAGAATCATTGTCACTGAGTACTATTTTAGGCAAATAGTTGGTGAAATTATGTGGTACACTGTTATCCACTATTTCCAAAAAAAATCAATTACCCCACAAGTATTGCCTAAAATTTCATAATTTAAAGTTTGGTCACATTTTTCAAAAGAATTTGCTCAAAAACACTTTAAATTATTTCGAGAAATTTCGTAAACAGGCAAACCATAATCTAAAAGTATGGTCCAAATGGAAAAATAATAATCCAAATGGAAAACATAATCCAGATGAGCGAAAAAATGGCTCAATGATTTATCAAAATCTATAAAGAAAGGTATCAAACTCATTTGAGCCACAAAATCAGGGGTCTCAAGAGTTTCCTTTCAGTTAGCTTTAACCACATTAGCATCGGTTTTTCCACCTTTATAATAGTTGTGAACTATTTAAGGAGTAACCGTGCATGACCTTTGTCTTTATAGCATAGAGTTTTCTCCTTGAGCATTATCTCTTGCTTTGTGACAACGGACCATATTCTTCCTTTCAATTACTGTCTTGGAGCCACAGATTTTTGATTTTGACGATTGTCTAAAATCTCGCTTGGCTAGGCGATTCATCGGGATCGCGACAGTTCGAGACAAATAACACTTGTCTCGGTTCTCGATTCGTGGAAAAAAAAAATACACGAAGAGCATTAATATCAGGCAAACAATTCGCCATTGACCCAGTAGGATTAAAACTACTCATCGGGGTAATTTTCTTATCCAATAACAGATGGGCGATAAAGGAACATGGTGAATATAAATTCACGATACTGCTTATGGAATACAATTTCCAAGCTAGTATTTTGGTGAAGGATAGCTCCAATATGTCAATTTCAGACATTTGTTCACCATAGACGTCATCACGTCTCAAATGTGGCGACGGAATAAAATCAACGCCTTAATATTCATCCTGATGGTAACAACAAATTTGTGTTTTACTAATCAAAGATGGCATCCAAAAAAAAAATTTGGGCATCATATTTTCACACATCAGGGTGAGTAACATGTGGTTACGGATTAAAATCAACGTTTAAATAGTCATTTCGCAAGTATGTTTTTACGAATTTTCTCATCATAGATGGCATCCAACATGTGTTGGGAGTTCTGAATTATTTATCATATAAAACGACTGGTTTATATGTTTATGGTTTGCACAAGCACAAACTTTTTTTCGAAACGACAGGTTCAAAAACATTAGTTTTGCTTTTCATGTGAATCGGTTCTCATTGATCGAACAACGGGTCGATACTGAAACACCAATTCAGCGAAACATACATCACTATATAAACACACTCGGGGAAATTATTATTTAGTCAACCCTTTCGGTAGCTCTATTTGAACACGACCAGGAAAGACGGTGAGGGGGGTGGGCACGAATGCCTCTTAAAAACCGACCTCATTAGGAGAACGACTTCCGCCTTTATCTTTCCTAGACATCGTATCCAAATAGGTGAGCCTATTTGGGGAAGATTCATAATTTTTCCAACTTAAATGTGAATATATACGATTTTCGCATTTTATATATGGCAATAATATTAAACAGCATAGAGAATATCTATTTAGATTAACCACACATATATAAACAGGCAGTAAATATATTTTAGAATCTATCTAATCATGCAGTAGATTTGGTGTTATAAACAAATCAATTTAAGATTATCAATCAATCCATAAAGATTCTAACATATCAAATCAAATCAATTTAAGATTATCAATCAATCCATAAAGATTCTAACATATCAAGTCAAATCAATGTAAGATTATCAATCAATCCATGAATATTCTAACATATCAAGTCAAATCAATTTAAAATTATCAATCAATCCATGAAGATTCTAACAAATCAAATCAATTTATATGCATTTTTTTTTATTCGTTTGCCTTTTAATAAAAAAAATTATATGTATGTGTGTGTATATTTACTAAATATTGTATCTTTATCAACCATATGTACTGTTTTCGTATAAGTATTATACTACAGGACCATGCGTGTAATTTCAACAAATTATATATTTATTTACAGTAGTACATATAATTGTGAATAACATAGTAATCATGGCAGTAATCATGACAAGTTTTAATAACATAGGAGTAGTATAATCACAGTAATAGTAACATGGCAGTAGCATAAGGTTTTTTTTTTTTTTTTTTTTAATTTTTAAAACCTACGCAGGCTGGAATTGTAATCATGCAATTGCAGTAGTAACATACAAACATGCGTTGTAATCATGCAAGACAGTACTAACATACAAACAGTACAGTAGCATACAAACAGTACGTGTTGTAATATGTAACGTGTACGGTATAAAAAAAATTATATCCGGGTACCTTACGCACGGTATGTTGGTGAATGTCGATATAGCAAAATCAGGTTTATTGAATCTATAATCCGTACTTCGATCTCCGAGAGCAGTGCTGATAACGTGTTGTAATACAACTATTAGCTACGTATTTAGGAAGACAGAAGTAGAGAGAGGGGAGAACAGTATGATCTTTATTATGAATGAATATGTGAATGAATGATAAAATACAAGACTCTTAGCCCTCTTTATATAGATAGAGGGGTAGGGTTACAAGCCTACTTGGGCCCAATCAGTAAAAGTCCAAGAGTCCAATAATTTTACAACAGAGAAATTATAATTTGATGAGTGAGATTTAAATGTTTCTGTATTCAATAAATTGAAATTTTGAAAGCTATATATTGAAATTGTATCTTAAGTGGGTCGGAGGGTTTAAGTTCTATCTCCATGACACTGTACTTACGGATGCATATGGATAATCATATTGTACACGCATACATTGTTTGATTGGAAAATTTGTGGCATATAAGTGAACTTGGATATACGTCCATGACAACAATATTGACAACACGTTTTGTATTCGTAATTTTGTATTATCAGTGGTATACTGTTTCATGAATCGAACTTTAAACCTTATACTTGTAAACTTCATATATTACCACTACACTAGCACCTCTCACATTTACAAGGGAGGACATCAACATATATATATATATCAAAAAATATAAATTACATGTATAAAAATAAATGCCCTAAATTTTCAAAATTTACCCAATTTTTTTTGAAAATCGTCAGGATGGACGTGGCCACCCTCAGCCCCCCGCCCCTGCTTCGCATTACCATTTTCATCGATATGGATCGAATCCAGACTTTTCAATTAGATCAAAAGAAAATTGATCTATCACTACTTTGCAAAACTTGAGTCCCAAACATAGTTATGGAGAAACTTGATTTATTTCTCAATAATCACGTCTCCGTTTTCTCGCTTATCGTTTTTTAGTTCCTAATATTACACGAGTAAATTTTAGTTTATTAGTATTTATCACGTTTCACATTGGTGTCCCGCTTTCGTAACTATGGTCCTAAACCAAATTAGTCCAAATTCAATACATAATTGCAGAGGTGGACGAGAATGAGGAACTTTTTTGCTATTTTGTACTAGATATTGAACAAATAATACTACATAAAATAAAAGCACTTCCTTATTTCTTAAAAAACATACCGGGTAAAGCTCTTAACCTCTCTCTTTGCAATTCATTACCCATTTTATTTCCCGGGTAATTTCTCTCTCTCTCTCTCTCTCTCTCTATAGACTTTTGGTTCACATAGAAAATGACTAACAATTTAAATTGGACACATATTTTCTTAAGTAAATTATAGCACTAGACACACTTCAATATTTTTTACAAGGAAGGTGTTCGATGAAATGCCTGACAGAGACATACCGTTTTAGTCACCCTTGCCAAGTGTTTTTATCTTCTTCTTTTTTTAAAAAAATAAAAATTTGGCTAAACAATTGTAAATTTCTGTTGTTATACTGATTTTCTGTAGCCTCGTTACTTCATAAACAGTTTCTTTTTGTTAGTACAAATTTTTCAAAAGTAGCGCGAATTTTCACATTCATGATACTGGTTTCAATTCTTTTTAATCTTTTATTCATAGATTTATTGAGATTTTGTGATAGTTATTATTATAGTGGTTTTGTTTGTCCAAAAAGAGAAGCTTTTGTGCAACCCCTGTTGCCACTATTTGCTAAAACTTTGTTTTCTTTTAAAAAAATTTCTTATACTGTTTTCTGAATTGTGATGAACATTAATATTTTGTGATAAACCCATAATCCATAGCAAAGTTTACTACTATTAGATAGAGATTTGTGTTGTGCTATGTTGTTATTAAGCATAGTTGGCGCTTGAATAACGTCTCCTTTTTTCTTACGTGATGTATGCTATTATTTTCGATATTTTGACTGTTAGTCTCCTGAAATGACATTATTAGTGCCCTCAACTTTATTCGACCGTTGTAAGATTCTTTCGAACTACCCCTTCTCGACTTGTCGGATACAGGAATCCAAATTATCGGGATTGGATCCTTTTCCTGTGTTGAATCGAGGGGTAAAATTGGCACTTGTTCAATCGGACCTATTAAAGGTTAAATTTTTTTGTTTCACAATGTATTTTAGCGATGACCTTACGTGTTTGTTTTTATACGCTTTTACACTAAAAAGCTGGGTTTTTAACATGTCGCGAGAGATAGCAGTTTGATTGCTTGTAAGCTGTACTTGCCAGTTGACACTTTGGTAACAAACAAAATAAGCTAGCTTATTAACTGAATTTTCTAATTATTAAGAGACGAATTATGGATGAGATCGACAATCACTGGCTTGGAATGTCAGCATTAATCCAATTAGATTGTAACCTACTAGTATTCTACACCCACAACTCAAAATGGAGATTGAAAGAAAATAGGAGATAGACAGTAGAACATGTCCCAGTTTATTACTTGAGAGAAACAGAAGAGGAGCTATAAACTCTTGTGCTGATTCACTAAGGAGAATTGGAGAATGAGAAACCTTAATAGTTAATACGCTCTTTGAGAAGAGAAAGGAAACATAGAAAGAAGCTAATTTAGCAAATAAGAAAAAGAAAGTCTCTTCCTTTTCAAAACTTGTGAAATTAATGAAGCTGTGTTTTTAGTTTTATGGGAGACAGAGAGTGATACGGAGATAACAAGGGTAAATGTGGACGTTAAAAAAAGCATTTAACTGCAAATAAACTAGAAAAGCTAGCCCAGTCTTGCCGAAAGCTTATTTAGGAGTCTTTTTTTGGGAGAAACCTAAAAAACTGCAGCTTAAAATCTTACTGTCCAATTGGAATGTAGCTGAAAAGCTCACACCACTAATAAGCTGAGCTTTTCAAGCTGCAACCAAACAAGAGCATATATTACGACTATTTATACTTTTTGAAATTCTTAAATATTTTCATTTTTTTTATAAGTTATACATGGTCAAGAAACACTCAACCATCCGAAAGCTGTAACTGAATAGTAAAATCTTAATTCTAACTACACTAACTTACATTGGTCTATGCTATTTGGCAAGAAAACTAAGTTTCACCGTTAAGTTTCATCCACATTATAAGAAAAAATCGAGTATGCTCACCTCTAACAACCATACGTGATATTTAATGAAACTTATCGTGTAGTTTTTGTAGGAGTCCTAATCCTGGTGGAGACTTCAATAGCCACTAAAAGCAGTAACTGTCATAGGACAAATGACGGAGGATCTGGTCTCCAATCTAAATTCTCAGCTCCAGTCTCTACAAAAAAGAGTCGAGGTTACATTTTCTGTCTCTTTATATATATATTTTTCCATTTTCTATTCTCTCCCAGCTTAATTCTAGTTTGTAAATGTTGCTAAATCACTATCAGTTTAACTAGGTTTGAACTGCTAATACTTGCAGGAATTAGAGTCTGATAATGTGAAGCTATCGTCTCTTGTCTCAGATTGCTCCTGCCATAAGGTTTATCTTGTTTAAACATATCTATGCTTTATTTTATATACAAATATCATGTCTTGGATAAGTATTAGCAAGTCCAATGGGCTTGATTGACAAACACAAAAACCTTTGATTTCTTATACTTCACAATAATATCAAGTTAGCCACTCCTATAAAAGTTACAGCCTTTTCAATTAAACACACTAATAATACTAATGTTCTGAAACTCGCACGCGGAAGTAGGTCATCTAGGCCGTTTTTTCGCAGCGGAAGTCAAACATGGCGACCACCTGTATATGCTTTGACGGCTAATTAGCACGTTTTTTAGAACATTCATAACTTATAAGTACTAAAAAGAACTATACTCTTCAGATATGAGAGGGATGCCGAAGTATACAAGAGTGCACACAGCTGGGGAAAACATAACCTCTTTTACAAAATATATTTATGTTTTTTAATAATGGAATTATATGTTACTTGTTAGGGAACTTAGTGCTCTAAATCGAAATTAATCCTTATATACAATTCTAATGACTGTAGAAGTCCAATTAATCTGATAGAAACGGTGCAGGTTTATGTTTTCTGTTATAAGATAGCATGGCATGATGGTTTTTGTTTGCGCCTATTTTTTATGGATCAAGATGCATGGACGTGAATTCCTATTTTAGGATTTCCATATCTAATTGTTTCTGATGCAAGCCATATACTTGTACCCGTGCTACCTAATTTTTATTTTCTAGTGATATTTAGTAGTTCGAATTTCCAAAGCAAGTAATTGGCAGCCTAAAATGTAAGTGTAGACCAAGTGATTCACTGGGTAGTAACTCAAGTACCTATATAATCAAAGTTAAACACTGGATAAGAGTCGGCTCAATTTCTTACTACCATTTGTGAACGGTTATTTGGATAAATATAGACCACACAAATCTCACTGATTTACTTGGTTTCTCCCACTACGCATAAGCCTACTGAAGTGAAGAGGTTCATATCCTTTTTCACTTTAAACGGTTTTAACATTCCTGTCGTTACAAAACCTTGAATATTGTTTCCTTTTTTATGCGCATCTTAAAAGCGCAAGGACATCTAGACCCACTTTTCACTTTCTATAGCTAAATATCAGCGAAATTATTCAGGAAGATGTGTAAATAAAGGTCTTCATTAGAAACTATATTTTTGGAGCTAGTTAGGTTCAATTTTTTAACAATAGTCCTAACAGAACTGAAATGTCAGCAACTATAGTATTGTTTGCTGCAACCTCAATTCCATGTCAATAATAATTTTGACAAGCTAAGATAATGTCCTCTGTCTTATGTATACATCTTAGTTTCTGGATGAAGTTATCTAATGAAAGGCCTTCTTTGGTACAAAGTAAACGTTAATAGGGGAATGCCGCAATGCCTATGCTGTAACTTCAACGTCCATTGTGGAATCACTGAACCATTTTTAAAAAAAATGTTTCACTTTGTTTCGGCAAGAAACAAAAAGAAAGTGTTTATTTCTGGTATTCAACAATTCACATGTAACGGTAGAACTCTTTCGGCCGTGTAATGGAAAATTAATTGAGATTTGGTGTAGCAGGTGGAGGAAAATGTCGGTGCTCATATGGTGGATCGAGATGGATTAGTCAATGGGTGCAGAAGTCTCGGTTTAAAATCTAGTAAGGGTATAAAGAAAAGAACAGAAGAGAAATTGCCAGGTTCTGGTCTATTACACTATTGAGCATTTCTATAGCTTTAAGCTTAGAGTAATTATGCTGAGCTTTTATGGATTTGAAATTTAATGATCACTTTCTCCAGGTTATAACACAAGGACTTCCAATCATCCCCCACGGAGATATATTGCTCTTCAAGTGATGTATTTTGGCCAGAGGTATGTTTAAAACCAGAGCTATTGGTCTTTGACCTTTCTGTTAGCTTTTGGAATGTGATGATTTTGATTTGAATTTTGAAAGCAATGTCGACTAATATATGCTACATAGCTTGGATGTTATTGCATATTTCTTTTTAAATTATTGCAAACTAATTAAGGCCTTAGGTTTGTAAATCAAATTATATATTCAGAAATTTATTGTTTTGGTGAACTATATATACTTGAACCTATATAAAACAATATTTAAATTAACAATTGCCTTGTTCAAGTGGTGTCGTGTCGTATATTTTCAGAAAATCCACATTCTTGTGCATGTATCGTGTCAGACACTAGTAAGATGATACCGATATGCATAACTATGGAAGACGATTTTGCACCAACCACGTTGTTTTATTTATTTGGTGAGGTAATTGGTCAATACAGGTTTTATGGCTTTGCTTCGGAGGCTCAAATGGATCCAACCGTTGAAGTGAGTTTTTACTTATCTTGATGACTAAATCTTTTAACTTCTTCGACTGTTGAAGAAACTATGCTAGTATAAGAAATTGAGCTGTTTGTATTTCTCTACACTGTAAGTAAGAGTGTTTACGGATGTGATTGCATTATCTTCTTTAATATTTTTTGCTTCTTGATTTGAATCAGATCGTGGACAACCATATGAATCGTCATCAAGAGGGAAAAACCTAACCATCTAGGCTTTCTGTTGTGTGTTTTAAGTGGTACCATATAAATTTTACTTTATATGATTTAGAAGACTAGACATGAATTTTTAGGCTACTTAGAACTGTTTCTGCTCTTTTGTGTGTAGTTCAGCTGTCCAAAACATTGGTAAAACTTGTTCCCTATATAAAACCAGAAAGCAAAATAACTGTATCTTCTTCTTGTTTGGAGCTCGAGTACGATATCGCCACTGAACCAACTGTTAGCTTGTAACTTTTTATGCTTGTAAGCATCATATCTGTTTGTATTGTAGTTTTGTGGCTTGACTACTTGTTTCAACCTAGTAGTAGATTTATTTATTTTTCTTTATAACTAAGTTTTGTTTCACTGCAGTCTGAAATTTTTCAAGCTCTGAAAAAGACTAAGCTTATTGACGGTGACAAGAAAGAAATACAGTACTCAAGATGTGGAAGAACTGATAAAGGAGTTTCCGCTGTCGGTCAAGTAAGTTGTTTATCCTTATGAATTTTTAGTTAAAGATCCTTCTAGTTGCATGTTGGTAGTTAATCATTGGAAACTTGACCAATTATGAGTATTGTTATAAAAGTTGACAAAAAAACTGCTTTAGCTTACAAAACTTCGAACAGATTCTTATCCGATATTGTTGACTTTAAGTGTGCCACATCATAGTTACTAGTTAAAGGCTTAAAGCTGTAGATATTATCTATGATAAGGTAATTTATGGAATTCATCTGCATGGTCAAAAGCTATGTAACATGGATACCAAAAGAAAATAACTATCGGGTATGGTACTAGTGCATGTACGCATTTTGGAGTACCATTGAGTTTCCCAGTCTTTGGTCGCTCGGCTATGATTTAAGTACAGGAAGAATACAGCACCAGGACGATATCGATACTACGACTTGATAATTTTTTTTCCTACTCAAAAGAATGGAAAAAAGTTAAAAAGTTAATAAAATATGAGAAGGTGAATATGTTATAATTGATCTATATGACAGGTCTAATTTTGTTCTATCTATTCTATTTGTTGAGTGGTTAGAAGGTATGCCAAAAAGATAATATCATTAAGAAAGCCAGTGGATGAGAATTTATTCGAATGTGATTGTCCATAAACTCAATCGACGCCTCATCTCATTTCATTTTACCCATCTCATAAGTACTATTTCCGTATTTCGTCTTAATAATATATGTTTTTGATGGATTGTATTATGTACATAACTACTTATATTTAAAAACCTTATGAAAGAATAACTGTCAATTTTCAGTCGTATAGTGCCCTAAAATTTTAATTAAGTTTCATGTCGGAGTGTACTGGTACCATATTGGATACGTTACCATACTTTTGCGACATAGGTCAAAAGTAATTAGTATCTTTACCAAACATAAATTCCAACCACTAGAAGCAATGAAAGCAAAATCGAGAAAATCAATTCAATTAAATGACAATATATTATTAGTATAGTTTATATTTACAGGTTCATACTATTGAAAATATGATGTATAATAATTAATAAAAATAATCTCTTAACTTTTTGTGAGATTCTTTTTTAAATTAATCAAAACTTAGTAGTTAAGTATCATTTCTGAGTAAAGTTTTGGCAGAGAAATACAGCTTCAATAGTTTCATTCAAGAAACCCAATAACATATAATATCTTACTCATTGAGCTATTTGTAGTTTTAAGATTTTACTATATTAGTATTTTTGCACATGAACGTTTTTCTTAAGTGAGAACGGGTTCTAAAAAAAAGTATCCTTGTGAATTGTTACACTCTCAATTCTACCTCTTTTTATCTTTCTTTTATTGCATTCATCTGGTGTAAAATAAAAATGTTAGTTGGGATGTGTAAAAGAATCCACAAATGTCATGACAAAAACATATTTATTTCTGCTTGTTGGCTTCTTTTACTCTACATTTTTTTTAATCATTTTAAAATACTTATCACATGTTTTGACATTTAAACTTCAAGAGGAACGCTTTGTTAAAAAGTGACCGGGTTGAATTTTGTGTTGCTATTTTGCACTATTAGTATGTCATCATAATAGAGAAATCGTTAGAAAATAAGATAATAAATTCAGATTTATATTTTTTTTAGATCAGAATTTTCTTAAAATTATTTTTTCTGGATGCCATACTTTAAAGGAAATTTACTTGCATACAGTTTGACGACATCTGAAAAGTAGTAAAAAGATAGGAAATTAAATATATTATAGGCAAACATCTTTTGTGTCTTATAAGCTTTAGCTCGTACCTCATTAATATAAATGAAACTGTATCACATAATTATGTGTCAAAATTAATTATAGTTGATTCTTTTTTATTAGCATTGAACTGCGATTTTAAAGTTTCAAAATAATTCGCCGTGATGATTTTATATGTTTCTATGTTTAAACCGATTTGGCTTACTATATATACTAATTAGCTGGTAGATACATCGATCATATTCGTAGTTGGTAGTTCAATATACATAAGATGATTAATACCCATAATAGTACTTTCTCTTATCTATTTATGATGTGTATCTGTAAGTATCTTTCCATATTAACTTGAGGTATTGACATCTATAGAAAGTGCATATTGAACTATCCATGAACGCATGGAAAGGAGTCAAAGTGCAGATAATCCAATAACTATTATTAATGACCCAATCACTACTTAGTCTCCCCTATGATCCCAGTTGTCAGAATCAAATTCAAACTAATATATAAGCAATGTGACTTTAACTGAAGGCACATCCATGGTAATTAAAGTAGTATATTTTTACCATAATGGCATGAACCCCCATGCAATAATTTGAGAAATAAGATATCTTTCCGTATATAGACATACATAAACTGACTCTCTATATAAAGGACATGAGGAAGAGTGCTGCTTCAATGAATATCAAAAATTCAAATTAAAACACTATTACCAGTTCTTCTGCCATGAAAGCAGTTAGCCATGAAGAACAGTGCGCATCAGCATCGTCTAGTCTCTCAGCAACCTCTGAGAACGGAGAAGAAAAGAATATAAATTTGAAAAGGAAATTGAACGACCAACCCACAGATGTGTTACACCATTGGCTCGATGCGAAAATGTCAAAAACCGATGATCATTCAATTGATGAGTCATCGATGCTCGAACTTAACCTTTTCAACAAGCCAAACAGCACCACTGCTAGTGAGGCATCTAACGAGGGTATCCCATCAGAGTCTGCAAGGGTTTTTAAGTGTAATTTTTGCAAAAGAGAGTTTTCTACATCTCAAGCCCTAGGTGGCCACCAAAACGCTCACAAAGAGGAGCGGGCCCTAGCAAAAAGGCGTACACAAATGGATTCCGGTGCTTTTGCTCACCCCACAACATATCCTTATTACTCCTATCCTTATAATTATACTCTGCCTATTTATGGTCCGTCCAACAAGTCTATGATACAAAAGTCTTTGTTTTCCGGGTACCCATTTGGGAATAGTGGGTGGTCTAGAGCGGGACCACCGCACACAATGTCAGCGTATGAACGTTTAAGGGCCATGAATTATGAGGGTTTCCATAACCAGCCATCTTCTTCAAGGTCCGAATCAGGAAATAGTGACGGACGCAGAATTTTGGGTCCTTTCACTTCCGCAATCTTGACAAACAAGGCTGCTGCTAATGAGGATAAGAATATCTTGACTCAGCTTGGACAGGCTCAGATCGGTCCAAATGAAGACAATTCATCTGGTCTTGATTTGGATTTAAAACTTTGATCATCTCTTTTTATTTGTTTCTTTCATGTTGAATGTCTTGGTGACAAGTTGTATCTCAAGATAATTTTTTTCCAATTTCTCGTTATGAGGAGTGTCTATCATATTTCTCAATAATACACCTTGTGTTTCAGTGAATTACCATCTGACAAATGTACATTTCTACTATCCATCTTTTATTCAAAACTATGTAACAATTTTACATTTAAATCATTCCCCAATTCTTAACGTGAAACATCTTTTTCGTACTTATAGTATTCGGAAATCTACCTTTTGTAATACGTATATACAATCTTTTAATGAAGAGCATTTTCCTTCCGACTGTCGGAACATTTGAAGAATGAAATGATTGATGCAGGTGATCTCTCTATTTGTCCGATCCAACCATAAAGAAATAGAGTACAGTAACGAAAGTTTGGACAAACTTATGGCAAAGAAAGCACATGGTTAGTTAGCTTCACACCATTAATTTTGGGTTCTGCCTAATTCATTAGTTTAGTTCATTCGGATTGTAGCGAGATTAACACCAGGAAGCACAATCCTACCAGTTTATGTCATGAAACAATTGTTTAAAATAAAATTGAGCAATATTGCAATATTACGAATAAAATCCACATCCCACGTGGTGATTTTTTAAAATCATGGTGACATTTACAACTATCTAATTTGACTTGTTCAATATTGACTAAAAGGTGAAATAGACTATGTGAGGATACTCAATAAAGTTCTTCCTAAAGATATTCGAGTTTTGGGATGGTGTCCTGCTCCTACTGATCTCAGTGCAAGGTCTGTCTTCTTGCAAATCTTTTTCTTCACTGAACTTTAGCATGAATGCTTTCCGTTGCTCGAGTAATGTAATTTCAAATCCTAGCATCTATAAACAAAGTTGAACCATAATAAAATATGAAAAAGGAAGTATATCCCATGTAGAGGAAATTTGATTATATTGAAACCCAATTGCTTGTGTCTACTGCTTTTGAAAGCTTCCTGGTTACTTTTAATTACATATTTCTGTTTATTTATTTATTCTACACAGGTTTAGCTGCTTGAGCAGGCAATACAAATACTTTTTCTGGAAAAGGAATCTAGATGTAGTGGTACGAACGTCTTAAATTTTGAAGTATCCTTTAAATTTTTTTGACTTGTGAAGTAGCTCATTTTTGCCACATATACCACCAGGCAATGGAAGATGCTGCTAAGAAATTTATTGGGGAACATGATTTTAGAAATTTTTGTAAGATGGATGCTATTAATGTGCATAACTACAGGAGGCGCATCCTGCAGTTTGAAATAATTCCCTGCAACGAAAGGTCCAAATGAAACTATCAACTCGAATATAAATCATAGATATCGTTCTTTCGTAACTAGAATTTCATAAATTGGCTTTCTGTAGATTTGAAGACGATGAACTTTGGGCGGTGAAGATCAAAGGTACTGCATTCTTGTGGCACCAGGTTCGGTGCATGGTAGCTGTTTTGTTTATGATTGGCCAAGGTCATGAATCTTCTAATGTGCGTATAAATATCCTTTAATGTGACTGAGTGTAACTAAATTCTAGTCCTCTTTCTCCCACAAATGAGAAGAAGCATAACTTTAAGAATGATGAGGGGCAAATGCATGTATTTGAACACGTCATTATGTTTTTTTACCATTTGAAAAGTACATTTTTCGATATTTTTTCCTGTCATTGCATCAGCCAAAACTACCTGTGAGCGAGGTCTTTCATT
This sequence comes from Primula veris, assembly GCA_963682055.1. NCBI lineage: Eukaryota > Viridiplantae > Streptophyta > Magnoliopsida > Ericales > Primulaceae > Primula > Primula veris. The sequence goes on from OY821749.1 coordinate 15,163,808, forward strand.
AATTTCTGACATCAGCTGTTCATCTCCATTTTTACTCAGTTCTTCTCACCTTCTTTATTTTTAATATTCTCGATTTTTTTTACTAGCACGTATAATATTTTGTCGGTCAAGGGGTATTTCATGACATTTATCCAATTTAATTATTTTTTCCTGAAGCAACTCTATATTTGTGCCATACAATAGTTTCAGTAATTGTTACGGTATGCAACTTTAAGTTTCTATTTGTCTCTTATTTTTTATGGAAGTAACGCTAATCTAGTGATTTCGCTTGTAGGTGGTAGATGCATTATTGGATATTGATAGGATGCCTAGGAAACCCCAATACATAATGGCTCCAGAAACTACATTGGTCCTTCAATCTTGCGAATTTGAAGATCTCAACTTTATGTGCTCGTCAGGTACTTTTGTCGTCATAAATTTACTAATATTCGAAATTCCAAAAAACTCTAGGTAATGTGTATATGTAAGAGCTTCACTAATACGTATCAATGCAAAGATCGGAAGCTTACTTAAGTATTATAAATATAAAGAGATAAAAGTGTCGATCTAAAAAAACATATCACAAAAATTCACCAAAAAGTCACTACCCATAACAGGCCAACCTCAACACATTATCAGCGAGAGAGGTTGTGGTCCCCTTTCTTTTTGGGGCTTTGTATATTGCTGGTTACAGAAGAAAAAATAATACAGGGACATTCTGGGTTTGTAAAAAAGTAATAGCTAACTAAATTTTTTGAAACATTGAGATGAGCTAAGTATGTTAAATTCGCAGTTGTTGTAGGTTTAAACTTATCTTTTGTAAGTTTCTTTCAAAATATTGTTAACTTCTTTCTTTTTTCCGCCAGACGCCAAACAAGCTCTGCGGGCACACTTAGAATTGGAATGTCGAAATTACAAACTTCAAGCTGCAATTTTTTATGAGGCTTTGCGAAGCTCTTCTTTCGTCAATACTGGTACTCGAAATATTTGATGACATTAGGTCCTATTTCTGCATTTTAAACGACATCATTTACTGAATTTGAAATTTAACAGAGGCGAGCATGATGAATGATACAATACAAAATCGAGGAGCTTCTCATGTTCAGCTCATGTCCAGGCAAACAGAGCGTACGTCTTCTCTTACTATGATTTTAATAGCAATTTAAAAGTCGTCTTAGTAAGTTTTCTGACTATCTTTTGGATAGAAATCTTTTGGGTTTCGGAATTTAAAACTGAGAGAAGTCTTATAAAAGCTGGTATTAACTCGTAATCTTTAATTGATATTTGATTACGTCCAGCATCCTATGAGGAACGTCGAGCAAAGCTGAACTCAGGGGGGGGAAATTGAGCTTGTTAAATTGTGAGTCCGTGACTTTTGGATACACTCGGATAGACTATGTCGTCTAGCTGTATTTTTTATTGATTTTTTTGTATGTGACAGTAGTGTATTTTCCGTTTTCCCGATTTTGATTTTCTAATTTCTACATATTTTCTCCTACATGGTAAGAAAGTGAAATCATTGATCAATTTCTCTTGGGCTTCTTGAGTTCCTCTTTGGCTATATTTTCTTTCGCAAGATCGTTGTTAGATGATTATATTGTGGTAATGACAGATCCGTGTATGCTTTTGTCATCTATAAACGTGACTAGTAATCATGAGGTATTTTTTTTGTACTTGTAAATGTGGACTCGGGCTGTTTCAACTTAAAAACATTTCATTGGAAAATGATTTACGCTAGTAATTTACTTGTAAATGATTGGGACTCCGATCATACATCAGGTATTTTGAGTCCCAGACATCGGTTTAGGAACTTGTTGAAGAAAATAAACGATTCCACAATATATTTTGGAGTTGGTTTTGCTCTCCGGACAATTTTCCAGAACTGCTATGTTTTCCGAAATAATTTTTTTAATTTTTAAGAACCTGCAATGTAATTTTTTTGTCATCTTAACTTTTTCTGAAAAAGGTTTTTACTTTTTAAGTAACTAACTGTACTAATTTTGTTTTCTTCCAAAATCGTCAAGGGGCCGTATGCAAGAACAAGGCTAATTGCAACGAGTCACTAGTAAATCTAGGTTAATCCAATAAAGAAAAGTTTTAAGCTACAATTATAGACGTTCAAGGTTCTAATCAAGACCCACAAGTAATTACTAGGTAAGATTCTTAAGCGTAAGGAGTAACATATACCTTCATATCACCGAAGAAGAGGAGCGTCGGACAACCAAACTTTTGAAAAAATTAATCCAGAATCAAACCACTTGAAAGGTAAAACCTCAATCACACCTAAACTAAACGACAAGTTTCGGATCGGATTTACGGAATGATAGAAACTTATTTGTATAGTATATAAATCCTTATTAAATACAAGTCAGTAATTAGGGAATAAACACGTGATAGAAAACCGAAACATGTGATTCCGTTTAGCAACATATTCTCTCATAAAAAAACAATTTAAAATTCTGGTTTAAAAATCCACCAAAAGTCCATATTTTAGAGTTATAGATTTTTAAGTTTTTGGACTTAAAAAATCTGCTTTTTGAAAACTAAAATAATTTGACCATTCAAACACCAGTTGATTTTTAAAGCTAAAAATATAAAAATCAATCCAGAAAATATGTTTCGGTGACAATAAAAAAGAGAAAACATGAAATATTTTTATGGGACGAAAATAGTAGTTATATACAACGTATATTTTTCAAGATTTAGGAACTAAAATGGAGTAGAGTTTTTGTCAAAAAAAAAAAAAAAAAATTAGTCAAAACTTTTAACTGAATAAGTATTTACTGTAATCTTTTAACTCCAATTATAATAATTATTGTAGCGTCTCTCTCTTTCTCTCTCTCAAGAACCCACTTACCAAAGAGGTATCTTGTATCTCCTTTTTAATTATTCTATTTTTCTTCTCAAAAAAAAAAGATAAAGAAGAGGTATCTCCTTTTTCTTCTCTCTTGTAATCTTTTGTTGTGTATACAAAACTAAGGTCACTTTTTTTTTTTTTTTGTATTAAGCCTTTTCTTCTTCTTCTTCTTTATATATATATATATATATATATATATAAGATAACAACCATCTTTTTGGAGCTATTCACAGTTTTAGAGGTGGCAGGGACTAGGGTTATTATCAAATTATATTTCATATTGAAAATCCTCAATTTATTTATTTTTCTATTAATTATTTTTCCAGTTTATTGCTGGACACCCTAATGTGTACTATACAGCTTAAAAGCATTCGAAACAGCTACTCTTTCGACTATGTTAAAAAAATTCCAGCTTTTTTAGTGTAAAATCTAGGGTTTTACTTTTTAATTCAATATCTATTGAAAAGCCAAGCTTTTGGTTATAGTTTGAGTCTGAGTTAGCTTTCTATTGATTATGGATTGATTTCATCTTCATTTTATGTTTTTCTAACAAGTAATATGCCAGCTTATTTTGTTAGATACCCTAATGTGTACGATACAGCTTATAAGCATTCGAATCAGATACTCTTTCGACCATGTTAAAAAAATTCCAGCTTTTTGGTGTAAAAACTACTGGTTACACCAAAAATTAGATTGATATTGAAAAGTCAAGCTACTGGTTACAGCCCGAGTCTGAGTTAGCTTTTAATTGATTATGGATTGCTATGGTCTTCATTGTACTTTTTTCCTATCAAGTAATTTGCCAGCTTATTTTGTTGGATACCTTAATGTGTACTCTACAGCTTAAAAGCATTCGATACAGCTACTCTTTTGACCATGTTAAAAACTACGGTTTTACTTTATAGTTAGATTGATATTGAAAAGGCAAGCTATTGGTTACAGTTCGAGTCTGAGTTAGCTTTCTATTCATTATGGATCGCTATCGTCTTCATTTTACTTTTTTCCTACCAAGTATTGTAATATGCCAGCTTATTTTCTTGGATACCCTAATGTGTGCTGTACAGCTGAAAAGATACTGAAAAATATTTTCCATGTTAAAAAATTTCAGCCTTTTCAGTGTAAAAATTAGGATTTTACTCTCTAATTAGATTGATATTGAAAAGCCAAGCTAGTGGTTACAGTCCAAGTCTGAGTTAGCTTTTATTCATTATGGATTGATCTCATCTTCATTTTATGTTTTTCTAATAAGTAATATGCTAGCTTATCTTGTTGCATACCCTAATGTGTACTATACAGCCTAAAAGCATTTGAAACAGCTACTCTTCCGACCATGTTAAATAAATTCCACCTAAAATCTAGGGTTTGACTTTCTAATTAGATTGATATTGAAAAGCCAAGCTAGTGGTTACAGTCCGAGTCTGAGATAGCTTTTAATTGATTAAGGTTCGCTATCGTCTTCATTTTACTTTTTCCCTATCAAGTAATGTCAGCTTATTTTGTTGGATACCTTAATGTGTACTCTACAGCTTAAAAGCAATCGAAACAGATATTATTCGACCATGTTAAAAGATTCCAGCTTTATTAGTGTAAAAACTACGGTTTCACTTTCTAATTAAGTTGATATTGAACAGTCAAGCTACTGGTTGCAGTCCGAGTCTGAGTTAGCTTTTTATTGATTATGGATCCCTATTGTCTTCATTTTACTTTTTTCCCATCAAATAATATGCCAGTTTTTTTGTATACCCTAAATGTGTGCTATACAGCTGAAAAGCTACTGAAAAATATTTTCCATGTTAAAAAATTCCAGCTATTTTAGTGTAAAAATTAGGATTTCACTCTCTAATTAGATTGATATTGAAAAGCCAACCTAGTGGTTACAATCCAAGTCTGAGTTAGCCTTTTATTCATTATGGTTTGACATCTCTTTAGTTTTTCTAACAAGTAATTAGCCAGCTTATTTTCGTGTATGCCTTAATGCGTGTTACATAACTTATAAGTAGACCAAGCCCGCCCTTAAAAAGGGTACACCCGTCCAATAAAGTTTTTTTTTTTAGTTTAAAGTGCCCCACAAGCAGGGATGGCAATTTCGCGGGTTTCAACCCGACCCGACCCGCCGCGGGTCGGGTAAAAGTGCAATTCATTCGGCTCGGATCGGGTTTAAATGGGTAAAAGTGCAACTTAAGACTCTCTCTCTCCTCTCTCTCATATACATTAAACTCTCTCTTTTATATTATTTTTATATTATATTTCTAAATCAAATGATTTTTTAATCTAACTAACAAATTTTATTTGAAATCTGACATTTATGAGATTTATTTTTTAAAAGGAATTTTTTTTTTATTTAAAAACAGGTCAAATGGGTCGGGGCGGGGCGGGTCAAATGGGTAAATGTGCAACTTTGTCCTCGGGTCGGGTTGAAACCCGCAAAATTGCCATCCCTACCCACAAGTGTTCCCAATTTTTCTCTTAGGTTTTAATCGACTAGTCTCACTAAATTTTAGTAGGCATGATCTGCATAAAAGTTACTTATTATCGTTTCTACCATGTTTAAAACGTCCAGATTAGCCAGCTTGTTTTGTTGGGTACCTAATGTTTATTAAAAAGCTTAAAAGCGTGAGAAACAGCTATTTTCTCCACCATCTCCAAAGAACCCAGCTTTTTTAGTTTAAAAGCTACGATCAAACGAACACTGAGTAGGTTGGTGTCTGTTAGGTTAGTAAATGCGTCAGGACCCATTTTTTCCTTAATATATTTGTCCTTTGTTATACATCCATCTATACATATATACATGTATCCGTTCCTCATGGAGGGTGGAAACTTTCAGGTTCTTAACTAATGATTTCATGAAGTTTTGATTTGGGAATATATGATCGTTGCATCTAGAGTATGATGTTGTTGGTTGGTTTTCAGTAGAAAAATAAGAAGAACTAAGGATGGAGACGGCATGCCATACATGTTTTTTCCTAGAATATGTTAATTGGCAGTGGATAATATGGTTAACCTTTGGATCTGTTATTCTTTAGGTGGTTGTAGTTTTCCTATTTTTTAATTTTTAGCCATAGCAGACACTAGTTTTTTTTTATTTAAAGAGAGATGCTATAGTTCTGCTGGTAGCGTTTTTGGATTTTCTAGGTCTTATGTGCCTTTTTGTGCTCTGTAGTAGCAATCATGCAAATTTTTGCATGGCATACTTTGTGGTCGTTAGCCCATCTAAGTACGAGTTCCATTCGTGTTATTTGATTGGAAAACATTGAATGGTTTTGCCTTGCTATTGGTATAAAATGCATCTTTTTCACGAGTGTTGTGGACTTTTACAAATTCTCTCCAGTTAACTCATTATCCATCCATATATGCACACAATGCTTTGTATATCAAAAGTTGCAATAGTATTGTTTGGTTACTCTGATACCATGCAAGTCCAGTGAGAGTTCCCTTATACAAGAGAACTTTTGCGATATTAGCAAGTAAAAGAATAACCTTAATTTTCAACCTGAGTGTGTTAAGGGCAACATGCCGTAGTCATGTTGAGGCGACTTTAAGTGTGTAGCATACATATAGTTAATTGATAGTAAATAAACTGTGGAATTAATCAAGCCTGGTGCCTTAGTATTTGTATTTTATCACTCATTCACTTTGTTACGAAAAGAATAAGACTCTTTATTCTTCTGCTTGTATTTTTTTGTTTAAAGATATTGATATTGTTTTGCATTGGAAAATATATAGTAAAAAGTAATCATCGTTTTAAAACAAAGAGAAAAAAATGTCTCTGTCCTTTATTTATTATTAAAAAGCTTATCAATTCATGGAGATGGTTTAGCTCATTCCGTCCTTTATTATATATTAGTATGATCTAGAGGTTGATTGAAGTGATTCATGATTATATTTGGTTGCCTTATTTCAGTTGCCTCAAGTAAAAAATTATTTCGTTTTTCAGCTACAGCAAAAGTTATAAAATGTCAAAGAAAAAACAGAAGAGTCAAGGAAGTGAATGGACTAGCCATGTCGATTCCAAAGGCCGCAAATTGGACATCAAGTCCATAATGAAAGATATCGAGTTCATAAGTAAACTTCATTCCTCTTTTGTAATCATTTTTGCTTACGAATAACATGTAAATGCGCATCTAAATTACTTTTCTGATGTGGGTTTTATTAGTTTAATAAATATATTTTTTACTATTGGTGCCATCTTAGGTTCACCATACATGACATGGAAAGAGAAGAAAGATTTGGAGACTAAGAAAATTGTTTCCCTTGGTGGAAAGGTGAAAATTTTCCTTCTCATGTATAGATTTCTACATTCATTATGTATACAGAAACTTGGTGTGGCATACGTATATTTAGCATCTCTTGCAACTTCCTTCTTTTTTTGATATAGGCTCCCAAGAAGCAGAGGCTACCACTAAGCGTAGCTCGAGTAACGATGAAAAAACAGAAAGAGAGAGATCAGAAAATGATACAAGAGGTTGTTACTATGTTGTGCTTATTCTGATTTCCATGTGTTTAAAAAAAAAAATCTGTTTTCCATATTAAAATTGGTCACATTTGTGATTAGCATTTTGTTTTGAAAGCAATAGAATTAGTGAAATTCTTCCAACTAGGTTTGAATTTAGATTTAAGGAACTTCACAAAAGTAATATAGATCTAGTTTTGGGGAAAGTTTAGTTGTTGCCTCCCATTCTTGTTTTCGTTTAATCTGGTTTTGGAGGTTGATGATTAGTGAAGATTTGCTTCTCATTTTATCCCTAATCATTTACCCACAGTAAATCAGAACCAACAGAACTTTATGTAGCAGTAAAACACGAGAAGAAGATTACATTTTTTCAGAAATTACCTCAGTAGGCCTTATTATTGTTGGTTTGGGAACAGTCATTCTTATTTTTCGCTTAGTCTGGTTTCTGGGTTGTTCATATGTGAAGATTTGCTTCTCATTTTTTTCTTAATCCTTTACCCACAACAAATCAGAACCAACAGAATTTATGTAGTACTCAAGAACAGAGTCACTTTTTTTCAGAAATAACCTCATTAGGCTTCAATTGCCGTCGTCGTTGGTTTAGAAACAATCATATGCAAATGACAAACAAGCATCCATTTATCCTTAAGCTTTCAAGTCCCGGAACAAGTAGATTTAGAATTCCAAGGTTTTAAAATACAATATTTAATTTCATGAAGCAACTGTTAATTAAGACCAATTTCAGAATATGATTCTCAGCCGATTTGGAGGGAGCCTCGGCCTCGCCAGTGGTAGTAAAAAAACAGCAGAGAAGCGCAAGGTTGAGGATAAAGTGCTGCGATCAACTGAAGGGAATTTCAAAAATGGAGTTTTAGATGTGAAACACTTGTTGAAATCACCGGGATCTGGTTCATCATCGGGACCTAAAGACAGTGGTGCAAATGCCTTCTTTTCCAACGAAACGCCGAAGAAAAAGGGTGGAAAAAAGGGCGGTAAAAAGAACAAAGGAAAGAAGAAGGGCGGTGGTAAAAAACGGCATTAAAAACACTAAAATTGTATGTGGGGCGAGTTTTAACATTTGATTTTAATTAACGTTTACTTTTTTTGAAATACTCATTATTGACACCGGATAAAAGTTGTAATTTTATTACTTGAGATGATCATGAGTTGGAGTTGGAGATCATCCATTATGGGTTGTTCCTGGTCTCGTTTGGTAGTAGCATCTTATAGAAAAGTATACTTATTCATTGGACGTGGAAAAATATAATTTTAATTATGTCAATGTTGTTTGGTGACAAGTGTAAAAGTTTAGTTACAAAGAAAAATATTGCTTGGGATAAATGTGTGTACTTTTGCTTTTTATTTGTAAAATACTATCTAAACCTTTATTTTTAATATCATATACTTACCATTCTAGCAATTAGTTGAAGAAACCAATAAAAAAATATAAATGGGAAATGAATTTTCTTTCAAAGAATTATAAATTGTCCCACTTTGGCATTACCTGAGGCAAATTGAAGTTTAGGCATATTATAAATAAAATGACCTCTTATAAACAAATTGAAATATTAACGATTGAAATGGGAAACTAATTTCCATTTAATTCAATGAACGAGGAGACCTTAATTGTGAATATTTTGATAGATCAATACTTCGATTGTTAACTTATATAGTCTAATACCTAAATCACTAACAACAGCTACACAAAGTTTATTTTTCCTCTTTCAACTATCTGTGTTACGCGCCATAGCAGTTTAAATGAAGAATCAATGAAATGAAATAACGGTGAAGAGTTAAAAATTTGGAAGAGAATGCTAACTCGCATATAACAAATATAAAGAACCGACAAGCAGGTAAATATTATAATTATTGGGACGATAGAATATTATAAAATCAAAATTAGTGGGTGGCAGGGCCGGTCATGTGATTTAGGCACCTAAGCCCATTTTTTTTAAATGAAAAAAACGCCTTTTTTGAATTTAAAAATAAGTGCAAAAAAAAAAAGTATAACAAAATAAACAACTGAATCTTAATAGATTTGATATAATAGTTCAGTTGGTTATGGTTATAGTTAATTTTACGGAGATTGGTAAAAACAAAAAGCTCAAATTGGAACCCAAGACCTCAAGGTGTATAATGATAGCGTTAACCATCATGCTGTGAGTGTGTATATTATATGAATTGCGTTGTAATTTATATATAATACATAAAAACCTACATGTGTATAATATTTTGCATAAATTTAAGACTTTCAGTGCCCTTTAACCGGCCGGTATCTAAGCTCACACGACTTATGTGGCTGTGGTCAGGGCCGTACTTGTTAGTGGCAATACATTTTTTTTTTTGAAAGGTTAGTGGCAATACATGCTGAAGCATCTATTTTTAAATTACATTGCATTTTATGTGAGTAACAAGGATCATACTGCATACATACACAAATAAAAACTATTCTTGAAATTATATCGATTATGTATGCTAGACTGCTAGTGCAATTAACTACCTTTTCCATACGGGTAAGTAATACTATTTGATTTCTTTTCCTTTTCAGTAAAAAACTATATTCCATCTGTCTCATATATTTTGTCCACTTTAGTGAGTATATGTGACTATGTGAGATATCAAGAATTTTAGAATGAATTTGTCTATTGTTTTAAACGGGGCGAGCAATCTGGGGATTATCATGAACAGTGATAAAGTCATAACTTTGGTCGGTCGTGTTAGGCTTTTCAACAATAATATAATAGTAAATCAATTGTAAATAATGACATTTTCTGCTCTTTATTATTACTCGGATTGTTATCCTTATTCAGAATATTACACTTGCTCGGATTAGTATCTCTATTTTACAATGGTGCTCGATTTGACTATTTAATCTCTCTTCTTGGTCTTTCTCCTCTTTTATTCGATGCTCGGCTTTATCTCTGCTCGGTTTATTTCTTGGCGTGATATGCTTTGACTAGCTTCTCTCTTTTATCAACTTCTCTCTATATTTTTTGGATAGATTTCCCGGTCCTTTTCTAGGAGGGGTAGTTGACTATTTATAGGCAACTATGCCTTCTAGGATGTTGACAAATGTCTTCATCCCAGGGGTTTTTCAGACATGGGTCCCCATTTGATTGGGCTTGGGCTTTTGATAGTAATACCTTATTTCCTATAAAAAGCATGGGATGACCCATTTAAGCGTTGGATACCCATTTATAAAGTGGGTTGATTATTACCCGAATAGAATATTCGGGTCTAATTTTTATGTTCTATCAAGTGCTCCCTGACTTCCTCGGCGTGGTTTCCATGTCGGGGGAGTCATGTTCGGTCTGTCGAGGTTATTACTTCGGTCTTGTCGTTCCCAATACTTCATAGAGAATCGCAATAGACTTATGACGGTTCCCTGGGGGGCCCATTTAATGTTTCCTATCCTAATATCTTTCTTCGAGGAAAACTCCTATAAAGGGGTGTGCCCCCTCCATAATTAGGCATTTTACTACTAATTTGCTCGTGGCGTAATGGCTTCCTCTGGTTCTACTGGTGAGAGCTCCTTTAATTATATTTCTTATTTAGAAATAGAGATCAAGAAATCTCGTACCGCGAATAAGAAGCTCGTGGACAAGGTTTCAAATTACAAGAAAAGGTTGTCTGACATGGATTCTGATCATCATGTGACGATGGCCGATCGGGATTGGGCTTACGAGCATATAAAGAGGCTCGAGGCTAATCTAGCCAAGCAGAAGGCAGCGAAAAGGGCCTATAAGCTTGCCTTCAAGGAGTTGCATGCTCGGTCTAAACCGAGTTCGGATGACGATGAAGAAGGCTCTTCCTCGAAATAATTAGTCTTTTGTGATTTTTGTTGTAATTTCTTTTGAATGGGGAGTCTTCTCCTCAGTTGTAATCGAAGTTTTTGAAATTAATAAAATATTTCCCTATCTTTGTTCTTGTCTGTTCATCTTCTTGATATCTTCTTGGATGACTTTAATTGGATTTGGAACAGTGGTTAATTTGACGTAAATGCTCTTGGGAAGTTCAAGAGGTTGTATTTCTTCGAGATGACCTTTGATCTACTCCTTGTTTCTTCCTATAAAAGGGAACTGTCCCTGTATTCGTTATGCAATTCATTCTTTATTAACGAACGAATGGCTTTTCCTCTTGAAAACTATGGTGACAACCTTCCTGAATATGTTGCTCGTCTTGAAGAGGAAGTTCAGAAGGTGCGTTATCTCGAGAAGAGAGTTGCCCGGCTGTCGGTGGAAGCTCGTCGGGCCACCGAACTAGACGAGTGATTGGATGCCCTGGAGAAGGAGCACCAGAGGTCTTTGCTCGACAGTATTCGCGCTCGTGCTCGGATCAAAGAGCTCGAGGCCTCCAGAGATATGCAACTTGCTTCCAAGTGGGCTTACAAACTGGCCCTTAAGGAAGTGTATGCTCGGTCGAAGGGGAAGCCGAATGACGAAGCGGGCCCTTCTACGAAATGATTTTATTGTTTTTATTGTATTTCCTTTTACTGCTTCTTCTGTAATCGAAACATCAATCAATCAATAAAGACTTCTTTCTCTTGTTTATATCTGAATTACTTTCCCAATGCAATTTCTTTTGACTGCGCATGCTTGTGGCCTCATTAATGCTTTTTCTTGGGCCTTGCGTTTGACCTTATCCATTGGACCTTCTTACTCTTTATATCTGGGGACCAATAGGATTTCTTGAGCCTTGTGCATAAAATCTTATTCACCAGAGTTTTCTTGAGTTTTGCGCAAAAGATCTTTATCATTTATTTGAACTGCTGCCTTTCCCCAAAAATGATGCGTGTTTCGATGCCACTATTACTTACCCCCTTTAAATATTGGTAAGAATCCAAGTGTTTTATGAACCAGTGGCTTTTAATTACTCACGCTTTTTTAGAACCTTTTGGGAATCCAAACGTTTTTTCTTGAACAGACACATCTTTTAATTGCCGTCGCTTCTTAGAACCCATTGGCGAACGGTTGCGACTCTCAATACCAGCCCTCATCCAATAGATCTATAAATACCTGCTTACAGCATGGTTACATCCACAATCCTCATTATATTATTTTTCCCCATATACAGACCCTCATCTTATAATTTCCCTAAGATGTCTGGTCCTTTCACCCAATCAGCATTAGCTTTGCAAGTGGAGGCCTTTGAAGCCTCCTATAGCCATGTACAAAGGCTGTTGAGGGATGCCGAGGAGGAACTGAAGGTGATGCGTTATCACCATACCGAGATGGTTCGGGAATTAACTTGGCTAAGATCCGAACTGGCTTATTGCCGACGTGCTCGTCAGGCTCTAGTCGAAGAGAATGAGATGCTAAGGGGGAATCCGACACTGAGGGACATGGATGTCTCTGCCGGGCCCTCTCACCGATACCGATCGACTTCCCCCTAACCTTCCCCCTTCTTTTTTTATTTTTCTCTGCTTTTCCCCATCTTTTCCCATTTCTTTCTTTCTCTTCTTTTTATTTCTCAGTTTCCCTCATTTATTCCTCTTCCTCTTTTTTTTTTTTTTTTTTTTTTATACTCTGTTCTCTCTACTTTTCATTCTTTTCTTTTTCCCTTTCTTTTTTGTTTCATTGACTTCCTTTTTATTTGTCTGTTTCCTTCATTTCTTTATCTTCTTCTTATCTGTTTTTCTTTTTCTTCTGCGCCTCCTCTTTCTTTTTCTTCATCTTCTCTCCCATCACTCTTTTTCTTTTTCTTCTTTTTTGCACCACTACGATGTAACAATCAACCCTGTGATCCTAAGGGTTTTGTGTTACATCTAGGGTTTTTGTCATTTTTCTTTTCGACTCTTCTTTCTTATCACTTCTTCTTTTCTTGCACTCTTCTTCTTTTCCTCTTTTTCTTGTTTTTTATGTTTTTCTTTTGACGCCTCCTGCTCACTCGGCCTGATGATATAGTTGATCTTCTTTGCCTGATCTTCTGTACTAGCTCTTCTCGGATGTAATAGGTCTTTATCTCGGATGTAACAGATTTTCTTTTCGGATGTAATAGATTTCTTTTTCGGATGTAATAGATTTTCTTTTCGGATGTACTCTGATGTAATGAACAATGATATATCCCATCTTTATTAATGAAAAGTATTTTTGCCCCTTTATTTTTGCACTTCTTTATATTGCACCTGTGGTTTGTTGTTTGTCTGGAAGCTAGATCTTTGAATATCTCGTCTTTATTTCCTTCTGTACTGTTGTATCAGATGTCAGTAGATGTCCCCATCATTGTCGAATATAGGTGCATGCTCCCTAGTAGGTCAGGAATATGCATGCTCCCAAGCATGTCCGGAAATATCGTGCTATCTTCGTTCTATAAGTACTTCTCTTTTCTTTAGTAGTTTATCATCTCTCATTTTTCTTTTATTGCTTATTTCTCCCTCAGCCCCTTATTTTCTTCCGTACTATAACAATTTCCCAGAATATCTGGACCTGTGGTGAGATATCATGCTCAGATGAAGGGCTTGGACAATGAGTTATCTCAGGTCCGCAGTCGGATGGCAAGGCTTGAGAAAGAGTATGGCGTTTTGGCCTTGAGCTTGTTCGGCTTTCATCCCGAAGAGACGGTGAAATGGATCGAGATTTCGGCACTGAGTCGTCAGCTTGATCACTTGTTGTCACAGAGAAATCATCTGGCCAACTCCTGGTATGATGCCGAGGAGATTTGGGACCATGCTCAAGATGAGTTCGATAACTCTCCTCAAGGCCTAGCTAGTATGATAGTTAGGAATGCTCGGCTTGAGGATCGCGTCCGTGTCCTTACTAGGAAGAACACCAAACTCGCCAGGGAGAATGAGTGCTTGGTAGTCATGAATGACTCTTACCAAGCTCGGTTTGACAGCTCTGCTCGGGTAGCTTTCTCTCGGTCTGGCAGTTCGGTTTTTCCACCCATTGATCCTTAGATTGGGCTGGTTTTCTTATGTATTTCCCTTTTTGCAATTTGTGTTTTCTTTTCTGTATTTGATGAATCAGTTGTATCTTTTCGTATCTCGTGCCTGTCTTGTGAACCATTGTAACGCTTCGTACTTTGTGCCTTTTGATTCTCTATAAATGCTCCCTATTGCCTGTATCTCATTACCAATTCTTCCTCTCTCTCTTGTTTTATAATTTGTTTCTTCTAACTTGCTTTTGTTTGAGATGGCTCCCATCACTAGGTCTGCCTCCAAAAAGAAAGCCCTTAAGGAAGAGGAGCCTACTTTTTTGCTACCTCGGCCCCCTGGTTTTGGGGAGGAGGATTTGACTCCTCTACAACTAAAAGAAATTGAGATGTCATGGCTAAAACATGATCTCATGTGTGCTCGGACTGAAGCGAGGAGGTTTAAACAATATTGGGACGAGGAGGGCACTGCTCGTTTCAAGGCCGAGCAGAAATGCGAGTCTCAGTCTTATGCCTTGAAACAGGCTGAGATGGCGATTTTTCGGTTGATTAGGGAAAAAGAGCGTCTGGAGGAACTTTTGGCGAAGAAGGATGTTGATATGGGGGATAGTTCGAAAAAGTAGGATGGGTGTATTTTCTTGTAAAATTTTTCTTTTTCTGTTGTATTGTTTGTGTTTTCCCCCTTTGTGGAAGAATAAAACTTGTCTTGCACTTGATTCTGTCTATTCTATTTTATTTGATGTTTCTCAGTATACACCGAACAATGTGCCCAGTTATCCCCCCGGAGAGCGTTGTTAGACTTGATGCTTCATGCCGTCAAGCTAGAAACGGTCTTCGTCCACCTTGTTCGGTAGGCCCTTTGGGTAAGAAATGGTTGGGAGTCGAGGAACTTTATCGGGGGACATTCTCGGTGTGATAATATTGGTAGCGTATGTGGGAAGCTTTTTGTGGTAGGGTCTACTGGCCGTTTATTTAGGTGTAATGATGTGAACTGCCTTGGGTAGTGGGATATGCTCTGACGTGGCAAAATCTGGAGCGTTTATATGTCACAAATAGTAGCGGTTGTTGACTTTTGTATGGTTGGAAAAAAGGTAAACATCTGTCACACGAAAGGACGGTTATTATTTTATTCTTTTTGTGACTCCACTCCTTTTTACTGTGCCAAGTAATCCCTTTTGTTTTTATCATAAAATTCGCTGAAGAAAATATCTGTCTCTCTCTCTAAAGTATATTCTTCCCGCCAAAAAGGAAAAGCGTTCGACCGCCTGATCTAGGGTTTCGTGGTATTGTTGAAAGACTTGTTTCGACTTGCTGTTGTTCTCGCTTGCTTACTCATAATGATAACTGTAAGTGTTTTTTCGTTCTCCCCTCCCCCTCTTGTCTTGTCTTTTTGTTTTTGTTAGTGTTAGGGGTTGTATTTGATTTGTCGTTGTGGTCATAGATGTGGCGTTGGTATATGGTTCAGGTTGTCTATATATGTCTGATGATTCTTATGTACTTGGTTAATGTGAGTGGGGGGGGGGGGTGGCTCTCGTTCTATTGATGTGGTTCTGGTTTGTGTATTTGGTTAGTATATTGATGGACTTTTGATGATGTTTGGATAGGAAATTTTGACCCAAAGTGTGGCCCAAGTTGGCACATTCGTGGAAAAGGATTTTAAAGAGCTCGCCGGAATACCCGACAACGTACATATTCGGCTTCCTATTTCTGACGAGGAGGTGCTGGGATTTGTTCCTGCCGGCGAGGTAGCTGTGCGTTCGTCGGCATTCTTTACTGGGGGTCTTCGACTTCCTTTTACAAATTGGGTGGCCTCGTTCTTTGAGACCGTCCAAATTGCTCCGGCCCAACTGGCCCTAAATGGTTACCGTACTCTGAATGGTATCCAAAGGCTATCGGAGTTGTCCGGAATACCGATTGAACTGAAGGACGTCTTTGGAGTCTATAGTTTGAGCTTTGAGCGTCGCAGCTCGTATTTGAAGACTCTGCGTGCCTTTTGCCGGCTCGTTATCGGTTTGCCGGATACCAACAAAGAGCGTAATCTTGGTATTGTAATTGCTTCCGGTGCATGGGGTTGTGCGGGACACCAGATTCCTGGACCGGCTACCAATGCTCCCACTATGCCAGACCTCGGCGCTCCCAATGTAGAGGCTCTGTTAGCTCTTTGGAAATGGTGGGGGCCTGGACCTACGCCGGATCCTGCAAGTCGTACTGCTCCCATTCTACTCGGTTACCCTATGGGGTCGGTGACCAAGGGGAATCCTGCACCCGAGATCCCCAAAGAGCCCGAGGAGGAATTCTTAAAGGTGGTCCGGGCTCGAAGTGCTGCTCGGCTTGGGAAAAAAGCCGTTCGTTCTAAGCGTCGTGCATCTGACCCTGTCGTTGAAACAACGAAGAGGGCTAGGGGAACCGATACATCGGTTACCGAGGAAGATGCTAACGTTGGCTCGGGCGAGGGGGTGTTTGCTGCTTCTCAAGGGGATACCACCGAGGATGCCTCTGCGCCGGGCGATGTATGTGTATATGTATTTTGATTTTCTTGTCTTTTGATTGTTGTCGTTTTGTTCTCTAGTGCTTTGCTTTATTAGTCATCTGGTTTCAGCTACTGACTTCTCCATTGGTTACCCTTGCTCTTGCCCGGTCTATGGGCATTATTGTGTTTCAGGGGTCGATCGACGATGTATTCGGACATATGAACCTCTTGACTAACATGGGAGAGGGTACGATGACCTTGCCTGTCATCTCGCCCATCCCTAGCGAGGATCCGATAGATCTGTCCGTTTGCTCGCCCATCCGTACTGAGGAAGAGATCGAACATAGGGCCCCTGAGATTGATCATTTAGAGGAGGACGTGGGGGTGGAAATGGAGGTCGGCAAGGAGAGTGCCGTGGATGTTGTGACGGGTGTCGAGGATGAGGCTCTCGACGGACCCGAGAAGGTGTTGATGGACGAGGTCGCGATGACCCGTTACATTGGTCGGTGTAAGGGGAAATTGCTGGAGCAGTCCCAAGCTTTAAGGATGGGGTATACGGCTCTGAAGCCCCTAGTCTTCAAGGATGCCGAGGAAATTGCTGCCCGTCCGCTATCGTCGTTAATTGAGCAAGCCGGCAGTGATGCGCTCCGGGTAAATTAATTTTTTTTTTTTTTTTTTTTTTTGTGTGTCTAATGTTGCATGTCTATTTTTGTTTTTGATGACAGGCTTTCTTGGGTTCCATTGTTCTGAGGGATCAGTGGAAGGCGCTCGAGGCTGAGAAAGAGGAGCTGCTGGCCGAAAAGAAAGGCATAGTCGAGGAGAACGATCAGAAGATAACGGATCTGCTTGCGGCTTTCGAGGTCGAGAAAGAGAAACTGGTCGCCGAGAATAAAACCCTGGGCGATAATTATGACAAGCTGTCTGCGGACTTTCTGCACGTGACCGAGGATGTTGGTAAATTGATGGCTGAAAAAGAGAGCCTGGTCGTTAAGTATGACCAACTAGAGGAGGAGAACTTGCTGCTGGCGGAGGATGTGGAAGCCGAAAAGGCTAAGGTGGCCGCTCTTAAAACGGCACAGGCGGAGGAGCGGACAAGGTTAGCAATGATAGCTAATTTCTCCGTCTATTGCGCTCATGTGCGGGTGCTCAATTTCGCGAATGTTCCTGTGTCGGATAGGGCGTGGTCGGAGTTGGTGTATCCCTGTCCGCAGGGTGCACCGCCAAAACCCTTAGACTGGGCGAATCTTCGTGAAGAGGAGCTTCCCCGGCTACCGGGGCAGACAATTTCCACAGCGCTCCGTCCTCATTTTACGTCGGCCATGTCCACTCCTCGACCTGATGCTACTGTTACTCCCCCACCCGCATCTCCTCAGGTGGAACCTTGACCATTTTTCTGACAGTATATATATATTTTTGTTGTTTTTGTGTAGTCTTTTGGTAGTAGAATTGTGGGTCTCTTTTGTATATCTAGAAACATTCTTTTGGGGAAGTGATAATATAAGTGCTGTTTTTTCTTTCTGTTGGGCCTTCTCGGATTACTTGCTTTTGAGGGTCGTCATATTTTGAAGGATGTGAAAACAAAATATTGTCAGGTACCAAATAACCCTCTTGATGTGGTGGTCTGGACCTCGCCTAGTCGTAGTGTAGGTGACGTTATAGATAATCTGGAAAGATCTAAAGCTGCCCTAACTGCTGAACTGAATTCTGCTCATCATAAAGTCGAGGATCTGAATATTCACATTTCAAACATGTCGACTCGGTTACGTGATCTGGGAGAGAAATTCAGCAAAAAGACTGCCCACTATACGGCGAATAAGGGTAAAGCGAAGGAACTTCTCGGTGCCTTACGACGTGCTCGTGATGAAGCCCGAGGTCGTGTGACGAGCTTGAACTTGGTCCTAGGGGCCGTTTTCAAGGACGCGGACCTACTGCTATCCTTTGCCAAAGCGTAGTGGGCCCGAGTTCGCGCTTTAGAGGTGCTGGAGCATGTAAAAGGGATGAGTGGTGTGTCCTGGGCAGAGCGCATGGTTGATGCGACGGCCGGGGTAACCGTGACCACTACTGCCTTGAACCGAGTCGACGCGGTCGTTCGTGAGCGTTTGGGGACGCAAATTGCTTCATTGCGAGATATTCATTTCGCCGATGTAGTAGAGACCTCGGCATCCGTTGAGGGGTTATCGGATTGATAATCGAGTAGCTTGTTTTGTCGTTTGATTTGTAGCTTGTATGGAAATATTCGTTTTTTCTATTTTCGTCTTTTCGTTTCTTGCGGTTATATATTCATCTCTTCTCGTTCTTCCCCATTTTTTTTTTGTTTTTATAGGCACACGCTACTACGTCGCACCAGGCTGGTTCTCCATGCCTAGTTAGCGCGGGGTTAGGACCTACTGGGGCTGCCCGGGACGAGGTCTCATCTGGTGTGGCTAGTGAGGTGCCTGACAAGTGGCCTTACATCGTTTTGATGGGCAAAAATGTCAAGTTGACCGACCAATGTGCTCGACTTCGGACCAAGCTGAAAACTCAGGCGGCCTCTTTTCGAGAGTACGTTCGCCGTGCCGAGCATGTTGTTGAGATTCAGGAGCGTCGTTTGGATCGATATTGGCGTGCCAAAGAGAAATACTTCGGCAAATTAAAGTTGTTGGTAACCAAAGCCAACGTGTTGGTGAAGTATTTTCGTTTGTCCCGAACCAGATACGATGCTTCCGCGGCTATGATCGAGGCTCGCCGTAATCTCCCCTTCGACGATGATCGCCGTAAAGCGGCCTCGGATGCTCACGAGATCGCTAAAGAAGCCGAGTTCAACGCGCGGCTTCAGACGCTGACTTGCGTTGGGGCTCATACGACCAATTTTGATGTCCTTATTTATGAGGAGCGTTTTGATGGTGATGAGTCCGATGGGGATACGCCGACGGATGACGAAGAGATTGAGCTCGGTCAATTACCGTCGTGCTCCTCCTGTAGTAGCTCTTCTTAAATGAGTTTCTTTAGTGTCGATGATCTTCTTGTTGCCTCCGTAATGCGGGAGAGGACTATTTGTGTTATTTCCTTATTCCTGTTTTGTACCTTTCCATTGTCGTATTGCTATTTGATTGATTGGATCTATTTTTCCTTGCTGATTCATTTGTCATTTCGTTATTCCTGTTTTGTACCTTTCCATTGTCGTATCGCTATTTGATTGATTGGATCTATTTTTCCTTACTGATTCATTTGTCATTTCGTTATTCCTGTTTTGTACCTTTCCATTGTCGTATCGCTATTTGATTGATTGGATCGATTTTTCCTTGCTGATTCATTTGTCATTTCGTTATTCCTGTTTTGGATATGCTTCTTGTTGATATTTCACTGTTTAGTTTGATTCTCCTCCATTGTGTTAGCAATTTTGTATTGTATCGCCGCCATAATGTGGATTTGAATTATTTCTTGCATTGTACCTGCATATGAATTTCATAGTATTCCTAGACGTTCCTTTGAAAACACGTCATTTACGGAATTTCATAGTATTCCTAGGCACTTCGGCCATGTTGGGAATTTTCATAGTATTCCTAGACGTTCCTTTGAAAACACGCCATTTACGGAATTTCATAGTATTCCTAGACACTTCGGCCATGTTGGGAATTTTCATAGTATTCCTAGACGTTCCTTTGAAAACACGCCATTTACGGAATTTCATAGTATTCCTAGGCACTTCGGCCATGTTGGGAATTTTCATAGTATTCCTAGACGTTCCTTTGAAAACACGCCATTTACGGAATTTCATAGTATTCCTAGGCACTTCGGCCATGTTGGGAATTTTCAGTGTTCCTAGACGTTCCTTTGAAAACACGCCATTTACGGAATTTCATAGTATTCCTAGGCACTTCGGCCATGTTGGGAATTTTCATAGTATTCCTAGACGTTCCTTTGAAAACACGCCATTTACGGAATTTCATAGTATTTCTAGGCACTTCGGCCATGTTGGGAATTTTCATAGTATTCCTAGACGTTCCTTTGAAAACACGCCATTTACGGAATTTCATAGTATTCCTAGGCACTTCGGCCATGTTGGGAATTTTCATAGTATTCCTAGACGTTCCTTTAAAAACACGCCATTTACGGAATTTCATAGTATTTCTAGGCACTTCGGCCATATTGAGAATTTTCATAGTATTCCTAGACGTTCCTTTGAAAACACGCCATTTACGGAATTTCATAGTATTCCTAGGCACTTCGGCCATGCTGGGAATTTTCATAGTATTCCTAGACGTTCCTTTGAAAACACGCCATTTACGGAATTTCATAGTATTTCTAGGCACTTCGGCCATGCTGGGAATTTTCATAGTATTCCTAGACGTTCCTTTGAAAACACGCCATTTACGGAATTTCATAGTATTTCTAGGCACTTCGGCCATATTGAGAATTTTCATAGTATTCCTAGACGTTCCTTTGAAAACACGCCATTTACTGAATTTCATAGTATTTCTAGGCACTTCGGCCATATTGAGAATTTTCATTGGCCTTCGCTAGACAGCATGATAATATAATTTATTCATTCAAAAATACGAAAGATAATGCCATTAAGTAGGAGGGGTAAGATGGCACCTGTACTCGGAAGATTGCCTATACGTAGTACTTCTTTAGGTTAGCCACATTCCAAGAATTCTTTTCCCCTCGGCTTTGGCGAACAGTACGCTTTTGATTTTGTAAGAGACTGGACTCGTTTGCTTGACGATTTCGTATGGGCCTTCCCAGGTAGGGCTTAGTTTGCCATGTATTTCGTTGCGGGTATAGACCGTCACTCGTCGCAGCACCAGTTCTCCTACCATGAATTCTTTGGATCCTCTTACTCTCTTGTCATAAGTTTGCTTCACGCTTTGTTGGTATTTGGCTAGGGTAAGTGCTGCTATCTCTCGTTTCTCGTCTATCATGTCTAGCTCTTCTCTCATTCTTTGTTCATTGTTTCCTTGCTCGACTAAAGTCGTTCGGAGCGTGGGTAGCCCGATTTCTGTCGGTATGATGGCCTCGACTCCGTATGCCAAGCTAAACGGGGTTTCCTTGGTGCCCGTCTTGGGCGTAGTTCGGCACGACCATAAAACGTTGAGTAGCCGCTCGGGCCATCTCCCCTTTGCTTGTTCAAGGGTGGTCTTGATGCCGTCTAATATTGTTCGGTTTGACACTTCGGCTTGCCCGTTTCCTTGTGGGTATGTCGGCGTCGAATAGAATTTTCGGATACCTAGTTCCTCGTACCATAGCTGTAAATTGGCATCTTTGAACTGGGTTCCGTTATCGGCGACGATAGCGTACGGTATACCGAACCTAGTAATGATGTATTCCCAAATGAATTGTTTGACGTTGCTGGCTTTGATTTCTCGGAGGGGTTTAGCTTCGACCCATTTGGTGAAATAATCCGTCGTGACGATCAGATATTCCACACTCCCAGGTGCTCTTGGGAGTTTACCGACTAAATCGATTGCCCATTGAGCGAACGGCCATGGTGCCGACACCGGGGTCATCATAGATGATGGGAGCCGTGGTATCTTGGCGAATCGTTGGCACTTGTCGCAACGTTGGACGTATGCATCGGCGTCTCGCTTGATATAGGGCCACCAATATCCTTGGGTCACTGCCTTGTTTGCAAGGGATCGCCCTTTGATGTGTGCTCCGCAGGATTCTTCATGGATTTCCTCCAAGACCGGCAGTTGTAGCTCGGTCGGGACGCACAATAGGTGGGGTCCCCGATAACTGGATTTGTATAGTTTATCATCCTCGGATAGCCAGAAGCGAGGAGCTTTCCTTGTAATTTTCAGCGCTTTTATCTTGTCGGCCGGGAGCGTTCCATTTCGCAGATAACGAGTCATGTCCTCCATCCAACCTAGTTCGTACTGTATTGATGTCACTCGGTCTACCCTTTTAATTATGCTCGGGGTTGGCAGTAGTTCCACTGTGATCGATCGGGTGTCAGTCAATGTTAATGTCGAGGCTAGGGTGGCCAAGGCATCGGCATGTGCATTTTCGGTGCGATTGATTCTTATTAACTCGCACTGTTCGAAGGTTACCATCAAACTTTGGACTTTCTCTTGGTAGAGGATCATTCTGTCATCTTTGGCTTGGTACTCGCCAATGACTTGATTGACGATGAGCATGGAGTCTGAGCTTGTGATTAAGTGGGAGCATCCGAGGGACCGGGCAATGAGCATGCCATTTATCATGGCTTCGTATTCTGCCTCATTGTTGGTAGCTCGGAAGCCCAGTTTTATGTTTTTTTCGATGATTGCTCCCTCTCTAGACTTTAGGACGATCCCTGCTCCGGATCCGTCCTTGGTGGCTGATCCGTCGACGTGTATCTGCCAGTGTGATTGTGGGGAGAGTGCCAAAGGCTCATCGTAGCCTTCGGTGAACTCCGCGACGAAATCGGCCAGGACTTGTCCCTTTATGGCATGGCGGGGTACGAATTCGATATGAAATTGGGATAGTTCGACCCCCCCAGGCGGCAACTCGACCGCTAATGTCCGTCCGTCGAAGTGACTCTTTGATATGAAATTTCGTGTATACCCGGACCTGATGAGCTATGAAATAGTGCGGCAACTTCCTGGTGGCGACGACCAATGCCAGACACAGCTTTTCCAATGGTAGGTAACGTGTTTCGGCTTCGACCAGAGTCTTGCTGAAGAAGTAGATCGGGAATTGTTCGCGACCTTCTTCCCTTAGGATAACTGCGCTCACAGCTGTAGTGGAAACTGCTAGGTAGCATGCCAGAACGTCTCCTTTGTTCGGCCTTACTAGCAGTGGCAGTGTCCTTAAGTATTCTTTGAGATTGTTGAATGAAGCCTCACATTCCGGGTCCCAGACGAATTTTCTATCCTTCTTGAGTGATTCAAAAAATGGCCGTCCTTTGTCTGCGGATCGGCTAATGAACCTGCTCAACGCTGCCATCATTCCCGTGAGCTCTTGTACCTGTTTCTTATTCTTAGGCGCTGCTAGGTTCCGTAGAGCCGTTATTTGATCGGGATTAGCCTTTATTCCTCGTCGGCTAACCATATGCCCCAAGAATTTCCCTTTGCTGATGCCAAATGCACACTTGCTTGCGTTGAGCTTTAGTTTGTGCTCGCCCAATGTTTGGAAGACGTCTTTAATGTCTTGGAGGTGGGATGTGGCCTTTTCGCTCTTGACGACCATGTCGTCTATGTATACCTCCATCGTCTTCCCTATATGATCTCGACATACCCTTGTTATTATCCTTTGGTATGTTGCTCCTGCATTGCGTAGGCCGAACGGCATTACCGTATAGCAATAATTTCCCAAAGGCGATATAAACAAAGTCTTTTCTTGATCTTCGCGGGCGAGGGGAATTTGATGGTATCCTGAGTACGCATCAAGGAAGGTCATCCGTTCTGCTCCCGCAGTTGCGTCAACCAGTTGATCGATCCTTGGAAGGGGAAAGTGGTCCCTCGGGCAGGCTTTGTTGAGATTGGTGAAGTCTATACAGACTCTCTCCTTCCCGTTTTTCTTAGGGACGACGACCGGGTTGGACAACCATTTTGGATAGTAAACCTCCCTTATGGCTCCAGCCTCCAATAGCTTTTGTACTTCAGCAATTATAGCTGCTCTGTGCTGTACAGACACTTTCCTGCTCCTCTGTGCTATCGGCTTGTACTCGGCGTTTACACTTAGGTGGTGGCATGCTGTATTGGGGTCTAGGCCCGGCATGTCTTTAGGACTCCAGGCGAATTTATCAATGTTGTTGAGAAGGAATGCTTTCAACTCCTCGGATTCCTGTTTTGGAAGGTTATCGCCGAGGAGGAAGTAATGCTCCTCGTCCATATCAGGAATATACACCTTCCTAAGTGTCTCTCCTACTTGTTCTTCGACAACCCTTTCGGTTTTGGATATTTGGTTGATCAGCTTCTTCATGCTGGTGGGTTGTTCCACCATGCTTCGTTGTTTTTGGAGAGTCGCGGTGATGTCTTCGCAGCGTCTTGAATCTTCTTGACATCCTCTGGCTGTCTCGATCTCTCCCCTATCATTTGGGTATTTGACCTTTTGGTGATAGGTCGAGGGTATGGCCTTCATGGCATGTAACCAAGGTCGGCCTAATATTGCGTTGTGACCGGAGTGGTCGTTGACCACTAAGAACTCCACGGGAACCGACACGGACCCGGTTGTGACACTGAGGACGATCTTACCCAACGGTTTAGTCGTTTCGGAGATGAATCCGATCAGTGTGACATCGGTAGGCTGTAGATCTTGCAGCTTGAGTTCCATCTTGTCGAAGAGCTCGCTGTACATGATATCACAAGAGGCTCCTTGGTCGACAAGTACCCTGCTGACCGTGTCTAGGCCGATTTGAACACGGAGGTTGATGGCGTCTCCGTGGGGGTAAATCACCCCTTCTTCGTCAAGATCCGAGAACGAAATGGGCGGATGTCGTCGTGGTGTGCATTGTCGTTTAGAGGCCGACGCCTGTGATGTCTTGGCTACTTGGCCAAAGTGGGCCAACTGCCGTTGTCGCGATCGTTCCCCGCCTGGGCCCTTGGGTTGTGACATATGAACGACGTTGATCGTTTTACCCTGCCGGTTGTCGGATCCCTCGATGGCCAGTTGTTTGCCTTTATTCCCAGCTCCTTTGATGTACTTGGTTAGGTATCCTGCATCGCCCCACTGGTTCATTCTCCATCGCAGGTTACGGCAATGCTCAGTGAGATGGCCGTGATCCTCGTGATATGCGCAGAAGAGCTTGGAATCTCTCTGATTGGGGGGAGAGATGATCGGTTGTGGTCGGGAATACCAACTTTCCCTGCATATATCCTTGAGTATATCTTCAGCAGATAGGTTGAAAGTGTATCGCAGCTCGACCGGTCCGAAAGTGTTTCGGTGTTCCCTCTCTTGGGGCCGACCTTGTTGAAACGGCTTGGGTGGTATCGGGTAGGTGAGCTGGAGCGGTTTATGTTCATTGGTCGGTGTTGGGTATGCGATCTGGAGCGGTTTGGGCTCTAGTGCTCGTGGTCGCTCTACCCTGCTATGGACCTCGGGATCTTTGCCCTTTCTGGTCGGTTGGAATGCTTCTCCCTGGTTATTCCTAACTCTTTTGCGACCCACCTGTGCCTCGCGGACCGACTCTCTTCTTGGTAGAGTTCGGTTGAGGAGACGCAGTTCGTCGTTTTTATCAGTGAGGTGGGTACAATAGGCTAGCAGGGAATCAGTGGTCGGGAAGTTTTTGCCTATGAACTTCCTTCTCGCCCAATAGCCATTAGGGATGGAGTTGATAAAGTTCTGTATGGCTATATTATTGGCATATCGTGGAATCTGGTTTGCTACGTCGATAAAACGTATGCAGTAATCATTGAGCCTTTCATTTGGCATCATCGTCATTTTAAGAAGGGTTTCGATGCTAACCTTCTTTTTTCGATGAGCAGCGTATCGGGTGGAGTATGCTCTCAGCAGTTCTGCCCAGTCTCTAATGGAGCCCCGTGGTAAGTTGTGATACCATGATGAAGCCTCTTGTCCCAAGCTGTTTTTAAAAAATTTGCACATCAGTGCATGGTCGTCACTCCACAGTTCCATCTTCGTCTTGTAGTGCCTCAGATGGTCGATAGGGCAACTCTTTCCATCATAGAGCCTGAATTCGGGGATGACGAACCCCATAGGATTGCGGTACCGCGTGATCTGTTTGGTACATGGGGTTTCTTGGCATACGTTCCAAGCCTGTTGGAACGCGTCATCCGTGACTTGGTAGGGGGGAGGGTATTCTCCCTGATGCGGTGGTGGGCCATATCCTTCCCCGATCCTGTATTCGGGATATCTACCGTCCTTCGTGTTTGTGTGGACACGTTCCATATGAGTGTTCGGATGGACGAGAGTTATTGGAACATTGCCCCCTTGGTGGGGCACTCTTGTATTGGGTCGCCGACCCGCTGCCTCCAGGGCGGCCCTGTAGGCAGAGTCTTCCACTTCATGGCGTGGGTCTTTGTCGGGTTGGATAACTGGCAATACGATGCCGGCCGCTGTCATGGCCGTCATGCATGCCGCCAGCTGAGCTTGTAGCTGGGCGTAGTTCCTTTCATCGGCTAACGGAACAACGTGTTGTACCTCCACCGTGGGTGGTGTAATCATCCTCGGAGGATTAATTGGTAGTCGGGGCAACTGTCCGAGTACATGATCCTCGGGCATGCCAAACTGATGAGCTTCGTCTGTTTGTAAACGAGCACCGGAGTTGACCGAGGCTGTAGGCAAAGGGACTCTTGAGCTCGGCCCTGCCTGGGACCCGGGTAAGCATCTTCGTGCATGCCTTAATACAGGCACGTCTTGTTCGTCCTCCGAGGACGAAGGGTGTTCTTCGACAATCCCTTCAATGAAATGTTGGGGTGGTTCGACCGGTTGTTCTTGGTTGACGTAGGAGGTTGTTGGTTGGTTTCCGGATTGGATAGCTTCATATCTGTCGCGGATGGCGAGTAGATCGTCGAGTTCTTGTTGGCTAATTTGCGCGTTTTGGTTATTGGTTTCTATTATCTCGGGATGGGTTTCCTCTACATTGGTCACCATTGTCGCTCGTCTGGCAGAGTATTGGTATTCGAATTCTAAACTAGTTGGGAACTAGATGATTCCCGGAGACGGCGCCATTTGATAAAGCCATAACTTTGGTCGGTCGAGTTAGGCTTTTCAACAATAATATAATAGTAAATCAACTGTAAATAATGACACTTCCTGCTCTTTATTATTGCTCGGATTGTTATCCTTATTCGGAATATTACACTTGCTCGGATTAGTATCTCTATTTTACAATGGTGCTCGATTTGACTATTTAATCTCTCTTCTTGGTCTTTCTCCTCTTTTATTCGATGCTCGGCTTTATCTCTGCTCGGTTTATTTCTTGGCGTGATATGCTTTGACTAGCTTCTCTCTTTTCTCAACTTCTCTCTATATTTTTTGGATAGATTTCCCGGTCCTTTTCTAGGAGGGGTAGTTGACTATTTATAGGCAACTATGCCTTCTAGGATGTTGACAAATGTCTTCATCTCAGGGGTTTTTCAGACATGGGTCCCCATTTGATTGGGCTTGGGCTTTTGATAGTAATACCTTATTTCCTATAAAAAGCATGGGATGACCCATTTAAGCGTTGGATACCCATTTATAAAGTGGGTTGATTATTACCCGAATAGAATATTCGGGTCTAATTTTTATGTTCTATCAAACAGTATGTAAGAATGTGGGTTCATGAAGTATTAAGTTTACGTTCTTTTGTTTCTAAACAAATTGAACATACAAAAAATATACCGATTGTTAAGTAAACTAGCCGATCATTATGCAAGACTATATTATGCTTCGTATATGTCGATTCGCTAGATTCATCATAAATCATCAATATTCAGGGTCGGTCTAAGCACTCTTGGCACCCTAGAATCTAGATCGATCAAACGGAAATATCTCATTCATGTTTGATATAGTCAAAAAATAATGACAATACAAATATTTTTTTTTATTTTATTGACAATATACATTATAGAAAACTTTATTTCAACTATTTTGCTACATTTGTTCCAAGGTACAAACAATACCAAAAAGATGTCCAATTTCCTACATGAATTGTGACAGTTTTTTTTATTACGAGTTTATTAGCTAGATTTTTTGTGACGAGTTTATGACATGATATTCAATTTGTGACATGTTTTCGAATTAGTAATAGGTTTGTGACAAACTTACATTCTCACAAAATCAATATTATTTTGCATTTTGTAACGAAACTTTAAGATATAAAACTAAGATCTAAAAAAGGGAAAGGGAATAAAAAAAGAAGAAGAGGAGTATCTTTTTGTATGGAAATGACCTAATTTGGAGCAACAGAAAATGGAAATTATTCACTTCATCATCCTTATCGGGGGAAGTGGGGACATAAAGAAGGAATCGGTTCGCCGAATATTCATTAATTGTGTAATATATTACAGATGACTTATATAGTTTAATACAATTTCTACTTGCCCTCTTTAGTTCAATCAGTATTGAACCCCTTGTTTCACAAAATCATTTAGAATTGGTCATAATACTTAAAGATGAATAAATGAATGAGAATTAACTTGTACTATACGTTTAAAATTCGAAAAATGCTGAAATTAAAATAACCAGTTACTTCACTTATTTAAACAAACTGAAAAGAAAATAAACTAACAAATTCTGGTTTTACACAAATTATTTTTCTCAATAATCAATTCTAAAGGTAAAACATTCTCTTATGAGTTATGAGTCATGACCAAGATTACACACCTCAACAAATTACCAAATATTTCACAGATTAGTACTTACATCAGTACTAATGTAGCTCTAGTGCTTAAATAAATTATAACCTTTTTAAATACCAATTTATAAAAGTGTAACAATTTCAAATGAACTAGGGTCAGGTTGGTAACAGATTTTTTAGTCCAAAATCAGATTTAAAAATCTGTTTTAAAAATCCAATCCACTCAAAATGTGGATTTTAAAAATGTGGATTTTTTTAGCCTTTTAAGCCTAAAAATATGATTTTTAGAAGCTAAATAATCCGACTGTCCAAACACCAACATATTTTTTAAATTAAAAAATCTAAAAATCACTTAAAAATATTTGTTGTCAAATGGACCTTCAATGCAATTTAAACAATGTATATGACTATATGTATAACTAGAAAGTTGTACAAATAACACCAAATTTACGAAAAAAACTGGGAATGTTAATTAATAATGAAGGGATAATGAGAGGACTAAGAGAGTAAAAAGTAAAAACAACCTAAATTTGTTGAATTATTTGTTACTTAAAATCAAACTTAACCTCTTTTGTGTATGCGACGTCCCGACCTCGACCACCTTGTCCTCTTCATATCTCTCTCTTTCTCTCTCTAAATTATTTTGTACTCTTTTGATAAAATAAATACTTACTAGTTGTTACAAAAAAGAAAAGAAAAAAGGGGGTTTATTCCATTTGGTGATTCTAATTAGATTCCTTTGTTCTACGGATCCCTCTATGCCAAGACAACACCTTTTCTGAATTTAATAAAATACCCTTTTGGTTTAAAATTTGGAAATTGTGTGTGTGTTTTTTAGAGAGAAAAATGGTTGGGATTAATAATAATAATAATAATAATAATAAGCATAGTTTTGAAGATTACTTAAAGGGTCTTGAAGAGGAGAAAGAGAAGATTTTAGTGTTTAAAAGAGAGCTTCCTCTTTGCTTACAACTTGTTAATCAAGGTATATATATACATATTTTTTATTTTACTTTTGTAATTTTATCACTTTGGACTTTCTTTGGCTGAATCTATGAGTTTCAGCTTATCTGGGTCTTGAAATGTTTAAGTTATAACTTTTAAGCCTTTTTTTGTGTGTAAGCAAGCTTATTCTCAAAATTTTGAAGAATTTTCTTGTTTTAAACATATTTGTTTTGGGTTATTTAGAAAAAAGATCATGATTTGATAGAAAGTTGCTTATGGTTGCACAAAAGAGATAAGAATAATGCATTTCTAATTTTACCAATCAAGTCCAATCTAAGCTATATACATTAAAGATAATAACATTATTTTATTTTTATGTTATCCTTTTTTTCTGCAGCTATTGAAGCATGCAAACAACAAATATGTAGTACAAATACAACAGAGAATTATCATGGAGAATGTGGTGATGAGGAGCAAATTATATCAAGCAAATTAGGACCTATAGTTGGAGAATATTTTCCTATTAGCAGGACTGTATCTGATGAAGAGCTATCACAATATCCTCATCAGCAGAACAATACTAGACAGAATGATAAATTAGCTAATAAGAAATCTGATTGGCTCAAATCTGTTCAGCTATGGAACCAATGCCCAGATTCACCCTCCAAAGACAAAGAGGTACTATATAGAAGATGTTTTTTTATTTTTTTTGCAGATTTCAAAGTCAGGTTATATATTTCTTTTTAAATAAATGCAGTGGTTTTGTTGGTCTGTTTAAAGCCGATATTTATTGATTTTTCGCGCGGAAATCTGAATGTTTGAGGGTGGATGAACCATATTTTTTCAAGTTGAAAACCTTGGATCATTTAGTAGTATGTACTAAAGTGGTAGCAAACGGAGCTCTCTATGAAAAATGTTGAACCTGATAAATTTGAAACCTTGGATCGACAATATCTAATTGTTCCAAGATTTGATTATCTGTTTTTGTAGAACTTTATTTGATCGAATGGGAGTAAAATAAAATAAAATTGTACAATAGTCTTCGAACAAACTGATGTGTATAACCATCGCAATATAATTCTCACTTTTGGTTTGATTTACATTAAAAAAATAAAATCATGCGAGTATTTAGTATTAATCAACATTTTTTAAGCTGATAATATCCACTACAAGAAAAAATTCATTTACCATTATAATTTTTTTCCAGTTATATTGCTATAGTGGTTGTGGCTAAATTTTAGCAACGGTTTAGCAACAAATAGAAACATAATTTGTCGCTAAACTCTTGCTAAAATTTAGCCACAACCAGTTTAGCAACATAACCGAAAATTAATTATGATGCTAAATAAACTTTTTCTTGTAGTGATCGGAATACTGTTTACTTATTTTACTTATATGAGCGTTAAACTATCTTGACAGGATTCGCCGAAAAGAGTATCACTTTTGGAGGTGAATGTAGATCGTGGTAC
This sequence comes from Primula veris, assembly GCA_963682055.1. Taxonomy (NCBI): domain Eukaryota; kingdom Viridiplantae; phylum Streptophyta; class Magnoliopsida; order Ericales; family Primulaceae; genus Primula; species Primula veris. Next base: position 15,195,053 of record OY821749.1, read on the forward strand.
TAGCAGTGGTGCATTTCAACCTTTTAAAAAAGATGACAGAGAAAATTCCGTTCAGAAACTGACCAAATCGTTTCCTTCGGTCCCAGTAGAGGCTTCGAGCTCAAGTGAAGAAATGTGTGGAAACAATAAAGAGATAGATGGAAATAGTAAAAAGGAAGAGAAAGAATCGAAGGGTAAGTCGAGGCGGAGTTGGTCAGGGGAGCTGCACAGACAGTTCTTACATGCTCTTCAACAACTTGGCGGCTCTCATGGTAATTAATAATAAATTATAATTTTCCAAAATTGACTGGCTGAATTTTGCATGATTTTATGTTTAATCAAATGTAATTGAACTTGAACAGTAGCGACACCGAAACAAATTAGGGAGATAATGAAGGTGGACGGGCTCACAAATGATGAAGTCAAGAGCCATTTACAGGTTGGTACAGGAGCATGTTTTAATGGCTTGTTTGGTCTCTCAACTTTAAATTCAATTTTATTGCTTTTAGGTTGTTCAAAAGTTTATTGTCGGTTTGAAAAATTGAGATCTTTCTTTTAACTCAAGAGCTAGAGGGTTTAAGACTTTAAGATTAAAGCCTTTTCTTCTCAATCTTAAATAAGCTATTTACCAACCCCAATGTTTCTCTGGATTGAGCTTAATAGCTTGATTAATTCTTGGTTTATAAGGGCAGCCTATGATTTAGTACTGGAACTACTGGTGACATACCGGGGGACAATTTTTACAATATAATTAGTTAAAAATATTTATATATTAGCACTTTGAAACCAAAGTATTACTGAAAAAACATGATGCATATACTTGCGCCCCCTTATGAACCAAATCGGTTCCACCACTGTATATAGATTGTTTTGCAATGAGCCCCTAAACTTGACCTAAAACTCCTTTGGAAGACCTGTAATCTTTATAGAGTCCCTTTACATGTAGTGTATTCCCACTAGTTATTAAAAATGTTTAAAGTAATTTTGAGTTGATCTCGTTGCTCATCATCATCTAGAACGGAACGAAGATATCATTGTAATCTGCATGTCTTGGTAAAAATGTTCATAATTAAGCAATCAGCACTTAATTTTGTGCTTTACGCAGATATTAGTACGACCTAATTTTTATTTTTTTAATAGAAATACCGTTTGCACGAAAGAAGGCCAACTGCTTTGCTAAATAATAATAGCCTGACGCAATCGCCTCAATTTGTGGTGGTAGGAGGGTTGTGGGTCCCACCACCAGAATACACCACAGTGGAAAGAACCCCGTCATCAGAAGAAGCTTCCAAAACCGCAAATAGAGTTTATGCACCGGTGGCTTTACCACCATCTCATCATTGCTCCGTTCAAAAACCATGGTATCACAATGACATCGTCAATTCTGGCTCTCCTGCTAATTCCTCGACAACACGTGCTACTACCACAACATGATCGATCTACTTAGTCTTTTCATTTGTGTGTGAGACTGTGAGCTACGTTTAGACTTTTCAAAATTTAAACTATAGTTACTTGAATTTTATGATATATGAAAATATTAAATGACACCTTTATATCAAAATACATCCAAGGGTTCCATTTAGTTGCTCCTTGTGGATTTTGAGGGGTAAAAATAGGAAATCACAGCGTCTTAGTTTTTGGTCACTTTATACTGATGTGCATTTTGTAACATGGGCGGATTCTAGACTTTGACTGTTACAAAGCAGTAAGGGTTGAATTACTCGCACATGTTTTTCACAATTTATTTAGAAATTAACTATTTATTTTGTTGTGTTTTTAATTTCCCCATTTTTTGCTAATGTGATGGTTCTTAGCCAATCTTAGGCTTATACCATTGACCTTCTATAAAAAAATGTAACCATGATGTGAATCCTATCGTGAACTTATTATCTGCGTACAGTACAAGTTTTCGTTGGTACGTACTAAGAGCCAAACGATATGCTACTCATATCCAAAAAAAAATTATTTTCAAAAACTTTCTCCTAGTGATTTTTACATGTCCACAATCATAAAATTAAAATCCGTTGATAATGTTGTATGTAAAATGAGAGTCAGCGAGTCATTGGAGAATTCTCCAACTTTTTTTTATCTTTCCCATATACTATTTAGGTAATTAAAAGAATATTTGGAATGTGTTGGGTACAAAATGAGCAACAAACCCCAGTAGTGCATTAGTTGTAGGTGTGTAATTACTTACTTTGAAACCTAAAATAATTTCAGTTTCTGCATCTTTGCGTAGTTGCACACAAATGCAAGATAAGAAGATTTCATTCCACCGGACAAAGATGTATGATTTCACTACAAGTCTACAAATGAATGAGTTCAACCATAAAACTCCAAAACACCAAAATTATGATAATAATATCAACCATTTCAAATTATCAAGGATAATTCCCATAAATATTCTAAGAATATCCTTATGTATCTGTGACCTGGCACCAAAATGGCTCCCCTACAAAACCTAGCTACATTGATTACCAAAATGGTTCCGCTACAAAATTGTTGGGAGCGGGCGTCAGCCCAAGATGCCGCAGTTGAGACCGATCGACTCGTGACTTATTTATTTAACATTTGTCTTCTTTGGACTAATTTGTTATATTTTATATTTTGTTATTTACTTATATTAGTACTTAAAGTGAATAGGATCTTCGGGTGTTTTCTATTCACGCAATTGGTCCCTCTCTTGTTTACGAGTAGAGTTAGCCACCAAATAATTATTCATTCATTAATATATTTTCAAGAGGTCAAGTTCTCTCTCTATTATTTGTGGCTTTTGATGCTTAGGAGAACGAATTTTGATCAACTAACGTAGGAAGTTGTCCGAGATTTTGTAGTTTGCACCGTACTTGAGCAAGCTATGGTGGATTAGTGCATCAAAAATCTAATACATAAGTCAACACTTTTTTTTAGTATTTCCATGAACAATGTGATTTTTTCTCTACTCTCCCTCTGCAAGGGCGGATCCAGCCATTGTATACAGCCGGGACACAACTAATACACAAGTCAACAATATTTTCGTTAGCTAGAAATGAGTTTAACATTTTAACTTTCAAGGAAATAGCCTTAATAATATCGAACATTTTTGTGACATAGGCAATAAATTTATCGTTTAGAATTCTTTTTCACTAAATACGCCATTAATTGAAGATTTGAAGGAACCAAAATAAAATTATGCTAAAGATTTTAATAAGAATTTTGGTTTAGGTAAAAAATGGTTAATGAAAAATGAAATAATAGGATAATTTAATAATTGATCATTTTTTTATATGTAAATGGAAGAGACAAGATTATTTCGTATTTTAACATCACATAACTAGCAACTTTGATGGTTAGAAAAGGAGACATTTTAAGAAAATCTAGTAATAAAAAATAAAATATATAGTTATGTATGTGATTTATCATTTTATTATCTATACGATCGAAAAGTAAATATATATTGGGGTAAAAATTCACGATTTAAATGACAAAAAAATTAAACTTAACAAATAATGTTAATTTGGCATAAAACAAGTGTAATTGTGTGAAGAACACAAATGATTTAAAAGGTTTAAAAAAATGTTTATGCCAAGACTCCAAACTCAAGTCACAAGCAAGGGAGGTAGATGTTTTAACCATGTGGATTACAACTACATTTGTGAAATGTTTGACTATATATATATATATATATATATATATAAATAAAAATCCAGAGGGGCAATTGCCCCCTCTCGTCCTTATTTGGATCCGCCTGCGTTTCTCTGTAATGTTCGTGAACAAAAGGAAACAAAAGTAGTAGCACTCAACTTTTATTTTATTTTACAAAAAGTTATTTTATGTACTAAGTCAAAATCACCAAATTTGGATCACGTTAGGTGTTATTACTTGTGCTAGCTTTCAAATTTGAGTCACCAGCTTGGCAAAGATGATTAACTTAAAAATGATCTACTTTTAGAAGAAAAGAATGTTATCACTTAAGCAAATGAGACAAATTCTACCGTGTAACTAACTTTATTTCAACAACCATATATACATACTAGCTATGACTTTATTTTTGCATTGTTTATGGAGTAAATTGCACAAGAATATTCGAGGCATCCAAGGTATATATGAATTACATAAATGTGAATCCAAGTCATCATCTAATTGGTCAAGTATATTCTCTATTTCTTTATCTTATCTTTTACCTAAGAGCCATCCACCGATCCTACGAATCTCCTTTTGCATCCGAAGATTCTATAGCATTTTTAATTTTTAATTTTTAATAAATTTTGAAAATGACATCTATTATACTCCATATTTGTTCTGTTAAAAAATAAAATACGTGTAAAGACTTGCAGAAACTGTAAATCTATCTTACCATTTCCTGTTGTCTACATTACTATGTGTAACATTTTTTTACTGCATTCTACATTATTAATTTACTAAATAGTACTCTACTGTAGTAAAAAAGAAAATTATTTTTTGCTCTATGTTGTAAAAGAAGGTCACCCACTAAGTTTGTAAAAACTTGGATCAATTTGTTACCATTTTGTGAAAAAAAGGAGAAGATAAACATTCAACATGAAGATAGCAAAAGTGGCCCTTAGATTCATCAAAGGCCAGATGACTTTTGAAATTTCTTAAAGCTACACAACATTGTTCTCAATCTAAGTAATGGCTTCTAGTAAATATATCGTGTCCCTCTAGTGTCTGGTTTATAATATACTACTCCATAGTTATCGTTTCAAGGTCCAAGGTTAATTATACTAGTTGTTGACTTACAAAATTCATAAATTAGAACGACTTAGCACTTTAAAAGTCTTTGATTTATTCTGAATTCTTAACGACTGAATAATATCATATGATAATATCCTGGAATAAATTCTCGACATAACAATATTCTGAATATTGACTATAATAAAGTCCCCAAATTGAATAGAATCAATGACTTAGATTAGTCCAGGTGGTTGATAACCTAACATATCACGATTATCAACAGAATTCATATGTTTCGCCTGCAAATAAAAGGGTTATTGATTATTAAAAAAAACTCGAAAAGGTCATTTTCACATAAAAATCGTGCACATATTTAAAGTCGGGACATTATCTTTGAATACGTACACATACAAGATAGAATTATAGAAGAGTCGTACCTTTTATTTTCTTGATAAGAGTTAAAAAAAAGTCTTCGCGTTGGGTCTGTAACCCTATGAAGTTTGATCTAAGACAACTTGTAATGGACTCGTGCAAGCAGAGGTTACTCAAAATTTTCTGTGTACAATACCAGTGTTGTTTTCTTTAATATATATTAAGGGATGTTGCTAATCCGTTTCGTCCTACGTCCTTTCGCTACTTTGTTTAGATAAGAATTTGTGTAATTGAAATTTGAAACATTTTAATCGAAACTGTTAACTATTATTGCAGTTCATTTTATAACATGTATCTTAGAAATTCATAATAATCTCATTAATGTATTTAGAGTCCTAATAAAATAAAGATACTTACATTGTGCCATCGATGATTACATTTGATTTGGGAAAATAAGAATTGTTTCTCTATTTTAGTCTACTCTTAATTTAAGCACTAATAATGACTACTTTTTGTGATACAAAAGCAAGAATAATCATACACATAACATTTCTCTATATATACGCTCATTGTGAGAGGAGTACGGAGAAAAGGGCAAGGACGTACAAGTTCAGTATTGTCTCTTTTATCATCCAATTTATACTATAATTATATGTCGATCAACGTATTAATGAATTTTTTTATTTCACAATGTGAGTATCAAATCATATACTTCATAAACATTACACAATAATATTTCACATGGACACAGATCTTACAAAAACAATCCACAACGTAAAACAAGAATTGTACTTTGAAATATCGTTCGAAAATGTCCAAATCCGGTTGTCATCAACAGAAGAATGTTGGCAGGGAGAAGAGAGCCTACGATTTCTACAGGAAGGGTGCCAAAGTTACACTAAAACAATCTCAAAAGGGGGGAAACCAGAAAATTATAAGGGATGTCATCAATTCACTATTTTCAACAAACTATAGTCGAAATGCATGATAAAGGATGTAAACTTTAGGAGTATGGCATTGTCGTGGCCGGTCACCACATAGATTCACCTCAAAGTTGTAAAGTAGCACTGGTCGACGATAGTTGGTACTGTCATTTGACGATGATCGCTATCTTTTTTACATACACTTCGCGAGTTTTGAACTGATTTTACTTGAGTAGTCCCCATTTGATGATGTTACGTTGTTGGCAACTGATTCTGTAAATTTGCTTGTCAAAAAATGGCATGTCTGGGCCGGGATGTAAATTTACAAAACTTTGTATGGATGATCTTATATTATGCTCGTAAATTAATATTCGGTTCATGCTTAGTTTATTAAAACATATCCAAAAATGAACTAAATGATATTTTGATAAAATCATTGTTCAGCTTGGTATGATATTGTCTCATGATATTGATAACCAAAATATAATATAGAAATGATTACGCCGTTTTAAATTTTCACAAGTCATACCGACTAATTACTGAGAGTAAATGGAGTTATGTTTGGGCCGAATTATGTCTCATGAGTGTTTACAAGAATGACACTCCCCAATAAATAGAATTGCTTCGCTTTAAAATACGTGCAAATGCTTTCAGCCATTTTTCTTTTTCTTTTGCAATAGCTATGTTGAGTCATATGATTACTATCACATTGCTAGTTTGGATGATAACTGCTTAGTGTGTACCTTTTTCCCCTCGTCAAAGTAGACTTATCTTCTTATTATCAGCTTGAAAACAAAATCACAACAAAGGTTAATTTAATTGTTTAGCCTAATGAAAAAAGTCTTCAAGTTGGCAACTTTGAACACTACTAGTCTACTACATCCAACTGTACTTATTTTAGAATTTAGATCAGAGAAGAAGAGAATACTGAGATGAAAAAGTTTGAACGGAATTTTACCAAAAACAACAATAACAACAAGAGTGAGCCTGCAAATATCAAGATTATCTCACAACTCCCAATAATTTACACCTTATAATGTGGCAATGTATTAAAATGCTAAATCATCACTGAAGCGTTTTTAGGAGAGTTTTGCCGAATCGTAATTTCCAATGCTAAAAGTGTAAGGTTTACTAGAAAAACGCAAATACATATACATGTTCAACAATTATTAAGTACATGAAAATAAATGGTCCAAAAAATTATGAATAACTAATATTAGCATAGTTTAATCAAGGGCATGTCTAATATAGCAACGGACAGTCGAGTTGTTCTTGCGTTTGTACCAATTTATGAGACTATACATGTTTTTGTGATAATTTTTTTTTTCTTACATAAATCTTAAGCTTTTTGAATTTTAAAGCATATTTTTTACGTATTGACGCGTGAAAATGCTGCTTTTTGAATTTTTCGAGCTTTAGACTAAAGTTGAGAATTATTATTTAGATTTTGAGCTTTTCGAGTATTAACGCATTTTGAAGCGAGTTTTTAATACATTGTAATGTGCTATACAAGAGTTTTAGTAATTTAACATGCCTAGCGTAGTAAGAAAAAAATTCTGTTTTGTTAAGGTTAAATATTTTCAACCTTTTCCCCACAATTTCATCCCATACTTCTATGCGTAATTTTGTAAATTAGGGTTCTTGAAATCGGGACTAAAAGCTTCCGGCTGTTGAATACACTCGTGTGCAAGAAGAGTTTTGACGTACAGTAGCTAAACCATAGACTTAAATCAGAGAAGGTAGGGTTGTGATCAGTTTAGGCTCCATTTTATTTGAGTTGGAAAACTGGATTGTACAGATACAAAGGGTCACAAACTCTGTTTTCTGGTAATATAATTTTTCCAGAACAGGTTGAAGAAATTGAAAGGAAAAAAAAGGGAGTAAAAAATTGGTACGTGTTTCCACAAAACGGGTTCTAACAAGCGCATGCACGAGGTTACAATTGCTGTATATAATCCCGTAAATACGTGGTTGAATCAGAGAAACGGTAAAACTACTTCAAATTTTTGTTTACCTTTTACGAGTTTGCTAAGTTACTAACTAGTCTAGTTTTTGGTATGATTTTTTTGCTTGTAATGAATCTTATGATCACCCAAGCCGACTGAGAAAAAAGTTGGTTTAGCATTGGAGAATTGTCAAAAGTTACTGACTCGCATGAACAAATCCATGATTAAACCTATTTCATAACTACTTTACTGGAATTTTAGCGATCAAAGTTCCTAGAGCTAACATGATTAACTATCCTTATAATCAATTAGTTCACTTAGGGTCGTCAATCCTAAATACTAATTTCGGTCAGAATATGAAATAACCATATTGTGGGTAAGAAAGCGTCATCAATTCTCACGTTCAATCAATTTATAATTCGTTTAGAAAAACTAATAAAATAATAACAATAACAAAGATAAATGAGAAGCAATTTTATAATTAAGATGAAAAAATCATTTTTGATCAAAAGAGAGAGCACACGATCTTCACATCCTCTTCCTATTTCTGCTTTCTGCCATACGGGTGGGCATGTTTCTAACCTTTTGTGTGAACAAATTTCTGGAGCTTCGAAAACCTTTTTGACATATATGTTATACTAGCTTGTGTTTAGAAATGCATTTGACCACATGTTGCGGATTCAGGTGACTCGTGGACCCGGACAGTGGATAACAACGTCGAAATGGATGGATGGGGAAGAAAGAAAACTCATACAAATTCACAATAAATATATATGAGGAATCGAAAAAATTATAGTAGTCAAGCACAAGAGAACACAGTATTTGGTAACAGAGTTTACCAACAATGTAATAGGTCTTCGAGCCGCAGCAGTTGGCCGATAAAAAACAATAGAAAAGAGGATTTAACACGAAAACCAGGATTGGATCACAACAAGCTATAGAGCTTTATTTCTCTCTTCGAGGTTTCACTCTCTCGCTAGACCTGTTCTCTAGATTTATACACATGACCAAATGTATGAACTAAACGTGTTTATTATTTGTAGTACGAGTTCGTTTGTTTATATATAGTTTAGGTTGCATGAGACTAATTTGACGGCTTCAGCTATTTTTTAAGTCAATTGGACGACATTTACAAATCTTAAAACAAAAGGCAAAACATGCACTAAATTAATCAAAAAATTGGTATTACGAAAATTATAACGATAACTGATTATAGTAAACATAAATTTACACAAAAAATCTCATCAAATATCTATATATGTAAATTAGTAACTTCTTAGTTTAGGATTTTAAAAGTGCCACCCAATGCATTAATGTTGCAAGAAACACAACAAACACTGGGGGTCGGCAAAAAACCCGAAAACTTAACCTCAAACCAAACCGCAACAGAATTGTGAGGGTTGGCTTTCTAGAAAACACTGCCCTTACTAATCCTACCTTGAAATATATTATGTTGACTTAGTTCTGGTTCGCAGAGGTAACTCACGGGTTAACCTGCAGACCCAACATGCATCATACATATATAAACTAAAACGACTATATATATATAGATTATAGTGTATACAGTTTTAATATCACGTATGAGGTATGTGTGTGTATATAGATAGGGTTTATACTTTATAGTATATATGTAGCAATAAAGCTATAGCGCCAGATAACTCAGCTAGACTACATACCCGACTGATGACATATCATATGGACCATTCAAAAATTAATTAAGAATATCTTCTCAAACAATATACTTTTTAAGATTTGCCCCCCTCTTATCTTTCAAAACATTTTCACCTTATTCTTTTAAAAGGTCCAACCAAATAAGCTAATGTTATCGTAACTATAACCAAATAAACTTTATTGTACAATTAGGTTCAAAGCCATTATGCTAATATAGAGCTGCATGTCCATTATACACATCCCAAGCATGGTCATTAATTGCTGAAAAAGTGCAAACCAAACAAGCCCTACAAGGGAAAACCAAATGAAAAACACTATACAAACATGTAAAATTGATAAAAGGGTGATCATCGTTTAACTACATAATCAAACTACCGTATTTTGATCCATGGATATGCACATGAAGAATTTTAATTAATTATCTCCGAAAATCAAGAAGAATGAATATATAATCAGATAGTTCATCGTGGATGTGATTATTCTATATGGGTTTTGGTGCTATTAATTTGAGGCTAGAGTGATTATATTTTGGGGGGCTTTGAAAATGTTTTGAAAGAGAGAGGGGCAAATCTTCAACATATATTGTTTGAGATATATTCGGTGAGTTGTCTGCCTCTGTAACTTTATTGTATACGGTAGTGTAAACAAACATTTGATTTCGATTATGGTACTCGACAATTGATTTTGATTAATCGTTACATAGTAAAACTTATGATTTTGATTAGGTTGATGTTCACATTTTGTCTTTTTATGGATTAAAACTTACAATGTTATTGCAACTCAAAAAAAAACATAATTAAAACTTATTTTATCTGGTGGGATGACTTGTACAATCATACTCATACAAACACTATTGATGACTATTGATGTAATCTTTCATATATATCATAGAAACAGTGAATTGAATGAAAACAAAAGTTTAAACATAATTTTAATACAAGTTACTACTATATTAATTAGTATGATCTAATTATCACATGCTTCATTTGATATTTTTTGTGAATAACTTGTTATCTTAGGCCTATGTAAGTCTAAATATATGATTAATTTAGTATAAATATTCATAACCAAAAAGACAGCTACAAATTAAGAAAAACTAAATAAGTGATAATTCTATTAAAAAAAAGCCTGCATATAACTCACACACTTCATATGCTAATAAAATACATATTTATTCCTCCAAATATACATAAAATTTTATAATTTGATAAATCAAAATATACATATACAACATAATAAAAACTCAAATAAAAATATACTAGAACTCTACTTGAGCCTACCCTAAATTTAAATATTAATTAAAAATAAAAAAAATTCTTAAATGTAAAAACTCAACCCACTAAAAACTCAAATAAAAATATACCTAACTTAAATTTAAATATTAATTAAAAATAAAAAAAATTGCTAAATCTAGTATTAATAACAATCAAAATACTCGATGAGTTGGATATGCCATGTAATGTTGGTTTATTTTTTGGGTAGAAAAAATGCGTGAGCAACAACATTTTATTAAAGTTTATTATATGTTTGCAAATGTTTACTTTCGAAATGTAGTTTGTTTGGTTTGCATTTTTTAATTATCAATTTTAAGGAAGATTATGGGAAATTTGTGCCAATTGTGTTGGTCATAATTTTAAGGGGGAATTCCCTATATGACCTATTTCATAGCAACTTATATTCCTTCTGTATACTACATTCTCTCTAATTACCACTTTTTAATTACCAAAACGTCATTATCTAATACAAAACATAATATACATATTTTCTCTCTCCAAAACCGAAAAAAATTAGTTTTTCATTAGAATAAAATTTTACAAAACCGAAAAAATCATAAAAATGAAAAAATTTATAAAAAAATAAAAAATCACAAAAAAATGTATTTTTATAAAATTAGTATCCTTGTCCCTCTCCTGCCCTGTTCTCGGTATATCCTCCGCAGTTCGGGTTTGTTCCGAAGGCATGTCCCGTCTGATTGCCCTGAAGGCCGAATGTTGGTAGGGTTGCTCTTAGGAGGTGTTCCCCTTGCTGGGGTCTCCTTGTTTCCTGTTGTCGACCTGTCACTTCCATGGCGGCCCTATAAGTGGAATCTTCTACCTGTTCATTTCTTTGTTCCTTCTGCGTATTGGTTGCATGTCTCGTCGGTATTCTGATCCTTGCTGCTGCCATGGCAGACATGCATGCTGTCAGCTGAGTTTGAATCTGAGCATGGTAGCTTTCATCGATCCTTTTCAGTACAACCGCGTTCCCCTCTTGAGGAATTATAGGTTGAAACTCCACCGTGGATGGTGTAATTATCCGTGGAGGGAGGATTGGTGGTCGAATTGTTTGTTCCGGTACATCGTCCCTTGGCATACCATATTGGGGTGCCGAGACGTTTGATGGTCGGTGTTGGGCTCTCCTTATCTCCTCGGCATAGTTATCCTTGGAGTGGAGCTCCCTATCGTTGTCCTCATTTGTTCGGAAACGAATTATTCTGAACTGGAGTTGGACGAAGCAGTTGGGAAATGGGCCCTTGAGCTTGGCCTTGCGTTTGTTGTGGGCGCTGCGTCGTTTAGGTGTCGTGTTACTGTCTGGTGTCTCCTTGTTCTGTTAGAATATATATGGCCTAGTGTCATATGTGTTAAATAAATAATGGTTTGGATAATTATCAAGTTTATTAATCTTATTGGTTAAATAATTAATTAAAGATAAATTAAAAGTAGTTAGTATTAGATAAGGATTAAAGATTAATATTAAACTAATACTACCACTTATCACGTTGATGGAACGTGAGAAGTGGGGGACACTGTTATACGTTCCCTCTCTCTACCTATAAAATAATAGTAATAATACTATATTCTCACCATCAATAACATACAGAGAAAAAATATATATAATAGTATTCATTATTAAGGAAGGGCTAAGAGAGAGAATACCGTATCTCATAAAAGCTGAAGCAGTAAACTACAATGGCTCAAGGTAAGTCTTCAATCATCTTTATTCGTATCGTTGTGAAAATTATGAAGTTAACGATCCATGTTCCTTTATATTAATCCAAAGGTTTATAGAATATGTTTTACATGTGGTATCAAAAGCATGGTTTAAAAACTCATAATTTTCCAATCAATAAATTGTATAAACCCTAGAATTTAACTGTCAAAATTTAGATTCAAATTATATTCCGCTGCTAATCTTTATTATGGCTCAAGCATGTACGTTTAAATTATTGTTGTTTACGTTACCTGTTATATTAACACAACCGTATATATATTTATTCGGTTAGATTTGTCTACATGTTTAATTTTGCATGCTATGACCATTCATGATTCTGTAAAGGAGAAGAAAACAAATTACAATATGACTTTAATAGTTTAATTTTAGGGAATATAATCAACTCATAGATACATGTCACGTATGTGTAATTGTCTAATAGATTAATTATAGTTTACATAATATGTTAAGGCCGTAAACCATGTTGTAAATAAATTATGATATTTATGTATAAGAAGGCTGGTTTTGTGGCTTGAAATGGTTACTATAATCAAGATGAAATAATTTTCGCAAGTTTACTGAACTAAAAATAAAATAAAATAAAAATTAACAAGGTCTTCTTTTGTATTGTTCACACATTTATCGTACCTTATCAGTGCCTTAAGGATGCTTACATAGATTGATAATTTTCAGTCAATTAAAACAGTTGCCCGTTTTTTTTGAGATATCTATTTCTTAAGTATTTTGTTTGAAGGCCATTCTGATCTTGTTGGTTTATTGAATTTTACAAGTGTTGTTTTTGTTAACCGGATGTTAAGAAAATCTGTTTTTCCCCTACTATTTTATATAAAATACTGGAGCATTAGTGTGCAATTTTTTAGTGATTAGTTGAGTTTCATTCAGTATGATATACAGAGCATACCAACATGTTTCCACCGTTTTTTTTGAATTGTATGCGTGTTTCAACGACTGGATTATTGGTTTAAGGTTTTGATTGTAAAGAATAATTCTAGAAACTAACTTCATGTTTCGGTTATTTGCTGGTATACATCATTGTGTTTCCTTGTGTTTTAATTGAGCTCCAACTGTGTTTACAGTAAAATTGTTTATAGTAAAATTGCAAGATAACTAAAATTGTTTACAGTAAAATTATTTACAGTAAAAAAAAAATTTGTATTGTTAGTCACCAAACTCCAAAAGTTTTAAAATCTTAAGTTGTGTAAGTAAATTTACCCATTAGGATGCTTATAAATTATACAATGGTAAATTAAAGTTCATTGTTATAATATAAGATAATTATAATCACCCAAAGGTGGATTTGTCAAAATTATAACTAATGGACGTACTAGTTGGTAACCAATATACTATTTTATTCAAAATTTACATCCAAAGATGTTAAATATGTCTACTTAGTGTATATGATTGCCAAATTATAGATTATTATAGCATCATTAAAATTAGCGTTATATGTCTTTGTATCACCCAAAGGAGAACAATGATATATAGTTTATGTATTAGAATCATTAAAATTAACGTTATATGTCTTTGTATCACCCAAAGGAGAACAATGATATACAGTTTATGTTTATCTATTTGAATCTGTTTTATGCATTTTAAATTTATAAATTAAAGTACTAATAAACGACTATTGTATCAAATTTTGCAGTACCTGTTCCCGTTGCTCTACATTCGCATGCTTCGTCGGTACCCGTGTTCAATGGGCTTAATTTCTCTGATTGGTGTGAACAAATTCAATTCCAGTTAGGTGTTTTGGATCTTGATTTGTCACTTCAATCAGAGAAACCGGATGCTATTACTGATACTAGCACCGATGATGAAAGGACTTTCCATGAAACTTGGGAAAGGTCAAACAGACTTAGCCTAATGTTTATGCGAATGAGTGTAGCAAACAACATTAAGTCAACACTTCCAAAAGCTGATACTGCTAAGGAATTTATGAAAAATGTTGAAGAGCGTTCTCAAACTGCAGATAAATCTGTTGCAGGGACATTAATGACTACCTTAACCAACATGAAATATGATGGTTCTCGTAGCATGTATGATCATGTCACTGAGATGCAAGATGTTGGAGCAAAAATTAAAGGCTTAGGGATGAACTTGGATGAAAGCTTTCTAGTGCAGTTTATTATTAACTCACTACCTCCTGAATATAGCACATTCCAGATGAATTATAACACAATGCAAGACAAATGGAATGTGCATGAACTCGAAAGTATGTTAGTTTCTGAGGAAAGGAGGCTTAAGAATAAAGCAAAACATTCAGTTAATCTCGTAAGTAACCAAGGAGCAAGAAAGAAGTTTGGTAAAAAGGCAGAAAATGGGAAGAAGGGACTACATAAAGTGAATAGTTCCTCTTTCCAAATCCGCAAGAAAGAGCAAAAGGATGTAAAGTGCCACTTTTGTGGAAAACCCGGACATTTCAAGAATGTTTGCCTGAAACGTAAGGCATGGTTTGAAAAGAAAGGTAATTTTAAAGCTTTAGTATGTTTTGAAGCAAATTTAACTGAAGTTCCTTTTAATACTTGGTGGATTGACTCTGGTTCTACTGTCCATGTTTCCAATACTATGCAGGGATTTCTTACGACCCGAACCACAAGTCCAAATGAGAGGTTTATTTACATGGGAAATCGTGTGAAGGCTCCAGTTGAAGCTATTGGAACTTATCGTTTAATTTTAGCTACTGGAAGTCATTTGGATTTGTTTCAAACTTTTTACGTACCTTCTTGTTCTCGCAATTTGATTTCACTATCTTGTTTGGATTCTGTTGGATATTCTTTTAAATTTGAGAATAAAAGTTTTAGTTTGTTTAAAAATAATCATTTTATTGGTTCTGGTATTCTTTTTGATGGTTTATATAAACTAAAACTTGATAATATTTTTGCGGAAACTCTTTTAACCTTGCATGATAATGTTGGAACTAAATGTGGTTTAGTAGATGAAAGTTCTGCTTATTTGTGGCATAAACGTTTGGGGCATATTTCCAAAGAAAGACTCTCAAGATTGGTAAAGAATGAAATTTTACCGAATTTGGATTTTACCGATCTTGGTATTTGTGTTGAATGTATAAAAGGGAAACAAACAAAACACACAAAAAAAGGAGCCACAAGAAGCACACAACTTCTTGAAATAATACACACTGATATTTGTGGGCCTTTTGACGTTCCATCTTTTGGTGGAGAAAAGTATTTTATTACCTCTATCGATGATTTTTCACGTTATGGATATATTTACTTATTGCATGAAAAATCTCAATCAGTAGATGCCTTAGAAATATTTATTAATGAGGTTGAAAGGCAATTAGAGTTAAAAGTGAAAATTTTAAGATCTGATAGAGGTGGTGAATATTATGGAAAATACAATGAAAGTGGACAATGTCCAGGTCCATTCACTAAATTTCTTGAAAAGCGTGGCATTTGTGCGCAATACACAATGCCAGGTACACCACAACAAAATGGTGTAGCTGAAAGGCGTAATCGTACTTTGATGGAAATGGTTAGAAGTATGCTATCTAACTCATATTTACCCATTTCATTGTGGATGCATGCCTTAAAAACTGCCATGTACTTATTAAATAGAGTTCCTAGTAAAGCAGTTCCTAAAACTCCTTTTGAGTTATGGACTGGTAGGAAACCTAGTTTACGGCACCTGCATGTTTGGGGTTGCCCGGCAGAAGCAAGGATTTATAATCCACAAGAAAAGAAATTGGATTCAAGAACGATCAGTGGTTTTTTCATTGGTTATCCAGAAAAGTCTAAAGGGTATAGATTTTATTGTCCTAGCCATAGTACAAGAATTGTTGAAACTGGAAATGCTAGATTCCTTGAGAATGGTGAAGTTAGTGGGAGTTTGGAACCACGAAAAGTGGAGCTTCAAGAAGTTAGGGTGGAAATACATTTACCTTTAACTTCTTGTAAGGCTATTTTTCCTTCTGTTGTTGGACAGTTGAACAATGGACAAGAACAAATTAATGATCCAACTATCCAGAATGAACATAATGTCAATGAACCCATAGTTGATGAACCACTAGAAGTAGAATTAAGAAGGTCTCAAAGACCACGAAAATCTGCTATTTCTGATGATTATGTGGTCTATCTAAATGAAGCAGATTTTGATATGGGAATCGATGAAGATCCAATTTCATTATCACAAGCCATCGAAAGTGTTAATTCTGCGAAATGGTTAAATGCCATGGAAGATGAGTTAAAATCAATGGAACAAAATAAAGTTTGGGATCTCGTCGAATTGCCCAAAGGATGTAAAAGGGTCGGGTGTAAATGGGTCTTTAAGACCAAACGCGACTCTCTTGGCAATATCGAACGACATAAAGCCAGACTTGTTGCTAAATGTTTTACTCAAAAAAGTGGAATTGACTACACAGAGACTTTTTCACCCGTCTCTAGAAAAGATTCGTTAAGAATTATTATGGCATTGGTTGCTCATTACGATTTAGAGTTACACCAAATGGATGTGAAAACCGCCTTTCTAAATGGAAATTTAGAAGAAGAAGTCTATATGACTCAATCAGAAGGATTTTCCATTAAAGGAAAGGAAAACATGGTGTGTAAACTTAAGAAGTCGATATACGGACTTAAGCAAGCTTCCCGCCAATGGTATTTTAAGTTTAATGATACTATTATTTCTTTTGGATTTAAAGAAAATACCGTTGATCGGTGTATTTATGTAAAGATCAGTGGGAGTAAAGTTATGTTTTTAATTCTGTATGTTGATGATATCTTGCTTGTTACTAACGATCTTGGCTTGTTATATGAGACCAAGAAATTTCTCTCCGAAAACTTTGAAATGAAAGATATGGGTGAGGCAACCTATGTGATCGGGATAGAGATATCTCGGGATAGATCACAAGGAATGTTGGGTCTGTCTCAAAATACATATATCAATCGAGTTTTGGAGAGATTCAGAATGGAAAAGTGCTCATCAAGTGTTACTCCAATTCAGAAAGGGGATAAGTTTAGTCTTATGCAATCTCCTAAAAATGAAATGGAACGCAAACAAATGGAAGGAATTCCTTATGCATCAGTTGTAGGGAGTTTAATGTATGCTCAAACTTGTACTAGGCCAGACATCAGTTTTGCTGTTGGAATGCTTGGCCGGTATCAAAGTAATCCGGGAATGGATCATTGGAAAGCTGCAAAGAAAGTATTGAGATATTTGCAGGGCACAAAGGACCATATGCTCACTTATCGAAGATCTGAGGATCTTGAAGTGATTGGTTATTCAGATTCAGACTTTGCCGGTTGTGTTGATTCAAGAAAATCAACGTCGGGTTATTTGTTCCTATTAGCTGAAGGAGCAATTTCATGGAAGAGTGCGAAGCAATCTACCATTGCTACATCCACTATGGAAGCTGAATTTGTGGCTTGTTATGAAGCCGCAATTCAAGGAAATTGGCTGCGAAACTTTATTTTGGGACTTGGTGTAGTCGACAGTATTGCCAAGCCGCTGAAAATTTATTGTGATAATTCGGCAGCAGTCTTCTTTTCAAAGAACGACAAGTTATCTAAGGGTGCAAAACATATGGATTTAAAATATCTTGCCGTTAAAGAAGATGTTCAGAAACAAAAGGTGTCAATTGTACATATTAGTACTAAACTCATGATCGCGGATCCGATGACTAAAGGATTGTCACCTAAGACTTTTATCGAGCATGTCGAGAGGATGGGCATCACTAAAAATATTAATGTTTAGTTTAAAAGATTTAAGTTTGACACTTTGAGCTTATTTATGTATTGTTTCTGAAAATAATAAATATAATGTTTTATTGCTTTTGTATATACATAATGTTAAACATGATTTGATTTGTTTTCTTTTATAGATCTTTTTAAGTACACGACCAATATTGTGGTACTTGGAAGAGATTGTGTTGTTATATAATGCAAAATCGCCAGGACTCATATTAGTTTATACTTAATAGTGATTTTAATGACATGACCAATATGTAAATTATTTTATCAAACCATAAAGACTAAATTAAGCTGCCACAAGGCCAAGTGGGAGAATGTTAGAATATATATGGCCTAGTGTCATATGTGTTAAATAAATAATGGTTTGGATAATTATCAAGTTTATTAATCTTATTGGTTAAATAATTAATTAAAGATAAATTAAAAGTAGTTAGTATTAGATAAGGATTAAAGATTAATATTAAACTAATACTACCACTTATCACGTTGATGGAACGTGAGAAGTGGGGGACACTGTTATACGTTCCCTCTCTCTACCTATAAAATAATAGTAACAGTACTATATTCTCACCATCAATAACATACAGAGAAAAAATATATATAATAGTATTCATTATTAAGGAAGGGCTAAGAGAGAAGACCGTATCTCATAAAAGCTGAAGCAGTAAACTACAATGGCTCAAGGTAAGTCTTCAATCATCTTTATTCGTATCGTTGTGAAAATTATGAAGTTAACGATCCATGTTCCTTTATATTAATCCAAAGGTTTATAGAATATGTTTTACATGTTCGCCTTACTGCGGATATAGCTCGTTCTTCGTTTGAGTCCGTCGATTAGTGAGTGGATCTGTAATGAATAGTGTTTGCTTAAATGGGTACTAATTCTTCTAATGAACTATAAGTGGGCATCTTGTATAAATGTGGACTGGTGGGTGCATCATTGCCAGGTGAGGTGAGGAAGTTGATGATTTCGCAAGATTTACACCCTTTAATTCCAATACCCTTGATTAAGTTACAGCGTTTGTAAGGAAACCTGGATTAAAAGCGAACAAATGGGACTCATTGACATGTATGAGATCCCAATCATTTCTTTCTCGTTGGAACAGTTTTTTGTTTCCGCGCCTTCCCTCGTTTGTATACCTTAACTCTTCCATAACTAGTACTAGCTGCTTATTTATGGAAAACATATATTACCCTACTAAGTACTAATAGTTGAAATGCAGAGATTAGTCTCCTGGGAAGCGGGAAGGGGTAGGAAATTAGGTAATCAAATAATAAAAGACGAGTACATTGATGCAAACGTGTCTTAGGGACTTAGTAATTCAGTCTTTCATCTTCAAGTTTCTCAACAACCTTGCACCAAAATAAACACAACATATGATCCCCTCCCCTCGAATAGGGCAGTCGAATAATCTCTTGCCTATGTTTTTACAGATTCCTAGTCATTAACATAACAAACAAACAAACTGCCTAATTGAGTTGCTCCAGTGGTTAAGGCTTCAGCCTATCTATCATGATAACGATAATGACTAGTCTGTTTGCTCGAATTTGTTAAATTTGGTCTTGATCTAATATTAAATATATATTTATACATATATATATGTGTGTGTGTGTGTTTGTATTAAGTATTAATAAAGGTATAAAATTATATTAAAACATAGTCCCTCTGTCCCTTATTAGTCCTTAGGAGCGTATGAAATTTAACAGTGTGTGTGCAAAAAGACAAACTAAAAAAGGAAAAGGAAAGTGATCAAGGACGTCCATAATTAGGGATCCCAGGGAATATCAGTTATACGAATCTAGTATACCAATTATATAAAAATATGTAATGTCACGATTAGCTTAACTTGTAACGTGTGTGTGTATATATATATACACCGCTAGTGAAAATTTGGTGAAAAATTTCGTGTTCGTGGAGAGGAGGTCGTCTTGTGTTGTAAACGAAAACGAAAACAAAACGATAACAAAAAAACTTAAAAAGTAAACGAATTGTCGTTTCATAATCATACATACATACATGAGCAGTTATTATACTTTTCAATACACACCACTGTATGTTTGGGTGTTTGGGAATGTAAAATATCAGCTATAGCTGATAAATGGGATGAACAAGCTGTGATGCTCTGTGCACTGTACGTTCTTTGTTTTTCTGAATCCTCTAGACTAATAGTTCCTCCCTTATGCATACTTTGTTTTTAGATGCAATTTGATTATGCTAAAGCCACCAAGGTATGTAGGAAAATGTAGGAAAAAGTTGTAGAAATGTTGATGAGCATACAATAAATTTTAATCTTTGTGGATGTAGTGTACAATATGAATACTAGAAGGGAGGGAGTATTAAACCATAAACTCGAACTCGGAAACAGACTGGCAAAAAAGAAACATGTTAGAGTAATTATTCCACATCGTCTAGACAATAATCGAGCACGTGATTTATAAAGAGATATTCATCATTACCATTACGAGGCCTTTTAATGGTAAATGAATATGGATTCTAATATGGTATCAGAGCGGGACTAGCGATATTGAGCTCAACTCCACCTATTTAATATGTCCGTTCATAGGAACCTTAAAATGTCGGGTCACGAGCGAGGGGGAGTGTTAGAGTAATTATGCCACATCGTTTAGATAATAATCGAACATGTGGTTTATAAAGATGATAATAATCGAGGCTTCAGTTTATAAAGAGTTATTCATCCTTATCATTACGAGGCATTCTAATGATAAATGAATATGGATTTTAATAAAACATAAACAACTACTCGATACCAACAAAATCCTTAAAATAATAATATGTATACTATGTTTAATTTATTCTACTTCCTCTGAGGAGCACTGTGACGACCCAGATTTCCAGGAAGGAAATTCTGTGGTGCGGTGTTGTGCGTCAGTCCCACATCGCCCAGATATGAGAGTACTCGTGTGGTATATGAGCTTAAAATATCCATTTCCTATCAACAAGGCATTTTAAAGCCGTGCAGCACAATAGCGAGAACGAAACTCCCTAGTTAAGCGTGCTTAGCTTGGAGTAGTACCGGGATGGGTGACCCCCCTGGGAAGTTGTGCCAAAGCCGACAATATTATTGATACGGGCGTAGCGGTTCGGCGCGTGGGGCCGGGTCGTTACAGGTGGTATCAGAGCCTCTATCTGGCCGGAAATGTGGGGACTAGCACGTGTGTGTGAGCCCCTGAAGGACGACGTGCCCGACGAGGACGTCGTGCCTAAAGGGGGGTGATTGTGACGACCCAGATTTCCAGGAAGGAAATTCTGTGGTGCGGTGTTGTGCGTCAGTCCCACATCGCCCAGATATGAGAGTACTCGTGTGGTATATGAGCTTAAAAGATTCATTTCCTATCAACAAGGCCTTTTAAAGCCGTGCGGCACAACAGCGAGAACGAAACTCCATAGTTAAGCGTGCTTAGCTTGGAGTAATACCAGGATGGGTGACCCCCCTGGAAAGTTATGCCAAAGCGGACAATATTGTTGATACGGGCGTAGCGGTTCGGTCCGTAGGGCCGGGTCGTTACAAGCACACTTTGTGCAATAATAGTTATAATAATGATTAGTAGTAGTGTGGCCTACGGATGGGATGATCGTCCATGTGGTAGGAACTAACCCATGACGAATATGGGTGGTCGGGACGTGGTCCGAACTTCGAGGATCTGTGTTAACGCTCCACCAGATCATCCTATAAGTGTTGATCAAGCACTCATTGAGGTAGGTTCCATGAAGAAGGTAGTCATTGGTCAAGTTTGTCAAGGGATGGTGTGATCTGTGCATGGGATGATCGTCAACCTGGAGGTGGTAGGAACTAACCCATGACAAATATGGGTGGTGGGGACGTGGTCCAAACCCTCAAGGAGATGGGGTAATGCTCAAGGAGGTTGTCCCATACGTGACGGTGTTGATAGATCATTCACTAAGGTAGTTAAGACTTCCATCAGGGTTGATTTTGGTTAAGTTTGTGAAGGACGAGATCTGTGGATGGGATGATCGTCAACCTGGAGGTGGTAGGAACTAACCCATGACAAATATGGGTGGTGGGGATGTGGTCTGAACCCTTGAGGAGCTGTGATAACACTTACAAGAGAGGCGGTCCCAAATGTGTCCATAGACAACTAGTGTGAGTTTCATGATTCCTCAAGTTTGGGTGGTGGGGACGTGGTCGGAACCCTCGAGGAGCTGTGGTATAACCTAGTTGAGTTCCATTAATAATCAAAGGTAGTAATGATTGGTCAAGTTTGTCAAAGGACTGGTGGGATTTGTGGATAGATGATGGTGACCTTCAGGTGATTGGAACTAACCCATGACAAATATGGGTGGTCCGGACGTGGCCGAACCTTTGAGGGCAGTGATAAGGTTCAAGAAGATGGTCCGATATGTGTTGATAGAGCACTAGGTAAGTTTATGAAGGTAGTGATTGGTCAAGTTTGTCAAGGACTCTGCATGGGATGATCGTCAATCTGGACGTAGTAGGAACTAACCCATGACGAATATGGGTGGTCGGGACGTGGTCCCAACCTTCGAGAAGCTGTGATAAGGCTCGAGGAGATGGTCCCATATGTGTTGATATACGGGTAGGTATATGCAGGTAGTGATTGGTCAAGTTTGTCAAGGACTAGTGGGATGGTGTGATCTGTGAATGGGATGATCGTCAACCTAGACGTGGTCATGACGTATATGGGTGGTCGGGACATGGTCCCAACCTTCGAGGAGCTGTGATAAGGTTCGAGGAGATGGTCTCATATGTGTTGATAGAGTAGTAATTGATGTAGGTTTATGAAGGTACTCATTGGTCAAGTTTGTTAAGGAGACTGGTGGGATGGCAGGATCTGTGCATGGGATGATCATTAACCTTGACAAGGTGGGAACTAACCCATGACGAATATGGGTGGACGAGACGTGGTCCCAACCTTTGAGGAACTGTAATAAGGCTCGAGGAGGTAGGTGGTCGCGACAATAAGTTTGGCTGTCTCCGTTCCAATAAGACAATTTCAATAAGACAATTTATGATTGTTATAAAAGTAATAATTCTCCCTTCTCTTACAACTCCAACACAAAAATGCAAATATACATTTTATGACTGGGAAAATATCATTTATGCTTACACAAAAATTTGAATGATCAAAAATTAAGTATACAATTGTCCATTGCAGTTTACTTTTTGTCCCCTTTGCCTAAAAGGGTACCAAATCTGAAGTTGGTCGGATATACTTCTGAAATCTGATATAAGGCCTACTTAAAATCTTATTTCCTAAAACCCTTGATGAAGATTTACAGAAGGCATCATGCCTACGGTTTGAACCCTTTTCATATTCAAAGTGATTTCAAGACTAGGAAATTATCCAATTTTCAGAACCCATGCCAAGGGCAAATAATTTGTGCAAAATATATTAACTTATACTATGTTTTTTCTAGCAAAATTTATTCTACTAGTCAATTCATCAAAGATGTTTTTTTGGGTCGACTCTAGTCTATGAAACAAAGGGACACCAAAAGGGTGGCCAGACAGAGAATATCAAAAGATAACATGCTCATGGGATATGAGTAACAACTAGACAATACTAATTAACAAACTTACAGATATCAAAAGCATATTCGACTAAAAGAGAATAATAAATAAATGTCACCTACATCTACAGAGAGTCTATATAATGGCTCCAATAAGCACGGCATCCTTGTAGGGAACCAAATAATCTTTGAGACTATGGCCTGTCTCCGTCAATTTACAACCCAAAAGACTTGACTCAAGTTAGGCAATAGATTGGAACACAAAGTCCAACTCAAGATTAGTAAGTTGCAACTACCAATATCATACATTTAGTTCATCCCTCTATTCTTACTTCCAAATATAGCCTACAGGAATGGTTTAGTACATTGGTGCTTTCACACTTATGAGCGTATGCAGGTGTGTTTGTTTACATACACTCATGCCTCCCATAACAAGACGCCTTCGGAGGTAACATAATTTCAAAACCTAACATTTGAATCAGTCTAAAAATTCAAATTTAAAGCATAACAAGACGCCTTCGGAGGTAACATAATTTCAAAACCTAACATTTGAATCAGTCTAAAAATTCAAATTTAAAGAAAAAGGAAGTGACAAGTGCCATCTGATTCATCTCATCCACAAGCAGACTTACTATTCAAACTAAAAAGAAAGGTGATGGTTGATTCATCCCAATAAACATCTACTCCATCTTCTTCTTTTTTAAGAATTCTACAAGAGGCGAAGGGCGTCGGAATGTCATTACTTTTCTGAAATATTTGTTAGCTTATGTTTCTGCTTTAAAAAGAAACTTCTTTAGCCGGGGAGTCATATCAGGTTTTGTATTATCGAAGAATTCCTGAAAGAAAAAATGGTGTAGAACACGTTCAAATAAGATGTAAGCTTACTCAACCTTCTAGCAAGTCTATGTACATGAATTTATCAAAATAGTATAAGGTGGTCCGTTTTTGTAGGGACCTAACTTGTTTTCTTTCAAATAGAGGATCCCAGTGTGAGAAATAAGGGTAGAGCTTTCTATGGTAACATTTCAGGGAGTCGGCGAATAAAATTCATAGCGAATGCATAGGTTAGACTACGGTGATCAAAATCCTAGTGCATTCGCATAGCCTCCCGTGGTGAATTCCACACTTAATCCTTTATACCTCCATGTATAGGATTGAAAAATATTTAAGGTTTCCTATCATGTTCCCCATACTGGCTTTAATTAGTTTCCTTATTTCAAGTTTTGGCTTTCACAAATATCTATATTATAAGGTAAAAGAAATGAGAGACGGAGAAAATTAGAGTATGGGTACTTCGTGTTTAAGGAACCAAGCATTCTTCTTGTATCAAAGGAAAAGGAAATACACCTGAACAGTACAATGTCACTTAGGATGACTGATGCAGCATCTAAAGAACTAGCGTCTCCCAACATTAAGCACATTTGAATAAGTAATAGAATCCATTAATCTTCTTTATTTCTAATGCATCTCCCTCTCTCTTTTTTATAGAATCTTATTTGTATAATCAGTATATCTACGCAGATATATAGACACATATTTATTCATATATACTATATAGTTGTAATTCTTAATACCTTGTGAAATGTCTAAGCTGTAAGGAAAATCCCTCTGCTTACTGTTTAAGTAACACCTGTAAATAAATAAGAAAGGTTTGATACATTGCACATAATAAATGTGCGATAAATCATAAATTAATATTGAAAAAGAATCTAGGTACCTTTATGTTTTTCATCTCAGTTCTGAAGTTAAGAGCTAAACTAGGATGACCTTCTTCGAGAGGATACCCAGGTACTACTGCCCAATGATCAAATACATATTGAATTTCCAAGTTCGAAACTTCTTCAACCCGATAGAAAATAATTTGGCCAACTCTTTTGCGGGTAGATATGCCTATAAAAGTATAAAAGAAAATGGTACAACAACTAAATGTAAATTTACATGTAAACTGATACTAAAAAGAACAATAATAAAGCACAATCATTATTATCTCAAAATATAATTGAAAGCTGAATTGTTAACCTTATTAACAACGAAGATTTCTCTCTGGCGCGAATAATTCACCTTTCCTTAAAAAAAAAGGTATATAAACATAATGTAAGTTGTTATCAAAAGGAAAATAATTAAAAAAGCATAAGTATCATTGCAAAAATATATCTAATAGATGTATTGCAAACCCGAATATTAACAATGGTTTCTCTTTCCGGTATTCGTGGTATTTCACCACATCTTAGTGATATTTGCCTTTTGATTTCAGAAATGTTCGCCTTTGGTGCTTGGATCTGATACGATCAAAATTACTTAGTATTGGGAAAAAAAAGAAAAACCGTCAGTGCTATAAACTTTCGACCTTACTATACGACTTATAACACTGATATTTGAGTAGGAAACTTACCTCTATCACATATATTGGTTCCATAAGTCTCGGGTTAGTCGCTAAAAAGGAAGAAGTCGCCTCGTGCTGAGCAAGTTTTAGTATTTGATTTGTAGTTGTAGCTGCTGGATGTGAAATTTGCGCGTTAATCAACACAAAGTTCACGTTTCTGATCGGCTCTTCACAAATAGGACCTTGTCGAGTACATGCTTCAAATCTTCACCACCAGATAATTTATACCATATAACCAGATAATTTATACCATATAAGACTATAAAATATTGTAATACTTCTAACTAACAAACACTGAGATAGTGAAAGTTAGCTTACCCTTGAACAACGTTATCCCGAAGGATGCTAGGCAAATAACTCATCTCATATGCGGCGGTCCTGTCCATCAAAAGATTGGTACCCTGAATAAAACAAACAAATATTAATCTTTGCCGCATACCAAAATTTATGTGTTATAAGAAAGTGAGTTTTATGATGACGAATTATAATAAAATGGACTCACATACTTAATATGGGTAACTAGGAAAGATTAAAAAGGTGACGTGTACACCCGGCCCGAACGTCCAAAAGCCATTACCACCAAGAAAATCATTCTGGTTGGTCCTCATAAACTCAACAATGCCCTCTCTAGTATTCATAACACCATTCTCGATGTTCTGAGCAAGTCGTTCATGAAGTGGTTCAACATCCTGAAAGCGAAATAACGTGCTTAAACTCTATTACCACAGGCGAAAAGCCTAGTTTAAAAAAAGACAGATAACCAACCAAGTGGAGAGTAGCTTGCATGAAAAGAAGCTCTTAATAGACATGCTTGCAAAGAAACAGTTCCTAAAGGTAATAAACATTGTTATGAGATGACTCATTTGAGCTAAGCTAAACATTCTCATGAGATCTCATTTCAGTCCTAGTATTTGTATTTCTTTACAAAAACCTATTTGGATATGTGTAAGCTCTTAAAACATCCTAGAATATATTTGGTCTCTTTATTTTAATTACGGAAACATAGCCTAGAATGAAAAGAAAAGAGAAAAACGATAAAAAGAAATGAAAACTAGCATACGAATTGTAGTTGATTCCCCCAATATGATATTTGACTACAGCTACTCCTTGATGTCCCCACGGTTTCACGCAATGAGACAAATGGGAGGCTAATTTCAATTCGCCGAGATGCTTCTCCCACAAACTCATAAATGACTTGATCCAAGTACTCTTTACTAGTACCGACAATGGTGGTAACCGTAGTCTTATTGTCATAATTTATAATGAGCCAGCTCCTACGAATTCTTCTAAGACATGTATTAAGGGTGACCTATCATCATCAATAACAGGTCCAACGATAGCTTTCATAACCGGAACAATATTGAATAGGAGAGGTCGAAATGTATATATTTGGTTGCTCGCGCTACAAAGGGTGGTAGATGTAAGGATATTATTACCAAAGTGTTCAAAGAGAATCCAACACCCGGGAAAGGCGTTGCGTACGGGTATCTTTGACAAAGTCTGAAAGATATATAAATCGGTCACTTGTACCTCTGCAAAGTCTTCTACCTCTAAGTTCTCGCACGTGTACTCTCTGATTGAACACCCATTGTTCGGGACACGGACAGTTTGACCTCTCTCTAAAACACCACTGTAAACCCTTCCGAATATATAAGCTTTAGCATAAGCTCTAGGATACAAACTGACAATATCAACCATAAGCGGGCCACTCGAATCACAAGCTTCCATGGCCTTGTATACTAGAGAATCATTTGGGCCATTGTAAATATGTTTCACCTTCCTACGTGCAGCCTCTTTTCCCTAAGGTATGTGACGTGCTACCATGTCTGCAAACCCTTCCGCATAGCCACCGAAAACAGAAACACCAACATCTATATGCAATTTGCTTTTATCATATATTGATAGTTCTCCGGCATATAATTTTCTACAGAGATAGTGACACCAAACTCGGTGAAGGTTTCATTCAACTTCGCTAAGAATCCACCTTCTATGTCTCTATAAAGTTGGAAAGCTGATTTAAGCACAAGCTCCGCGAAAGATCTCTCTGTCCCATCTGAGAGTTTCTTCGTAAAATCTTGTGCAACGTTATCATAGTACATATCACCCCAGAGTAGCGATGCGAATTCGAATCAGTTTCAGTTTCAGAAGTTGAATGAAACTGAAACTGAATTCGAATTCAGAAGTGAAACTGAAACTGAATTCAACTTCTGAAACTAAAACTGAAACTGAAACTTAAACACTCATTCAACTGAAACTTAAACCCTCATTCAAGTAAAACTGAAACTTAAACCCTCATTCAACTTCTGAAACTTAAACTGAATTCAACTTTTTAATCTTTCCTAGTTACCCATATTAACTGAATTCAACTTTTGAAACTGAAACTGAAAACTTAAACCCTCATTCAACTGAAACTGAAACCCTCATTCAACTTCTGAAACTGAAATTGAATTCGAATTCGCATCGCTACTCTGGGGTCATATGTACTATGATAACGTTGCACAAGATTTTACGAAGAAACCCTCAGATGGGACGGAGAGATCTTTCGCAGAGCTTGTGCTGAAACCAGCTTTCCAACTTTATAGAGACATAGAAGGTGGAATCTTAGCGAAGTTGAATGAAACCTTCACTGAGTTTGGTGTCACTATATCTGTAGAAAATTATATGCCGAAGAACTATCAATATTTATATGATAAAAGCAAATTGCATAGAGATGTTAGTGTTTCTGTTTTCGGTGGCTATGCGGAAAGGTTTGCAGACATGGTAGCACGTCGCATACCTTCGGGGAAAGAGGTTACACGTAGGAAGGTGAAACATATTTACAGTGGCCCAAATGATTCTCTAGTATACAAGGCCATGGAAGCTTGTGATTCGAGTGGCCCGCTTATGGTTGATATTGTCAGTTTATACCCTAGAGCTTATGCTAAAGCTTATATATTTGAAAGGGCTTACAGTGGTGTTTTAGAGAGAGGTCAAACTGTCCGTATCCCGAACAATGGGTGTTCAATCAGAGAGTACACGTGCGAGGACTTAGAGGTAGAGGACTTTGCAGAGGTACAAGTGACCGATTTATATATCTTTCAGACTTTGTCAAAGATACCCGTACGCAACGCCTTTCCCGGGTGTTGGATTCTCTTTGAACACTTTGGTAATAATATCCTTACATCTACCACCCTTTGTAGCGCGAGCGACCAAATATATACATTTCGACCTCTCCTATTCAATATCGTTCCGGTTATGAAAGTTATCGTTGGACCTGTTATTGATGATGATAGGTCACCCTTAATACATGGTCTTAGAAGAATCCGTAGGAGCTGGCCTTCGTTCATTATAAATTATGACAATAAGACTACGGTTACCACTATTGTCGGTACTAGTAAAGAGTACTTGGATCAAGTCATTTATGAGTTTGTGGGAGAAGCATCTCGGTGAATTGAAATTAGCCTCCCATTTGTCTCATTGCGTGAAACCGTGGGGACATCAAGGAGTAGCTGTAGTCAAATATCATATGGGGAATCAACTACAATTCGTATGCTAGTTTTCATTTCTTTTTATCGTTTTTCTCTCTTTTCTTTTCATTCTAGGCTATGTTTCCGTAATTAAAATTCCGTAATTAAAATAAAGAGACCAAATATATTCTGGGATGTTTTAAGAGCTTACACATATTCAAATATGTTTTTGTAAAGAAATACAAATACTAAAAAGGACTTAAATGAGATCTCATGAGAATGTTTAGCTTAGCTCAAATAAGTCATCTCATAACAATGTTTATTACCTTTAGGAACTGTTTCTTTGCAAGCATGTCTATTAAGAGCTTCTTTTCATGCAAGTTACTCTCCACTTGGTTGGATATCTGTCTTTTTTTAAACTAGGCTTTTCGCCTGTGGTAATAGAGTTTAAGCACGTTATTTCGCTTTCAGGATGTTGAACCACTTCATGAAAGACTTGCTCAGAACATCGAGAATGGTGTTATGAATACTAGAGAGGGCATTGTTGAGTTTATGAGGACCAACCAGAATGATTTTCTTGGTGGTAATGGCTTTTGGACGTTCGGGCCGGGTGTACAGGTCACCTTTTTAATCTTTCCTAGTTACCCATATTAAATATTTGAGTCCATTTTATTATAATTAGTCATCATAAAACTCACTTTCTTATAACACATAAATTTTGGTATGCGGCAAAGATTAATATTTGTTTGTTTTATTAGGGTACCAACCTTTTGATGGACAGGACCGCTGCATATGGGATGAGTTCTTTGCCTAGCATCCTTCGGGATAACGTTGTTCAAGGGTAAGCTAACTTTCACTATCTTAGTGTTTGTTAGTTAGAAGTATTACAATATTTTATAGTCTTATATGGTATAAATTATCTGGTGGTGAAGATTTGAAGCATGTACTCGACAAGGTCCTATTTGTGAAGAGCCGATAAGAAACGTGAACTTTGTGTTGATTAACGCGCAAATTTCACATCCAGCAGCTACAACTACAAATCAAATACTAAAACTTGCCAACATACATACAAAGTAAGCATACACATAACTACACGAAAACAACTATAATTATACAGATAAATATATTGGCCATTGCACAAAAATCTGGTGAAGACTCGTCATCTTCTTGATTTAGATCTTTTCTTTATCATTCTATCTTCTGCGTTTTTTAATTTACTTTGCTAAAACTACAACAGTTTTTTTTTTCTTTTTCTTTTTGTAAACCAAAAAACAACAACCCAACCATACCAGTCAGTTCCGGTCGGTCCGATTACGATTTTCAAGGGGACAAAAACCAAACCAAACCAGTATAAAACTTAGGACATGTTTTTGGTATAAGAAAAAACCGAACCCAAGCGCACCCACCACTATTCAACATTTCAACGAAACAATTTCAACAGCTCAAGTAATTGATAAACACACATCATTGTGAATTATACTGTAACAGCCAATCTCATTCAAACTTGAGGTTACAATTTACTTCTAATAATGTGAAAGCAATCAAGTCAGTGGAATATAAAGACGCTCCACATAAGGTAATTACTCATCATTCCATTATGTTAGGTATTTTGTAAAAGTAGATGGTGCTGAGAGCTACACCAAAGCTCATCTCGTTTTAAACCAGGACGTAGGACGTCAAACTGGTTCCACAACATAATTCTAGAAACAAATAACTAAACATATCTGACCGCCCAACTAAAATATCATTTGCACAAGGTAAAAATACTCATCATTCCACTATGTTAACTACTACTCGTACGTAAGAGCTAATTGGTTTTGAACGTAAGATTATAATTCTATTTTTAATGATGCAAAACAGCAAAAGCGAGCAAGTCACTAGTAAACAGAAATTAGAGTACATATGTTGATAACAAAAAAACCAGCAAGCCTAGACCTAACATGAATATACTTAGATATCATGTTTCGCAGAGAGTGGAAAATCCAATGATAGAACTACAACATATCAATCAATACAACACTACTTATTGCTAGAAACAATGGTAGAGAGAGGAGAGGCGGCGACACACCTGGAAATGAGGTCAACAAGAGAAATTGCTGAGCACAAGTGAAGATAAAAGTTCACCTTTTTGTTCTTATTCTACAACAAAACTACGCCGCTCTAGGGACTTATATTGTACTTTTATTTAAGGGTATAACCCTAAATCTAAAGCATAGCATATCAACCGCCTCTAATGCCAACATACATACAAAGTAAGCATATACGTAACTACACGAAAACAACTATAATTATATAGATAAATATATTGGCCATGGACAAAAATCTGGTGAAGACTCATCATCTTCTTGATTTTGGATCTTTTCCTTATCCTTCTATCTTCTATCTTCTGTGATTTTTAATTTACTTTGCTAAAAGCCTAAAACTACAACAGTTCTCTTTTTTTTTTCCTAGAAACCAAAAAACAACAACCCAACCATATCAGTTAGTTCCGGTCCGTCCCATTACAATTTTCAAGGGGACAAAAACCAAACCAGTATGAACTTAGGAGATGTTTTCCTTACAAGAAAAAAACTAACCCAAGCGCACCCACCACTATTCAACATCTTAACGAAACAATTTCAACAGCACAAGTAATTGGTAAATACACATCATTGTGAATTATAATGTAACAGCCATTTTCATTCAAACCTGAGGTTACAATTTCTAATAATGTGAAAGCAATCAAGTCAGTGGAAAGAGACGTTCCACATAAAAAGGAGTAGCTATGTAGATAAAATCAACAGTAGCACACATAGACCTAATGCTAATGCGAGTACAGAAACTCTCATGTACCATGTAAAGTGAGGGAATCAAACGATAAATACAACATGTGAATCCATACAACATTGCTTATTGCATAATGCACAGACACAGACAATACGAGATCTAAAACGCAAAAGTTGGGGGGCATATGAATCTGATTACTTTGAAACATTTTCGAATCGTTCTGAATTTGTTATATAAAGTAAAGAGACAAATTTTACCAACAGACAATTACAAGCTAAACTTAAATATGTGCATGTAACATAATGCACCGATAATACACATAGGTTTACTCACTGTAAGCACAAAATAGAAAATGTATACCCATTCACTGAATAGCACCACATCAATCAAGTTTTCTCCCAATTATTCAAATATCTAGTAAATTTAAGTGCTATGAGTAAGACAAGTCTCATCTAGTTCTGCATCTTGGCCACAATCTGGTTCCACACATTACTCAAAAAACAAAAAAAAATTGACAGCTCAACTAGAAACCTCAATAGGACACACAAAGATATTACTCGCCATGCATTAATGCAAACTATAATCTAACACTCAATTGAATCAACCCTAGGTTTATAATTTTGGTTCGAGTAATGCAAAAGCGAGAAAATCGATGTAATACGGAAACAGTTTATGCTTGCAAGAAAATAGAGCCCATATTCCTTGGTATAAAATCAAAACTAACACCAAGACAGATACTCTTTTTGTTCCTATTTAACTGTACATTACGAACTACGTGCAATATTTACGGGAAAAGAACTCTTGGCTAAATAGCCGAAAAAGAGAACTTCGAAAGTTTATCATATAGTTGAAATGCCAAACTATATGATTAAGTTTGAAATTTTATTTTGGAAATTTTGATAAAAATTCTTGACCGGTCAAAAATGCAACTAGTTTTGCAGAGACAATTCTCAAAATAGGAACGAAGGGATTACTTATTTTCCAACTTATTTCTGCGTCTTGACCTCGTTCCAATGGGCACAGGTTAATTTTTATTCATCTTCTTGAATGCTTAATACTGTTTAACAGCTCATTTGAACAAACCATAAGGTTATAATTGTGTTTATAATGATACAAAAGCGAGATAACCAATAAAACACAGAAATGTTTGACAAAAAAAAGAGGCACAGTAAAAAAAACCTTGTTTGATTGAGTATAGATACTCTTGGGTATGGCATATAAGGAGGGAAATAAAACGATTGATACAAAATAATATCGTTAGATACACATTACATATCAGTAGAGATGACGGTAGAGAGGAGAGAGAAGCGATGACGTCACCTGAAAATGGATCTCGAGGGGTATTTATGTCCTTTTCTCTCTCTTTCTCTTTCTGTACTACACTTCTTGTTTCTCTCTCTACTGCACTAAACGGCGGGTAAATTTCCTAAAACCCTAGGACTGATATATATTTAAATGCACCTTTACTTACTTTGGACTGACCCATGTTTGGTAACATATTATTTTTATTTAAAATTATAATTTTAATTATGTTGTATTATATTATTGATTAATTTGGATTTTATTTTATGGGGTTTTATTTGGGTATATATCGGAGTTTACTATGATATGTAATCTCATACTTTATTATATAGTAATAAAGTTTAAGTGGTATTTTAACTTAGCTCTCTACACTAATCAATGAAGTTTCTCCCTCTATACTTATTTCTTCGCGCGCGTGTGTGTGTCTATATATATATATATATAGATAGTAGTAATCGTGTCCCACGCTTTGCGTGTGAGACGCGTAATACGATAAAATTTAGAAAATAAGTGTAGTTATAATACAAATATTTGGAGAATAAAAAAAAATAAGAGTATAAGATGAGAAGACTAAAAAGAATTTTGAGAGCTTAAATAGAGATAAAAAGTGTTATATGTTATTACTTTTTCTCTATTTTTTATGAGAATATGGTATTGTGATAATTAATAAAAAAGTGTAAGGGTATTTTTGAAAAAAATTGGTAAAATTTGGCAGCCTCAAGAAATATTGGATTGACTTATTATAATAGTGTGTGTGTATATATATATATATATATATATATATACTAGTAAAATTTAGTTACGCGTTGCGTGTGAGTCACGTAATGGTATAAATCTCGTAATATATTTTATTTTGAATATAATATTCAAATTTGATATCATATATTGTAGTTATTCAGGTTAAAACGAATTGTTAATTAATTTAGGCTACATCCGTAATTAGAAAAATATAGTGAGTACAAATTGTTAATTAATTATATTATATATATTGATAATTATTAAAACATAGTGAATGTATTTTTGAAAAAATTGGGCAAACATTTCTTTTGTGTTGACTTATTATAATAAAATAATAATGATATATACTAAAATAATATGTCACACAACTTACTCTTGCATAGAATAATAAACGCATTGTATAAATCGTCGTCGACATCAAAAGACCATGTGAAATAAACCTTTTTATAATTTTTTTTATTAATTTAGTAGATATTATTTTGAGGACTTTATTATTAACACAAAATTTTAACAATGAAATTTACCTTCAATTGCTCAAAATAAAAAAGTTTCAAATCAATTGACATGTTGTTCCAATTCCAACCATCTATTTCTTGACACTTGCTAAATATTTTTGGAAGTCATGACTTGATAGACGAACAGATACTGCAAAAAATAATAATAAGTGATATAAAAAAAACAACGCAATTTATAATTATAAAAAAAGCACGCATAACATACATTTTTTCTGCCCTCGAATTTTTTATCAAATAGATTCCAATGTGGGAACTCATGATAAAAGTGAGTAGTGAATATACCAATATAAGATATAGTAAATTGGTTTACAAATTTTCAAGAATTTGAATAAGTAAAACCGTGGGGGTGCGAGATTGTATATAGATTAATTAGTCACAGAAATATAACGGAATAGCTACAAAACACGATTACCAGTGAGTCAAATCAACCGTTTCAAATCCACCGATAAAAAGAGTGAGTGTTTGGCGACGGAAATGTTACGCCAAATATTTAACTTTTCAAAAATAAAATAAAAAAATCCATCGTTTAATATAATCGGTCGCTATTTAATCGCATAACCGAAAGGAAAAAAAAATTAATCGCCCACCATCTCCTACTTTTATTTTATGTTATATAGGATAGGCAAACAAAGTTATTTTAAAATATTCAATAAGTATATGAAGTTAATTCCCACCCTCGGAAAATCAATTGGAGCGGTGTGGGCTATCCCCCTAAGACAAGAATCTTCTTTCTGAAACCCCGCATGGTCTATTATATATAACGCACTACGAAACCGTCTTTTTGATTCAGCTCCTCACCTCCCTCCCGACCCAAGTCACGTTATTCTCATGCCCATGTTTCACCTGCCTCCAACCCACCTCCTTTCCGGCCTCATCTCCCTTTAACATATGTACCATTCCATCCGACAATGTCGAGTCCGTTTTATTGTTTGTGTGCTTGACGTGTCCAGGCACCGACTCTCGTAATGCCCAATCCTACCACTGATAAAGCAAACATCACCTTAATTATCTTTCGTATTTCAGTTAGATTGATCACTTACCCTCATCATAAAACCAAAGAGCATGGGATAAACATCCACCCTTATGACAAGGTGAGCTTGTAAAGTCGTTTATCCATTGTTTCTAACCTAATAAACTTTCCCAGTTCTTGTCCTATACTAAACGAGTGTTCTTGGCCGATCTTTTTATCATGGGCAACCCGTGAATGTGTACTCGATATTGGATGTGTTCCAAATCTAATACCTCATCCGAAATCGAATAACTTCTTTTTTGACTAGCCATAAGGAATCCTCTAACAAACCATGGTGTAGTTTCAAGACTTTCTGTAACCTTCACCCATCACCTGTTCTTCAAATGCAGTATTAGTAGTTTTTCTTCGAGCATCCCTGATTAGCAAATTTGGCGCAAAGGGCCATGCTGCAATTAAGAAGATTCAATGATTTCTTGACTATTCGGAAGTCGTTGATTACCTTGGCTAATAGAGAACAATCAAGGAGCGACTCATTCTCTGAGATATCCTCAAGATCGAAGGAGTTATCTCTAGCCTTGTCCAACCCATCGGTTCTCTCTACTAATAACTCACTATCATCACTTAAGTCGAATCACCATCTCTGCCGTCTCAAATTGTTTCCATACTGCTCATCCATTTGCTTCTAGTCGCATCAACGAAACTCTCGCAATAATAACCCTCAATCAATTGCAACCTCATGCTTAGAGCCCTAGTAGGCTAGTACCACCGCCTAGGAACTTCTCTATGAAAGCCCTCCATCAAAGGCACAAAATCGTAAGAAGAAACCTACGTAACAAACTTGTGTTCTCACTCGGATTAAACACATTTTGCAAATTACAACCGTCACAAAATATTTTCGGAGAGATTTTGCAACTCAACTGTGTTCGTAAATTGAGGTTGAATTTTCCCATCATTCTTCTAGGAGCATTGTTTTGTTTATGAATGGAATCTGCAAAGATTCATAAGAATGAACGAGTAGATAAACCTTTCTTGCAAACAAGCACAAACCCATTGTATCCTACTGTTTCCAAAAAAAAGTTCACGAGGTGGCAAAACTTGAATGCATAAAATTATATTAGTAATCGAGCCTCATGCGTTGCGTGTACGGCACGTAATGTAATAAAAATATAAAAAATATGTGTAGTTATGATATAAATATGTGGATAATATAAAAAAAAAACATAGTTTCAGATTTAAAAGAATATTTGGTTATTAAAGAGAGATAAATAGTTTTATTAGTTTTTACTTTTTATATTTTTATATTTTTATGTGAGTGTGTTATTATTGTAATTAATATAAAGGTGTAAGTGTATTTTAAAAAAAAAATTGCTAAATTTGACAGACTCATTTGACTTATTATAATAAAATAATACAAGAGAATCTTAGTTTTCGAATTCTATAGATTCAAGCCGGTAACTTCTATTGAAATACTTCCACCATATAACTTAATCATGGGTAAAAACCAAGTCATCAAAGTCCATATTCAGTTGCTTTTAATCTTTTAAATTTCCAACAATTTAACAAAATACAGTCTCTTCATCAAATACTTGACCACTAGAGTTGTCAATGAATGAAAATTAAGCTCGCTTGAACGAACTATATCACAAACATCTTTTAAGTGGTGATGTTTTCTATAACGATCCAAAGCCTTATTGGCTTTTCTCAGTATTGGTTGTATAGAATGATAATTTCACATTTTCAAATCAGCAACTAACATTTTATATAAACTCTTTTGTTGAGATCATATATTTATTTAACAAGCGCTGGAATCATCAGTTACACAAGAAAATCAACAACGTTCCAGTGTATAAGAATAATAAGATAAATAAAATTTGTTCCTTTATAAACTTTGCAAAACCAAAATAGTGCACAAGCCTTTGATACTGGAGGGTATCGAGAGTGTTAAGTCTTTAAGGTAGAGTTAGACTCATGCGACAAAAGCAGCAGATTTAAATAGTTGTCATTACCAAAGATTACACAGCATCAGTCAATAAATAATTCCCATTGTATCTTTCTGCAACAAAAGTTCTAATTTAATGAATTTCCTTAACAATGTAACAGCCTCGCCATTACATCATACGTCTTCACTGTTGTTCATAGATCTGCATATAGGCTTGAGAAAGTGCAACCACCTGAGGAAGTGTAGCCAAGACATCGAGATCCTGCATCTCATACCTACACGATAAAAAAAGACAACAGACCAAACTTTGATCATTGCACAATAGTCGAAAGATAGTGCTTATCATTCAGAAATAAGCACCTGGTTATTTTAAAACTTACCAAAACTCGTTTGATTTGCGCTGGACAAATACACGGTATGATCCTTCACCCAGCCGACCATCGTGGACAACATTTGCAATTAAATCATAAGCCAAATGTATTTTCTCTTTCCCTTTCCCTTTCCCTTTCCCTTTCCCTTTCCCTTTCCCTTCTGGTGTTGGCAAAGGTATGCATTCTTTCAGCTCCAAGTTTTTAATAGGAAATTTAACTACAGAGACAAAAAAAACGAGCAAGTATTACTAATATAACTTTTAAAAGTAAATTAATCATACTAAATTCAGCAATTCAGCACTAAATGGCTCAGGTTGGCTCACCAAGAGTAGAATTCTTTTCAATAGTAGAGTTGTTCTTTGCGAATCACCGAATATTCAGAATCAGATACTGTGGCAGCCTAACAACACGATACCTTGTCCTTGTTAAACAATTGACAATTTTCTCGACTTTAAACTGATACCATCACGTAATACTACACACTAAATGATTTTTTATGGCGAGTCACTCATCTAAACCGAAGTCTAGAATCAAAGTTAAACAATTGACAATTTTCTCGACTTTAAACTGATACCATCACGCACATATTTATAAAGCTACAGCAACATTTAATTTCAAATTGGAAAGTTGAATAACTACCATATCCTCAAACTGTCGCCGTCCATCTATTAGTACTATTACATTATATGCCTCTTAATTTTTCAGGTGGGGTTATATAACATTAAGGGACCAGATTTTGTCAATGTAAATATCCAATCATTAATGCGGGTTACCCCTTTAAGGAACTTCTTCCTTATATATGAAAATTATCAGCATTCCAAATCTTCACTGGTTCATCGTTTTGGATAACTTACAAGAAGGATTTGGCATGCCAGGAATTGTATGTCACAGGTAGAACTTTTATTCTGACCCCCAGGTTCTCCTTTTCATTCAAGTTTGCCTCAAGGTTTATTGGATTTATGATTGATAAATATTTATACTACAGGTTCGTTTAGATGAGTTTCTCCAGGCAGTTATCCAGGCCAGTAAGAAACAGTTTCAAATAGGAGCACAGTCTGACCCAGTGCAATTTATGGCATGGCTTCTTAGCACATTAGATAAAGATATAAAGGGTCTGAAGAATGCAAGTAGTATCATTCACTAGTGCTTTCAGGTTGTTTCTTTACCATACCTTTTATTATTTATCTTATTTGTTTTTGGTCAATGTAGTCATATTTTGGATTGTTTGCCGGTTCTGACCTTGTAATATATTATCTTGAGTAGGGTGAATTGGAGGTTATGAAAGAGATTCATCGCAGACCTCTTTCAGGGATAGAAAATGGTGAAGTTACTATTGGAGATCAGGATGCAATTATCACAAAAACTGGCAGAATGAGTTTTTTTTATGCTTGGCCTGGATCTTCGGTCAGAGGGTCTTGGCGAGCCTATTTTTCTTCCTAAACTCGGCTTATATATTTTATTCGCTAAACACCCATCGGGCCCTACTGAAGCAGTTGACCATATAATATAGCAGTAATCAATAAAACAGTTTAATATCTTTATAGTCCGAGGTCTGTATTCCGGCTCTTTACCGCCACGGCACCTAAGTTGTACATAGCTTACAAAGGACAAGTGCAATAACAGAGACAATATATGAACAGATATATTGGGTAAGCAGGTCGGTACAGGGGGTTGATTTTTTTTTTTTATCAGGTTGAAGGGTCTGTCGAAACGTTGGAGGCGGCCGTGTATTGTAATGGTACAGCGGCCCGTCCCGATGATTCCCGAGTTCCTGTTTGTTTAGGTGTATTTACTGGATACGGTTCATTGGCAGTTTAATCTGTTTTATGTTAGATTCAGTAGCTATGTTCTTGAATTAACATATCTAATATAGTTTCACTTGTGACCATCAATTCTACTAAAGTGGACTGGTCCAAATACTAAGCTGTCGTACCTGTCCAGTGAGCATGACATGTGATTTGCAGTGCAATTCCGATCCATTACATGTTAGTGTGTGTATGTAATCATATGTATAAAGTGTGAGTATAGAGAAAGGAGGAGTAACTGTGACTGTGGTTGTCTGCATATGGACTCACGGGCGTAGGCATGCCCGAGACACCGCGAAAGACGAGGCGGCAGCTTGGGCCCCAACTCTGGTGAGATCTCGTCACCTGTCCATGATGGTGTGTATACAATATATATATATATATATATATGTTCGTATGTCTATACATATCTCAGTCTCTATATATTTGCATATATCACTATATGTATGTATATCTATCTCATCTATTTGTTTCTATTTCAGGAGAGGGAGAGCCTTCTTTTCTTGGTGGGAAATGATCAGTATTTATAGGGTTAAAATATGTTTTACTATTCACTTGGGCTTTTCTTAATCGGGCCGAAACTGTTAACGGTTTTTATAAATGTAGTACAGTTTTGTATAAAGTAAATACCGTTAGACACGTAAATTAGACAGTTCTAATAAATAGAGAAGGAATACAAAAACACCCTCGCCAACAGCTCCCTGTTCAGTGGCGTAGACATGACCGAGGGCTCTAGAGTGTGTTCGGTCCTGGCTATGGTGCTGGATAATGAATAAGCAATCAAACAAATATAAAACATGTACCTGACACGGTTAACTTTGCTATGCGGTGTCTAAGGTCGTAAGATCGAGGTATAATAAATAGCACGATCCGAGTCTGAAACAGAGTAAAGCCTGAGGGCATTGCCCAACGTCTCGATTCATAGATCCGATAAATAATGTCATAAGACAAAGATAGAGCCTGCGTCACGGGACTGAAAAATAAGGTCATAAGACTGAAGCACTGTCGGAGGTCATAGGACCGAGATCGATCGTATAATACTGATAAATAATGTAATAAGGCTTAGATAGATCCCGAGTCACGGGACTGGAAAATAAGGTCATAAGACCGAAGCACTGTCGGAGGTCATAAGACCGAGATCGATCGTATAATCCTGATAAATAATGTCATAAGACTGAGATAGATCCCGAGTCACGGGACTGGTAAATAAGTTCATAAGACCGAAGCAGTGTCTGAGGTCATAAGACCGAGATCGATCGTATAATCCTTGAGCTAGTGATGGTGAAATGTGTCAGAGGAACCCATGATGGGCAAACCTGTCAAAGGAACCCGTGATGGGCGGAGTCGTCAGAGGGCATGTAGCTGACTGACGTTGGAAGTTGTCGCTGGTGAACTGTGCCGGGGAGCTTGTGATGGGTTGAGCTGTCATAGCGTGATTAATTCTATCACGTGAAATAAATATAATGAACTGTATGTGAAACGTTGTCATAGAAACATGACTAAGTCTCCCTCAAAG
The DNA here is from genome assembly GCA_963682055.1 of Primula veris. Lineage (NCBI taxonomy): Eukaryota > Viridiplantae > Streptophyta > Magnoliopsida > Ericales > Primulaceae > Primula > Primula veris. The sequence continues at coordinate 15,236,574 of OY821749.1, forward strand.
CCGGAGCTTTCGAGGGGCTTCAAAGAGTAACTTGTCGTGGTAGAAAATATGGGTCTTCCTTGCAATTTGAGGGGTTCATATAGTAACTTTATACTAGGTCGGGGATGTCCAGAACGGACAAAGGTCGGGGAATGTCGAGGGGGGACTAGATCAAGGGACGGAGATCATCGAGTGAGTCTGTGATGGGTTTAGGCCGCCAATGGTGGGCAGTGCTAGAAAAGTCATGGGGGCTTAGGCTCGAAGGCTGTCGATAATGGACTATGCCAGGAAAGCCGTGGTGGGCTAGGCTCAGATACTGTCGGTGATGGACTGTGTCGAAAAAGCCCGTGATCGGCTGAGCTCGAAGACTGTCTATGATGGACTATGTTGAAATAGTCGTGGTGGGCTAGGATCGGAGGCTGTTGATATGGGTCAATACATGTACTGAGGCAGGTGCCCCCAGTGGGTAGTCCCCATTCGGGGTATAAAATTGAAAGACTCTACCGGAGTGATAATACTTATCATTTTTGGAGCAGGTGCTCCAGTGGGTCATTACTCGCCTGGGGCGTACGGTGGCCATATAGATTTATGCAGTTTTAAAACTGAACTGGTGCTCCCATAGGATCATAACCCGTCTGGGGTGTACGGTGGCCACATAAGCTTATGCAGGTTTGAAACTGAACTGGTGCTCTCATAGGGTCATAACCCGTCTGGGGCGTACGGTGGCCACATAGGCTTATGCAGGTTTGAAACTGAACTGATGCTCCCATAGGGACATAACCTGTTTGGGGCGTACAACTGTAAGACTGTACCGGTGTGATAAGACTTTACTTATCACTATTGGAGCAGGTGCCCCAAGTGGGATGTTCCCGTATGGGGAATAAAACTGTAAGACTGTACCAGGTGCTGCCACTGGGCTGTTCCCGTATGGGGCATAAAACTGCAAGACTGTACCGGTGTGATAAGACTTTACTTATCACGGTTAGAGCGGGTACTGCCACTGGGCTTTTTCCGTATGGGGCATAAAACTGTAAGACTGTACCGGGGTGATAAGACTTTACTTATCACTGTTGGAGCAGGTGCCCCAAGTGGGTTGTTCCCGTTTGGGGCATAAAACTGCAAGACTGTACCGGGATGATAAGACTTTACTTATCACTGTTGGAGCATGTACTCCCAGTTGGTCGGTGACCAGATTGTAACATAAAACAGGGGGCGCTACGGCCCAAAAATACTTTTAAAAGATTTTTCTTGTTAGCGGTGCCTCTAGTGGGTCGGTGACCGGACTGGGACATAGGGAGGGCATTTGACCCAAGTTATCTACATTATTCAGCATATTCTCTTGCAGCTTTTCTACATGATTTTTTTTTGTATGACTTTTAGAACTATTTAGCAAATTTACGTTTTTCACAGACGGCGCCATTTGGCGAGCCTATTTTTCTTCCTAGGCTAGGCTTATATATTTTATTCGCTAAACGCCCATCGGGCCCTACTGAAGCAGTTGACCAGATAATATAGCAGTAATCAATAAAACAGTTTAATATCTTTATAGTCTGAGGTCTGTATCCCGGCTCTTTACCGCCCCGACACCTAAGTTGTACATAGCTTACAAAGGACAAGTGTAATAACAGAGACAATATATGAACAAATATATTGGGTAAGCATGTCGGTACAGGGGGTTGATGTTTTTTTTATCAGGTTGAAGGGTCCGTCGAAACGTTGGAGGCGGCCGTGTATTGTAATGGTACGACGGCCCGTCCCGATGATTCCCGAGTTCCTGTTTGTTTATGTGTATTTATTGGATACGGTTCGTTAACAGTATCTGTTTTATGTTGGATTCAGTAGCTATGTTCTTGAATTAACATATCTAATATAGTTTCACTTGTGACCATCAATTCTACTAAAGTGGACTGGTCCAAATACTAAGCTGTCGTACCTGTCCACTGAGCATGACATGTGATCTGCATTGCAATTCCAATCCATTACATGTTAGTGTGTGTGTATGTAATCATATGTATAAGTGTGAGTATAGAGAAAGGGGGAGTAACTGTGACTGTGGTTGTCTGCATATGGACTCACGGGCGTAGGCATGGCCGAGGCACCATGAAAGACGAGGCGGCAGCTTGGGCCCCAACTCTGGTGAGATCTCGTCACCGGTTCATGATGGTGTATATACAGTCTATATATATATATATATGTTCGTATGTCTATACATATCTCAGTCTCTATATATTTGTATATATCACTATATGTATGTATATCTATCTCATCTATCCGTTTCTATTTCAGGAGAGAGAGAGCCTCCTTTTCTTGGTGGGAAATGATCAGTATTTATAAGGTTAAAATAGGTTTTACTATTCACTTGGGCTTTTCTTAATCGGGCCGAAACTGTTAACAGTTTTTATAAATGTAATACAGTTTTGTATAAAATAAATACCGTTAGACACGTAAATTAGACAGTTCTAATAAATAGAGAAGGAATACAAAAATACCCTCGCCAGGTGTAACTTCTCAGGTCAGTGTTCTAGAGGAATGATATGATAAAATTAGTTACTTTGAATATATTATCAAGTCAAATTACTGGAATACTCCTATATATATGCAACCTTGAACTGTTCATACCTCCATTTGTGGGAAACAAATAAAATAATTTTTTTGGTGCTGCTGCCTTGTGGTTTTCGTCGCACCTTTGATAGCTCTGCCAGTGTCTGATCATTTGCTTGTTTTGTCCAATTGCAAACATCTTGAAGAAGTTTGATGGCAAATCTGTTACCGAAGTTGAATGCCCTTATTTTTCAGTCCCGTGACGCAGGCTCTATCTTTGTCTTATGACATTATTTATCGGACCTATGAATCGAGACGTTGGGCAATGCCCTCAGGCTTTACTCTGTTTCAGACTCGGATCGTGCTATTTATTATACCTCGATCTTACGACCTTAGACACCGCATAGCAAAGTTAACCGTGTCAGGTACATGTTTTATATTTGTTTGATTGCTTATTCATTATCCAGCACCATAGCCAGGACCGAACACACTCTAGAGCCCTCGGTCATGTCTACGCCACTGAACAGGGAGCTGTTGGCGAGGGTGTTTTTGTATTCCTTCTCTATTTATTAGAACTGTCTAATTTACGTGTCTAACGGTATTTACTTTATACAAAACTGTACTACATTTATAAAAACCGTTAACAGTTTCGGCCCGATTAAGAAAAGCCCAAGTGAATAGTAAAACATATTTTAACCCTATAAATACTGATCATTTCCCACCAAGAAAAGAAGGCTCTCCCTCTCCTGAAATAGAAACAAATAGATGAGATAGATATACATACATATAGTGATATATGCAAATATATAGAGACTGAGATATGTATAGACATACGAACATATATATATATATATATATATATTGTATACACACCATCATGGACAGGTGACGAGATCTCACCAGAGTTGGGGCCCAAGCTGCCGCCTCGTCTTTCGCGGTGTCTCGGGCATGCCTACGCCCGTGAGTCCATATGCAGACAACCACAGTCACAGTTACTCCTCCTTTCTCTATACTCACACTTTATACATATGATTACATACACACACTAACATGTAATGGATCGGAATTGCACTGCAAATCACATGTCATGCTCACTGGACAGGTACGACAGCTTAGTATTTGGACCAGTCCACTTTAGTAGAATTGATGGTCACAAGTGAAACTATATTAGATATGTTAATTCAAGAACATAGCTACTGAATCTAACATAAAACAGATTAAACTGCCAATGAACCGTATCCAGTAAATACACCTAAACAAACAGGAACTCGGGAATCATCGGGACGGGCCGCTGTACCATTACAATACACGGCCGCCTCCAACGTTTCGACAGACCCTTCAACCTGATAAAAAAAAAAAATCAACCCCCTGTACCGACCTGCTTACCCAATATATCTGTTCATATATTGTCTCTGTTATTGCACTTGTCCTTTGTAAGCTATGTACAACTTAGGTGCCGTGGCGGTAAAGAGCCGGAATACAGACCTCGGACTATAAAGATATTAAACTGTTTTATTGATTACTGCTATATTATATGGTCAACTGCTTCAGTAGGGCCCGATGGGTGTTTAGCGAATAAAATATATAAGCCGAGTTTAGGAAGAAAAATAGGCTCGCCAAGACCCTCTGACCGAAGATCCAGGCCAAGCATAAAAAAAACTCATTCTGCCAGTTTTTGTGATAATTGCATCCTGATCTCCAATAGTAACTTCACCATTTTCTATCCCTGAAAGAGGTCTGCGATGAATCTCTTTCATAACCTCCAATTCACCCTACTCAAGATAATATATTACAAGGTCAGAACCGGCAAACAATCCAAAATATGACTACATTGACCAAAAACAAATAAGATAAATAATAAAAGGTATGGTAAAGAAACAACCTGAAAGCACTAGTGAATGATACTACTTGCATTCTTCAGACCCTTTATATCTTTATCTAATGTGCTAAGAAGCCATGCCATAAATTGCACTGGGTCAGACTGTGCTCCTATTTGAAACTGTTTCTTACTGGCCTGGATAACTGCCTGGAGAAACTCATCTAAACGAACCTGTAGTATAAATATTTATCAATCATAAATCCAATAAACCTTGAGGCAAACTTGAATGAAAAGGAGAACCTGGGGGTCAGAATAAAAGTTCTACCTGTGACATACAATTCCTGGCATGCCAAATCCTTCTTGTAAGTTATCCAAAACGATGAACCAGTGAAGATTTGGAATGCTGATAATTTTCATATATAAGGAAGAAGTTCCTTAAAGGGGTAACCCGCATTAATGATTGGATATTTACATTGACAAAATCTGGTCCCTTAATGTTATATAACCCCACCTGAAAAATTAAGAGGCATATAATGTAATAGTACTAATAGATGGACGGCGACAGTTTGAGGATATGGTAGTTATTCAACTTTCCAATTTGAAATTAAATGTTGCTGTAGCTTTATAAATATGTGCGTGATGGTATCAGTTTAAAGTCGAGAAAATTGTCAATTGTTTAACTTTGATTCTAGACTTCGGTTTAGATGAGTGACTCGCCATAAAAAATCATTTAGTGTGTAGTATTACGGATTTATGTCTCCGACGAATATGTCGGGACTTTCCATTATACATATGATCCTGCGCCCGTCCAATAGCCGACTGACTATCGCAGTGCATGCTTATTGCTGGGACAGGTTTCGGCCACATTGGAATTCCTTCCAGAAAGCTTCTCAGCCAATCAGCCTCTTCTGTTGCTAGATCCAACGCTATGAACTCAGATTCCATAGTTGATCTAGCTATGCACGTCTGCTTGGATGATCTCCATGAGACAGCTGCTCCTCCCATCACGAACACATATCCGCTAGTGGATCGTGTACTGTTGGAATCCGAGATCCAGTTTGCATCAGAATACCCTTCCAGTACAGCTGGATATCTGGTATAATGCAACCCTCGGTCTGCTGTGTATCTCATGTATCTGAGAAGTCTCATGATGGCCTTCCAGTGTTCCTCATTGGGATTACTGGTGTACCTACTCAGTCTACTCACTGAGTTGGCTATGTCTGGTCTAGTACAGTTCATGACGTACATCAGACTGCCTATTATTCGAGAATATTCCAATTGTCTCACACTCTCCCCAAAGTTCTTTTTCAGGGTGGTTGAGATCTCTATCGGAGTTCTGGATGTAGCTCTACTATCTTTATCAAATTTGTCAAGCATCTGTCTGACATAGTGAGTTTGAGATAGCGCATATCCGTCTGATGTCTTGGTAATTTTCATACCAAGTATAACATCAGCGACACCCAAGTCTTTCATCTCGAATTTTTGTGACAACATTTTCTTAGTGGAGTTGATGTTATCAATACTCCCTATTATAATCATGTCATCTACGTAGAGGCAGACTACCACGTAGTCCTTTTCATTTCCTTTTACGTAGACGCATTTGTCACATTCGTTTATCCGAAAACCGTTTGATAGCATCACTCTATCAAATTTTTCGTGCCATTGTTTAGGTGCTTGTTTAAGTCCATACAAGGACTTCACAAGTTTACACACCTTGTGAGCTTTACCTGGAACCACAAACCCTTCCGGTTGTTCCATGTAAATTTCCTCTTCCAACTCACCATTCAAGAACGCCGTTTTAACATCCATTTGATGTATTTCCAGATCGAACAGTGCTGCGAGAGCAATGACTATCCGGATTGACGTCTTCCTGGAGACAGGAGCATAGGTGTCGAAATAGTCGACACCTTCGGTTTGTCTAAAACCTTTCACTACAAGCCTAGCCTTGTATTTCTCGATTGTTCCATCGAGCTTTCTCTTCCTCTTGAAGATCCACTTGTGTCCTAGTGGCTTACACCCGGGTGGTAGATCCACTAGTTCCCAAGTGTGATTTTGTAATATCGATTCAACCTCATTGTTGATCGCTTCCTCCCAATATTGGGCTTCCGGGGATGACATTGCTTGTTTGAATGTCGCCGGTTCGCCTTCTATCATGAAGGTTACAAAATCTGGACCGAAAGTCGTTTCCTTTCTAGCCCTTTTACTACGTCGAGGCTCTTCTTCTTCTTCCTCCAACGGTTCACTTGCCCCCACATTTTCCTCACTGTTTGACTCCTCAGTCTCTACAGTTACGGAAGACTTGCGGGGAAAGATCTCCTCGAAGAAAGAAGCTTCTCGAGCTTCGATGATAGTATCTGCATGCACATCGGGATTATCCGACTTGTGCACGAGAAAACGATAAGCACTACTGTTTTGTGCATATCCTATGAACACACAGTCTACCGTCTTTGGCCCTATTCTCGTTCTTTTAGGAAGCGAGACAAGGACCTTCGCGAGACAACCCCAAACCCTTAAGAATTTATAGCTCGGCCTATGGCCTTTCCATAGTTCATAAGGTGGTTTATCACGTTTCTTATGTGGTAGCTTGTTCAATACATAGTTGGCGGAAAGCAGCGCTTCCCCCCACATGTTCTGGGGTAACCCAGAACTTATTAACATAGCATTCATCATTTCCTTGAGCGTCCTATTCTTACGCTCGGCAACCCCATTCTGCTCCGGAGAGTATGGGGCTGTCGTTTGATGTATAATGCCATTTTCTGCGCATATCTGCGCAAACGGTGCTTCGTATTCACCGCCTCTATCACTCCTCAATATTTTAATCTTTTTATTGAGTTGATTCTCTACTTCGGTCTTATAAAGAGCGAATTTCTCTACCGCTTCGTCTTTACTTCTCATTAAGTAGACATAGCAGTATCTAGTACAATCATCTATAAACGTGATGAAATACTTTTTCCCTCCTCGCGTTTGTATAAACTTTAAGTCGCATACATCCGTGTGTATTAGACCGAGAGGTTCAGTACTTCGTTCAATATGTTGATACGAAGACTTGGTTAATTTTGCTTCAACACAAACCTCACATTTATGTTGTTTATCAAATACAAAATTAGGTAGTAGATTCAGTGATATTAATTTCTTCATAGAATTAGCATTCACATGACCTAATCTACCATGCCATAAATTAAATGAATCGCAAGAATAAGCAAACGAAGTTTTATTGGCCACTTGGGCAACATTCACGATTACATTATTCTTGGTACTGGCCTCAGCCTTAGTACCCTCAATAGCTAACTCGGCTTTAGGAGCCGGAGTACCAACATTTAATTTAAACATGCCGTTGGTCATATAGCCACGGCCTACATACATTCCGTTTAAAGTGATTACAATTTTTGCAGATTCAAATACAAGTTTAAATCCTTTGTTCACCATCACGGACCCGGAAACCAGATTCTTGCGAATTTCTGGCACATGGAGCACGCCATTCAGTGTGAGCTCCTTTCCCGATGTCATCTTCAGCAGCACGGTTCCTTTTCCTTCCACCCTGGAAGTAGCCGAGTTCCCCATGAAGCAGCTCTCATTGTCCACGGCCGTATAGGTCTTGAACATCCATTTGCTGGCACAGATGTGACTAGTGGCGCCTGTGTCCAGCCACCATTCCTTTGGGTTGCTCCCCACCAGGTTCACTTCCGAGACCACAGCACTCAGGTGCATATAGTCCTGTCCAGCATCATCTCCTCCCTCAGCCACATTAGCTTGAGCAGGTGCCCTCTTCCTCCCTTTCCCTTGGAACTTCCTCTTTGGGGGGGGTTTGGGCTTGTCGGTGCGCATCTTACAATCCGCGGCACGATGGCCCGGTTTGTTGCACACAAAGCAGTCTCCCATGAATTTCTTCTTGAGAGAGGCACCGACTCCGCTGTCAAAGCGTTTCCGCTTAGACACAGCGTCCTCAACCACATGGGCCTTGGCAACCGCGTTGCCTGCTCCGCCACCGCCTTTCCTTCCGGATCGGCGGTTGCTTTGCTCAACATTGAGCCTCTCAATGAGTCCCTCCAAGGTCATAGCCTTTCGCTTGTGTTTCAGGTAGTTTTGAAACTCTTTCCAAGAAGGTGGCAGTTTCTCAATCATTAATGCCACTTGGAAAGGTTCGTTGATAACTAGCCCTTCAACCTCAAGCCTATGGTATATGAGTTGGAGTTCCTCAACCTGCTCGATAACACTCTTCCCATCAGTCATCTGAAATGACAATATAAAACCGTTTAGTTTCTCGCAAGAAAACTAAATTCTTTATCGCAAATACTAATTATAACTTAATTAGATTGCTTCAAGAAAATAAAACCAGAGAAAGAGATTCTAGCGTGAAAATCAAATCACTTTTGATTTCACTAAGAATTCTTTATAGTATACTAGAATAAAAAGATTAAAACCAATTCGGATTTATTCTATGTGCAAATTTCAATTTCTAGTAAACTAGCAATGATTTTGCGAGAATAAAAACCGAGACGTCAACAACAAAAAAAAAAAAAAAAAAGTCCTTTCTTATTTCGAAAATAGTAAAACCAAATAATAATATTGTTTAAGAATGTTGGTTTTGGTACTATTTCGAATACGATAAAGTAAAGGACAATAAATAAAGAAGACAGGAACGCAATGGAAATAACAATTTATTTCTCACAATTGGAATATGAATTACAATTCCTGACTCGTACAGAATTAAATTAAACTGCTGGACTGGTTTCGCAAATAACCAAACTGCCGGACTGTTTTGGAAATAACAAAAAACTGCCGGACTGTTTTCAACAAATAAAAAACTGCCGGACTGTTTTGTAAATAAAACAAACTGCCGGACTGTTTTAACAAAAAAGAAACTGCCGGACTGTTTTAAACAAACTGCCGGACTGTTTTAACAAAAAAAAAACTGCCGGACTGGTTTTAAACAAACTGCCGGACTGGTTTTAACAAATAAAAAACTGCCGGACTGGTTTTGTAAATAAAAGAAATTAAATTACAGGAAAGTAAATTACAGAATAGGAAAGACTGAAATGTAAATTACAGAAACTAAAGGTACTGGAAAGTAAATACAAAAAGGAAACAGTACTGAAATTAAATGGACAGAATAATAAAGGACTGAAAAGTAAATAACAGAAATTAAAAGAAGAGGCAACTGCTGAGCAGTTTCCCTTAAACAATATTTCCCGAACCACCTTTAAAGGTTTCTGGTTTCGGGACTTTGTTCCCAAGGTACAACTTCTATCTCAGAGTGGCTCGTATGGAAACCGGCACCGAACCACAGGTCGAGCTGTTGGTGGTGCGGTTCTCTCTCACTAAGTGTATGCTTATGCTGTGAGTTGTGTGTATGAAGGTGTACTGAAATGAGAGGGGGATGGCTGCCTTTTATAGGCTCTACTGAAACCGCAACCATAAATGTTGGTCTTTAATTCTGGGAGTTACACCCCCAGAATCCGCTCAATCAATTCTGAAACCGCAGCATTTACTCTCATTCATTGCTGACGTTTTCTCTTGCTGGAAACTCTAGGGACTCCTTTTATATTTTATACAAAACTCCCTATTCGGGTTTGGACCCAAGACCCAAGACCCGAGACCCGAGACCCGAGACATTCCCCAAATCCCAAATCCCAAATCCCAAGCCCACGCCCGTGCCCGTGCCCGTGCCCGTGCCCGTGCCCGTGCCCGTGCCCGTGCCCGTGCCCGTGCCCGAGCCCGAGACCCGAGACCCGAGACACGAGACACGAGACACGAGACACGAGCGAGCGCGCGTGTGTGGTACACACTAATACTCTTAGGTGTATGTGGACATGTTAGTTTAATAACTACATGGGTTGGTAAGGTATATATATTGTAAGATTAACTCTTAATCTTCCAATATGGGATTAATCAAAATGGTTTTCTCATTAACCATTTCGGTTTTTCCAGATTTTTTCCAGATTTGAGCTTCCGAGGTACCAACTTTGAAGCCACTTTGTATTCACACCCATTCTCCGAATAGGTCATGTGATATACCGTTACGAAGCTCGTCACACGGGCTACTCAACCACGTTGAGTACGGTATAAACAACTCAGCGCTGTTACACGAAATAATGACTCGAAGTTGGTCCAGTGACCATTCGGAAACACCCATGTTTTCACATGTTTTTCCAACAATTTCAGTATCCCCTGGGGACTGTAACATGCTAATAACAGATGGGTGAGAAAAATTTGAGAATACGGTAGTTACTCAACTGCTATGTTTGAAATTAAATGTTGTTGCAGCTTTATAACTGTGTAATACAGTAATAGTATTAGTTTAGGGATTTTATTTTTTTTATTTTTTTTGAGCAAGGTGGTTGGTTTAAATAGTTGATACCCTAGTATACAACGCTCACCACCAGGATTCGAACCCTGACGTCCGTAAAAGCGGGTTACCTATAAAGAGAGGATTATTAATTATCAAAAAATATTAGTTTAGGGTATAGAAAATTACAAGTGTGGTCTTTTTTTTTTATCAACCTTTAAATACAACGTTTCAATCCTTTATTTGACTGCGTTGCAGAATTTCAATTTCAGCTGTGGCAATGTTTCGTATTATAAGTTTGCTCTTAATAGGGAATGTCCCATATAATCAACAACAGAGGAAATAAGTAACTTAGTTATCTAATTAACAAGAAATATTGTGAGGCGCAAAGTACAGAGTGACATACCGATCCAGGAAGATAAAAGGAACCATCCAATGCTTCCGACAATTGATGCTGATTATCAATCTTCTGAACCTGTTGCATGGTGAATCTGCGAGGCAAGAAAACCACAAGAAAACTGAAAACTCATTATGCATGCAAAAAACAAAAGAAATAGGGAAATTTTGGACACAGAATAAACCCATCAAAGCATTATACAAGGGATGGCAGAAGCATGGTGAAAACATAAAACAGAAACTTATAATAAGTGGAAATAGTTCAACGAAAATGAGAGACTTTAAATCCAATCAAGCAAATACAAGTGCTCACATGCTTTAAATCCAAAAAGACAACATAGATTCTGGCCAAACAGAGAAGGTACTGACATAAATGCATGTTCAAACAAAGATAAAAGCTACGGCCAAACCTTGTGCCTATAGCTTGGCGTATATCCTCTAATGATGGATCGTGGATTTCAAATCCCTCTGGAAGGCAATATACACTCTCTGTCCGGAGATTGACAAAAACACGGTGGCCAGCTTCAAGGCTGTGAATATATGCATGGGTGTTCTGCCCTCTTCCTTGGAAATTCTTTCCGCAGACCAAGCATGCATACACATTTACGTATGAAAGAGACACAGATCAAATTTTAGGATAATCAAATTTCAGAATCTACAAAAGAACATAGAGAGTGAGTTAGCTACACCAAACCTTCTCGCAAAAAAATCAATCATGAGATAATCTAAATTTGGTACCATATAGCGTCACAACAATGGCAAACAGCCCTTGTAAAAAAGCTTATTTCACTCACCAATAAAAAAGCTTTGATCATCGTCTTATAAATCTTTCTTATGGCATAGGAAGCTAAGAGGCTCAAAGTGACGGGGTTTAAAAGCGGAGAACAATTAAAGACCAAATGCTTAACAAGAATACAGAAAAGAAGTACAGTCTAACACATACACAGCCCTCTGAACAGGTTGTCAATAAAATGGCTCGGTATCTAGAATATACAGATATCTAAAATCAATGAATTGTCTGTACTAACCTAAACCAATCTATGTTTATAGATGAGTTCTTCTCTCATTTGTCTCCTTTGTTTACCCTAGTGGTCATTTGGGCTATTGGGAAACAAATGAGAATTTTATTATCACACGGTTATTAATCCTGCTGATCAAAATATTATAATAAGCCAAACCAATAAAAATTGAGGTCGACAAAGTTTGATTATTTTTTTCAAAAATACTTTCACTTTATTTTAGTAATTACTCTTATACACTTATTCAATTCGAAACATAAATAACAAATAAAAAACATGCTCTTTTCAAAACAATTTTGCTCATATCTCAAACAAAATTATCTTACGTGTATTTTTGTATAACCAGTAAACATTATATTACTTACATTGTTAATTTATTATATTCATTCAATTAATATTTTTGAATATTTTTTAAAATATTAACTTTATTTGTGTGGGTTATATATATATGTCACTACGCGTCGTATACGCAACACGTGAATAGCGAGTAATAGTACTTATACATATGAGTTCTAATACTTACTATTATAGAGTATTTTGGTGAGAAGGCTATTTGCCTATTGGTAACTTTTATAATAAGCTAAAACGAATTTATACGGAGTTTATAAATCACTTGTAAAATATACCTAAAAGGGCAATAACAAGTAAGAAAAGTATGGAATTAGGAGGGGAAAAAAAGATATCTCTCTATTTACATCAGAAGCATGATTAAAACGTGTAGGAACACGGATACCTGTGAATTGATAGAATCAAGATAGTTATTGGTCATCATTGTATAATATTTTGACCCAAAAAAGGACCGACAAAGGGCTTTTTCGCTCTACAACTATAGACATAAAAATCGAGAGATAGTAACATTCATAGGACAGAGACGTCGGAGGGTGTAAAAAAATACTCACTCTGTTCCAAATTTATACTAAACTGCGTGCTCATCGTAAAAAAAACTCACGTAAAATACCGAAACGGATATTTTTAAAATCAAATCATAAAGTTTACATGATTTAACATTTGATCCGAATTAAAAAAAAATATCATTTCGACAATTTAACTACCAGTTTTAAATCGATCAAATTTGTACGTATTTTTATGATTGACAAACAATTTAATTTGAAACGGACTAAGTATACTTAATACCTAATATAATTGGATATCTCATAAAGTTAGAAATCAGTACAATAGAATCTATTGTAAATACATTTGGACACGTTCAAGTTGTAACAATTAATGGTGGCCCAAAAACCCAACTAGGAAATATGAAACCACGTTTATTCACATTTTACTCGGATTTTAATTCATCCACAATGCATAAACCGAACCGATAAAATTTGTTTTTTGTTTTATTTTCCTAATCACTTTCTCTTTCTAATAGACTCAAACTCACATTTGCGTCTGACGCTAAACCACCGTCAGACAATCGCCCACCGTCAAATACCATGGTCAGACAACAGTGACAGTCTATCTATTTCACACACACACCTCCGCTGTTCTAGTTCGCCATCTGATCACCCCTTGTCGTGGTCCGATCTTGACTGTGCGGTTGGTGGTGGTGATGGCAATCACATAGTATACGGTTAAAATTGTAATTATTGAACAGTTTACAGTGAGTGCAAGATCGATATTTTAAATTTTAAACATTGATGGACTAACTATGTAATTAATTAGAATTTTAGAATTAAATTACCATTCTAGTCAATGAATTAGTTGAGAATCAGTTTATCACGGCTATCAGATCCTACAACGCTTCTTATCTTACTAGCGATGACGTTTACGTCGAAAACGAAACAGATAATGATCGTGGTGGGAGAGATGAAAGGAGAGAGATCAAATAAGGAGAGAAGTAAGATAAAAGTAGATATAGAACAAACAAGATAGGGAGGAAGAAAGATAAACAAAGAAAATAACGATATAAAAAATAAGAGATGAAAAGGGAGAGACGGGGCATAAAAAAAGAGATAATAGTAGCGTTCCAGTGAGGCGGTGGCAGCAATAACGTTCAATAAGTGATGATTGTGTGAACGTAGAGATGAATGAGAAATTGTAAATCAATAGAAAATAGTCCAAACCACCCTCTAGTTTTTAATTGTGTAAACTAAATAAAATCATACAAGGTTCTAATGGTAACTACACTTAAATTCAATTCATAATAGAAATGTGCAACAAAGGCAAAAAAATGAAATAAGGCACATAGTAAAAAGCCTTGAAAAAGTTAATACATATATAGCGAGGTATTGAAACCGGCCTAAATAGGAAGTTCAATGCCTCGAATATTGTAATTAAAATATTTGCACGTCCTCAACTAACTTATAATGTTTACCGTACTCAAAATTATTTCTAACTTCTCTACTCTATATTTCACGACTCCTAAGAACATTGCCAGCTGAATTTGTAAAATGATCATCTATTTTACAGATTTAGTCCACTTTTATATATTTACGGATTTTGTAAAACACATGTTTCCGCATCAGATTTTCTAAAATATAGTTTCGATTTATAAGTTTTTCTCTCCGACAGATTTTCTAAAATGAATTTTTTCCATACTTTTTATAGTTAAACAATAAAATTCAAGATAACAAAAAAAAAATAACAAACTATTTCCAAAACTAAATTTTGTTCCATTCCATTTTACAAGCTAAATATTGTATATTAGCTTCAACCTTTTTACTCCGGCCGGTTTTACAAATTTTTAGATATCGATATGCAGTGACCACCAGAAAAATAGTATTATGGGTGTTTATGTAAATAATACTCGCTTCTACTTCTATTTCTTCTCCTCATCTATATTTCTCCTTTCAACTTATTTCTCATTTATGCTTTCACCTAAAGAAAATCAAATGACATATTCATAAAAGTTACATCATAAAAAAATAAAACTAATCACTCATGTTAAAATGAATCACATAAGGAAAAAAGTACGAACAACTATGGGAACAAGGAAAGAAAAAAGGAATTCTGGTAGATCAGAGCTTGTGAATTCTAGATTGTAATGTCTTGTGTAATGGAATAAGGAAAGAGAGAAAGGGGAAAAGAAAGAAAAGTTATATACAACGTTAACGGTAATTTTGTATGTTAGAGAAATACTATAGCTTTTTGGCTCAGTTTTACAAAGTTAATTTGATAAAATACAGAATCTTTACAAAATGTGCTAAATGGATTTAATTTTACAAAATTGCTAAATATAGCAAAAAAGTGAAGTATACAAACACAGTTAATATGGGAAAAAAATACAATTACTGTATTGTAATACATGTGTTCAACGATTTAGTTATCATATTATCACTCTGTTACAATTGAATTAATTAACTATCATAATTTTCACAATTCAGGTACCGACATTAAATTAATTTGATGAAAATTAGTTTTATTTTTCATTTTGGTCATATTTTTTGTAATTTGTATAAATCTAACCCTTAATTTTCGGAAATGTTTCATTTTAGTATAAATTCAGAAAAATTAAAAAAACAAAAATACCAAATTTTTTTGAAAAAACCTTTAAAAAAGTAGGAAAGCCGAAAAAATCACGAAAAAAGGGTAAAAAAACCAAGAAAAATCTAAAAAAATTCAAAAAAAGCGGGAACCCGAAAAAACCCAAAATCGGTAAAAAAATAAAATAATAAACCCTAAATATCAAAAAATCAAAAAATCAAAAATCACAAAACAATGAAAAAACGTTCAAAAAAGTCGGGAACCAATAAAAAACCCAAAAAACAGTAAAAAAAAAATTAAAAATCCAAGAAAAATCAAAAAATCAAAAATCATAAAAAAAAAGTTTGAAAAAGTCGAAAAAATCCGGAAAATCAAAAAAAAAAAAACTTTAAAATAATTTGCAATTATTTTTAATCATTTGAAGTCATTTTTAGTCATTTTATTTGGAGTCATTTGAAGTCATTTTTAGTCATTTGAAAACAATTGCAAGTTATTTAAAAGTTTTTTTTATATTTTTTTGACTTTCCGGCTTTTCTCTACTTTTTTAAACTTTTATTTTATTTTATTTTGTGATTTTGGAATTTTTATTGTTCTTGGTTTTTTAATAATTTTTTTTACTGTTTTTCGGGGTTTTTTTACGGGTTTTCGACTTTTTTGAACGTTTTTTCATTGTTTTGTGATTTTTGATTTTTTGATTTTTAAGGTTTATTTTTTGATTTTTTTTACCGATTTTGAGTTTTTTCGGATTTCCGGTTTTTTTAAACTTTTTTTGTTTTTTAGATTTTTTTTTGGTTTTTTACCATTTTTTCAGGTTTCCTATTTTTTTAAAGGTTTTTTCAAAAAAAATTGGTATTTTTAGTTTTTTTAATTTTTTTTTTAAATCTGATTTTTTTTAATTTATACTAAAATGAGATATTTCAGAAAATAAAGGATTAGATTTATACAAATTACAAAGAATATGAACAAAATGAAAAGTGAAACTAATTTCCATCCAATTAATTTAATTGCGGTACCTAAATTGTGAACATTATGCTGGTTCAGTACTTCAATTGTAACAGAGTGATGGTATGGTAACTAAATCGTTAAACACAATTAGTACAATACAATAATCGTATTTTTTTTCCAGCTAGTAGTGCTCTAAAACTGATTACAGAGCTCTGAAATCAATCGAGCTCTGAATCTTGTGGTAACAAAGCATTTCCAATAGACAAAGGGTCGCAAATGCTTTGTTCCGGTCATAGAATTTTCCCCTCACAGCGTGTTCAAGAAACGAAAAAAATAAAGAGGAAGTAAAAACTGGATTGTGTTTCCACAAAACGGTTCTAGCAAGGGTACGAGGTTACAATTGCTCTATATGATCCTGCAAATACGTGGTTGAATATGAGGAATGGTAAAACGACTTCAAATTTAGTCAACCTTTACGAGTTTGCTAAGTTACTAACTAATTTACTTTTTGGTATGATTTGTTTGCTTGTAATGAATCTTATGATCTAATTAACCATTTCAAGCGGACTGATAAGAGAGTTGGTGTCCAAATTTGTAATACGCTCTTTTCGTTGAGGCTAAGAAAGAGCCTTTTATATGTTACCCATGACAAAGAAAACAATCACAAAAACAATTTTACAATAAAAGAGGATACAAAGAGGTAAGAAACACACCAAAAAACACAATAAAATTGAAACAAGCCTACGAATTAAGACTGAGTCGGTACCATATCAGCAAACCAGCAAAACAAAATACAAATGGTTAAAGTCATATACTAGTGTTCTTTAATAGGGCAAAGAACCAGAAATATTAATTAAAGACACGGGTAATGCCTTTTATAGTCTTATTATGCTATATCTACCCTTTGTTAGATAAATTTGTTGTTCAAAACCAACGAAGAGAACGTACACTCCCTGACCATCAAGATTGTACAAAACCTGCACAAACTGTATCGCTTTTTGGCCGAAAAGTATGATCGTCTATTTGTCTCTGTTATAGATCTGTTTCAAGTTCCTATAAGAATACCCAATTTCGAAAAACAAGATCTTTAGAAAATCAAAGCTTGAGGGCTTTAATTCTGAGTTCTGAGTATGAGATGTTGAAAAAAACAAGAGCACGATGATGTTGAAAATTGGATATATGCGTATCAGCTAGAACATGAGGTCCGGATAATTAGTGAAATGAAATGAACTTCCAAATATCAGACCTTATCGATGAGAATAAGAAACAACAGGCAAAGTTAATCATGAGAGACGAGGAGAGATGAAGGAGATAAGCGAACAGAGGAGAACAAGCGTTCTTTAACTTACCGGAAAAAAAAAAAAGAGAACAAGCGTTTGAAGTTTAATTAAGTTGGCTTAGTGCAAAGCTGATAAGAAACAAAAGCAGTCCCATTTGTCTAAATTCAAAAGGTTGATAGTAGGAGGTTGATTACGATTAGTTAAGCTTCCGTCTTTGGTATGTACGCCATTTGCGTTCATTTTTTTCTATTGATTTTATTTTCTTGGATGGTGAATTGATCATTCCACTTTTTCGTGCCATAGGACTAAAAATAGTCGGGGAGTTTTTATTTGTTTTCAAGTGATTACTTGATGGAATGATTGAACTCCAAAGAGGATAAAAAATAAGACCGCCACCAAGTGCAACCTGCACGCATAAAATAACTTCATGCTTAAAAACGTCCTTTAATTTGTGTATAAAAAGGGTTAGAAATCTAACATGAAAATTTTAAAGTACACATTAATTAATTCTATAAAAATAAGGTAAACGACTAAAAATATTGTTTTTATTTTCTCCAAAATTTGAGATGACAAAATTTCCCTCCCATGACAGCAAGTACTCCACAAAGCTTACCCTGGGGTAAAAAGTTTGGAAAATAACAATCCCACAGAACAGAAGTTAGGACAGTACTCTACTATTTAATACGGAGTATTTATCCAATTAAAGCATATTAATGACCAACTCATACTTCCTCAGGCTTACGAGAGCTACGTTGAGGCTTGCCGTAGCTTCCGGAAGCATCTGAGACTTGTAGAGCCATTTTGGAGCTCTGCTAAAGCTGTATAAGGCATTTCCAAATTTGTCGTAACTCGTAAGCAATGGTAGTAGATATAAGTTGAGGTGGTTGCCGGGTGTCGGGGTGAATTGGGTTAAGAAATTGCGAGAGCAAATGTTGAGTGGTACCTACCCCGAAGAAACTTGAAAAAATAAATTTCAGAAAATAAGTTGTTATTTCATTTATATCTAGAACTTAATTTTGGCTATCAAAAAAAATATATTCAACATAAAAAAGATATAAAAAAAAGATCCCGGTGATCATATTTATACCAAATACTTTAAAATACATTTTATAATCAATTCGAACATGATAATTTTGTAGTTATTCACATTTGATCAAATTACGAAATCTTTGTACCAGTAGTCTGTTAGCATTAGAATTTCAATAAACCTATATATCAAACAACACACACTAAACTGTTTAGCATTGCTACCCTGTTAAGTCAGCTTTTCTATCACCATTCGTTTTATCAGAGAAGACTGTGCTCAATGGGGCTTTTAAATTATGGAGTTAATTACTTATCTGTTGTGATTATACAATATTTTCGTTTGTTTATCGCACTGCCTTTACTGAATTGTTTTACTTTTTTATGGAATTGAAAAACTAAAACTGCACTACTATATTGTTCAAAGATACTTCGTATATCTACTTTGATTTGGCTCTAGACTTAAGAATGTTCACTAAAATTTAGCTGAAGTCTTTGTTCTACACAAGTCCTTATATTGGTAATTTTCATATTATTAAGTCTCATTTGACCAAGAATATATTAGCTAGGAAAACTGTGACAACATTTATTATTTTACAATAATTTAGTAATTATTATTATATATATAGTGTACCAATATATATGTAATGCTTGAGAGTAGCATTGCTTCTCATATAGTATATCTCAACTCTTAAGACAATACAGTACTTTTTTTAATATTTTACAAATCTTAAAACAATATAGTTTATGTGGTATATGTATAAATAGTACAAAACACGTTGTTGGCTCGTTGCGAATTGAAAAAATGCAAAAAAAAACATCCCTCTTCTCGCAGCTGTTCTATCACCTTTTTTGTAGATATATTCCAACTGTATTATCTCAAAATATTCTAGGCGTAATGCAAAATGCCAACAATGGTTAGTTTCTGAAGTATTTTATGGCCATTCAATTTCATATTCGAAGTTTTAAGCTAGTATGTATCACTAGAAGTTTAGAACTAATAAAGTTTAACAGAAGTTCAATGTGGTTGACTATGGATGAAAAAAAAAATGAAGCTATAATTTGCTAATGAGGTTAATCTGAAGCAAATTGTGGTTTCATGATTTCTCAAGCTTTGCTTATGTTAAAGTTATCAGAAATGCAGAATATGGAGCAAAACATGCTGAAAATTGGGTGATCAAGATGCACAAGTTGGCTACTAACTGATATCATGAAATTTGCTGAGATAGGTGTTATGTAGAGCTGCACTTTTAAGTGTTAATGAAGAAGTAAGAACAAGTTGATAGATATTCGTATCATATAAAAACTAGACTTGGTTTTATTGCTTACCATCCATGTTTTAGTTCCGGAACCATCTCTTAATTCAGACTTTATTACTAGTTCACAATGATTATGGGAGATGGAAGGGCGATATAAGGATCAAAATGATAAGGTGTGATGTCTAAATCAATAACGAATAACAAAATTTCAATCCCCAAAATGTGAGAAAAAACTGGTTTTGGTAGAGATTTTTTTGCCTTTGCTTTTGTAGCCAGACTTGTTAGCATCTTGATGCAAAGAAAAGAGTCGTGCTTATTATGTTTTGTGGAATTGTTTTATCGGTTTCTGATTGAACTTGGTCGTACGCTTACATGGGGAATGTTATTGCTCTTGCTGATAAAAGTGTATACCTGTTCGATGATTTTTTTATTTTATTTCAAGACGATTCTCTACACTGTTTGATTTTCTTTTTTTATTTGTCCGAAACTGTAAGAGCTACATAATGATTGCCAAAACCTGAACCATCAGATAATAAGTATTAAAGTAGAACATAAAATTTAATACTGTATGAAATTAATGGTGTGGGATCCCATTGGCCATATCCAACGTCATTACTACTATTGTAGTAAATGCAATAGGTTGTAATTTTAGAAAGCTGGTAATGTTGCCCAGTAGTTATATTAGTTACTATTCAATTTACATTACATGCACAAAATACATTGAATCACTCTTCTCCCCTTGTTTTCTGTTTCTTCCCTCTTATGCATTTTCTCTCAAGCATACAAATAAAAAGGTCAATTTTCGATTCAACATCTTTTTGTTTATTAAAATACAAATCAATTAAAACCTATTGACAAGAACTAGTTTTCAAAACCACCCAAATTATCCTGATATAATGTTGTCAATATATGTTCTTGAAAACTTGGGAGTAGTATATATATTTCACAAATTGATTTTATAAATAAGATCTCGGTTTTGATATACACAAAACACCTAATCTTTAAAAATAAAAATAATACAGTTAGTTTTATTATCAGAATTTTAGTTTCTTACAAATATTTCATGCTATCTAATTTAAACTGTTTCATGTATGTATTTATATATGTTTGTGTATGTATATATGTATACTATTCAAAGTTACCGCGTTGCTGTGAGACGCGTAATGACATAAATCTCGTAATATATTTTATTTTAAACATAATATTCATATTTGGTATAATTTATTGCAGTTATGCATGTTAAAACAAATTGTTAATTAATTTAGTCTACATCCATAATTAGTAAAATATAATGAGGATAAATTGTTAATTAATTAGATTAACTACATTTGTAATTATTAAAATAGAGTGAGTATATTTTAAAAAAAATTTGATAAAATTTTGACAGTCTTAATTTTTCTTAAGTTTGCTTATATTAATAGTATAAAAAAAATATATATATATATATATATATATATAGAGAGAGAGAGAGTTATATAATACTAGATTTTATTCAAAAGTAGACTAACAACCCGTAAAAAAAAGGTTGGGGAATAAGCCTAGAAATGGGGAAGGGAGAGGGTAATACTGAGCATATACAATAGTGTTTTTAGATCTATTGTTAATTAAAATAATTAGCTAACAATGCATTTTTTTGTCGTCATTAGTTGTGTTAAATCATATGTTATCTTTATATATATTAAAAAATTTGTTAAATATAATAATGTTTTTAATATTGTTAATCGATGATTTGGCAAATAACCATATATTTTCAATCGGATTACTATTTCAAGTTTTAACGTGTATTATCACATGTTCTCCTATTTCGGTGGCATACAAAAATACTATATAATGGGCCTTTAATTAATTATTAATTTTAACTAAAATAAGATAACTTTGTTAATTTAAAACACCAATGTGAAGGTTAAATTTAATATACATATGTGACACTTAACATGTAATTAAATGATGATATATCAAAGTTAATAAAGTTAATAATTAGATTTTATTCAATAGAAAAGATGTATGCAATATTTGACATTTGTCAACACCTGATTCATTCGCGTGTAACATTATACTCCCACATTCCCATTTAATTGTTCACTACGAAACTACGTGTAATTTTGACCGCCTTATAATTTATATCAAAATTGTCAAAATAATTTTTTTTTTAAATCTAATTATAAAATTTAACAATTGAACTATATGATTAACTTTTGAAAATTTTCATTCCGACAATTTTGATACAAGTTCTTGGCCGGTCAAAATTACACGTAGTTTCATAGTGGACAATTAAATGGAAACGGATGGAGTATTAACATCACATTTCTAACATTATAAAATCCCAACCCAAGTGCAATGGTGTGTGTTCCCATAACCAAACATCATTCATCGTTGTGATTAGGGCCGTAAATCAGATGAGTTGTTCGTGTAATCGTTCGTGTTCGCCTCGGCTAATGTTCGGTTCATGTTCGTTCATTTATACATGAACACGATAATAAAAAAGAATATAGTGTTCGTCTATTAAATGAATTGAACATGAACATGCATCTGTTCGGTTCAGCTAAATTCGTGTTCGTGTAACTATATATAAAGTTTAATAAAATAAAAAACTAAATTTATCAATAATTTAACAAAAACTAATATCACTATACAATTAATAAACTTATTTATATTGTAATAATATAAATGATATATTTGTATTATTTCGAACTTATTATGGTAATTTATATCATCATATTATAAATACAATTATCGATTTTATAGTTAAGTGTTCAACTCGTTAAGGTAATCATACGTATGTAAAAAAGAATTTATATAATATATAAATTTAAAGTTATATGTGAACTAGTTTATCATACTTAACAATATATTAATATATGATAAAATTAAAATATATTTAAAAAGAAAGATTTTTTTTTTCAATTATTGAATGTTTTGAAAGAAATTAGATGTTCACGAACAACTCATGTTTACCTCGTCAAATGTTCAGTTTATGTTCGTTCATATTTAAATAAATATGAACATGGATTTTAGTTTATGAACTGAACATAAACGTATTATTCCGTTCGTTTTGTTTGGCCCTAATTGTGATTCCATATTTATATATACTGGTCCATAATTTACATACCTAGTTATTGATACTACACGTGGTATATATCTTGAATGTTTTTATATTCTTATGGTAACACTTTGTTAGGTCTTCGGTTCTGACCGAGTGAGCTTCAAATTTTTTATTAGTCTTACTTTTCTATGAAAATACTTAAGGTTGCTGTAGTTCTATTCAAATAACATTTTCTTACAAACATTGTACAATTCTCAATCTCTGATGCACTTTATGCTCTAAATAAAATGACTACTTATTTGCAACATCTTGCTTCTAATTAAAGACATTTGGTAATTAATATATATATATATATATCTGAAACTGATGTGGGTATGTACGTTTTTTTTCTTGTTCTTTGTTTCAGTGATAGAGAAACGGTTTTATTGAAACTGACATAATACAATTCAAAGTCTTGGAAAATCTTGTTACATACGAAATTATTAATATGTGGTTATCCAAAAACATTCAAGGATTCTCACACTCACTTATCATCTCTAACTTTCATGAGGAACTTTGTCATAGCTATTAGGCATTGGTCATTAATTTGTACATGCATAAGCTCTTTAATTAACTCATGAATTAACTAGGGAGAACTTAAACAAGTTGTATTGAAGTGGAAATTTGTGATTTATAGAAGTGTGGGAAACTGTCTAGGAAATTGATAGCTTAGTAATTAATCAAGTTGATGTATCCTTCGATTTTTTCTAATGTAACAGTTCATGAATTTTTCATCATTTTAATGAAGATGGTTTTGTTACACTGTGAAAAAAGTTGCTCATAGTTAGAAAAGAATATACTATAGCATTAGTTTGTATTCTCACTTAATTGGTAGGATGAATATGAGATAAAGTAACTTGGTCAAATGATGTGCCCATTCTGAAATGTAAAATGTGCAAGCATTTATACCGAACAATGTTTTCTTTAAAATTGTATTTTACATTGTTAATTAAGATCTAAATCTTCTTTGTTTTCATAAAACAACTAATCCTGAAATTTAATTTTCAACACATGTTTATTTTTGGAAAAAAAATACATTTAATATACTGTATTACTAATGATTATCAATTTAGTTACTGAACTGCCAATTTTAACAATTGAGCTACCGAACTACGAAAATTCGCCTAATTAAGAGACTAACAACATAAATCGACGAGATTGCAGTCACTATATCTCACATTTAGTGATCTATTTTTGACATATGTTGATAGAATGTGAGTGCAATTTTATCATTTTGTTTAACGATAGGTCCTCAATTGTGACAAATTTCGTGGTTTGATACCTCAATTGTTAAAATTGGTAATCAAGTACATAAATGTTAAATCATTAAACACTTATAGTATAATACACTAACGTATTTTTTTTCTTTTATTTTTGTACTTCAAATGCAAGAGGGGCGAATCCTATAGTTTACAAAGTGGTGCACTTACAACCTTACAATTTAAAAAAATGCTATATTTTCTACAACAAATTTTAAATCCTTTAAAAGCAATGAGTTTTGCATCCCCTAAAAAAACAGTGTAATTTACAACTTTAGTTGTAGCTTTGTCCCTAACCAGTAACAACCAAACGGTGATAATATAATAAAGAGCCACAATATATTAGATATAGGTTATAGCAAGAGAAAACCGGTTGGATTGAAATATGAAGGCAACCAGAAAGGCATTAGAACTTTAGAAGTAACAACCCTAAACAAAACTTTAGAAGTATAATCTATTCAAATATATACATATAGATAGGGCTGATAATGAATCGAGTCGTACGTTCATGAACATGTTTGTATTCGGCTCGTTAAATACTCAGTTCGTGTTCGTTCATTTACTAACAAGACGAGTCTGAACATAATAATAAGGCTCGTGAACATATTCTGCTCATTTGCAAGCTCGTTTAATTATTTTTAATACATATTTCTGCTTATATTTGTAAACTTATCTAATATAATACTGATTATCAATAAATACTTTTCAACTTAAGTAATAAATTTATTTTTTAAACTAAATCTAATTAAAATTAAAATCACAATAACTAAATTTATTATAACACTTATTTTATCTAAGTAAAAAAGATTTTTTTATGCAAAACGATATTAAATTTGTCAAAAAACGTGTTGAGAAAAAACTCGTGAACACCTCGTATGTAAACGAGCCGAGTTTGATAAAGATTTTAGAGCTCGTTTAGTAAACAAGCCGAGGTTTAACACAGCAAAACTCGACTTGGCTTATTTGTAGACCCAACATATACATATATATCGTAAAAAAGTTGTCAAACTTGGACAAAAGTCTTGTTTTAGAAACTGAAACCGTGGCAATTTCAACGTAATCACATCCATTATATAAGATATTGGGGGCCGATCCAAGATAAAAAAAAATTCAGGGGCGGTGGCGTCAAAAATATATCCAACATAACATGCAATAGGCTTTTTCCTTTTTTTGGTATTGGAAAAAAAAACCACTGAAAGTAGATTTTGTAATTTTTTTGGTAAGTTTTTTCCCTTTTTGTAAGATGTTTTTGTTGGTATGTTGCCTGTTAGTGACTTGGTGTTGGAGCGGCTGTGGTCAGTATTTAGTTATTTACGCGTATGGGTATTTTGGTAACTTCTTACTAAAAAATAATTATTTACTATGGCCTAGGGGTATTTTGGTAACTTTTTACTTAAAAATAATTATTTACTATGACCTATGGGTATTTTGGTAACTTACTAAAAATATAGGTTTAAAAAAAATTAACTAGGGGGAGGAGAATCGAACCCTAGTCTATCACTTATAAGCTACTTATCAGTAAAAAAAATAATTGAAAAGTCCGACCTAATTAAGGGTATCATGAATGACTATAGATAGTTCCTTGCAAATCTTGTCACTGTTATAACTATGTTGTAGTGCATAGAGAATGTAGTAACCTCGTTATAGAAATATCTATTAGGCCTGAGAATATTTTTGTTTCTTTTACGATTGATTGTTTCGCTAGGGTTTTGCAAAGATTAATCAATGACAAAGTATCAGATTTCCGGGTTGAAACAATATTTCTAAAAGACTTAAATATAAAAACTGTACTAAAACGAGTTTGCATGTGATAGAGAAGTTGAGCCAATACCTTTAATATTGTATGGGAACAGAAAGAAGAGAAACGGTACTTGCTGGTAACAAACTAAGTACAAGCTTGTCATTATTTTTATTCAGAACACAGTAAGACTAATTAATACACATACTAACATGATCAACTATTACTATAATTAGGGGAGGAGCTAGCCGGATGCTCCAAGGGCCTTTTCATATTTAAAAAAAAATATTTTTTTACAGTATAAATTTTTTTAAAAAAAAAAAAAGCGATTTAACCTTGCATATTAAAATTTTAAAATCCAGCCACCATACCTATTAATTCTGGCTCCGCTACTGACTACAACTATATTACATAATACGACTAAATATTACTGCAACTATTTTTCGACCGTCTACCCTCAGACTCCTTACATTGATATCCGACCGTCTCTTCCCCTTCAGATCCGAATTGTTTTTCGACCACTCTTTCTTTTCTCCACCAAGAGTAGTAGATCTAGTTCTTATTTTCTCTCCGATCTCGAGCTAATTTTAACCGTAGGATTTATTCGCAATCGGGTTTTGGGTTTTCAAATTTAGATCCGATTGAACGGATTTTGGTGCGTTGTGACTCTCCACAAAGTCCCGTGTGATTTTTCAACCAAATATACCGATTTACAAGGGTGGAGGGGTAAGACTTTTGGTGAGACCTAAGCCAAAATTCTATCTAAGTATTGCTACAAACATAGTGACGTTGGCATGATCAACGGTTAAAAAATTGTCAAAACAGTCTCTTTTTGGCTGCAAGATCAAGATTCGACAAAAAATTATCGATTACTGCCATAAAAACGTGAAAAATGTGAAACAAGTTTTTGAAGTGTGTAGAAGAACACGAAATTGAAGCTTTTTTATTTCTTTAAGGTTTTTTTTAAGTTTTTTTGAATGTTTTTTTTTAAGTTGATTTTTTTTACTGTAATAAGATCGTTATAACCAATTTTTATTAATTAAATAGTGAAGTTACCCATCAATTTATATATAAAAAAAAATTTAGTACAACTATATTTAGAAGTTGTTATATTTGAAACACGATAAGTTGAAAAGTTTGTCTTTTACCCAGCAAAAAAGAAAAGGTGGCTCCCATGATCTAACTATGGGTAATTAATAGCTTACCTAGCAAAATATTTCATACGTGGTTTTCTGTTCTTGGTCAGAGTGGTGTCTTTATACATCACTTACTGATTTTCAGTTTATAGGTTGAGAATTTAATTACTTCATTAAATAGGAGTGGCATCCTATTGTGTGGTTTCGTTTGCCTAAAAAACATTAGATACGAGAAATATATATGTCATTTGGTAAGCGTACAGATGGGGCCTGATCATATGCCCATTAAAAGCGATATCTCGTATATTTTTTATCTTTTAAAAAGTAAATTATGATTGAAACTGTTCAAAGCTCAAACATTGTCTTATCTTTCTCTTTTGGACAACAGTTGAAAACTTGAAATGTTACAGTATATTTCTTAAAATATGCAAAAGTCATAGGATCCTTAAATCCTCATATACCTTCTATTTTAGGGTTTTGTCACTAAAAAAAACTCATTGCATCAGCTACCTTTTCGTTCCTTATGCTTTACGTTATCAAAAATTCACCCTGTATATTCGAGTATTCTCCTTCATTTCTTTACGATTAAAATAATACTATTTTTCATGTATGTGTCACATGATACGGATACGAGAATCGTATCCGGTTTGATACGGATCTGACAAAGTTAAATTTTATGGGTATGATGCCGTAACAAATAAAAAATATATTCATTTATATGCTATAGGTTTTGATTTCCACTAGTATTTTCTAAATGTACAGAGATAAATTTGTAATTTTTAGATTTCTAATATCAATAAGGTATGCTTGGCTTCATTTCCATTCCAAAAATTATCGCGATGTAAAACTAACTTGATGAATATAAACCAGAAGAATAGAGAAAACGCCTACAGCTAATGGCATCGCCTTTTTGGATTTTGGAGAAGCCTATATAGAAAATCGTCTCCTCCCTAACTTCCTGGTTTCGTCAATGTTTGGATGTACTCTTATATGAATATTATATTTACTCTTGGGTATAGTCATATCTGCATGTTTCTCATTGAACATTGAGTAGTAAGGAATTAAGCATTATACACCGAAACCTACAAGTTCACATATCCTGTCCAACGCAGTATATATAGGGAGTTTTATATGCTTTTGTCTTCCATAGATAGGTACTTAACGTTACGCTTTAGGTACAACCTTTAGTTTTCTGTTACTCATAATATACCCCATTTAACGATCTAGTCACCTTCAAGAAGTGTTGGAAGAAATGACTACCGAGGTCCGAAGTAGAGGTAAAAATGATGGAAATGTCGCATTTTCTTAACGTAAACGAGCAAAACTTGGCAGTGAAAACACCACTAGCAAGTCATGATCATTATTAGGAAAAACCAAATCGTGAGATATAGTATATTATATATATATATTACAAGGTATATATAGAAGGATAATAGGCCCTGTTAGGGTACGGGATTGTTAAAACTCGCCATTAAATTCACTACAATGTTTGTTTGCCCAATAATTACAAACCAACTATTATTTGTTCTGATTAACAAATGTTCTGCTGTAGTAGTAATAAACTTGGTTATCATTAGCTATCTCTGTTCTCTATCATACTCCAAAGTCTTACCTACGAAATATTATGTACACATGAACAGATCTTAATTAGGTGCGCATTATTTAATGGACAATATTTCTTTACAAAATAGGTTATTGTATAGATTACCGACAAACCTTCCATATGTCATATAATGATTGATTAAGTGTGATAAATAAATAAATTCTTATGGTATTTATTATTTCTTTTAGCACAATAATTAACCGTTTAAGTGTGAAAAGTTAGAAAAGACTTACAAAATATATGATCATATTTAAAAATCACTAAAAACCAAAGATTTTAACTTAAAATATAATATTTTAGTCGGTGGTACATAGGTTTGTAATATAGGTGTAATATAATAATATATTAATTTTTGCAAGTTCGGTAATTTATAAATACTAATATCAACACATTATGAAATTCAATTCATTATATCGACAAATAGTAGCTAGACACAAAATAGTAAACATGGAAAAAAAAACTCGAAACACACATACATATACCTATATATATGTACATGTCTAAACTATTTTTAAAATTTTATGTAATTAGATTTTTTTTTAACAGCAACAGAATCATTTAAGATTAAGTTTGTAATTATAAGTTTGTAATTAGAGAAGTAAGCTATTTATGTAATTAGATTTAGTTTTGAATTAGTCAATCTCAACAACATTCAAATTTATATTGAAACATATATAGATATAAAATGATTTATATACCCCATTTAACGATTTAGTCACCTTCAAGAAGTGTTGGAAGAAATGACTACCGAGGTCCGAGGTAGAGGTAAAACTTATGGAAATGTCACCTTTTCTAACGTAAACGGGCAAAGCGTGGCAGTGAAAACACCACTATCTAGTCATAATATACCCCTTTTAATGATTTTGTAATTGATTCTTTATCATAATTTAACCAATTAGAAAATGATATATGGAAGATATGTAGTAAATCTCTATGACCTAGGTTGTAGAAAAATATTGTCCTTATTTAATGCTGAATAAAATTATAAAAATCTAAAATTAAACCCACAAAAACGAGATGATTGATTATAACTTCAGTGAAAGAATAGTGAATAACAGCTTAACAATTTATTTTACCAACTCATCTTTCATGTTTACAAGAAGTACATAAAATTTTGGCTAAGTTATGAGTTAATTGATCACTACAAAAACATTTTTCGATAAAATCTGGATAGTTCAGATGAATAAACTACTAACTAATATACTTTTTGAGATGCATACTAAGTTTTACTACTATTTGACAAAAAAATACATATGAATAGAATTTTTTCCAGATGAAATATGCATAGCTATATGTATGCGGTTGTGTGTTGAATATGCTGCTACACGGAGCCGGAGGAGACAATTTTATGTGTGTTTTATTGAATTGATACAAATAAGATGATATTGTCATTTTAGAAGTTAATCCAACATAGGCCTATTATTGGTACTTCATTGAAAAACAACTCACACTCTAAAACATTTTTAAATATTAATACATATGCTATATGATTCTACTATACATATGATACATGATGGTACTTGTTTTTTGATTTTTGTTTTTAACATTAATGTTCACTGTTGCTACACTATATGTACCAAATCTTAATTAATACTTGAAAATTTGAATTTTTGGAAATTAAGTATGCTTTTATGTACTAATCAATAGTACATATTTAAGTTTTCGAAGTGATTTTGTTAAAATCTTATACTTTGTATTTGTTAAAATTGAAACAACTAGTACTAAATTGAACTAGTATTGAAAACCCAATTATGCAAGTAACGGGTGTAAAAGACCAAACTAAACCGATGGAACCAAAACGACCATTAGCTTGACCAAATTGATTATCTATTGTTGTCGTTTTAGCGTTTTTAAAACCTAACCATATAAACCGAAATGGTTATTTATATAAACATTAACTTTTATACATATAATTGTAAACATATATTAATATTTACTTATAAATTTTGCTTATTACTATATTTATAATTTACAAAACAACTCTTGTAACTCGTACCGATATATAACCCAGTTTTCTTGTGAGCAACTAGTTTTATTTAGTGTAAGTTTTACGCTTAATTTATTTTTTCCTTTCAAAGTTTAGACCGGACCGACGGAGAAGATTGTGATTATTTTGGTTTGTTTTGGTTTCAGTTTTTATGTTGGTCTTAACTGAACGAACTCAATGAATTTCAATAGGTTCAAATTGTTTTGCTTAAAAACCAAACCGACTAAATCAAACTGAAGTCTGGGGTGTACACAGTTCGGTTCAGTTCGATTTTTGAATAAAATACAAAGCAAACCAATAAAAACCAATCGGTTCGGTTCGGTTCGGTTTTGACCAAAAAGATCCCCGGAACTGAACTGAACCAAACCAACCCATCATAATCGGTTTGGTTCGGTTTGTTTTGGTTCGGTTTGAACTTTAACAAATAAAAAACGCAATATTCAAAATTACATTAAATTCGTAATTTCGTAAAGTTTTCGCTTATATTTAATTTGCAATTTTAAACCAAAAGTCGAATAACAAGTAATTTACAAATTATTTAACAAAATATATTATTAATAACTATAAATAGCAAGTAAAATAGTATATCTCAACTTATTGATGTATATACATATAATTATATTATTTTATATATGAATAAAAATAATCGGTTCAGTTCGGTTTGATTCGGTTTGAAAACTACTGAAACCGCAAACCGAACCGATTAAATCGGTTTTAAATTTCAAACCAAACCAAACCAATTACTAATCAGTTTGGTTCGATTTTTTATCGGTTTGGTTTGGTTTGATTTTTGATATGTTCGGTTTGATTCAGTCGGTTCGGTCGGTTTATGTCCACTCCTAAGTAGTACATAGGCATCCGCCCCCCTTGATAGGGGTGACACTGGCCCCCACATGTTCCGGCGCAAATAAATACGGGTAATGAAAAAATGGTTTATTCACGTATTTTCATTTCTTCACGTCTTTTTACAGGACTTTCATGTACCACCGGCTTATAGGTCTGCGCTCAGATATCGCACTGTACACACCGTTTTCTCGAGTTTCACTATTTGTCTTGCTTGTAAGCAGCGTGTTTCATATGCTGCTGGTGATCATGACTCCTTCTGTCAAGTGGGAGGACGCCTTATTCGAATGCATAATCTAGTCCGAGACAAACTTTTCGTCTTGGCTCGAGAGGCGCGATTAACCCCTCGCTTGGAAGAGGGTCATCTTTTAGATGATGGTGTTTTGAAACCAGCTGATATTCTTTTACCATCTTGGGACCGAGGTCATGATCTATGCTTAGATGTGTCTATTGTCTCTCCATTTTCGTTCTATTCGAAATTGGCGAGGCAGCGTGTAAAGCCGATGATCGAAAAATGACTAAATACGAAAGGCATTGCGTATCAAATGACCTCATTTTTTGCCCTTTTATCTTGGAGTAGACAGGAGGTTTTGGTTCACGCACTATGAAGATTTTGGACAGACTTTCAGTCGAGTTGACGCCAGTTAGTGCAGTGTCACTAGCTGAGACTCTAGCCTATATTAGACAGTTAATTCTCTTTCACTACCCAAAATGTCATGGCTAACAGTTTTCGAATGCGCTCTAGGGGATAATTTAGAAGTTATATGAATTTATTCATGTGTAACTAGTTTTAACGTGTATTTTGTTATTTTTTTGTAACATTACATTTATCAGTTATAATAAAAATTTAAAATAAAAATTAACCTATCCGCATCAGGTATGTGCAATAATATGTAGCATGGACACGGATTTATTTGTCCGACACGACTCGATATCGACATGTCAAAACCGTAAAGTTTTAAAATTTAGGACTAGACATGGTTAGAACATACTAGCAATTAAATTATAATAAAGACATTATTTATATGGTTTTATAATATCTGGTTTAAAAAAGCAAAAAAAAAATGTAAACATATTAATTGCAAGAGATGTATCTTAGTAATTATTATATTTTTTATTTGAATATTAGTTAATTTTTGAGATAAAATTGTAAAACTTGAATGTTTCATAACTTTTTAGTTGTATAATTTGTGTTTCTCACGCCATCAAAGTGTTCATGACATTTTAAAAAGTGTCCAAAGTGTGTTCACGTCATGTGGTTAACATGTTATTATGTCAATGATACCAATGATACCAAAGTTAAAGTGTTCGACACATAAAATAGAGTGTCGAACGGGTGTTCGTGTATCAGACACGACACTTCTTATTTTTTTTTTTATGTAATATGCGTGCATCATATAATTGCTATTTTATTTCAGCTTTTAGTACAAAGCATAAAGTCACAATAAGCACATGCCACTTGTAAATTGTTTTTTCACTCTATATTGTACATGTTAAATTTAACTAACAAGCATATTTGTTATTCTGCTTTTAGCTTAATAATGTGCTAGTACCATTTTCCCCGGTAATTAATGTATGAATCAAAATTCAGTTTTTTTTTTTTGCTTGTTTCATAAGTAACACGGAGTAATATATTAAATACTGATATTTTAAAAAGATCGCATACTTTGTACTCTTAACTCTTATTAAAAGGCTAAAAACTAACGTGCACCGATTATTTAAAAAAAAAAAAAACTAACTAACCATATGCACACAACACCCGGAGAACATAGGTATTTTTTTACCCCTATAAAAACCAGCTTATTAACTTATAAGCTTTAGGTGATAGAAGCCTTAACGAGTTTGTTAACATTTCGAATGCTAAGCTTAGTGTTCAGATTTCCCGAAATTAGAAATGTCATGTTTTCATCGTATTAGCCACATGATCTTACCGTGACTACCGACTAGTGTCTCTCAATACTAGTATTGAATTATTCACAACTCACATATCCTTATCTTTAATTAATATATTATAGAAATCTATTAACAGTATAATTAAACTTTAAAGTGAATTTGTTCAATATTCACCAAATATCTTACTACGAGTATGTTTTTTTACTTTTTAGCAATGTTTGTACTTATGTTGTACTTGGTAACTTTTACAGTATCAATTTATGTATGAATTCTGAACAAACAAAATCTTAAAAGAAAGGGAAAGGGAAAAACTAATACAGATACCCACCCTGATACCAAAATATTGCGTGTACTAATGTATATAAAAGCATAGGGAAAATAAAATGCGTCTTAAGTGTGTCAGGGGGGGAGGGAGGGGGGTGTCAGTTTCAGAACAGAACTGATGCTATCACCAGCTGCACTCCCTAATAATAACACATCATAAATTAAAGTTATATATTACTATACTGGAGTAGTACTTATTACAAAATGAATAAATAATTGCATTTTTATTTTTTGTTTCTTGTATTTATCTCTGCTCTGACGTTTACATTAAAAAGGGACAACCGTACTGATACGCTTTCTTCTGTTGAAAAAATATACTAAGCTTTCAAGATTTTCTCACACTTTATTTATCTCCAATCTCATTATATTCTTCACTCCATCATATGCCTGCATTTTTATAGTTAGCACAGTGTCACATAGAGTAGAGAGAACGTGAGTGTGATTTATATTTACAAATATATATATATATAAGTACAATTAGTAAAACAATGCATAGCTTCAAAGCACTTGAACAAGCTGCAACAAATTCCACTATGTATTGCCAATCACCTTTCTACTTAAGGTTAGTACCCACTGTTTATATTCTCTCATGTTGTATTTTTTATTTTCAAGTTCTTGGGGGGTATTAATTAGTTTGTAAGTTTAGTTTTCTGTGGGCCTAAATTTTAAGTTTTTTCTAGTATTAGTAATAATGTACTTGCATTTCATTTAGAATGAAATATTGAGTGTTTTTTATTTATCTATTTATAAATTTTATAACGAAAATGAACGGTCAATTTGTTTTTTTCTTAGTTAGTTGGTTTGACTAGATACAGCAACCAAACAACACCCACACTAGTTGATATCACTTGTAACTCACTTAAAGTAAGTACTTAAAAATATAACTCTAAATTTCCAAATTTCAACTTAAATGTAGGAATTAAGTTATTTACTAATATATAATAATATGAACTGTTATTGATATCACTAACATTTTCCATTGCAAAGGAGGAGTACTTATTTTCCCTTCTGAGGTTTTATTCCATTTTCTGATTATAATTGGTCCGTGCTTTTTGACTTTAGAGCTTTGATGATCTTATTATCTGTCATGCACTTTTTTGTCTTATTTTGAGTAATACTCGTGCATCGAGTACAGTTATTTTCTTTTCAAAAAAGAAAAAGAAAAAGAATACAGTTATTTGTAGACTATAATCCAAACAATAATGTTGCTACTAACTTATTTTTATGAGGCTTATAGTACTTTAAAATGAATTCTTTTTAATAATTTACTACGATTTTTGAGACTTATTTAGCAAATGAATAGTGAAAATCTCCTTTAAGATTATATTTACCATTTCTTTAAAGAAACACAAATTCGAGTTTCTGATTAATACCCTCTTATATGCGGGCCTTAAATGAGTAGCATTTTTCTTTAATTTTATACTGAGTTTTTTTATAAAAAATTGCTATACTTCATAACATGTTTCTGCATGTGTGATTATTATGAGATTTAGGATATTATTATTTAGTACTCCCTCCGTTCCTAATTAATTGTCCTCTACGAAATTACGTGCAATTTTGACCGGTTTTTATAACATGTATCAAAATTATCGAAATGAAAATTTTCAAAATTAAATCATATAATTTAATGTTTGTACTATATGATTAACTTTTGAAATTTTTTATTCCGACAATTTTAATACAAGTTATTGATCAGTCAAAATTGCACGTAGTTTCGTAGTGGAAAATTAATTGGGAACGGAGGGAGTATGTTCTTTTTATGCCTTTGTTTGTTTCTATCTTATAATTTTTATTTTTAATCTGAAAATCTTTGATCTCTTTTCCAATATTTGGAAATG
This sequence comes from Primula veris, assembly GCA_963682055.1. Taxonomy (NCBI): domain Eukaryota; kingdom Viridiplantae; phylum Streptophyta; class Magnoliopsida; order Ericales; family Primulaceae; genus Primula; species Primula veris. The sequence goes on from OY821749.1 coordinate 15,272,247, forward strand.
GAAAATTATTGTATCTATTTGGTTATGTTATTAACATATTCTGTGGTCCAGGAATTGAGATCACTTCAGTCCAAATATTGTTGTTTTGTTAATTATCTAAACCTAAAAGCCTTAAGGTCGTGTCTTTCTATATGTAACTGTATATTTAGGCTTTTGTAGATTTTTAAAGTCGTTTTTTGTTTGTTTTATGAAACAGGGGAGATGAAAACGGGAGACACCATACTCGATTTTCGGATCTTGGTGAACTTGATCATTTCCATCAAGAAGATGCCGTTGATTTAAGCAGAAGTATACATTTTTAATTTCTTCCCCTTCCTTAAACCTTTCTGAACATGTATTAGTTATCACTACTAGTTAAGATCAGTCACACTAACAATTATCATGGTTTCAACATTTACACATTTGTTTACTATAATATCTCTTATGGTTAGCACATCTTAGTAATGTTTCATGCTGCACCGTGGGATCGAGTATTGTAATCAAGGAACCGTTTTAAAATGGACGAAATAAATTATGATTTCTGAAAGTTGGTGCCGAATCTATCACTTGTAATTCTCCTGAGACTATTGTAATTTGAAACTACAAGGACCAGGTAAAGTTTTGGTCCAAATTTAAGGACCAGTAGACTTACTAATTTACTGAACAACATTTGGTAATTGATTTTATTCTTGCTAACATCAGGAACTATATTTTTGTAGGCTCTATATACAATATGAAGATGAGCAATGTTGGTGTTGTTCCTAATAACTTGCAGTTTGGGAGCCTTACCACGGTACACATTTCTTTTATCTGTAAAGTTTCTATATTTGTAAATTTTTTGCGTTTATTAGGTAAGAAATGTACTTCTTCATACTACTTTCTACTTGCAAGGAAGGAGTACTTTTCCAGCATTTAAGATTTCATAATAAATTTAAAATTTCATAATAAATTTAAGATATGAGCATCTGGCTTTTATCTCATTATTGATGTGTCCATTTTACACTATATTCCTGTGTGAAATACAGAAACCAAGAAGCATTACTATGCGTGTTCAAGTGGGACTTTTTGAGTAATCAATTTTTTGAGCGTTTTAATATGACTACGTTTGTTTTTTCTATGCCTAGGGACTATCGTAGGGTTTAAAAGAATGAATTCAACTTAGGTCCCTTCTGGTTGTCAATAAATGACACTACAATTCTCATTTTTGCACCAAGTACAAAATTTGTTGTCCACAGTTTCAAATACTGAAATCTACATTTAGTGCTCGAATACGTACATGTGGAGTCATGGCTTGTTACAATATGTTTTTCTACTAAAGATATTTTCACTCCTCTTATACTTCTCGCTACACTTCTTGTGAGACAAGTGAGGACGAAAACCACGGAAGGACAAAATTGCAAAAAAAAAAAGCATTACTCGTTTTTCTCACCCTACACATTTTTTTCATAAAAAATACATATTCACCTCAACTATAAAAAATAGACATCCACCTTGCACTGCATTTGTAAGATACAACCAAATAAGCTCAAGTTCAGATAAGCAGATGTCCCAACTATAACCATGATGGAAAAATTAAAATGAAATTAATAATGCTGAAATAATAAGGAAAATTTTCCATTGCTGCAGCTTTCCTCTCTATTACAAATTAGTTCCTTAAATTAAAATAAATGATTTCCTTTTTTTATAAATTAATAATTTAGTAGGTTCGGCTATTTTTTTTTTTTTTAAGAAATTAGGGAAAACGAGTCTAGCAGTTGATAACTTTCTCAGGAGAAAGAGAAATAAATTAGAGGACTTATTGGTGATAAAGTGTATCTTTTGATTAAAAAAGTAATTATCTATGTTCTTTCCTTCTCTTCTACTAATTGAATCCTTAAATCACAAAAAATGATTTTCTATTTGATGAATATAATTTTTTTGGGTGGCAATGCTAAGTTTTTTTGAAGGAAACGCGGGGAAATGATTACACTCTTAAGTCTCTAACATTAGTGTATAACTTTTTGAGTTTGAAAGACATACAAAATAGAGAACTGAATGTTGTATAAATATAAATTGGTTATGAAAAGATAGAAATGTGACTTCAACCCCAACTTTAAGGAACATCCTTGTGAAACTGTACTGGGGGCACATATTCTCAATGTTTTTGGGTGCAATAAACAAAAGACCATTTATTATGATGTCAATTTTCGTAATAATTCTGATTCAGATTTTCTAATAAATTATACATGTTTTAGCCTATTTTTGCGCTTTTCTGATCTCCAATAACTAATTATTCTTTTTCATATTTACGCCAACACACACCCACAGCTCTTGTAGAAAATGTTAATAACTATACTTTGTGTATTCATCATACATGTGAACTTGTGACAGACTACCACAATTCCTCAGATATGGCCTGCTGCCGCTAGGGATGAGCTCAATTTTAAGATCAGATTTCCCAGATATACCAGTCGGTTGGCACTGCCTGGATTCATTTTAGTTTTCGTTATTTGTTTTTTATGTTGCAATTGAGGAAGAATGTGAAAATTATTAAAACTGAATAAAACAATGTATTACATGCAACAGTTTTTTAAAAGAGGACAATTCAAATCCACAATAAGTAACTTTTCTGATATATTCTTACACTGTAGATGCTCTCACAATATAGTTATATAAACTTCTCAGAAATTTTAAATAACGCACGTCAACAACACTCTTTTATATATGTTCATGTATGTTTTTTAAGTGGTCAAGTTTTTTGGTTTTAAATTTTAGAGCATGGGGTCATCGGAGATTGCGTCAGTGGGTTCCATAGGAGAGAATACGGGGCAGTTTATAATGCAGAAAGGGACAGGAATTGGAAATGGAAATATGAAGAGAAATGGGAACACTGATACGTTCGTGGATGAAAATGCTGGAATTTTCGGAAATGGAAATTTCGAAAACTGGGCAGATTCGGGGATTGCTGCGGACAACAGCCATCAGACTGACACGTCTACAGATGTTGATACTGATGACAAAATCCACGTCTCTCCCTTCATCTCTTTTCTGATTTATAGAATATGATTCTCAAAGTCATGTCATTTAGTTGTAAGGTTCTGGAATAGATTCAATAGTAATTATAAAAAAGATAATGGAAACTAGTTTTTTTGACCCAAAATCAATCTTAGTCAACAACTAGGAAAAAGATTTATCATTTTGAGTGGAAAATATTATCAGTTTGAGTGGAAAATATTATCAGTTTGGTTTATGTCAAAGAAAATCGTGGAAAATATTGCGTGTTCTAGTTTTTTCCTGGCAGTCCTAAATGGGTCATTTATATCAAAATTAAGCTGCATCATAGAAAAAACATGCATGGTTTATTTCAACATAAATTCTCTCAAACTATTGTTAGCAGCTTAAAAGAATTTTTTTGACTGCAGTATTCCTGTTTGTGGACCAAAATAGTGCTTTTATCAAAACTAATTTTATTTTTTTTCCTTACTCATGAAACAGTCTCAAGGAGTCCAACATCAAGCAGCTGTAGTTCTTAATTCAATTGATCAATCCAGAGGAGGAACAGGAGACCACAAGGTTTATATTGTTAAGAAATGCTGCTCTAGTGTAATTTATATTTAGTAGTTTCTTGAATTAGTTTTGTGACCGAAGCCTTTTCTGGATACCTTTTGTTGGTTTTAACATAGGTAACTCGTCGATTGGCTCAAAATCGTGAAGCTGCACGAAAAAGTCGTTTAAGGAAGAAAGTAAGCAATTGATAAGAGTTTTAATTAATTTTAACTCCATTCAAGATTTTAAGTAGATAGTGTCTCTCAAGCTTATTTGCTAGAAATTATCATTATATTGCATGCATACAATTTTCCTTACATAGATTTTTTATATGTTTAAGTTTGTGTAATGTTCTCAATGGCATTATGGACATTATGAAATTTTCTTTTGTTATGTTTAAAATACCTTACCATTATATCATGGGTTTGAAATTAAAGTATAATTCAGATCCCAGATAAGCTGCCCTTTTTGCCATCAAGAGAAGAAGAATTCAAATAAATTATTTGCGAATAAATTAGACCTAAAAAGTAAGACTAATACAATAATCAGCATATGGTAAATTTGAAGGATTTTGTCAATTTAAAAATATTAATCAGCATATGGTGACTGATTACAAAAATTTGATTATGTCACTACTAGAGAACTGGCGATAGTACTATCAATATTTCGTCAGCATCTTTTATATATTTAATTTTAGCCACACTAATGTGAAGGTTAGTCTTGAAAAACGTTTGTTAAGTTCTGTTTATCTATTTAATGCTTTTATACGTGGTTGTTTAAACTAGCAAGATTTTCGTATAGGCGTATATTCAGCAATTGGAGCATAGTAGGATAAAGCTTTCACAGATGGAGCAAGAGCTTCAACAAACACGGCAACAGGTAATTTGGTTATTCTACAATTTTACAACTTTTTTTTTTCTTCTGAGCTGCATTTGACATAGTGATCCCTATTAACTGTTCCTGATTACATAACAGGGTATGTTTGTTGCATCTGGAATATCAGGGGACCATTGCCACTCAATTGGCAGTACTGGTAAACAAATCTACATTAGTATTTTACCTAAACGTTTATAATTATTGTTGTGGTTCTTTATGCTTCTAAAGCATTCTACTTTTGCTAAAATACTACAAGGCTGGAAAAACAAGTATTGCAGATTAGTCTGAAATACTATTAAAAAACTTTTTATTTGATTTTTTAAAATGTTTTCTGGGTTCAGTTTATTTTGACTTATGAAAAGCTAAACATCATTGATTCATTGGTGTAATATACATAGAGAATGAATGTATAACTACAAATTAAATATGGATATTAATTATTACATATTATATATTTTGATAATAAATGGCAACGATGTAATATTGATGTTTTTTTGTGTCATCTGTGTTCAGTTTTATAATCTGTATATATTTTGAGAGAAAGTTACTGTCTGTTTGAGAGAATAACACTTAACTGCTACATTCTTTTTAATTTTCAATTGGCTTTGTTGAACATGAAAATAAATCAGTATTTGAAATATAGTTTCTGCTTACAAGAAATAGAACTAAAATGTTAAACGATACCAAACATGGCCTTAAATTTTAGTTTGGAAAATGTAGGGGCATTGGCATTTGACATGGACTATACACGTTGGCTAGATGAGCACCAACGATTGAATGGTGATCTGAGATCGGCAGTGAACTCTCACAAAGGGGATAGTGAGCTCAGGCTACTTGTTGATAGTGTAATGTCACATTATGATGAAATATTTAAGCTCAAAGGGATTAGCATAAAAGCTGATGTTTTCCACATGTTGTCTGGCATGTGGAAAACACCGGCCGAGAGGTGTTTTATGTGGCTTGGTGGGTTTCGACCATCTGACGTTCTAAAGGTTATTTGATAATACCACAATTTTACTCCCTTCTCCGATTTTTCCATATATACTCATCAATAATTATGTATAGTTCTTATTTTTGTAGACATCTAGGTAAAAAAGTCCTTTTTCCGTAGTTTGATCACCAATATTATCATCCAAAAAGTTGCAAATTAGTCCTCTGTCAACTGATTCGATAATTCTAATTTACATAATAGGTACTTGTTCTTGCAGAATTTTTTATGGAGTAGTAACTCTGTTTATATTACTGTAATGATTTCTTTTTAACTTTGGTCTACAATTGATTAAGGCTCTTAATGTGTCAGTACATTATACTATTCCTTAAAGAATAGTGTAATAGAATACTTATCTTGGAGAACCTTTGTTTGAAGAAACCCGACTCTGAAGAAATTGATGGATATTTTCTTTAAAAGATACCAGTTTTTAGTAGACTGTTGGTAAAAAAAAAAAACTGGCTTTGTGCACTTAATATAGAGTAGTCTAAAGAATGCCCGATGCTTCTCTTTCTTTCTGTTTTGTTATTCAACTTCAAGTTATTAAAATGATATTTTAGATAGATGACTGATTGGTATTTAATGCTATTGGCTAGTTCTTAACTTTGTTTCTGTTTTGGATTCTCAGATTTTCGGGAACCATCTCGAACCACTTACTGATCAGCAGTTAGTTTTAATATGCAATTTACAACAGTCCTCTCAGCAAGCTGAGGATGCCTTGTCTCAAGGGATGGAAGCTTTACAACAATCTCTCTTAGAAACTTTATCCTCAAATTGTCTCGGTCCCACTGGATCGGGTAATGTGACCGGTTATATGGGACAAATGGGCAACGCTATGACCAGACTTTCCACCCTCGAAAGCTTCCTTATCCAGGTAATTTCACTCTAGGCGCTAGTCAATACTGTGAATATTGCATGGGAAAGCATAAAAAGTTATATGTAGTTATATGTTAGTGCCTCTTTTATACTGTGTCATGAAATGTGGATTTTGATAACTTTAGTTTCCAAAAGTTCAATACGTTTCTGCTTCAAATCTTCCTTTATTGGGTTACACTTTTTCATGGTGACTATACATAGGATTTGTAAAATCTTAAATTACAAGTTGTTATAATGAAACATAAGATTTGCAACTTTGTTTCTTGCCAAGTTTGAACTCACAATTAGCTTATATACCCGAACTTGAAACTTTTCTCCTTGTTAATGTACACGTAAAGATACTATACTTGCATTTCAGTAACTTGAATATACCACATTGAAGGTAATTATTGTATAATCTTGGTTTTTCCAAAATTTAATAGGCGGACCTTCTGAGGCATCAAACTCTGCAGCAACTGCATCGAATTTTTACTACTCGCCAAGCTGCCCGTGCCCTTCTCTCCATTAGTGATTACATGACACGTTTAAGGGCCCTCAGTTCCTTATGGTTAGCTCGCCCCAAAATTTGATACTGATATCTTTTTGTCTGAGGCAAAGTTCTAGTAAGCATTAAAGATTAATTCGGTACTCCTAGTAGTAAGAGAGACTATGAAACTGAGATTGCACAAAAGCATATCTTATGGTTAGTGTTGTTAGGTAAGTACTTGTATGAGCTTCACTTGTAGTTTGTGTTTTGTAAATAAGCAAAGCCCTTTGTCGACTCGATAGGTTCTAGTTTAATTGTAATGTAGTATCAAATATTATCAGTTAAGTTTTGTTTTATGGATTTAAATTTTCAACACTCTTCCAGTTTCATATTCATGAGTAATCGGATCGTCTTCACTTCTAAATTCATTAAACAGGATCATAAGCCTGTTTAGAGAAAAGGTTGTGTATTTCTCAACGATTGTATCGATATATTTGCACTTGCATCACCCGGATGTCGACATGTCGTTCAAACTTTAATTATATTTGCCTTTTTTATACCTATAAAATTTTGTTCCGGCACGAGTTAGGAACTGAAATCCTGTAGTTGTCTAGTTGAGAGGTAAATATACCTCTGTTTTGGGAAATTTTGCTTCAAAGCTCAACAAGCTCGATTTTGCTCTTTCGGGTAATTAAAACACTTCGCCAAAAGGTTTACTTTTTCTCGTTTGGGCAATAAAATACTTCGCTATAAATCTCAGAAGCTTATACTTTATATGATTTCTATGCTAAAAAAACTTACGTTTTAGTGAAGCTGTTGGCCCGTTATTGAACTCGCTGTCGCGTTTCAAAGCTCTGATGTGTACACATTTCTTAGTGATTGTTATTTACAATATTTTGCAGTAATAGCACTAGCTTGGAGACTAATACATTGATTTAATACTACACGCTTCAACTAATTTAATATTGCCACTGTCCGATCCCGGTTATTATTAGTTTCTTTTCGTAAATTTTCATTGTATGACTACACAACTGGAGTCTCCCGATCGTACTTGTTCTCAAACAATCTTAGAAGTTCTTCTTCCTTCCCTTTCTCGGCCTAACCCGGTTTGTTGATTTGACAATTTGGGGTATGAAAACCCCTGTTCCAATTACGTTAATATTTCTTTTCTCATTTCTCCACAAATTCACAAGCCAAAGGGGGACAACTTCATTCTCTTTATTCTCCGACCAGCTGAAATAACTCCCCGGTTGTATCGCTGCCTTGTATTCTCCCTTTTTTCGACCTTTTTCATTTGTCGGAGTTTTATTTTTTGGCAAATTGGCATCATCTTCTTCTGTCAATAGTAGAATTTGCCTTCTAAGTTCAGCATAAAAGACATCATCGTCGCTGTAACTCAATGCCATTGAAGAACTTAATGAAATTAATTTTGAGTAGACATATCAGAATACTTGTCTATATATAGATTGCCATTGTACGATGCTTTGTTTTGGATGCAATGTTTTAGTATTGCATGTATGCATTGAAACTAGTTTAAATAAAGGTCTATCAAAATGGTACAAATCCAAAGAATATTGGTTATTATATGTACGTTTCCACTCATGCATTCATTTCTCTATTTATTTTTTTACTTCTAGTTTGGCATTTTCTAGTTATGAGTAAGATGTACACAAGTAACACAACATTTTATTTTTTTAATTTGACGGTCACAATTGTGGTCTCATCTTTCATTTTCTGGTCCAAACGAGAAGTCTAGTTGCCTTAATTTTCTATTTAGTCTATGTCCATTTGATTAGGTAAACCTAACAATAATCTATTTGTGGTATCAATTGTTGGCAATTATCTACATCAGTTTGGATTGAACTGTTGCACAACATGGTAAATGACAATAGTTACTGGAACAAAAAAAAAAGTTATCTAATTTCTAAAGATGTTCAATGGTGAAAGTCCTTGACCAGGGTAAAGTCGAACATTGTGACTAGTGACTACCAAAACAATTCACCAAAAGAGATTAAAAAAACTACTTAAAGTTATGCCTGTTCAATAATAATTATAATGAATAAAGAGTACTAGGCCTATGTTTTTTTAAATAATAGAGAAAATGACTGTTTTAATGATAGGAAAACTATATACTACTAAACCAATTGGATTACCATATGAGACATCCATAATGGCATAGACAGTAGTCACACGTCGATTGTATCACTCACATTCCATTTAGCACGAGCAGAAGCTAAATTTGCATCATAAAAACTTTCACAACTCACATAAATTTGCATCATAAAAACTTTCACAACTCACAATATAGGTCCATACTAATTGCAAGAAAAATTTCCACACCAATAAACTTCCGCCAATTTTAATTTTTTTTAGTTTTGTTAGTTTCTGCTTAACGTTTCCCAACTCCGAACTCAATTTTAACATGTTTAGCTTTCAGAATAACCATAATGGTTGTATGTTGACCACCACATAAGAGAACCAGTGTTCTACAACTGATCTTCGGTGATTAACCGGTCCAGACGAGCCGCGTAATCGCTACCATAGGTCTCATTTGCATCAGGTGCAAATGATAGATGCTAACTGAATCTATAACCACAGTGCACTGAAAATATCGTTGACTGAGACCACTTTTCTCCATTTATAAATTAGTGATTTAACTAAAAGAACTCTTGGTGAGATTGTAACTTTAATGGAGAGTTAAACATGTCTAAATAATAAAATAGACATTAGTCTTAGCCTCAAAAGGCCATGCCAACTAACATGATACTAATTAAGCCAATTTATTAAATAACTGAACAAAATAAACAACCAAGTCCAATAATAATATATAAGCAATTATAAAGTCGGTCAAGGTCTCAGCAGGCATCAAGTGACTGAAATTGATATTCGATTAGATGATACCAAAATCAAACTTGAGAAACCACCAAGGATAAAAAATGTGAGGAACATGCATCCACAAGAAAGATAGCTAAGATCGTATCGTTCACTAACCAATATCGAATGCGCTAATTACAAACAAAATATCACTGATGTTATTTTTACCTACATGTGTGGTGCAAGTTAAAAATGACCTTCACAAACATCAAACCTGATTCATCATTATTTTACATATTTCCAATATTTCCCCTTGCATATAGTGTGCAGTGTAATACGGTGTAGAGTAAACTATATTACCAATAGCTATAACCTCTTGCTTCAATGCTGCCTCAATTATTGGCATAACCAAATAACCGTTTAATCAAAGAAAATCTACTAAGAGGCTTCAAATGAACTGAAACTTTATGATGAAGTGGAGGGTTTTTTACAATATTCAGATCATAATTTGTCTTTGTAAATGTTAGTGTCACCTTTTTCTCCAACACGCTCATCATTACCGACTCTATTTCCCCTGGTAAATAAAAAAAGAATATGTAAACAATGTTAGCTATATATATATTATATATAAGAGTACTGCTTACGATATTATTAGGGTTAAAACGTTGGGACAGAGATGCCAATCATGCTATCAATTAAAACATCATTTAAGCTCTAACTAAATATATATTCACTCGGTTTAAAAACTTAATTAGTGCTCTGTATAACATAACGCAAAATCTTAAAGCAAAACAGAACTTATTTATCATATTAGATGTACCAGGATTAGACTAGTACTCCTATTAGTTATGGAACCTGAATGAGCAAACTTTTTTTACTGGTGAAATTCTGATTGTCTCTTCGTTTCCGGACGTGCAATTTGGATTTCGGAACACACCTTTTCTTGAGATTTGCTAGTATTTAGCTGTTTTTAATTGAATTGAATTAGTCATAATTTACAAAACAAAATAATTAATTGTCCCACTCAACAAATAAGATACGTGTTAAATATTCATGAAATGGGACAATTCTTCTGGAACTCAATAATTGTTGTGATAAAAATCTAGTGTTGAATATTCCTGTGTTATTTATCTCCCTAAAAGTCTTCGAAATGATTTGTAATGGGAATCCTATGTGGAAATCTAGTGCAATCTGAAAAAAGGACCCCCACTTTAATTTAGTCTTTTCACCGTGACAAAAATGATTGTCGCGAATCACAAATCACAAATCACAAATCACAATAAGATTAATATCAGCACATGTGGGTAATAATCAAATTGATTAAAAGGTAAAACGCGGGGTGTTTTATAATTTTCTGTATAATATGCATGTATAAGCTTCTTTTATTAAAAAAAAATCGACTTTAATTTTATCTTACTGCATTCTTTTTTTTTATCTTAACATTTAGAATCAATGATTCAATATATGTTAGTGTAGAGTAGGGACCACTGCCTGGTGAGATGATGTCAAAAGATTAGACTTCGAATTTTCGCAATAGGACTTGAGTACAAATTAGGAGAAGACAATAAGTCATTTATTGATTATTAAAACTGGAAAGGAAGGATTAACGGCTAGTTTGGTTATAGGACTATTAGTAAATGTTACCAAACAAATTAATAGATTTGAAACAAGGCGTAAATATTATTAATAACTACATATGATAATGAAACGAACCGTTCGTGAAAATTTTGGTTCTCTCTTTGTAAAGCACTCGGTTAATGTTTGTTTCGTTTCTAAATGAAATGAACATGAATATCAATATAAAGATCGTTAGTAAATTAAAAAAGATCAAAACTTTTTTTCGTTTCGATTAATTAATGGTATATATGTATAAATATAAAAAAAAAGATTTGTATACTATATGTCTATATATATATATATATTATAAATAACAAAAATATATATTTAATAACGATAAAGTAAACCTGGAGTTGAAAATGAGATGGTTTTTGTGATGTACAATAAACTAATTAAGTTGGTTACAATTTAGATGTATACACATGTAAATAACTTGGGATATGGATATGTGATTAATATTCTTATAAATCTATCTTTATTTAAATAAGAAATGGGCCAATATTATAATACCTATCAATATTTAGATTTTAAGTTGAAGGTACAGTTCCTGAAATTTTGTGTTCATTTCATAAAGCGTTCGGTTTATTATTGTTTCGCTAGTCAACAAACATGAACACGATTTCACTAAACGAACATAAAAACAGTTCATGAACGAAGATATTTTCGGTCCGTTTTGGTTCATCAGCAAACCTCTCCTGTTCATGAACTGTTTTTTATTATCGTTAGCTAGAAGTTATGTAATTATAAATTAGCTATTTACTTACGACACTCCAAGAAATGCTTTTAAAGACAGCTATTGCCAAGAGATAAATTAACACCTAATTAAGTTAGCAACGCCATTGACAAAAGCAACAAAATCGCGACTAAGAGAGCATGCATGTACAGAATTATTTGAGAACCGAAAACATGTCAACCTTGAGGAGTAATATTATAAAGAAACTACTAAAATTGCATATATTTGTCCTTTCAGTCCGATTGGTAAAAGTTTTTTTGCCAAATAAATTACTAAAATTGCTGAATAAAACTCACCATTCATTTTGTCTATAATATCACCAACTCTTTTCTGGCACCATGCGCATTGGAAATCAGCTAAAAAAACAACTTCTTGCACCTGCTCCCGTTCAAAATTTGACATGGTTAGTTATACTGTTAGTGGTAAAATTAATATTTGACGGTACGTGAAAATAATATATGGCGATTATCCTAGATTTGAAGATGTATCGATTAAACTTGTACTTGAAGATGATTTTCCTTCGGTCTCATAATGTTTTTTTAGTATATAGGGCTCCGAGAGCTTTTATAACACAGACAAACGGAAGTGGTCCACTATAAAAGGTGATTAAGTGAAGGTCCCGACCAAGAGAAATATACAAGTAACGGCATAATTCAATATGTAAAAAAAAATAGAAAACTAAATCCGTATTACAAAAGAGCAATATAAGTATTTGCATACAATTATAGTTTATAAAGTGAAAGAGCTAACCAGAGGCATGGTTAATGATTCGACAGACGCGAGGCTGGTTCGACGGAGGTGCAAATTATTCTTTGTCTTTTCCGGCCTAGTTTCTTTGATTCCTTGTTCTTTGTTATGCCCATTAATCATCATCCTCTTATATATCTATACTTGTATCACAATTCAGGTCTTGATATAGACTAGAAAGCTATCAAACTCAAGTTGTTGGAGCAACACTGATAGGGCTTTCTCAGCTCCTTAGGAAAGCGAGTAGTTACTAGAGAGAAAAAGAGAGATGAAGTGTGTGTTGGTGAAACATGACTAAGCAATTAGGCAAAGTGGAATGGGTTATAATTGGCCAGGGAATATTACTATTCCCCCATCCGATACTTTTATTATCACTAAAAAAAAAAAAAATCTAACTTGTGACCAACGAGGTCGGATTTGGTATTCCGGATTAAGACATGTCGGTAGACCGGATGTACGTGGTGAACGTATGCCTCTTAGCGTGTGTCTCACACGTGCGGAATGCCCTAATCGTTGACGTCAAAATAGCTTGATCTTTTGCGCCATTTCTATAGAAGTTATTGCGGCCCAATCTGGAACCGCCATGTGTTATCCGTACTGATTGTTCATACCACTGTCAGAGCATTAACTCCGTTTACACCGTTAGATTATAAATGAACCGAACAGTGATCCTAGCTAAGCTTGAGATGTATTTAATGACACTATAAATTACATATATCGTTCTATTTATTTTATATTTTACTAAGCTAGCATTTGTCTTCATCCTATACTGACTTGATCGTCGGAGAGGCAATACTTGGGACAAACACAGCCCCATGTTTGTTTGCGTGTGCATGACCACTGAGAAAGGAACACAGAAGAGACCGACCTGGACCGTGATCGGACTTGTTGTTCATCCGACACGGCCGAGGCTAGCGCAGATCCTGTGTGATCAAAGGGTAAGCCGAGCCTAGAAATAAAATTAGGCTCGCCAATAATCATAAGCTTTTTGGGTTATTCCGAAAAATAGTGCACAAAAATACTAACTGTACATTTACATCTGGTCTATTTTCAAAATTGTTTACAAGTAAAGAACATATGGAGTAATCAACTGGCTCGTGTTATGGACAAAAAACCGCCAATCAATTGATCCATATATATGGAGCAAGAAGGCTGATCTAATTCGCGGTTGAGACATTTGAAAATACCCTGTTCACCACAAGTATTCGATTTTAAGCGCACGTTACCGATGAAGTGCAGGTTATCCATCATTAAACAAAATATTGTAAGTCGTGTATGATTTTTGAAGACCAGAGTGATTCCGATCATTTAGTTATTTCCGGCTATCCAGTATTCTGTGAGCACGATAAAAGATGTGAAATTTGTTAAGAGATAATTAGTCAATATAAGGATATACTAAGGAACCAAATTTATTCGGTCACCTTCTTTCCTAAACTTGGGGTATATTTGTATTTCCTTTTCTAATTCATGAGAACAAATGATGGATATTTGAAGGAAATAAAGAATTTATAGAAATTAGGATGAAAATTAGAGAATTGCCGAGAGAAGACAAATGTTTTAGTTGAATTTATTAAACTTAATCAAAACATGACACGAATATAAATGAAAGCAGTGTGTCAAGCCTTGATGGTCAACCTAAACAAGTGAATCCTTACTGCATTCCCAACTACTAACTCAAAACATAATCTTTTATAAAATTTGATAATTATGATATAAAAAGTGGTATGTATAAATAAACATATAAATTATCTAAATTTCAGTTAACACAAAATTCAACTTTTATATATGAGCAATGTATATAATTTTAGTAATAAACTATTATGAGGTTCACATTTTTATAGTTAGAATATTGTTATGATTATTAAAAGATAATAAACAAATAAAATGAAATAATGTAGAGTTATTATAATAAAATTAATAAGCAAACTGTAATTTTGTGTAAATATAAACGGTTCATTAAAAGATATAAAATGTCTTTTTAAGTTTAAAAAAATAATTAAGATTGTTGATCAGTTGCTCTTATTAGCATGAAACTGAAAAGGAAATTAACTCACGATTTACTATCATAAAAATAAAATATCTCTAATGTATTACTACCCTATTCGGCCGTTCCTCGCACTAGCCACTTAGCCACTTAGGTGGGTCAACCGGTGATCCATCAACAAATTAGGAATACAACTCATGAGAAGTGAGAACATTATTATTACCTAATTTTAGGATGCGGGGAGCTTTCGGTATTATTTTTTTTTATTGGAGTCTAAAATAAATCAAGCATAATCACTAGAACATGATGCAAACTAAGTCTAAATGTATCCTATAAATCTTTATTCCCTCATATTTTTATTGAATCATACTCACATTCACGAATAACACTATCGTGAATCTGATCCACTATTATTTAGGATGTGACACCCACTAAAAACCTAACGTATATGAACCCAAATATAATTAAGCTAAAATTAAAATTAAAAAATATTATTAATTGACACCCTAAATAATAGTGGATCAGATTCATATAATTATTTTTTCGCATGCTCATCACGTCAAACCACAATTTTCACAATTGATAAAAATTAAAAATTTGAAAAACAAAAGTTTCAATTATTAATCAAATTATAAATATATTTTGGAAAAAAAAACTTCTAATCATTTTGACAACATGACAAAAACAAACAATATGACAAAACAAAATTCCTGATAATAAATATCACATAACATATAGTTCAAATAAAATTAACGAAAATATTAGTCAGATTTATCATTAACAGTGGTGGATTTGTTTTGTGAAAATAGAATACAAAAGATAGAAGAAGTTAAAAGAAATAAAAAAAAATAAGATGTGAGATTGTTTTTATTAAACAAATTGTATATTGGAATTTGAATCTAACTCAATAGTGCATGTGTTTTTATTTTATACTCTAATGAAAAGTTTTATTGGAAACCCCACTTTCCCCTAATTTTATGTTTAACAAATATGCTTCATCCACACACCAAAAACTCTTCTCCACCTTTTAGCTTTTACACCAACGGCATAATTAGTAGTATATGAGTATATCCTTTAATAAATACACTTCGAGAGGAAATTTGATTGAATATACCCCCTCTACGAAAATTAGTATTAAATACTGTACTTGTTGTCCGTGAAAAAGGAGGCATATGTAGCTTTTAAAAAAAATTATGAATTTGGTCCGAGTTGAATTGCGTTAAAAAGCGTATAATACGGCAGGAAAACAGCAGTTTTTTTATTTATTCGCTAAACGGTAGAAAAACCAAATCCTCCCTTCCCCTTGAAGTCCGGTTCAATCTTTGGTCTTTCATACACGTACTCAGCCATATTACGTCTTTTCAAACTAGAAACTAGTCTGGTTGCACTTCGGGACGACAGTCCTCCCTAAGCACAATATCTACATCAAAATCTCTTCACTTAATTCACCAAACTCCAACCGATAGTAACATATATAAACATTCAAGTCCTTTTGAGATGAGTCGTAAAAACTTGACAAACTAAATTGGAAACTGTATGGAAAAAAGTAGGAAAATATATCTCGCAAAGTAAAATGAGTGAAAGACCGTTATAACGCGATAAAAAAAGGTAGATGAAAATAAGGTACAAGGTGACGAACTAGAAAAGGAAAATGCGAATTCTCTCATTAGTCCTCAAATTCGTGCATATGATCCAAAAGGTAGTTGGCGGCTAGCTCCTCATTCTTGTTACAGGCAAAAAAAACCTCGAGTACAAGTGCCCGTTCAAAACCCATTGCTTCCAGCTGGATAAAGGAGGACAAAAAAGAACATTGTAGCATCAAATTCACGACGTGAGTTATCATGGACTTTTTTTTACTAGAATCGGAGCACTTTCCCCCAGTTAGAAAAGAATAAGATAAATGGAGTTTTTTTACATAGCCAAAAAAAAGGACTGTCAGCTAATTTTATTCTCCCTGGAAACCCCAAAAAATTGGCATATACAGATGGGGCATAAATTCACAAGTGATAGCAACCTTTAAGAAATAAAATATAAACGAAATTCAAGACAAAAAAATGAGTCAGAACTCTACCAATCAAAGTACAACTAACCACATTAAAAGTGAAGGCAAGTTAAACATACCCGTTCTATGGCTTCACGTTCTTCAGGAGTTACTTGTATAGCTTGTGGCACGGCTTCCCCAAGTTGCCCTAGTATGTTCCTGTTTATGTATTTATCAGCATTTAACATATTCAGGCATGGTATTGATTCAATATGGGAGGTTATATTATTCAGTCTTTTCGAATGTGATAAATCATACTCTGTTCCAATTTAATTGTCGACTATGAAAAGATGTGAATTTTGAGATGAAAAGGAATCATAACTAAATTGCCAAAATAACAAAAATGAAAAAACTTTAGTACAGTAAAACTGTGGTAAACCATATATCTCACAGTATTTGGGTGGATGGGATGAAAAGGAATCATAACTAAATTGCCAAAATGACAAAAATGAGAAAACTTTAGTACAGTAAAACTGTGGTAAACCATATATCTCACAGTATTTGGGTGGATGGGGTAAAAAAACAAGCACTTCGATAAAAGAAAAGGCCTACCCTTCTCCGCCTTCCCCAGGTTCATTAACCAGACGCAGGAAATCGGCCTGATGCTCCTGAATAAGCCTCATTAAATTAGGGTTTTGTTTTCCTAACTCCTGGAGCATGGGCTATTAATCAACCACAAGAAAAGCAACAAAATAAGTTCAATCATCGCAAGGTAAAAAAAACAAAGAGAACCTAAATACTAAACTCTATAAAAGAAAATGATAGTCAAACCTGCAAAATTTGTGGATTAGCCTGAACCATCTGCCGCAAAGCTTGGAACTGAAATGAGAGCATCACAAAATATTAGCATAAAGTTAAACAGCACATAGTGAATGCGGAGGAAGCACGTGAAGACGAGTCCAAATTTTCTACCCCCTATTCTCTACCCCCTTTCGTGCCCCCTTGCTTATTTTATGCAAAAATTTGTTATAAAAAACTTGAAAAAAATTATACAATTACTATAACACATGTATCAATACATTCCAATAATTATTTTTAAAAGAAAACCCACATGCAATTTATTTTGGAATAAATGTATAAATTAGTGTAAATGAAACATTAAATCTTAGAAAAATTGTCTAAAACATTATTATGTCCAAATGTTTAAAAATTTGAACACAATATAACATAAAAGCTTATAAACTTGCGGAAAAAGTGGTGAAAATTTAAAATTTGAGTGAAAATAAGCAAGGGGGCACAGAAAGGGGTAGAGAATAGGGGTAGAAGATTTGGACTCCGTGAAGACGTCTAAAATCAATATATGTATACTATTTGAAGGAAAAACAGGTATGTATTTTAAAGGGAGAAAAAGGATTATGCACCTGCTGGCTGTTCCGTAGAAAATCCAAGTTGCCACCAGCAGCAGGATTTGAACCCACATTTGGCAAACCCTAATAGCATGAAATATACGGTCAACATTACTATGAAATATATGGAATATCCAAGACTCACAAGACCTCAAAAACTACCTGAGGAAATAGATCTAATGGATTAGCATTGGGTCCACCAGTAGGAACAGCTACAGGGCTTGCTGGTTGAACCTGAGCTGTAGAGTCTCCAGCAGGTGCGGTAGTAGGAGCTCTAGCCACAGGTGGTGGAAGTTCTGCTTGCGCAGGGATACCCTATTAAGAAAAGAATTCGCATGAAAAAAGTTCAGATGTTCAGCTACCTCAGAGCTGCAAAGGGCATGAGGGGAAAAGACAGGAAGAGAGGACTGAAACTTTGTAAAGCAAAAAAAAAAAAAACTCACATGAGTATCTTTTGACTTACAGCAACATGATCGATCATGATTGATTACGTGCGAAAATCAAGGATAATTGTAATAATGAAAATCATAAGTTCTCTAATATGCGTTTTTCATTTTCAGTACAATTACCAAAGATAGAGTCGGTTGTGAAACTAGCATAGATCATACCAGATAAGCCAATTAGTACAAAAAAATATTGATATTATGTGATGATGCGAAATCTTAAACTCATAACTCCAAGTTCAGTACTATTATCTAATAAGGGATTACATTACATATATTATGTTCAAGACAAAGAAACACATTCGACAGTAATAATCAAGGGAATGAGCAAGACACAATAATAGATTCATTATTTTATATCATTTTCTGAAGTTAACTTGAATTGGACGAGAAAGAACATAGTCAAACTTGCTCTTTCTTTAAGCATTTTTCTGTCCTTCCCAACTAAACATAATTATAGACATTGATGTAAGAGAATTTGTGCGAGACAAAACATGATACCTTAATGATGCCAACCTAACCATCTTATCATCAGAATTTTGATATTGTAAACCAAAGTTCAAAAGAACAAATTTCACACAGTAACATTACATTTCTATGACAATTTGGTACTGTATCAGATAGGAAAAACATCACGGATCAAGGACTAAAGAGTAATGAAAACCAATATTAGTCTACACACAATTTAACAGACTTTTATATTGTATATGTATTCCATCAAATTTTATCTACTTTATTCCCAACTAACTAATGGCATGAAATGTTAATTATTGTTTGGAAATTCTTACAGAATATAGATATTCGACAGCTCTTTCGGGATTGTTGAAAGCAGCTCTTAGAGCACGAATGACAGTTTCCCTATCCCAAGTACCTCCACCCATGTCAAGAATTTGCTGGATTGTCCCATCAAGGTTACTACCAGCAACCAGGTTAGACGCTGCTTGGTCATATACATTAGCATCCGATCTATTATAAATGCAATGTCATAACAGTCGGTTAATAACAGATATAAGCACTGCAAAGTACACAAGCAGCCAAGTAACTCGCAACTCACCCAGCAGTAACAGGAGGGGCAGGCACGGCAGCAGGTGGAGCACTGTAATAAAGTGGCATAATAATCAGATTAAAAAATTGTGTGTGAGTTTCATTATATGAATGTTCCTATAAAACTATTGCAAATTATAAAGTTCAAAACTCACGGTGCTGAGGTTACTGCAACAGGAGAAGCTGTTGCAGTGGTAGGAGCAACACTAGGCTCTGGAGCCTGCAGAATTAGAAAACTCATTAGACATCTTTGTAGGAGGACACTAACTGGACCGAGGAGTAAGGAGTAAACAAACCAAAAAAGAACTAAATGCGCAAAATTGCAATTCACATGGGAAATTTACCGACAGACTCGATCTGGTGTGGAACGAAAAAAACAGGCAAAAAAGAGTCTAGGCTTTCTTGTTTTACAATGAAGAATTCTAAAATCTAAATAAGCATCTATAACTGGAAGCTTAGTTGCACGAAACGGGTGCGTGGGCGTGGACGGGAGCGGGTGCGCAGGAGCAGACGATTATAAAAGTGTGGGAGCGTCATCCGGAGCGTCTAGAGAAAATTATTATTTATGTATATATATTTAATGTCTTATATTTAGACAAATATAACTTTATCTTGACAATATACGACTTAATTTGATCTTAAGCAATACTTACCGTATAAGATTTGATTTGATTTAATCTTGAACACTCATTCTTTTATGGTTGTATTGCTTATCAAATATTAGAAATACAAGTGTAGTACATAGAATAGACACACAATGTCTGATCCACTGTGTCTCCCTTTACTTCAATTGTAAATCAAATAAGCTAAGAATCCTTTGATTCTTCTTTATCTTTATTCGATATAAGAGTCACAATTTGAATTCACATTTAATTAATCAAAAGACCTTATCCAACACCGGTACGTGTTCCGGTCTGTTGGGTGCGCATTCCCGGCGTTCGGAGCACGGAAACGCGTTCCCGACGCCGGAGCGACACCTATGTTGGAGTACCCTGCAACTAAGACTGGAAGTGCTGTAAAAATACTAGACAAGAAAAACTTGTGAACTCCAAAGTCTACTATATCCAAGATAACAAAGGGAGAACAAATAAAGTTCAACAGACACGTACTAATTTTATAGCAAAATTCTTGAGAAATACACAACCGCTCAAATCATATATAAATTGTGTAAGCAACAATCTGAAAATATACTGGTTGTTTACACACATATATTTAATAGTTTACAAACCTTAGTTGTAGGCACAGCCGATCTTGTGGAACCTTCGCCAGCAGTGCTTTTACTCTAGCAATTCAAACAGAGAAAACTGAGTAAGCTCCTCACATATCAAACCCCAAAGGAAGTGAAAGAGTAATTCGATACATTACTAATAATAGGGTATTAATAATTAAATGATGCATGTTCAAAAGCAATGCGACTCTCCTTATACAATAAATGTTTAGAACGACATGATAGATTAACCTAGTTAGATGCTGGAACATAACAACAGCAATGAAACAAGTAACCGGCATAAGAATAAGCTTACTAATTTCAAATCTACACCAGTGGAATCCTAACAAAATTTACAAAGTCTATTTACTACCATTTACAACATATCTAGACAATTAAATTACAAGAATAAGTGGAAGTCACCCTTCAAGCATGAAATTATAGACCAAAAAAATCGTAACAAGTATGCTTAACAAGTCCTCAGATGCTGTAAACCTTAATTCTCATCTTCCAAGCTTAAAGAAAACCCGAGTAAATATGGTACTCGACTCACACAAGGTAATAGATATAATGATACGTTCTTACAAACTTGAAAACAGAAGATGTTTACCTTCGTTAACATGATGACAACAAATGCATTCTCCGCAACATTGTTTTCTCCCAATGTGGTACCATCTTTTAAAACCTTCCCTTGATGGATAATCATTTGCTGGGAAGCAGGATATGTCTGTGCACCTTGAACAGACTCTATGTTTCTCTTAACATCTTCCACCTACAGATATAGTAACCAATTTCAAAAAGTAGATTACAGAATAAGTGAGGCTACGACCTTACTTGAACAGGATCTGTTCTATAGGAATCGTACCTCTGTATCCTAGAATAAGTGAGGCTAAATGTTTAAAACAAAACAACAAAAACTCCCAGAAAGGAGAAGCCGTGAGAGATTAGCATCTTTTTCAAACCTCATCCATCTTATTTCATTCAGCTTTATTACATTCACAAGGTTCAGTGTTATTGTACATCGGTCAACCTCATTCTATCATTGCAATATAATTATCTGAAGATAGAATAGTATATTCATCAAATACTTATTACTGATCCAATCACATGTCATAGAGTACACAGTCTTAGTCTGTAAACTGTTAAAAATGTTACTTTTAAAAACTTGACAACCTGACAAGTGTAGCGACAGAAAATTCAATGTTAAGACATTTGTGAGAATCCCACTCTGTATCAGACAGTTCTGGAATTCAAGAGGATATATATACTATACAATATCGCTCTCACTAATAGCTTAAAAGATGCCTACACTTTAGGTTACATGGTGGTACTGCTAAAATCTTAACATGGTCTGAGAGCAGGTTTTCCCGAGATATTATTGATCCCAATCGTATCTACTATAGCCCTAATCTTAAGTGGAAATATATACATGTTAACCCAATACATATATCTAAACACATACCTTTTTATGCATGTATATATATAAACTTTTAACTGTCCTGGTAGCAAGAATTACATGTTTCAACGGTGGTAGTGAAGTAATATTAGTTGAGGGTGTACACAATCTGATATTCTTCTCTAGCGGCATAAGCTTTTAAGTAAGATGATGGATTTGATTAATTTCCGATACCAAAATTAATTTTATTTATACTCTAGTTCAAAATGTTCAATAGAAGGGTGGTTGGCTCGGTCAAACCACAAGTGAGGAGAATAGTTAGGTGCCCTTATCTAGTTTGTGCTTTACAAATAGATCTTTCTCCTTCCCATGATAAATCCTTTCGTAGTAGTATATGGGCTCTAAACAGATATCACTCAGGTTTGTCAATATATACTAACAAATAAGGGCTCTGAACATATATCACAGAGGTTTGTTAATATTTACTAACAAATAAATGGGTAAAATGATCTACGAAGTGAAAATTTGATCTGCAGACTCGGCTATAAGTAAATTACACTTTTTTCCTAAGCACCCACGCAAACTAATAAAAATGCAAGTCAAGACAGTTTCCAGCCACCCTTCATACCCTGAACCCTCATAAAATGAGATTTAACTCAATATACATCAAGAGTAAGTAGTTTGCTTCTTTTCTTTCCTCATAAGTTGCAATGTATTTGGATGGCCAACTTACAAACTGCACTTAATTGGTTTAAAAAAAACACGGCAATTTCCGATCAAGATTAAATGATAATAAAAAGTATGCCTCAAATAAGCTAGGCTTATCTAAGGTAATCAATCTGCAACCAGAGAAGTCTTAAACAAAAGAATAATCAAGTTCAATTGCAAGTAAACACAGCCACAACTCAATACAGGGTATACGATCATTTCACATTATATAACTCCAAAAAAGAACCTCAATTCGCTACCAAAAGAGATCGACTGAAGATCCCAGTACACATCATAACAGCATTATAACTAGTCGAGCACACTATATCAATGCTTCCACGCATGCAAACCAAAACGATTTCAAAAAACTTCGTACTAAAGTTCCAAATTATTAAGCTCTAATAGATTTTCAGAAACTTTGTTAAGCTCGTACATTAGCAGCAACTAGCCAAAACAAATCTTTGTAAAATCAAGGTCAGTTGAAGTTACGCAATCACAAATAAGTACATAATAGTAATCAAATGAAATAGACCCTTATTCAAAGATGTCATCAAATCATTTAACATAATTCAAAAAAAAAAGTCAATTCTCCACCAAAAGAGATCGAGTACAGATGTATGTCACAACAGCATTCTTAAAATCATTTAATCAACAGCAATCCTTCATAATAACGTTTCAATTGCTAACCTCTCATAGATTGTGATAAACCTTATTAAACTCATACACGATCAGCAACCAGCTAATATAAATGTAAACAAAATCGAGTCCAAATGAAGTTATAACAGATTCAAAAATCAATACAGGATACATATAATCAATTCGAGAAAGACCTTAATTAATCAATGAAAGAGATCGACTCAAGATCACAATGCACCTCGTCACAGCACTATTAAAAGCAATTCTAATCATTTAAAATAACGGTTTCAACTGCTAAAACTCATAAACTGTGATAAACCTCATTAAAACCATACAACAATAACAGCAATCAGCTAATTTGAATCTTACCAAAATCAATTTCAGGTGAAGTTCAAAAAAATAAAAAATCGTGAATGATCAATTCAAGATTAATTTTAACACGAAATGCCAATTTCTAATTGATTGTGATAAATCTTACTAAATCCAAACATCAGCAGTAATTAGCAAAATCAAGTTCAGTTGAATTTAAACACAATCACACAATAGATAATCTCACAATAGATTGCGATTAACCTTATATCACCAACTAGCTTATTCAAACCTCGTCAAAATCGAGTTCAAATAAAGCTAAAACGCAATCACGAGTAAACAAAAATTACATATAATAAACTGAAAACGAAGCGTAATTCAGAAACCAGAAGAGATCGGCTCAAAAACCCTAGTACACATGATCATTGGCGTTAGTACACACATATATATATACATCAAAATCACCCTAATTCAACACAAATTGCTAAATTTTAAACCGAGTACGATAAAACTTAATCTCACACATAATCAGCAGCAACTAGCTAATTAAAAAATATACCAGCAAAATCAAGTTCAGTTAAACTTAAACACAATCACACACACACACAAAAAACTGATAATCTCCCAATAGATTGAGATAAACCTTATGAAAACTGATACATATAAGTTGATACATAATCAGCAACTAGCTGATTAAAAAATCGACAAAATCGAGTTCAATCATAGTTTTTAATAACGTAATCAGTAATCACGAATGAATAAATATTACATATAATCGGAACCAGGAGGGATCGGCTCAAAAACCCTAGTACACGTCATCATCGGCGTTACTAGACAGATATATACATATATCGATATATATATATAGCGAGAGAGAGTATAATTACGGTATCTTGTGGATTGACTTCGATTTCGAAGTGGGTGCCCTTCAAAGTCTTGACGAAAATCTTCATCTTCTCTTTCTAGAGAGAGAGAGAAAGAGAGAAAATCAGAAGGAAGAAACAGAAAAGAATAATAGAGAAAACCAATTGCCCAAGAAAAGAAAAGATTTATAGATATATAGATACATGTACTAACAAAAAATAAGCATGTTAACAACCTTTCAAATTAACAATTCAGCTATAGAAACTATCATAATATTCATAATTCAGGTACTGACGTTAATTTAGTTATATAAAATTTAGTTTCACTTTTCATTTTAATCATATTATTTGTAATTTGTATAAATTTAATCATCTATTTTCGAAACATTATAATTTACAATGTTTATACTAAAACGCATACATATACATACCTAATAAGTATGTCAATTTTAAAAAAAATATTTGATTATATTTTCTTTGATTTTTTTTCTAAAATAAAAAAACTATAAAAAAAAAAATTACACTTTCTCTAATGAAAATAAATTAAGTTTTAGATTTATAGCATTCGAGCAAAATTTATTTGAGTTCACGTCATTATTTGAATACTTTCATGAAAAAACGAAAAGAAAATTGTTAATTTTTTCAAAAAAGTATTCATTTTTTTATAAATAGAATATATTTGTTAAGTATTTATAATTTCTTTTTATAGACAAACATCATCTATATAACTTAAGAGTTAGATTTATATAACTTACAAAGAATATGACCAAAATAAAAATTGAAACTGACTTACATCCAACTAATTTAACGGTGGTACCTTAATTGTGAACATTATGATAGTTCAGTACGTCAATTGTTAATTTTGATAGTATGATACCTAAATCGTTAAAAATAGTTAGTACAGTACATTAAATGTATTTTTTCCCATATTTTTATTCACTCTACTGTCTATATTGTTATATTGTTGATTAATAATTTAGTTGCCCATACTATTATTCTTAACAATTTAGTTACTGATTTATATGTTTTGTTACAATTGATAACATGATCTTAAAATTTTTGGCAGAATTACACAATTAATGACATGATTTTAAACAAATGATTTATATGTTTTGTCACAATTGATGACATGATCTTAAACAAATTGACGGAATTACACAATTAATGACATGATTTTAAACAATTGATTTATATGTTTTGTCATAATTGATGACATGATCTTAAATAATTGATCACATGATGTTAAACAAATTGGCAGAAAAGATTTATAGAATACATAAGAAAGGTTTTATACAGTTGCCTATAATGTAAATACTCCAATTAAATTTTAGATGTTAGTTGTGCTTATTTAGTCAAGATTTTATTTAAATTAAATATATTCTAATCAATTATGAATTTTATTACAGTTTAGCTTAACTCGTTTTTAATCATCATAAATTTTAAATCATCATATCATGTGGTAGCAAGTTCATTTCTATTTAAAATTGAATGAAAACCAATGTATATAATCAAAAAGTAATTGATTTATAAAGATAGGCGATAGCTGGTAAAGGGATACGAAAAATTGCATATGTTTAGCGCATATGCTTTTCTTTATAGATATACAGTGCACAACAAGAAATGAACTTAAATAATTTAGTACTAGTTGTTTTGTCAATTAAAATAATATACATTTACCTAAAAAAATTTGAATAATATACCGATGCTTAAAATATATTCCATATTATTTCGCTGTGCTTATTTTAGACCACTATTGATAAAGCCATAACTTTGGTCGGTCACGTTAGGCTTTTCAACAATAATATAATGGTAAATCAACTTATAAATAATGGACACTTCTTGATATTTATTATTGCTCGGATTATTATCCTTATTCGGACTATTACACTTGCTCGGATCAGTATCTCTGTATTACAATTGTGCTCGATTTGACTACTTAATCTCTCTTCTTGGTCTTTCTCCCCTTTTATTCGGTACTCGGCTTTATCTCTGCTCGGCTTATCTCTTGGCGTGATAAGCTTTGACTAGTTTCTCTCTTTTCTCAACTTCTCTTTATATTTTTTGGATAGATTTTCTGATCCTTTTCTAGGAGGAGTAGTTGGCTATTTATAGGCAACTATGCTTTCTAGGATGTTGACAAATGTCTCCATCTCAGGGGGTTTTCAGACATGGGTCCCTAGTTAAGTGGGCTTGGGCTTTTGATAGTAACTACCTTATTCTCTTATAAAAGGCATGTGATGACCCATTTAAGCGTTGGGTACCCATTTATAAAGTGGGTTGATCATTACCCGAATAGAATATTCGGGTCTAATTTTTATGTTCTATCAAGTGCTCCCTGACTTCCTCGGCGTGGTTTCCATGTCGAGGGAGTCATGCTCGGTCTGTCGAGGATGTTACTTCGGTCTCGTCGTTCCCAATGCTTCGTTGAGAAACGTAATAGATTTATGACGGTTCCATGGGGGGCCCATTTAAAGTTTCCTATCCTAATATCTTTCTTCGAGGAAAACTCCTATAAATGGGAGTGCCCCCTCCATAATTAGGCATTATATTACTACTTTGCTCGTGACGTAATGGCTTCCTCTGGTTCTACTGGTGAGAGCTCCTTTAATTATATTTCTTATTTAGAAACTGAGATCACGAAATCTCGTACCGCGAATAAGAAACTCGTGGCCAAGGTTTCAGACTACAAGAAAAGGTTGTCCGACATGGATTCTGCTCATCATGTGACGATAGCCGATCGGGATTGGGCTTACGAGCGTATAAAGAGGCTCGAGGCTCATTTGGCTAAGCAGAAGACAGCAAAGAGGGCCTATAAGCTTGCCTTCAAGGAGTTGCATGCTCGGTTTAAACCGAGTTCGGATGACGATGAAGAAGGCTCTTCCTCGAAATAATTAGTCTTTTGCGCTTTCTTTGTATCTGGTGTTATCACCAAGTTGTAATCGAATCACGGAAGAATCTTAATAAAACATATTTTACTTACGTTCCTGTCTGTTTATTTCTTTGATATCTTATTGGATGAATCCATTGGACTTGAATTGCTGTAGTTAACCATAAATGCTCTGGGGAAGTTCAAGAGGTTGTCTTTCTTCGAGATGACCTTTGATCTACCCCTTGTTTCTTCCTATAAAAGGGGAACTGCCCATATATTCTTTGAGCAGCTCATTCTTTATTATCGAACATATGGCTTCTCCTCATGACGCTAATGGTGACAACCTTGCTGAATATGTTGCTCATTTTGAAGAGGAAGTTAAGAAAGTGCGTTATCTCGAGAAGAGGGTTGCCCGGTTGTCGGTGGAAGCTCGTCGGGCCGTCGAACTAGACGAGCGATTGGACGCCCTGGAGAAGGATCACCAGAGGTCTTTGCTCGACAGTATTCGTGCTCGTGCTCGGATCAAAGAGCTCGAGGCCTCTAGAGACAGGCAAATTGCTTCCAAGAGGGCTTACAAATTAGCCCTTGAGGAAGTGTATGCTCGGTCGAAGAAGAAGCCCGGTGAAGAAGCTGGTCCTTCTACAAAATAATACTATTTTTCTTTGTGATGTAATGTCTTTTTGTCGAGAAGTATCTTGTAATGAAGTTCCCCTTGATTAATGAAAACTCTTCTTTTTCTCGTTCTTGTATGATTTATTTTCCCAATGCATTTAATTTTGACTGCGCACGCTTGTAGCCTCATTAATGCTTTTTCTTGGGTCTTGCGTTTGACCTTATCCATTGAACCTTCTGACTCTTTGTATCTAGGGTCCAGTGGGATTTCTTGAGCCTCGTGCATAAAATCTTATTCACCAGAGTTTTCTTGAGCTCTGTGTAAAAGATCTTCAACCTTTATTTGAACTGCTGCCTTTCCCCAAAATGACGCGTGTTTCGATGCCATTATGACTTACCCCCTTTAAATATTGGTAAGAATCCAAGCGTTTCTTGAACAAGAGTGGCTTTTAATTAATCACGCTTTTTTAGAGCCTTTTGGGAATCCAAACGTTTTTTTCTTGAACATACACATCTTTTAATTGCCGTCGCTTCTTAGTACCCATTGGCGAACGGTTGCGACTCTCAATACCAGCCCTCATCTAGTTGATCTATAAATACCTGCTTACAGCATGGTTATATCCACAATCCTCATCATATTATTTTCCCCCATATACAGATCCTCATTTTATAATTTCCTTAAGATGTCTGGTCCTTTCACCCAATCAGCATTAGCTTTGCAAGTGGAGGCCTTTGAAGCCTCCTATAGCCATGTACAAAGTCTGTTGAAGGATGCCGAGGAGGAGTTAAAGGTGATGCGTTATCACCATACCGAGATGGTTCGGGAAATAACGTGGCTAAGATCCGAACTGGATTATTGTCGACGTGCTCGTCAGGCCCTAGTCGAAGAGAATGAAGTGCTAAGGGGGAACCCGACGTTTAGAGATAGGGATATCTCTGCCGGGCCCTCTCATCGATACCGATCGACTTCCCCCTAGCCTCTCCTTTTCTTTTTTTTCTTTTTTTTTTAATTTTCTTCATTTCTTTATCTTCTTCTTATCTGTTTTTCTTTTTCTTCTGCGCCTCCTCTCTTTTTCTTCATCTTCTCTCCCATCACTCTTTTTCTTTTTTTTTCTTTTTTTGTTTTGTTTCTTTGACTTCCTTTTTATTTGTCAGTTTTCTTCATTTCTTCCTCTTCCTCTTTTGTATAATGCTTTGTTCTTTTCTTTTTCTTTTTTCCTTTTTCTCTTCTTCTGCACCACTAAGAGGTAACAATCAACCCTGTGATCCTAAGGGTTTTGTGTTACTTCTAGGGTTTTTGTCGTTTTTCATTTTCCTCTTCTTGCTTTTCCCTTCTTTTCCCTCCACTTTCTTCCTTTTTCTTTCTTCGTTCTCTTGCACTCTTCTTCTTTTCCTTTCTCTTTCTCTCTTTCTTTTTGGCGTCTCCTGCTCACTTGGTCTGCTGATATAGTTGATCTTCTTTGCCTGATCTTCTTTGCCCTTCTATTTTTGCACCTTTACCTTGTACTTCTTCTTATTGTTGAATTTGTGGTTTGTTGGGATGTGGACCTTTTGAGTATCTTGTACCTTTATTTCTTGCTGGACTGTAGACCTATCCCTCACGTTGTCAATCATAGGTGCACGCTCCCAAGTATTGTCAGGAAACATGCATGCTCCCAAGTATTTGTCAGATAACAACACTAACTTTTCTCTATAAATACTCAACCTTGATTATTCCTTGCCATAAACTTGTGTTGGCTTCACTTACCCCTCTTCTTTTATATCATAACTTATCATAATGTCTGAGCCCGTGGTGAGATATCATGCTCAGATGAAGGACTTAGATGCTAAGGTATCTTGGGTCCGTCATAGAATGGCCAGTCTTGAGAAAGAATATGGGGTTTTGGCTTTGAGTTTATTCGACTCTCATCCCGAGGAGACAACGAAGTGGACCGAGATTTCGGCCTTGAGTCGCCAACTTGATAATTTGTTGTTGCACAGAAATCACTTGGCCAACTCTTGGTACGAGGCCGAGGAGATTTGGGATCATGCTCAGGACAAGTTCGATAACTCCCCTCAAGGCCTAGCTAGTATGATAGTTAGAAATGCTCGGCTTGAGGAGCGCGTCCGCGTCCTTACTAGGACGAACACCGAACTCTCCAGGGAGAATGAGTGCTTGGTAGTCATGAATGACTCTTACCAAGCTCGGTTTGACAGCTCTGCTCGGGTAGCTTTCTCCCGGTCTGGTAGTTCGGTTTTTCCACCTATTGATCCTTAGTTGGATTGGGCTGGTTATCTGATGTATATATTTTCTTTTTGTTTTGGAACTTGTATTTTCTTTTGTATTAGAATCAGATGTATCTTTTCGTATCTCGTGCCTTTGTCTTATGAACCGTTGTGACGCCTCGTACTTCGTGCCCTTTGATTCCTTATAAATGCTCCCTATTGTCTGTACTTCATTATCCAATCTTCCTTTCTTTCTAAATTTTTGCTTCTTCTAACTTGCTTTTGTTTGAGATGGCTCCTATCACTAGATCCGCCTCTAAAAAGAAAGCCCTTCTAGAAGAGGAGCCTACTTTCTTGCTACCTCGACCGCCTGGTTTCGGAGAGGAGGATTTAACTCCTCTTGAGCTAAAAGAAATTGAGATGTCATGGCTGAAACATGATCTCATGTGTGCTCGGACTGAAGTGAGGAGGTTTAAACAATATTGGGACGAGGAGGGCACTGCTCGTTTCAAGGCCGAGCAAAAATGCAAGTCTCAGTCTTATGCATTGCAACAGGCTGAGATGGCTATTTCTCGTTTGATTAGGGAAAAGGAGCGTCTGGAGGAGCTCTTGGCCCAGAAGGATGCCGACATGGGGGGTAGTTCAAAGAAGTAGGATGGTTGTATTTTCTTTGTAAAATTTTCTTTTCGGTTGTATTGTTTTGTGTTTCCCCCTTTGTGGATGAATAATACTTGTCTTGCACTTGATTCTGTCTATCTTACTTTATTTCTTGTGTTCGCTTTGCTTTTATGTTGATATCATTCGACGTTACACAATATTGGACACCGAGCAATATGCACGTTTATCCCCCCGGAGAGCGTTATTCGGCTTCAGGCTTAAATGCCGTCGAGCGAAGAACGGTCTCCGTCCATCTTGTTCGGTGTGCTATTTGTGAAAGAGAAGGTTGGTCGTCCACCTTAATCGGGGGCCGTCCTCGGTGTGATAATAGCAGTAGCGTATGCCGGAAGCTTTTAGTGGTAGGGTCCACTGGCCGTTTATTTAGGTGTAATGATGTGAACTGCATTGGGTAGTGGGATACACTCTGACGTGGCAAAATCTGGAGCGTTTATCTGTAAAAATAGCAGCGGTTGTGGACTTTGTATGGTTGCAAAAAGAGGTAAACCTCTGTCACACGAAAGGACGGTTATTATTTTATTCTTTTAGTGACTCCACTCCCTTTTACTGTGCCAAGTAATCCCTTTTGTTGTTATCACATAATTTGCTGAAGAAAATATCTGTCTCTCTCTCTAAAGTATATTCTTCCTGCCAAAAAGGAAAATCATTCCGCCGCTCGATCTAGGGTTTCGTTGTATTGTCGATAGACTTGCTGCTGTTCTCGCTTGCTTGCTCATAATGATAACTGTAAGTGGTTTTCCTTTACTCATTATTATATTGATTGTGTTTAGGGTGTGTATTTGATTTGTCGTTGTGGTCATAGATGTGGCGTTGGTATATGGTCTAGGTTGTCTTATATGTCTGATGGTTCTTATGTATTGGATTTGTGTTGATTGGGATGGTAGTAAAACGTAGGGTTTCTGGTTAATTTGAGTGGGGGGTGGGGGCTCTTGTTATGGTAATGTTGTTTTGGTTAGTATATTGATGGAGTTTTGATGACGTTTGGACAGGAAATTATTTCCCAAAGTCTGGCCCAAGTGGGCACATTTGTGGAAGAGGACTTTAAGAGGCTCGCCGGAATACCGGATAACATACACATTAGGCTGCCTGTTTCTGACGAGGAGGTGATGGGATTTGTTCCTGTCGGAGAAGTTGCTGTACGTTCTTCGGCATTCTTTACTGGGGGTCTTCGGCTTCCTTTTACTAGCTGGGTGGCGTTGTTCTTTGAGGCCGTCCAGATTGCTCCGGCCCAACTGGCCCTAAATGGTTACCGTACTCTGAATGGTATCCAAAGGTTATCGGAGTTGTCTGGAATACCTATTGGACTGAAGGACGTCTTCGGAGTCTATAGTTTGAGCTTTGAGCGTCGCAGCTCGTATTTGAAGACCCTGCGTGCCTTTTGCCGGCTCGTTATCGGTTTGCCGGATACCAACAAAGAGCGCAATCTTGGTATCGTTATAGCTTCCGGTGAATGGGGTTGTGCGGGACACCAGATTCCTGGACCGGCTACCAATGCTCCCACTATGCCAGACCTCGGCGCTCCCAATGTAGAGGCTCTGTTAGCTCTTTGGAAATGGTGGGGGCCTGGACCGACGCCGGATCCTGCGAGCCGTACTGCTCCCATGCTGCTCGGGTACCCTATGGGGCCGGCGACCAAGGGGAATCCTGCGCCCGAGATCCCCAAAGAGCCTGAGGAGGAATTCTTGAAAGTGGTCCGGGCTCGAAGTGCTGCTCGGCTTGGGAAAAAGCCCACTCGTTCTAAGCGCCGAGCGTCAGACCCCGCTGTTGGCACCCCGAAGAGGGCAAAAGGGGGTGAGACCTCAAGTAGTGTGGAGGCTGCCGAGGCTGGCCGGGGTGTGGAGGTGGTCGTTTCGACTAAAGGTGATACCACCGGGGAGGCTGCTGCGAACCTCGATGTAAGTGTTTATTTTTGTGAATATTTGCCTTTTGACTTCGTTGTTCCCTGCTTTATATGTCGTCTTGTTTCAGTTTTTGACTTCTTCATTGGTTACCCTTGCGCTTGCCCGGTCCATGGGTATTATTGTGTTTCAGGGGTCGATCGACGATGTATTCGGACATATGAACCTCTTGACTAACATGGGAGAGGATACGATGACCTTGCCTGTCATCTCGTCTATCCCTACCGAAGATCCGATAGATCTGCCAGTTTGCTCGCCCATCCGTACTGAGGAAGCGATCGAGCATAGGGCCCCTGAGATTGATCATTTGGAGAAGGACGCGGGGGTGGAAGTGGAGGTCGGCAAGGAGAGTGCCGTGGATGTTGTGATGGGTGTCGAGGATGAGGCTCTCGAAGGACCCGAGAAGGTGTTGGTGGATGGGGTTGCAATGACCCGTTACATTGATCGGTGCGGGGGTGAACTGTTGGAGCAACCCCGAGTCTTGAGGATGGGGTATACTGCTCTTAAGCCCCTCGTGGTCAAGGATGCAGAGAAGATAGCTGCTCTTCCTGCAATGTCGGTTATAGAGCAGGCCAGTACGGACGCGCTTCGGGTATGCTGCGTATATATTTTGTTATATAAGTCGTGATGCTCTTATCTCGGCTGGTGTCTGATGTTTCTAAATACAGGTTTTCGTGGATATCGCGGTGTTAAAGGACCAGCTATCAGCACTAGAGGCTGAGAACGATAAGCTGATGGCCGAAAAGAAAGCCATGGTCTAGGATAAAACTCAGCAAGAGCAGTTGGTCGCCAAGCTAGAGGCGGAGAAAGAGAAGCTGACGGCCGAAAGCAAAATAACGGCCGAGGAGAAACAGCAGATGGCTAAGTTGACCTCTGATAATGAGAAGTTGGTGGGGGACAACTTATGCCTGACGGAGGAAATCGAGAAGTTGGGGGCCAAAAAAGAGAGCATGGTCGATAAGTACGGCCAACTAGAGGAGGAGAACTTGCTCCTGGCAGAGGACGTGGAAACCGAAAAGGCTGAGGTGGCCGCTCTGAAAACGGCACACGTGGAGGAGCGGACAAGGTTAGCAATGATGGCTAATTTCTCTGTCTATTGCGCTCATGTGCGGGCGCTCAATTTCGCGAATGTTCCTTTGTCGGATCGGGTGTGGTCGGAGTTGGTGTATCCCTGTCCGCATGGTGCACCGCCGAAACCCTTAGACTGGGCGAATCTTCGTGAAGAGGAGCTTCCCCGGCTGCCGGGGCAGACAATTTCGATAGCGCTCCGTCCTCATTTGATGTCGGCCACGTCCACTCCTCGACCTGATGCTACTGTTGCTCCCCCGCCCGCATCTCCTCAGGTGGAACCTTGACCATTTTTCTGGCAGTATATATATATTTTTGTTGTTTTTGTGTAGTCGTTTGGTATTCGAATTGTGGGTCTCTTTTGTATCTAGAAACATATTCTTTTGGGGAAATGATAATATAGGTGCTGTGTTTTCTTTCTGTTTGGCTTTCTCGGGGTAATTTTCCTGTTTGAGGGTTGTCATCTTTTGAAGGATGTGAAAACAAAATATTGTCAGGTACCTAATAATCCTCTTGCCGTGGTGGTCTGGACCTCGCCTAGTCGTAGTGTAGGTGACATTATAGATAGTCTTGAAAGATCGAAGGCTGCCCTAACTGCTGAACTGAATTCTGCTCGTTATAAAGTCGAGGATCTGAATGTTCATATTGCAAACTTATCTATTCGGTTACGTGACTTGGGAGAGAAACTCAGCAAAAAGGCCGCATATTATTCGGCAAACAAGGGTAAAGCGAAGGAACTTATTGGTGCACTTCGGCGTTCTCGTGATGAAGCACGAGGCCGTGTGACGAGCTTGAACTTGGTCCTAGGGGCCGTTTTCGAGGATGCGGACCTGCTGCTATCCTTTGCCAAAGCGTATTGGGCCCGAGTTCGCGCTTTAGAGTTGCTGGAGCATGTAAAAGGAATGAGGGGTGTGGCCCGGGCAGAACGCATAGTTGATGCGACGGCCGGGGTAACTGAGACCACGGCTGCCTTGAACCGAGTCTATGCGGTCGTTCGTGAGCGTTTGGGGACGCAAATTGTTTCTCTTCGAGATATTCATTTTACTGACGTCGTTGAGACCTCAGCGTCTGTTGACGGGTTATCGGATTAATGACTGAGTAGCTTGTTTTGGCGTTTAATGTGTATCTTGTATAAAAATATTCGTTTTTCTCTTTTCGTCTTTTCATTTCTTGCGGTTGTATATTCATCTCGTCTCCTTCTTCCCCGTTTTTTTTTATAGGCACACGCTACTATGTCGCACCAGGCTGGTTCTCCAGGCCTAGTTAGCCCGGGGTTTGGACCTACTGGTGCTTCCCGGGACGAGGTCTCATCTGGTGCGCCTAGTGAGGTGCCTGCCAAGTGGCCTTACATCGTTTTGATGGGCAAAAATGTCAAGTTGATCGACCAATGTGCTCGACTTCGGACCAAGCTGAAAACTCAGGCGGCCTCTTTTCGAGAATATGTTCGCCGTACTGAGCATGTCGTTGATGTTCAGGAGCATCGTTTGGATCGATATTGGCGTGTGAAGGAAAACTACTTCGGCAAATTAAAGTCGTTGGTTACCAAGGCCAACATGTTGGTTAAGTATTTCCGTTTAGCCCGAACCAGATTCGATGCTTCCGCGGCTATGATCGAAGCTCGTAATCTTCCCTTCGATGATGCTCGTCGTAAAGCGGCCTCGGATGCTCACGAGGTCGCGAAAGAAGCCGAGTTCTCCGCGCGGCTTAAGACGCTGACCTGCGTTGGTGCTCATACGACCAATTTCGACGCACTCATCTCTGAGGAACGGTTTGATGGCGAGGAGACGGATGGGAACACGACGACGGATGACGAAGAGGTTGAGCTCGGTCAGTTACCGTCGTGCTCCTCCTGTAGCAGTAGTTCTTAAATCCGTTTCTTCATTGTTGGTGACATCTCATTGCCTCCGTAATGCGGGCGAGGACTATTTGTGTATTTTTTTATTTTATTTTTTTTATTTTTTTTTCTGAGCTTCCCATTGTCGTACTGATATTTCATTGATTGGATTGATTTTTCCTGTACTGATTTCTTCATTCGATTTTTGATGGTCTCCTTAAAGCAGGCGAGAACTATTTGTTGTATTTCTTTATTCCTGTTTGCTCCTTTTGACGAGATTGTTGTTCCTTTGATTACTTTATTTCCTGCATTATTCTTCTAGTTTCTTTTCTGCCTTTAATCCTTGCTCATTGGATCGATAGGTACCTGCATATATTTGAGTATTCCTAGGCATTCTTTTAGACATGCCATGTTGGGAATTTCACAGTATTCCTAGGCACCTGGCCATGTTGGGAATTTCACAGTATTCCTAGGCACCTGGCCATGTTGGGAATTTCACAGTATTCCTAGGCACCTGGCCATGTTGGGAATTTCACAGTATTCCTAGGCACCTGGCCATGTTGGGAATTTCACAGTATTCCTAGGCACTTGGCCATGTTGGGAATTTCACAGTATTCCTAGGCGTTCCTTTGAAAACACGCCATATTGGGAATTTCATAGTATTCCTAGGCACTCGGCCATGTTGGGAATTTCAGCTGCACTCGTTAGACAGCATAACAAGATATATATATATATATATTTTATGCAAAAGATGAAAGATAATGCCATTAAGCTGAATATTTTATTCATTCAAAAGATAATGCCATGAAAGATATTTTATTCACTTGTATTTTATCTATTCAACATACAAGATAATGTCATTAAACAAGAGGGGTAAGGTAGCACCTGTATTTGTAAGACAGCCTATACGTAGTACTTCTTTAGGTTAGCTACGTTCCAAGAATTCTTTTCTTCTCGGCTTTTGTCGAACAGGACGCTTTTGAGTTTGTAGGTAACTGGGCTTGTTCTCTTAACGATCTCGTATGGTCCTTCCCATGTGGGGCTCAATTTGCCATATATTTCGTTTCGGGTATAGACCGTTACACGTCGCAGCACCAGTTCTCCGACCGTAAATTCCTTGATCCCTTTCACCCTCTTGTCATACGTTTGCTTAACGCCTTGTTGATACTTAGCTAGCGTAAGAGCTGCTATCTCTCGTTTCTCGTCTAGCATGTCGAGTTCCTCTCTCATTCTTTGTTCATTGTTTCCTTGCTCGACTAAAGTTGTTCGTAGTGTTGGTAGCCCGATTTCAGTCGGTATGACGGCCTCGACGCCGTAAGCTAAACTAAACGGGGTTTCTTTGGTGCCCGTCTTTGGTGTAGTTCGGCACGACCATAAAACGTTAAGTAGCCGCTCGGGCCATCTCCCCTTTGCTTGTTCAAGGGTTATCTTGATGCCGTCTAGTACGGTTCGGTTTGATACCTCTGCCTGGCCGTTACCCTGTGGGTAGGTTGGCGTCGAATAGAACTTTCGGATACCGAGTTCTTCGTACCAAAGCTGCAAGTTAGCTTCCTTGAATTGGGTGCCATTATCTGCGACGATGGCGTACGGTATACCGAACCTTGTGATGATGTGCTCCCAGATGAACTGTTTGACATTACTGGCTTTAATTTCGCGGAGAGGTTTAGCCTCAACCCATTTGGTGAAGTAGTCCGTCGCCACGATCAGATATTCGACGCTGCCGGGTGCTCTAGGAAGCTTCCCGACTATATCAATCGCCCATTGAGCGAATGGCCATGGTGCCGATACCGGGGTCATCATTGATGAGGGGAGCCGAGGTATCTTGGCGAATCGTTGGCACTTGTCGCAACGTTGGACGTATACATCGGCGTCTCGCTTGATATAGGGCCACCAATATCCTTGGGTGATTGCCTTGTTGGCAAGGGACCGTCCTTTGATGTGTGCTCCGCAGGATCCTTCGTGGATTTCCTCCAATACCGGTAGCTGCATTTCGGACCGGACACACAGAAAATGGGGTCCTCGATAACTGGATTTGTACAGTTTATCGTCGTCGGACAGCCAGAAACGAGGAGCCTTTCTCGTAATTTTCAATGCTTTTATCTTATCTGCCGGGAGGGTTCCGCTCCGCAGGTAGTGAATCATGTCGTCCATCCAACCTAGTTCATATTGTACTGATGTTACTTGGTCTATTCTTTTGGTTATGCTCGGGGTCGGCAGTAGTTCCACTGTGATCGACCGAGTGTCAGTTAATGTTAATGTCGAGGCTAGGGTGGCCAAGGCATCGGCATGTGCATTTTCAGTGCGGTTGATTTTGATTAGCTCACACTGCTCGAAAGTAGTCATCAAGCTTTGGACTTTTTCCTGGTAGAGGATCATTCTATCATCCTTGGCTTGGTACTCGCCGATGGCTTGATTGACGATCAGCATGGAATCTGAACTTGCAATTAAGTGGGAGCAACCAAGGGACCGGGCAATGAGCATGCCATTTATCATGGCTTCGTATTCTGCCTCATTGTTGGTAGCTCGGAAGCCCAGTTTTATGCTCTTTTCGATGATTGCTCCCTCTTTAGACTTTAGGACGATCCCTGCTCCGGATCCGTCCTTGGTGGCTGATCCGTCGACATGTATCTGCCAGTGTGATTGTGGAGAGAGTGCCAAAGGCTCGTCATAGCCTTCGGTGAACTCCGCGACGAAATCGGCCAAGACTTGTCCCTTTATGGCATGACGGGGTACGAACTCGATATGAAATTGGGATAGTTCGACCCCCTAGGCGGCAACTCGACTGCTGATGTCTGTCCGTCGAAGTGACTCTTTGATATGAAATTTCGTGTATATACGGACCTGATGAGCTATAAAATAGTGTGGCAATTTTCTGGTTGCGACGACCAATGCCAGACACAGCTTTTCCAAGGGTAGGTAACGTGTTTCGGTTTCGACCAGAGTCTTGCTGACGAAGTAGACCGGAAATTGTTCGCGACCTTCTTCTCTTAGGATAACTGCGCTCACAGCTGTAGTGGAAATTGCTAGGTAACACGCCAGAATATCTCTTTTGTTCGGCCTTACTAGCAGTGGCAGCGTCCTCAAGTACTCTTTGAGATTGTTGAATGAAGCTTCACATTCCGGGTCCCACTCGAATTTCTTATCCTTCTTGAGTGATTCAAAAAACGGCCGTCCCTTGTCTGCGAATCGGCTGATGAACCTGCTCAACGCGGCCATCATTCCTGTGAGCTCTTGTACCTGCTTCTTATTTTTGGGTGCTGCTAGGTTCCGTAGAGCTGCGATTTGATCGGGATTAGCCTCTATTCCTCGTCGGCTAACCATATGCCCCAAAAATTTCCCTTTGCTGATGCCGAACGCACACTTGCTCGCGTTGAGCTTTAATTTGTGCTCGCCCAACGTTTGGAAGACGTCTTTAATGTCTTGGAGGTGGGATGTGGCCTTTTCGCTCTTGACGACCATGTCGTCAATGTATACCTCCATTGTTTTCCCTATATGATCTTGACATACCCTTGTTATCATCCTCTGGTATGTTGCCCCCGCGTTGCGTAGGCCGAACGGCATTACCGTATAGCAATAATTTCCTAAAGGCGATATAAACGATGTCTTTTCCTGATCCTCGTGGGCGAGGGGGATCTGATGGTATCCTGAGTACGCGTCAAGGAAGATCATCCGTTCTGCTCCCGCAGTTGCATCCACCAATTAATCGATCCTTGGAAGGGGAAAGTGGTCCCTCGGGCAAGCTTTGTTGAGATTGGTGAAGTCTATACAGACTCTCTCCTTTCCATTCTTCTTTGGGACGACGACCGGGTTGGACAACCATTTTGGGTAGTAGACCTCCCTTATGGCTCCGGCTTCCAATAGCTTTTGCACTTCAGCGATTATAGCTGCTCTGTGCTGTACGGACACTTTTCTGCTTCTCTGCGCTATCGGCTTGTATTCGGCGTTAACACTTAGGTGGTGGCATGCCGTATTAGGGTCTAGGCCCGGCATGTCTTTGGGACTCCAGGCGAATTTATCAATGTTGCTGAAAAGGAACGCTTCTAATTCCTCGGATTCCTGTTTTGGAAGGTTATCGCCGAGGAGGAAATAGTGCTCCTCGTCCATATCCGGGATATACACCTTCCTAAGTGTCTCTCCTACTTGTTCTTCGACAACCCTCTCGGTTTTGACTATGTGGTTGATCAGCTTCTTTGTGCTGGTGGGTTGTTCGACAAATGTCAGCTGTGTTTGAAGGGCCGCGGTAATGTCCTCACAGCGCCTTGAATCCTCTTGGCATCCTCTGGCTGTCTCGATCTCTCCCCTATCATTTGGGTATTTGACTTTTTGGTGGTAGGTCGAGGGTATGGCCTTCATGGCATGTAACCAAGGTCGGCCCAATATTGCGTTGTGGCCGGAGTTGTCGTTGACTACTAAGAACTCCACGGGAACAGACATGGATCCAGTTGTGACATTGAGGACGATCTTACCCAACGGTTTAGTCGTTTCGGAGATGAATCCGATCAGTGTGACATCGATAGGCTGTAGATCTTGCAGCTTGAGTTCCATCTTGTCGAAGAGCTCCGTGTACATTATATCACAAGAGGCTCCTTGGTCGATAAGCACCCTGCTGACCGTGTCAAGGCCGATTTGAACACGGAGGTTAATGGCGTCTCCGTGGGGGTAAATCACTCCTTCTTCGTCAAGGCCCGAGAAAGAAATGGGCGGATATTGTCGAGGTGTGCATTGTCGTTTAGAAGTCGACGACTGTGACGCCCTGTCTACCTGGCCGAAGTGTGCCAGTTGCCGTTGTTGCGATCGTTCCCCACCCATGCCCTTGGGTCAAGACATATGAACGACGTTGATTGTTTTGCCTTGCCGGTTGTCGGCTCCCTCAATGGCCAGTTGTTTTCCTTTATTTCCGACGCCTTTGATGAACTTGGCCAGGTATCCCGCATCGCCCCATAGGTTCATTTTCCACCGCAGGTTACGGCAGTGCTCGATGAGGTGTCCGTAGTCCTCGTGATAGGCGCAGAAGAGCTTGGGGTCTCTATGCTCAGGGGGGGTAGCGAGCGGCTCTGGCCGTGAATACCAGCTTTCTCTGCGGATATTCTTGAGGATATCTTCAGCCGACAGGTTGAAAGAGTATCTCAATTCGACCAGTTCGAAGCTCTTTTGCTTTTCCCTTCCCTGGAACCGGCCTTGTTGTGACTGCTTGGTTGGTACAGGGTAGGTGAGCTGGAGGGGTTTATGTTCGTTGATCGGTGTTGGGTATGCGATCTGGAGCGGTTTGGGCTCAGGTTCTCGTGGTCGCTCTACCCTACTATGGACCTCGGGACCTTTGTCCTTTCTGGTCGGTTGGAATGTTTCTCCCTAGTTATTTCTAACTCTTTTGCGACCCACCTGTGCCTCTCGGACCGATTCTCTTCTTGGTAGAGTTCGGTTGAGGATACGCAGTTCGTCGTTTTTATCGGTGAGGTGGGTACAATAGGCTAGCAGGGAATCAGTGGTCGGAAAATTTTTGCCTATGAACTTCCTTCTCGCCCAATAGCTATTAGGGATGGAGTTGATAAAGTTCTGGATGGCTATATTACTGGCGTACTGTGGAATCTGGTTTGCTACGTCGATGAAGCGTATGCAGTAGTC
Organism: Primula veris; assembly: GCA_963682055.1. Classification (NCBI taxonomy): domain Eukaryota; kingdom Viridiplantae; phylum Streptophyta; class Magnoliopsida; order Ericales; family Primulaceae; genus Primula; species Primula veris. The sequence continues at coordinate 15,313,628 of OY821749.1, forward strand.
GTTGAGCCTTTCATTTGGCATCATCGTCATTTTTAGAAGGGTTTCAATACTAACCTTCTTCTTCCGATGAGCAGCGTATCGGGTGGAGTACGCTCTTAGCAGCTCCGCCCAGTCTCTTATAGAGCCCCGTGGTAAGTTGTGATACCACGAAGAAGCCTCTTGGCCCAAGCTATTTTTGAAAAATTTGCACATTAGTGCATGGTCGTCACTCCACAGCTCCATCTTTGTCTTGTAGTGCCTCAGATGGTCAATAGGACAACTCCTTCCATCATAGAGCCTGAACTCGGGAATGACGAACCCCATAGGATTGCGATATCGAGTGATCTGTTCGGTACATGGGGTTTCTTGGCATACGTTCCAAGCCTGTTAGAACGCTTCATCCGTGGCTTGGTAGGGGGGTGTATCCCCCCTGTTGTGGTGGTGGGTCGTATCCTCCCCCGATCATGTGTTCGGGATACCTATCGTCCTTCGGGTTTCTGTCGAGGACATGTTCCGTATACGCGTTTGGGTGGACGAAGGTCGGAGGGATTGTTATCGGGACGTTGCCCCCTTGCTGGGGCACTTCTTGATCTGGTCGCCGGCCCGCCGCTTCCAAGGCGGCCCTATAGGCGGAATCTTCCGCTTCACGACGTGGATCTTTGTCTGCATTGGCAGGTTGAGTACCCGGCAGTCTGATTCCGGCTGCTGCCATGGCCGTCATACACGCTGCCAGCTGAGCTTGCAGCTGGGCGTTGTTCCTTTCATCGGCTAACGGAACAATATGTTGTACTTCCACCGTGGGTGGTGTAATCATCCTTGGTGGGTGAGTCGGTAATCGGGACAACTATTCGAGTTCATGACCTTCAGGCATACCAAGCCGGTCAGCTTCGTTTGTTTGTAAACGGGCACCAGAATTGACCGAGGCCGTTGGCAAAGGGACTCTTGAGCTCGGTCCTGCCTGGGATCCGGGTATGCGTCTTCTTGCGCGCCTTAGTACGGGCAAGGCTTGTTCGTCTTCCGAGGACGTTTGGTATTCTTCGACAATCCCTTCAAGCTATTGGGGTTGTTCGATCGGTTGTTCTCGGTGGATATTGGAGGTTGTCGGTTGGTTTTCGGACTGAATAGCGTCGTATCTATCGCGGATGGCGAGTAGATCGTCGAGGTCTTGTTGGCTAATCTGCACGTGCTGGTTATTGGTTTCTACTATCTCGGGATGGGTTTCTTCTATATTGGTCACCATTGTCGCTCGTCTGGTAGAGTATTGGTATTCGAAGTCTAAGCTAGTTGGGAACTAGATGATTCCCGGAGACGGCGCCATTTGATAAAGCCATAACTTTGGTCGGTCACGTTAGGCTTTTCAACAATAATATAATGGTAAATCAACTTATAAATAATGGACACTTCTTGATATTTATTATTGCTCGGATTATTATCCTTATTCGGACTATTACACTTGCTCGGATCAGTATCTCTGTATTACAATTGTGCTCGATTTGACTACTTAATCTCTCTTCTTGGTCTTTCTCCCCTTTTATTCGGTACTCGGCTTTATCTCTGCTCGGCTTATCTCTTGGCGTGATAAGCTTTGACTAGTTTCTCTCTTTTCTCAACTTCTCTCTATATTTTTTGGATAGATTTTCTGGTCCTTTTCTAGGAGGAGTAGTTGGCTATTTATAGGCAACTATGCTTTCTAGGATGTTGACAAATGTCTCCATCTCAGGGGGGTTTTCAGACATGGGTCCCTAGTTAAGTGGGCTTGGCCTTTTGATAGTAACTACCTTATTCTCCTATAAAAGGCATGTGATGACCCATTTAAGCGTTGGGTACCCATTTATAAAGTTGGTTGATCATTACCCGAATAGAATATTCGGGTCTAATTTTTATGTTCTATCAACTATTTTATATTATGTAATTAAGCCTAAATATAATTGAAAATTTTGATTTCAAGGACTAACATTTTGATAAGTTAAACAAATTTACATTAACTTTTAGATTTGATTGAGTTTCTATCATTTTCATATTTTGTATCTTGTTTATGGGAAATGTTATATGGACACCATGAAAAACACTCAAATAGACATTTTTTTGTAAAAACGCTCCAAATCAAGATTTGGTTAATGCAAATCTCCATGGTTTCACGACGGGAACACAAATATGCGTCTTGTTTTTTTTCCCGAGATGTATAATGACATGTTTTCGAAATTATGGTAAAATCTAAAAATTCCAAACATGTCATTGTACATCTCGGAAAAAAAAACAAGACGCATATTTGTGTTCCCGTCGTGAAAACATTGAGATTTGCATTAACCAAATCTTGATTTGGAGCGTTTTTACGAAAAAATGTACAAGTTGATGTCTAAGTTGATGTCCATATATCCTCCCCTTGTTTATATGATATTAACTTGTAAATTTAACAACTATAACATAATTTATTTCACATTAATTATTCTTATTTATGTTTCAGAACTAATTATATTTGAAACTGCACAATTTTAAAAAAAATTAAAATTGTAAGTTGGTATTCCTCATCATGAGATTCATGAGAGTGTGGCATGTAATAAATGACAAGAACATGATTTATAAAAAAAATCTAAATTGGTCGTGACATAGAAGATTAAAAAGAAAGTGATGTTAGCAGTATATCCCATGCTAAAAAAAACATGAAGACCAGGCCGCATTAAGGTTCTAAGCATTATTTTATGGAAATCGGTGGGTAAACGCACTATTTCATTAATAATTAATGGATGTAACGACATTATTATTACAACGGAAATTCAACATAAAACACACACAAAAAATCAAATAAAAAACTTACTGTGCTTATAAGGCTCGCATATATGGAGATACTTGCGCATAATATAAGCACACAATAAAGTTGCAAACACAATTATAAAATAATAAACTTGTATTGCAACCTTTGAAAAAAAACATAACAATACGAATAATCGAAAACATAAAACGACAATTAAAAGACACAAAGTATATCATTAAAAATCAATATTGAGGCTTGTTACTCGTCAGGTTGTGAGTAGAGCGAGTCGGTTTAATTTTCTATTTATTTTTCTTGTCGGTTTAAACCAATCAACTTATTTGATAATGAGTTCTTCAGTCTGTTTTTTTTAATAAAATTCACAAACTTTATTGGTAAAATTTGGGACGTAACCTTGTATTATATCAACAAAGTAACTAAACACTGATAAAACTCACTGAACATATGCTAAACATACGCTCAAGATGGCTGCCCAAAAAATTCTAATCACTCCAAATCTTCCATTCATTGCCTTAAAATGTCATTCCGATTAGCTTGTTCCTTACTTCTACTGAGATTCTGATCAACGAAATCTTAGCCCCGGGGGCGACGTTAGTGAGTAATTTCCAGGCTAATTTGGCATGTAGTCAATTCATAACATTAGTGATTTTTCTAACTCTTATACCACCTTCAATAGTAGGATGATGCTTATTCTTATTATTAGAGCTACCCTAAAAGAAGTCACGGAAAGATTTATTAATCTTGTTAATGATAATTTGAGGAGGATGAGTAACTGCTTAAAGATATATAGGAAAATAACCTAAATCATTTTCAATAAGGATCACTTTAGCCCCAATAGAGAGCAAATTAGAATGTCAATCGGCTTTCTTCTTGCAAATTTTGTGTACTAAAAGGTTCATACTTGTTTACAATTAGCCTGCTAAAGTGAGGAGGCACCTCTAGATAGGTAGTAGGAAAGCAATTCTTAGAGAATCCAGTTGAATTCTTAATAATCTCTTTCCTAGCTAGCGGCTAGCACTATACCGTGACATAGTAAAATGCTCCTAATTTAAGTTTCTGCCCAAAGACATTTTCATAGGCATGCATATACGTAGGTTATAAATTTATCAATGTTAGATTTACAACCATTAAAAAATTAAAAATACGTCATATGTAAATGAGTAATAGAGGCAATTATACTTGTGGCAATTCATACCCTTAGATGCAGAGAACTAAACAACTGCTTTTTTTTCTTTTTCCGGAAATATCTAAAGTGTAACGACTTTTATAATTCCTAAATATTGTCATTATATATTAGTACTTTTTTAAAAAAATAAAATGCCTTCTTATAATCTATATGTACTTTATAATTTAAAATGAGGCCTCCTAAAACTGTTATGGTGTGTCTTGCTTAATAGATGATTAAGCTATTGCATATTCCATATTAATTTTGGACCTTCATAATTTATGTTATAGACATGATGTTATATCAAAATGGTTTAGGATCTTAAAATTCTTTAACTTGTAATACGGCGTCCTAAACGAAGAAAGTTGAATATTTTTATAATTTCTTATGATATTTGTACGATCAACCGCAAAACTAAATCTTCAATTGTTTAGGGTAAAACTATGACAACGTTCATGATGAATATTAGTTCAATCGGGGATTGTTATTTTGAAGAAAAAATCGTCATCATCATTCTAAATTTTATAGTTTGAATTTTTTTTACATTTCCTGTTTGATGAGGTTATGTATGTTGGTGATTTTCTTTTACAAGACCGGATATTTTTATGTAATGTTTAATATTAATCATAAAATGTTGTTTTACTGCCATACCTCTCCCACCAGCTAGTTTTTACAAAAAAATCGATAGTTAGCTAGATGTCCATAAATATTTTAAATATTTATTGACAATTGATGCAATTAACAATTTGCGATTTTTTTTATGCATGACATTATTTGTTTTCTATATATATTTTCATGTACAGGAAGAATGGAGTTTATGATTCAATATTGGACCGTAAAGTGAGGAGATTGTTGTTCATAGCATTTCATAGTTAGTAAACTAACTTTCACGAGGCATATATAAATTCTAATCCTAATTAAACATTCGTACTTATGTGACATTTTGTTAATTGCTAATTAGATGTATGATGCACATTAATGGTGTTCGTGTTTCGGTTTGGTTAAGTTTAATTTTTTGACCAAAACACAAGTTGAACCATTTATAATGGATTGATTCGGTTGGGCCAAAATTATAATTGATAAGAATCAAGTCAAACCAATCGCATTCGGTTTAGTTTGATTTGGTTTGATTGGTTTAAACTTTAAAGAAAACTACGATAAATTAAGTTTAAAAGTTACTTTGTAAATGAGCTTTTTTTACTCAAATGTATATTTGGTACAGCTTATAAAGGACAATTTGTCAATTACAAATATACACACACACATATAATACATAATGTCTATAAAAATAAATATAGATTAATGTTCATAATTATATGTATAAAAAATTGATATATAGGTAACAAGTTTGGTTTGTTTTGGTTTGATTTGGTTCCATAAACACTTAAACCTCGAAACGAACTTGAAGAAAACCTAAACCCGAAGTTATAAGTGTTGTTACGCGTTTTCACTTACAACATCAATTATAATTCAAGTTGTAAGTGAACTACACTGACAAAGTTAATAAAAGATTGAGCACACGACTTTGATAACGTAATTCGACTCAATCCAGATTTACGTATTCGATGCACTCACTCAGTTTTATATTGATATGTCAAGTAAAATGATAAGTTTTGAAACTTACAATACTCAAGTGTATACACCTAACTTAACATCTCACAATTTAACTACCATCAACCTCTCTGCAAACTAACCATATCGTTGTTTCTCACGTTGTAGTCTCTTATTTATAACGAGTGTTGTTGATCTCTATTTTTTTTTTTAGATACCTTGTATTCAACCCACTAAATAATGTAAGCTAAGAGAAACATATCTAGCATACCCTAGACAAAGATCTTGATCAATTAGTAAAAATATTCCCCAAATCTTATTTACTTATATGTTCAATATCTTGTTGGGTTTACATGGGTATCACAAAACATGTTTAAGGATCCGCATTTGGTAGGGGGTTTGAAATTAACCTCTTCTATCACCAACTCGGACCACATATAGGATGAAATTGTTGATATATGTTTAGCTTATTAATTTTGTCAATTAACGTTCAATTTTCATGAAATTCATTTAAAACTGTTTTGGTAATTAGTAGTAATAAAGAAATTTCAATTAGTGGTTTGAATATTCCCCGACCACGCAAATCAAATGCTTCAGCGCCCACGAGGTAACTCGATTTTAATCATTTATCTAAATTATTGATCATTTTTTCTTTCATATTTTTTTTCTGATTATCAGTAATGATGATATTTGGATTAGTGATCAATGTATTGATGAGACAAGATACGATTTCCTGCTTGCTTTACCTGCATACAGGGAACTGTTCTGTAAGATATTTATGTATCTATTTTTCTTGCCTGTTTTTTTTTTTTGTTCCAGCGTGCTTACTTATTGATTTTATAATAAATTTTAAATACGTATACAGAAAAAGGCTTTTGCTTTATGCAGACGCCTTTTGATTAATACAGACGTTAATTGTACAAATTACGCCACGTAATAAAAACTCAACCTATTAAAAACTCAAATAAATATATCGGAATCCTAGTTTGAGTCTATCCTAAATTTAATTAATATTAATTAATTTTTTATTTTTTTTTATTTTAGTAGACTGGGTTTTTATTACGCGTCGTGACTTATATCTCACCCCACTAATACAGCCGTCGTCTGCATCAAGCAGACAGCGTCTGTATTTAACAGATGGTACATAATATACATTTACTTAGCTACTCCTTCGTCTCAAAAAAGGAACCCAGGTTAACATTCTTTACTTTGGCTATAGTTCCTAGTCAACTGTTAACTCAGTCTTAAACATGAGTATATTAATACCAATATACCATTATAGTTAATTAGATTATTTTCAGTCATCTTGTTCCTCTCCAATGTTTTACACCATAAACTTTGTCCTTATAAAATAGCCAAGCATATATCATGCCAGCAAATGAATAAGAAAGGCTAATTTCGAATCGGGATTCCTTTTCTCTAGCAATATATAGAAAAGGTGACGATAATGTAGTATTTTAGTCCTGCCTCAGTAGAAAAAACTTCTCTAAGGATTAGCGTCCTTCCTTAGTCTTTATTTATGTATTATTATTTCAATCAGGCAATACCGAAGAGAACTCGGTATATAAGAAGCCGGTTGCAACAAAACCTCAAGTTTGTTCTAATCACATAATTGTAATTTGTAAGCAAGGACATAAGAACACTGGTCGCTAATAGATCTACTTACATTGTAGCTAAAACATATGGAGACTGGGATGCAGCTGTTGACCAATGAGCAAAGGTCTGCACTTCAAATGTAAGATTTGTTTTTAAGCACATATGTAAGTATGCAATAGTTTAAATTTTAAATGTATTCAAATTGAAATCAAAATGTCAAAATCCAGGAAAATCAAAGAAGAACTTGAGAAATGTACATCGACTGGCGTCAAAGTCCCAAAAAGGACATATATACTAAAAAATAAAGATGAATCAATTGCCAGAAACAAAAACAGTTGGAGAGATATCCTTAATAGTAATTTTCAAATTTCAAGAGTATATGGATCTTCTGGCACTAATATGTAGTTTGGCTCACAGAACTATATAATGTCCTAGTCTATACTCTATACACACTTTGTTAACTTATTTGCAAACTACACAGATACAAAGTAGAATTTCTGTCAAGCTCAAGAGAACATTGGAAGACTCTTCCATGAGAAAGAGGACGCCAAAGGTAACATATCTATATTTCTTTGGCTCAATTACGCTTGATTAATACACGTTACAATGTGTTACTTTTCTTAACGTTTCTACAGATAATGGTTCAAGAGGAAATTACTTTCGAGCTCTCAAAGACGAGGGGACTAGCATGAAGGAAATGAAAAGTAATTTCCTAACAAACGGAGAATAAAGTGTCCCTTATATTATTATCGATGATGACGACGATGTCCCAGATAATGAAGAAAGGCCAAGTATACATTCGCTACTTGTAGTAACAACATGAAATTAGAATGGGGATTCCTTTTCTCCAGTAATATATAGAAAAAGTGGCAATAATGCACATTAGTATCTTAGTTGCCACCTTAGATAAAATGAACTTCTGTGCGGACCAGTGTCCAGCCTTAATCTTTTTAATTTATTTATGTATTATTATTTCAATCAGGCAATACCAAAGAGAACTCAGTATATAAGAAGCCGGTTGCAACAAAACCTCAAATAAGTTCTAATCACATAATTGTAATTTGTAAGCAAGGACATAATAACACTGGTCGTTAATCGATCTACTTACATTGCAGCGCAGACATATGGAGACTAAGCAGTTGTTGACGAATGAGCAAAGGTCTGCACTTCAAATGTAAGATTCGTTTTAAAAGGCATAGCGATCTCTAAGCACATATGTAAGTATACAATAGTTTAAAATTTTAAATGTATTCAAATTGAAATCAAATGTTTTATTCCAGGAAGATCAAAGAAGAACTTGAGCAGTGTACATCGACTGCTGTTAAAGTCCAAAAAAGGACATGTCTGCTAAAAAATAAAGATGAATCATTTTCGAGAAAAGAAGACGGTTACAGAGGTATATATCTTCATAGTAATTTTCACATTTCAAGAGTATATGGATCTCCTTGCACTAATATTATTTGCTTTGCGGAACTATAATTTCCTAGTCAATTGATAACTTATTTGCAAACTATACAGATGCAAAGGAGAATTTCCCTCAAGCTCAAGAGAGCATTGGAAGACCTTCCCGTGACAAAAAGGACGCCAAAGGTGACATATTATATTTATTTGGCTCAAATAGGCTTGATTAATAGTACATGTTACTAATGTGATACCTTTCTTAACGTTTCTACAGACAATGATACAAGAGGAAAGAGTTTTTGAGCTCTCGAAGACAAGGGAACTTGTACCGAGGAAAAGGAAAGTACTTTCGTAACAAACGGAAGACAAAGTTTCCCTTATGTTATTATTGATGATGGCGATGATGTCCCAGATAATTGTGGGAAATTATTTCAAGATGAACAACAGTTCAACACTTTACGGGGATTTGGGACGAAGGTCATTCATTCTTAAAAGTGCATAATGAACCACCCAATATTGTTCATGAGACTATAGACGTCAGAAATGACAGAGAAGCAAGTAAAAAAACTGGAGAATGGTTCATTTTTTCCCAATGAAAGCGCATCGGGAGATAAGTTTTTAAACACCGGGAGCCTGAACAGTTTACGGATTAAATTGTAGAATTTAGATGACGATGATTGGAGTAACTTAGGTTTTAAGGCTCCCTAGTTTATTAGTTTGTCTTTTGTGCTATTATAATCTGAGCCATAATATGTGTTGAGATTTAAAAGTTTAGTTTTGGCATAATGATGATTATAAGTGCTTTGATCGAGGTTTTTTTTTTGCATTTGTATTTCAGCTTAAGTTTTTTTGAGGTTGGTATAACAACAGTATTTCACTATTATAAACATTTTTCCATTTTGTTTGATGAATGTTCTTTCTTTCAACTGATAATAAGATGACTACTTATGTTGATTCTTCCTGCTTTTTGTGCTAAGAGAGAATTTTTTTTCTATTTAGGAATATATTGCGAGTATCTTGGCACGTTTATACTTATAAGTAATAATTTATTGCGAGTGGGTTGTTTTGCTACTGTTATTTACTTTTTTCATTAAATAACAGGCAATGGCACATTAGCACGTTTATATCTATAACTAGCAAGGATGCCCACGCAATGCGCGGGGTTGTGTGAAGCCTTCCTTGGAGGTGTGAAATCCCTTGACCCTTTAATAACCTTTAATAAGAAAAAAAAGACTGAAAAAATGCAGCTTCAGGCTAGAAAAACAAAGAAGCGTAGCTTAAGGTGGAAAGTCAAATGCAAAGCAACTTAAAAGCAGAGACAAAACATTCAAAATAAGCTTAAAAGAACTGTATACAAACAAACCCTAACTCGCATTGCATTAATTGGCTAGAATAAATAGAATTCTTTAAATCTAAGCTGTGTGGAGCCATATTACCATACACAAACATCTAACAGTCCCACTTAATCACGTACATACGTAAAACGGGGGATTTAATAGATGAAAGGATTATATATGTATCTAATAAAATTTCATAACTAACGCGAATGTTTCACCAGAATTAAAAAATTAAGTAGTCTTAATTAAAACTAGGCAGACATGTAATTCACATTCCAACTGTCTTAAGCTAGAGGTAGAAAGCAAAAACTAGCAACTTCAAAGCTGAATAAAAGCTAACAAACAAAAATATGTTTCCGCTTCCGAATGGCCTACTTGAATAAACAACCTTCACTACATTTGATTACGATTAGGATTCTTCAGCTGCTGCTCATACCAAGACATATTATCTTCCGACTTCATGGAATGGGTATATGGCGGCGTCATGATCTGCACATTGGGACTGCTATTACCTAAGTACCCCACATAAGGACCCGAAAAATAGCCAAATGTAGTGTCAACAGAATATTTACTTATGCAAGGCGAATTGTTGCTGGTCTCCCCACCAAATTGGCTAGTACTATTGCAGTAGAAGTCAGTATTATTCATCATTAATAATGGATTATTCGGAATAAGGTGTTTCGCAATCTGCTCTTGTTGGATTTGAGGAAAATGGTAATCATTCGGTGGAAACGCAATTTGAATTGGATTGAAAAATGAAGAACTCGACTGATGCTGGGGTGGCATAAAATCATTCATAATGTATGGCGATGATGCATAAGTCTGAGCACTATTTATAGCGTCGATCTTGTTCCTCACATTTGCAAGCTTAATGTCTAACAAACTCCCAAATTCTCGCAACTGGTCAAATGAAAAGTCGTTATATCGGTCGTCCCATGTGGCGTACTTTGCAATCATATTCTTCTTCCTGAGCTCCAATAGTTCGTTTTCGATGTTTTCGCGCTTTTTCTCTAGAAACTTGAACACGTTATCGGTATACTTGGTTTGATCTTCGCTAGATTGGTTCTTGTAAGAATCAATCAAGCTTTGAACATTATCGGGATTTGGTGGCCAAATTTCCAAATCTCTGGTTGTGAACTCGTCCACAACAGGACCATAGGTAATCAAACAAACTTCGACATCACATAAAACGCTTAACTCGTGTGCCTTTTTCTTTAAACCCTCTTTTCTCTTTCGAAAAGTCATGTTACGAATTCTTCCCTCTTTTACTAGCTTCATGCTTTGCTTGGCTCTTCCCATCTGTAAATTTCTACTTCATCAAGTTTTTTTAAAAAAAATTTGAATCTACCACATATAAACCAACTATTCTTAGATTTACAAAAACACTGCATGGCAGTAGAAATTCTACAAGAACGTGAAAAAAGATAACCTAAAACGAAAGACGAACAAGTACAGTTTTAAGATTAATGAAAAGGTAATTAACCACACTTATACAAAACATATTTTTCTGGATGGATTTAGTTTTTTTTCCAAAAATTGAGCTGTTTTTCTTAAAAGCGGCAAACTTATACTAACTCTGAAAAAATATGACTATGAAGGTAATCTATGTTACAATAATGGTAAACAGTATTAGTTTTATTAATGTGGAAGATAAATACCTTAATGGTTTCTCTGATAAAGACGATGGAGAATAGTAAGATTGTTCTTTTAAGGTCAAGGGTGGTTATATATATAGATAAAAATAACTTTAAAGACAGATATATGATTTTTATTGATTGCCAGTCATATTTATGATGATAGATTCCCAATTAGTAGATCTGATTGGATTTATTACAAGATACAGTTTAGGAAATATTTAGAAAAAAATTTCTCATTAATTCCTTCCCTTTCAAGTTTCAACACTGCCGATTTTTTAGGGCCGGGCCAGTATAGTTTTAGACCATTCTCAACAATATTGATTTGGTAAAAATCTAATCTTCATTAATAGTTACCGAAATTTGTGATGAGATTTTACTAATTATCATTTAATTAACCGAATTAAATATTTTAAACATGTGACCCAGACCATACATCCCCATAATTTAGGAATTTCATGGAGTATATTTGTTTTGACTTCATTTTGTTTGATATCATTTGACAATCTTTTACTTTGAGACCAAGTGTTCGTATTTCTTATTCAATCAAAATTTAGTCCTTAAGAGTAATTGCATCAATTCTCTCATTCTCCAAATTTATGGATGTTTTTTTACAAACTGTTTCACAGCAATTTCTTAAAACCTTCCCTACAATAAGGAAAGTGACATTTTACCCCAATTACAAGGAGATTAAATAATTCCTTAGAAAAATTAAATAATCGGTTCGTTCTCGTATTTTCACACTTCTATTTCTCCCCATTTTTTAACAACACAAACCCACAACAGAAAAATATATTTTTAGATTGAAATAAAATATATTTTATTATTTTGAAGAGAAAGATAAGCAAATTGATGCTACAAATGTGTTTTAAAATCATAAAAAGTAATATTTAATCTTAAAATATATATAAAATTAATAATAATAATGGGGTAATTGGTGTGGTTCCTCTCAGGCTGAGAAACGGTTTTATTTGGTGATAGTGCGCAATATAATACTAAGTGACCAGAAAATGGCAATAAAGAAAAGAATATAATTTAGTTGTGGACTATGTACACGGTATATAATATTATATATAGAAGAATAGAAAGAATATGACAAGTGTAGATAGATACACATACACCATTCACCCTCCTATTAGGGTATTAAGTACAACTTTCTCATACCTAAATTGTTGAAAATATTTTAAATTTAATAGCTTAGTTTAGCAAATAACTTATTTAATGAAATTTGTTAAAAAAATATTTCGTCAATTTAGTTACGTAAGCTTTACAACTCAAAGTTACACTACATGGACTGAGTTAGTAGATGTTATTTATTAGCCTCCGTAGCGTATCCGTTGTAACCACAACCACCAATGGAAAAATATTTTTTTTCTCTGTGATCAAAATTTACAAAATTTGATCACACCCTCCCATTTACAATTCTTGGTTCCGTCACGGGTCATAAGTAAGTTATATTTGGTGACGATTGATGGGTTAAGGTTTTTAGACAACCATGGATATAATATTGCAAAGATGCGGTGCTATGAAAGTACCAACAATGAATGAAGAGGTTTTTATTATTTCAGTACAATGTCGAGCATCTTTTTTTTCCGTCCTAATAGCCGTTGCATTTGCAGTGACACTGATTGCATATTTGCATGGGAGTAAAAGGGGTGAAATGCATTAGTATATTAGAGATGGAACGACTTGTATTTGTAATGGTTGAAAGGTTAACCATGGCGATGTAGTTTTCATGTTACCCTATGGAATGCAACTCATGTTTTTTTCCCTTGATGATGTGATGGTATATCAAATATAAAGCGAGTAAATCCGGAATAAATACGTTTTTGCGTGCCCATAAAATGCAAGGTGAGCAAATGCTTACTCTGATAAAATCTTAGACTCGATAACTGTAAGTCTGCAACTCGAAATTCTTATAAAATTTTGGACAGTGTTAAGAGTACATATTCAAAGTTATAAATTCATAACACACTTGCACAACATATAATTTGCACCCCCAAGTCACAAACACAAGCATTCCCCAGAAATTGACCATTTCTAATACATTTACATAAAAAAAAAACCTGATCGGATAAAAGGGCATAGCCCAAAAGCCAAAACTACTTACTAAAACTCATTATCAAGTCCATAATCAAGGGTTAATGCACACTTAAACTGCATTCTTTAGTGGAATAGAAAGGTTGAATACAGTCGACAAATTAAGCGGGGAGAACTAACCCAGGAGCAGATGTATCTGAAAATCTGCAAATTCTATATGCAATAAAAAAGTTTTCTGCAAATTCTATTCTCAATAACAAGTAAAGGAGTAGGATATATCATACAGAAATAAGATGCAAACTTGCAAGGCGATTAGTCCAAGCCAGCTGCATTTTAAAGCATAATGACTTTTCGGTCCAATTAAGATAGTCTTCCCGACAGTACCGAAAAATAAAATATTAGTTTACCAATTACAGAGCACAATGGACTGAACACTTCTTAAATCACACACTTCCTCTCATAGAATTTTTATTTCCTTTTTCGTTATTTTATTCGTCTATTCATCATGATACAGATACAATCCCAGTCCAAAGCGGGCGCAAGCGCGGCAAAAAGCTATCTCCTCAGCAGCAGCCACAACATCTACATCACGACCGTTAATTGATGGTGACACCGTCCCAGTTGACTCACGATGTGCCTATTTCATGCATAAACCATCATCAGACATCAGATAAAATTCTTAAACACGCGTTTAAAAGCACTCTGAAATTATAATTCAGCCATGCACAACTAGGGTTAGCACTTCAATGCTAATCTTTTTTCTTTAACAAATTACATGTCAGATTCTATAAAATATATCAGTCGAGATCAACTCCAGACCAAACAATACCTTACCCCTCCACTTTTGGGATTTAGGACAAGGCCGTACATGTGTAAGGCTCAAATTTAAAACTCGTTAAAAAGAATGACTATGCATCACTTCCATCTCTCCACCTCCTTTAGTTCTCAAAATTTAATTCATACGGTATAAGTATATTTTCCCTACCCCTTTCCTAGCAAAACTAAACATTGTTTTCCACTGTTAATAAATAAAAAAGTGGGTTTTCCCCACCATTAATATATAAAATAAAAAAACTAAATATTATTTCTGGCTTTGGAGGGAATTAAGTAATCAACCAAAAATATTACTGGAATCGCATCAAATTAGATATAATGATGATGAATTAATGCTATAAGTTATAACCAAAATCAAGTTGATTGCAGTGAATTTCCTGATTTTTACTTGTAAATTTGTAGTAGTTGTGCTTGAATGAGTGAAGGGTGGGAAGAGAGAGGGAGATAGAGCAGATGAGGAACATAGCCAGAATTTTGTTTCTCCCTTTCTTTTCAACATAACTTGTTAACTATGAGTCATTGATCTGCTTTTTTAAAACACGTGGATGGCTATGATATAAGCTTAGGGTCGGATTTAATCAGGAGGGAGCTAAGCCCGATATTTGAAGTACAAGGAAAGGAAAGGAAAGGAAACAAATCATGAGAGTTGTTCACTAATTATCTCAAGGAGCATAGACCTTTAATAATTTATCTGTACCCTCATTTATCTTGTTAAGAGCCAGAGAAAGTACCAATGAGGTCCATGGTTAAACTTAACTACAGAAGCCATTTAAGGAATAAGTCGATATCATAGTTTAACAGATTTTTTTAATTTTGTAGCTACTCGACTCAATATCACATAATGATCTGAGTATGCTTATTCAATTATGCTCCTCAGAAATCTCTTTATATTCTCAGTCCCAGTTTATTACTTAAAAAGGTTGTCTAGTGTGACTGTGTTCCCTACATAATCCTTCATCTTCTATATCATCCTTTATGTTCTGTATAGCTAACAGGACCTAGATCTATTTTTGGCTGTATTTTTTCGTCGTAGGGGCTGATTGCTACCCTATAACCTTTATATATCTCGAACCTACTCCCTTTTCCTTCTATTTACCTATGCTACTATCCCATATAATAGTCACACAAACCAAAAGTTAAGGCATGCAGCTTGAAAGAAACTCTACTCTGAGTAAAACATGAAGAATAACATTGGAAATCAAGTCACTCCACTGAGGTCTTAATATCAGCTTCGGGTGCAGCGCAACGAAAATAAAATCTATGGGAAGGGCAAAAAAAAACCTCCTTTTTTTTTTACGATGAGCTACAGAAGGTGACACAATTTTCTGCCTTCAAAAAGACCAAGATTGCCTTTCAAAAAGAAACATCTGGTTGCCTTTAAAAGATAAGCTACAAAAATAGAAAAATAAGACACGAAGCTCGAAAAAATGAATTCCGGGTATAAGGAAGAAATAACCTGTTTTGTTATTTTTGAACCAAGGAAGAACTTATTCATGTAGTCTAGCTATAAATCTTTTGACCTGTATCAATTCATTAACACTCTACTTGCTCAAGAGTCTACTTTGGTAAGCATGTGTTCTCAAATCAGAAATGAGTCACACATACCTCAAAGTCTACGAAAATATTAAAGGTTTCAATTACCAACTAAAACCAGTGTAGAAGTGCCAATATTTCCTACACACTGAGTTTTCGTGTCTTAGTTTTATTATGTGTCTAGATTTTGGAACAAGTGATCCAACAAAACTTTCTCTATTTAACCTTCCATATGAATGCAAAGACTACTAAGGTACAGTGTCTATTAGTTTGATCAATTCTCCACTAGTCAAGAGCAGTAAATATGACAAAAGATAAAAGTTTATACAGAATGTTTTCAGAGAAACAAGCATCAATTCATACTAGAATAACGCATGCCTCACTGTTTAGAGATAAGGCAAACTAGAGCTCAGTGGTGCCACCATTTTACAAAATTACAAAAGTAAAGATAAACATTAGCCCGTTTTTGTTAATTTTGATAAAGAAATGGCAAGTGGAAGAGGGAGAGAGACAAACCTCTCCATCAGAACCTCGAATAGTGACACGGTACACGACAGTGACACTTCCGTTGTCTGAGAATATAACATCACGGATTTCTCCACACCAACCTGAATGCCAAGAGAATATGATTCAGCATAAGTAACTAGGATATATATACTTCTATATGACACAATAAATGTTGATAAGATATAGCAGGTACCAGGGGCATAGAAACTCAACATCCGGTTGGCATGGTACCTAGTGGTTGACATACAACACAACAAGAGCAAGATAGCAAATTAGATAAACATTATGATTCAGTCGATCGATAAATGAATTGAACACATAATAATAATCAGGGTTTTTCTAATTGCAGCTTATATGCTAAGCTTATTTGGTATATTTTGAAAAAACTACAGTACATTTGGCCAGGCTCAATAAATCAGCTTAGTTTTTTTTAAAGTCGCAAACCAACCAAGACAACTTGCCAAAAGTGATAGAGTGATAGTTCTTAAGGTCATGGCCTAGTGCCCCTTCATCTAAGCTGTCACTCATGTATTATGACATTTATCAGAGTAAGATCATAGATCAATATCCAAATTCGGAGGATGTGCCGATAGCCATACCATATAAGTATTAAAAAGTCTATAAAGATTGCATGTTAACACACCCTGAGGTTTGGATGGAAATAAAAAACACCTCACACATTTCAATTACTGTCAAATACACCCCTCAGAACTCAAAATGCAGCACTCATACCTCTAAAGTTTTTTTTTCGCACCCTTTTCTAAAATTGGAACTTCAACTGGCTACTATAATTTACAGAAACAAAATATTCATCCGTGAGACATGCCCTCATGGTAGCATTTTCCGATTACAATTAACCTTTGCTCAAAAACTATTATAGAAATCAAGTATTCAGTCAGAACTAGCTACAAAATGGGGAGAAAAGACGCCATAACAGATCAAACTTAAATGAGTCCACAAATTATAAATCTCTCCTTATACCCCCTATCCTTATGTCTTCGTCTGGTGGCAATATCAATGTAACCAAAATTATGAATTTGTGATGACCAAGAACTTAAATCCAATAACGCAAGTATTGGCCTAAAACAGCAACAAAAAACCTCAAATGTAGTTTAACATCAAAAGTTCAAAACTAACACCTATCAAAAGCTAGCTACCAACATTTGCACACAAATTGTAGTTTTAACATCAAAACTAGTACCTATCAATTGTTTTTACAGTTGTAAAACACATGATGAAAATAGTGACCACACAACCCACGGCAATCGCACTACTGGGACCAAGACAAAGTGACATCAAAGTTATTCAAGTGCAAGAATTAGTCTTTTCCGTTGAGGCTATATTGTAATTAAACAAAGGGAATTTTTTTAATACGAATTTCACGACATTACTAAAAAAACCGGGGCTAAAATCTAGTTCATATTCGGTTTGAATGCCTAGTAACACTAAATCAAAGCTCCCTCGCTTCTCTGTTTGTGTTTATCGTCTGTCTAATGCTCGACGATGCTCAATTGATAAACGCCTAATTTGAAACAAACAACACAAATACATATCCTCTATAAAAACAAAGTCTTGAAAGTACATACTCCCTAAACATTAACTTTAAGTTGAATAACAAAGAATAAAGAATCAAACCAAGGGATGTATGTTTTGGAAGGAACATCATCTTGATCAGCAGCAAGATCCTGTTGATCATCATCATTCTCAACACTAACAGCACTACTTTTACTAACATTATTACTACTATTAATAATATTATCAGGGATTCTTTTGTTGAGATCCCTTAAAATTTCGGCAAGCGGTCTAGTTATACACGAAGAAGAGTCAAACGCCACCACGTAGTTAGAGTGAGACGCCACCGCTTTCTTTGAGCTGTGATCATTATCAGCTAAAGCCCATGTTAAAAAACTCCTCCTTTTAATATTATTATTGATTCTATTAATACTAGTATTAATATTAATAGTAAATGATGGATTATTAATTAGTTTGGGTAAGGGTAGGAAAGAGGTGGTGAAGACATTGTTAGTAGCTACCACCACCATTTTTTTCTAACTTTATTGTGTTTTGTTTATTTTCAGACAACACAAGGAAGTGTTAGGTTTAGATTTTGACTAGAATTTTTAGTTTGGGTTTGGGTTTTTCTTTAAAATTAAATTAAATTAAAAATAAAATAAAATATGAAAAGTAGGTTTGGATTTGTATAAGGACAAAACCCACCACCTACCTCCCGGCTTTATCAAATCAAATGTGGTAAGTTTAGGGTTTTCAGTAATGCTACACCTAATTACAAATCTTACAAAATCTCTCTCTCTCTCTCTCTCTACTCTATAGTTGTGTTTTAGGCTCCCTTCGTTTTGTTATAAAATGGGGATAAAAGAGATTTTTCGGATGATTAGTTTAACGTAAAATATTTTTTTTGGAAAAACTTTTCCCACATATCCAGTAAAATTGGGGAAAACGATTACCCCGCAAATAAAGTTGTAAACGGTTTACGGAGGCTCTTTCTATATTCTTTCTAATACTAGTATTATAACTATTATTAATTATAGGTCTATTCTTTTAAAATTATTTAATAATTAGTCAAATTCTATCTACTAACCAATAAAAAAAAGGAAAAAACATGAAAAATTCTAAAAAATAACAAAAATGGAAAAAAAAATATTAAAAAAATCCGAAAAATCTAAAAAATCCAATAAAATTTGAAAAAGCTAAAATCTAATTAACCAATAAAAATATAAATAAATAGGAAAAAATCTAAAAAATAAAACGAAAAATTCCGAAAAATCTAAAAAACCCAAGAAAATTTGAAAAAGCTAAAATCTAATTAACCAATAAAAATATAAATAAATAGGAAAAAATCTAAAAAATAACAAAAAAATGGAAAAAATAAAACAAAAAATTCCGAAAAATTTAAAAAACCCAAGAAAATTTGAAAAAGCTAAAAAAAAGTCAATAATATCTTCTATACTTATAATTTTATGAGTTTATATGTTGAAAAATTATAAGTTATTATAAGTGACGTATATGAAATAAAATATGTGTTTAGGTTAAGTTTCATATACATGTTGACGAAGTTACTTTCATAAAAGTAGACGAACTTTTAGTTTTTTTCCCGTCAAAATAATTGTGATTTTAATTACTAATGTTTTTAAACTTTCACGAATTTATTCATTTTTGTAACTTTTAGTTAATTTTTGTGACTTTTAGTTAATTTTTGTGACTTTTAGTTAATTTTTGATGTTTTTCATCTTAAAATATTTTGTTTAAAGTATGAATAATGTTTATTTATTTATGCATCGAATTTATCTAATTTAAATAACTAATAGATTTTTGAATTTCAATAGAATTCCCATGGGAAACCTTTGACGCACCAAACACCCGTAAATAAAATGCAAACAAAAGTTTTCACCGTAAAACTTTACCCGAAAAATATTTTTTCTCCGTAAATATTTTACTACGAAACAAACAGAGTTTTAGATAAACAGAGACATAATCAGCAATTTTTAATTAATAGGACGTTCACACGCTAAACCATAAATAAGAGACTTAAATACTAAATTTTGAAGTTTTTTTTTAATCAAAATAGATTGTATCTAGGTGATATCGGTTTGTTATCGAATTTTTTGACTACATACCGATACCATACCAAACTAGATAGTTTGGTTTGAGAATTTTTATACCATTACCGAACCAAAAAATTCGGTATACCGAATTTTCGGTATACCAAACTATTCGGTTGGTTCGGTTCGGTTCGGTTTTGTTTTTATACCAAACTTTAGAGTTTACAAGTGATAATAGAAAAATGGTGTGTATTGAAAAAAAAAACATAGTATAAAGTTTTAAAAATAGTATATTAAAAATATATAAATTAACAAAACATACTACTTTTTAAACTAAATTAACAAAAATATACCCAAAAAATTTTCATTATAAAAAACATACTAAATAAATTTAATGTTATTTATTCTCTTCTTTCTCTCTCTGCTCCATTATTATCT